>CM067365.1:56551860-57186860 GCA_034401795.1 Chaetoderma sp. LZ-2023a
CCACTCCCGGGTGGCGGGACCAAATCTAAATGGCCTCATGCAAATAAAGTTTTGACATGCCAAAATTTTCAGACCTAGTCGTAAGCTGTCGTAGTGACCATCTTAACAAAGCAGTGATCAAATCGTGTGTGTACAATGCTTACGATCGTTACGACCGTTATGACTGCCTACGGGCAGCATCGCTCGTGCACATTAATTACAGGAATTTGAAGGCGGCGCGTTTCGATGCTACGGGCAAATTATTTTCACGGCATGTCTCTGTATTTCAGTCAGCTCCGTAACTATATACGGGGATTCATATTCTAAATCAGCGTTAATGCCATACCACGGCTTGTCTATGATTCTCTTAAAAATGGCCTAGATCATAGCTGAGTCGCGCCGTGGTCGGATCTTAGCCAAAAATCGCAATATGTAACTCTGCCTAAACGCAGACTTACGTACGACAAATATTCCGCGCAGTTAAGGCCTGACTCCACTACAGCGGATTACCGCGGCGGCAAAACCGCCACGATTTATCACAGCGGAAATCCGCAGCGGTCTGAACGTGATATATTGTTTTCATTAGAGCGGGAAATCGTACAACTGTATCGGATCGCTTTTTGCATGTCATTCATTTGATAATTCAAGAGCCTTCATATTAACATGGCTGACGACTCAGATTCTGAGTTTACCGACATATTAGTAATGTATCTGTACAGCAAAAATCAACGAAAGCGAAAACATAAGTATTGGGTTCATGATACAATCAAATCACGTACAATATTCGGAGAATATCATCACCTAGTTAGGGAATTATTTGGATACGAAGATAAGTTTTTCCAATATTTTCGGATCCTACCAAACCAATTCAATGAGTTACTTGCAATGCTAAAATCTGATTTGACGAAGGAGACTACACGATTCAGGAAACCAATCACACCAGAGGATAGATTAGCAATATGCTTAATATATGATGTCATCGCTAAGTATGATATTTCATTGGTTGATGATATACAAAACCGCGTCGGAATACCGCTCAGATTGCTATTTTGGCATTCCAAATTTAATGCCTGGCGGAGCCGCAGCGTGGATATTGAGTGGTTTTCACAGCGCCGCCCTAGTGGAATCAGTTCTATAGAATTTCATTAATCCAATCTCACGCGGTTTATCGTCGCGGTTTCCGCGACGGTAATCCGCTGTAATGGAATCAGGCCTTTAGGCTTGTTTCCACCAAGATTTTTCGTCAGCGTTAGCGTCGGGCGTCAGCGTCGGCGTCGGCGTAGGCGCTGAAGGCCGCGTTCAACTGTCCGTCAAACTACCGATTAATGTTTTTGCGGGAGACGTCAGTATTTCACCGCATTGGTAAACTTTACATATTCTCAGCTGTACCATGTATTTGAATCTTTCATGGGTGAATGTGGATGCCGACACCGCGTTGACGCCGACGCTTAATAGCTGTGGAAACAGGCACATTGCTCACGCAAGAAAAGATTAATACGCCGACGCTAACGCTGATGCAAAATCTTGGTGGAAACGAGCCATTAGGTCCCGTGATCGGCGAAAATGGACCTTTCCAGTCCCGCCCACCTCTAGCTAAGTTCCACCCACACCTCGCTCGTGTTGGGATCGTTCGATCCCTGAACTTCCTGACTACCAATTTCCAGAAAACTATGCAGGTAAGCTGTTAAATATTTTGAAACTAATTTGACTGAGTGCTGTTGCTCCTACGGCAGCAACAGTGCCCAGTCAAATTAGTTTCCAAATATTCAACATAATCTTTATTAAATAGTAAAGACATACAATATTTGTACAACAATGCATAGTCCGTCATCAATTAATGTACTTATACACGTCATTCATGACGTAATTGATTATGATGTCATTCTACACGTCACGTAGTTAATTATGACGTCATATAATGGATGGATATAGTGGAAAGGTCTATTCCGTGGCTAGAAGTGAGGCCATGAACCCACAATGTGGTAGTTGATGAGTACTTAGAATCATCTGCCAAAAGCAAACCAAACGGAAACGCAGAAAGTAGAGGTATGCTGGAATCGTCTACCATATTCATACACACGATGTTATTCTTCTCCACTGAACGTAGTTCTAGCTACTAGCCAGTTTGGCAGAATACTACAGTGGGTTTATGATAGAGATTATTGGGCCCATGCTTGGCCAAGTAGCCTCTTTGCACCAATGATGTGCAGGGAGACAAGATGCAGTGTAGATCACGTGACAGAGTACTGTGGAAGCCATTAGAGGGTCCCATTTCTAGCATTGTCCGACCCATTTCTAGCTATACCCCGCCCATTTCTAGCTATGCACCGCCCATTTCTAGATATGCCCCGTCCATTTCTAGCTATGTCTCGCCATTTTCTAGCTATGTCCCGCCCATTTCTAGCTATGTCCCGCCCATTTCTAGCTATGTCCCGCCTATTTCTAGCTATATCTCGCCCATTTCTAGCTATGTCTCGCCATTTTCTAGCTATGTCCCGCCCATTTCTAGCTATGTCCCGCCCATTTCTAGCTATGTCCCGCCTAATTCTAGCTATATCTCGCCCATTTCTAGCTATATCCTGTCCATTTCTAGCTATGTCCTGTCCATTTCTAGCTATGTCCTGTCCATTTCTAGCTATGTTCCGACTATTCCTAACTATGTCCCGCCCATTTCTAGCCATGCCCGCCCAGTTCTAGCTATGCCCCGCCAAGTTCTAGCTATGCCCCGCCCATTTCTAGCGCTTTACCACATGTTGGAATCGGTTTTTATACGGTGAACTCTGAATTCCCGGAATCTTAATTTAATGGTAACTATACAGGTAAACTGTTAAAATATTTAAAAACCAATTTCACGGAATGCTGTTTATTAAAGAGTAAATACCTCAAAGACATACAATTCGTACAGGTGAGGGACTTTTCAATGTGTCATGGCGGAGATGGATACGCCTTTTACTATGCATTTTGATTTTGACATAGGGTAATTAATTGATTATGACGTCACACATACATGGGTTACAGATCGGATTCATCCATTCTTTATGTTCAAAACCATCACGAGTCTGATGCGAGAATTTGTGGTTAAGCAAAATACACTGTCGAGAATTTAGCCGATCACATTCGTTTCTATCCCAGAAATTAAATAAAAAGTTGTGCAACTCATTTTCATATTTCATATTTCATAAGTACACGAAAATGTATCAAATATAATGTTTTATCCTCCAAGCTTGTCATGTGTCTTAAACATAGACACACACGCTTGCATACACGGATGCACATACACACGCGGGATCACACAAGGGCACACACGCACTCACGCTCACGCGCACACGCGCGCACACGCGCGCACACGCGCACGCGCGCACGCGCGCACACGCGCACACGCATGCACGTACACACGCACCCGCGCCCGAATTTCTGAAGAACATACGCCTACGCGTTGGATGTATATCAATAAAACACACATACTCTTAGACCTGACAGATGCGTTTTAGGGCATATATTTGTGACGCGATATAATTTGTTAAGCGCCTTGTTGATATATCGAATGCATGTCTATCACACTATAACGGCCATATAGCCACTAGATCACTCCCATCTAGCATTTCTGAATAATATCTTATTTCCTATGATAATGGATGAATCAGATCTGTCACTCAAGTATATGACATCATACTCAATAGCTGAATCTAGTCTATCGCTCGATCATATGACGTTATAATCAATCAAGTCACATGAATGCTGACGTCAAAATTAATTACTTACGCCACGAATGGCGTAAGTATGTCCGTCATAGATGCTTAATAGTCCGTAAGCAGCAGTGAAATAGTAAAATTAGTTTCAAAATATTTAACATCTTACGTGTATAGTTAATTTGAATCTGGGAGTTTGGGCATTGAGGGTTCGCAGTATGGAAATCGTTCTAAACCACGTGCAAAGCATGGGCAGGGCTATACATAGGCGTGGCATAGCTACAAAAGGATTCCTTATTGGAGTTTATTTTGGAAGTAATTTTGCTGTTCAGGGTTAACAATGCATAACAATGCACCCTTTGACAACTGTGTGATAAGGGGCTCTATGTGAGTATGTTTGGTTTTTTTATTATATAAAACTAATTGAAGCATGGATTATTTCAACGGTACATGGATTTGTTGTAAAGCTGGATAAAGTGGAAGAATAATCCTTTTGTTCGTCAAACCATATTCATATCAAAATTCATGTCATGATCGCCGTCTCATGCGTGTCCTACCACGCAGTAGGTGATTTCAAATATTCATTCATTACTAATAAGATTGATTTTTCTTTTTAACAACCGATTTCAACATCAATTGATACAGATGATTAGCCGCGTCATGTGTTCGTTCATAGATAAACATTCCCGGTTTGTAGGTAACTGGAATGCGTGACCCATGATCAGAGACGTGAATACGTCACCCATCCGGCTCCGTATGCATCTACATAACAGGTAATGGTCCTATTTGTCAGTGTGATATGAGCGTAACGGCGCGTCAATCATTCACGGCGTGGCATCAATCACATGTCAGATTGTACTACTACTACTACTACTACTACTACTACTACTACTACTACTACTACTACTACTACTACTACTACTACTACTACTACTACTACTACTACTACTACTACTACTACGACTACTACTACTACTACTACTACTACTACTACTACTACTACTACTACTACTACTACTACGACTACTACTACTACTACTACTACTACTACTACTACTACTACTACTACTACTACTACTACTACTACTACTACTACTACTACTACTACTACTACTACTACTACTACTGCTGCTACTTTTTTGTTGTTGAAAATCCGACGCTGACGCAGTCGGATACACTTCACGGAAGAACTCCTTTAAAAAAAGGCTTGCAAACTCCCATAAAAAATCGGTTGAAATAGCAGGCTTTATTAATAGAATAACAATACAAACCTAACATGTCAAAACAGTGCAAGCTAAAATACTCTATTATCATATACCACAACCGTGGCATAACTACATAGAAAACATAATTAATAAAGAGCTGATAACATAACATAATTCAACAAAGACATTGCTATTTGCCCACCGTGTAGTAGTAGGCCCAAATGGCGAGCATTGCTAACCAACAAGTGGTAAAGCGACTCATCAATAATTAGCAGTAAGCTACTGCTAATCATTGATGCCATTGAGCCGATTCATATAGTAGTAGGGCCAAATGGCGAGTGCAGCTCGCCAACAAGTGGCGAGGTGACTCGTCAATAAGTAACAAAAAGTCACTTATTGACGCCAGTTAGCCGATTCTTAAATGCCCAACGCACGTAGTAGCCTTTATATAATATAATGCACAAAGCAAAAGTATACAAACTATGACTACTTAGATGGCGCTTTGGGTTCACATTCTAAATTTACTTCATTGTAAGTTTTTGCAAATTACTACTACTACTACTACTACTACTACTACTACTACTACTACTACTACTACTACTACTACTACTACTACTACTACTACTACTACTACTACTACTACTACTACTACTACTACTGCTACTACTACTACTACTACTACTACTACTACTACTACTGCGGCGGTACTGTGGCGGGCGATCGCCGGAGGCGGCGTTTGATGATGACAAGCATGCTCATGATGATTATGATGATAATGATGACAAACGGCGAGGACTACAGCGCTGACGATGAAAACAATGATTGCCCAACAGCCTATAGGCTACCGATATCAAACATTAAGATCAGTAGTGTTTCTGTTGTACTTTAATTAGCAATTATGTGCTAGTCACACGCACGCACGCACGCACGCACGCACGCACGCACGCACGCACGCACGCACGCAAGCCCGCACGCAAGCCCGCACGCACGCACGCACGCACGCACGCACGCACGCACACTTTCTCTCACTGACTGACTGACTGACTGACTGACTGACTGACTGACTGACTCACCCACCCACCCACTCACTCACTCACTCACTCACTCACTCACTCACTCACTCACTCACTCACTCACTCACTCACTCACTCACTCACTCACTCACTCACTCACTCACTCACTCACTCACTCACTCACTCACTCACTCACTCACTCACTCACTCACTCACTCACTCACTCACTCACTCACTCACTCACTCACTCACTCACTCACTCACTCACTCACGCCCGCCCGCCCGCCCGCCCGCCCGCCCGCCCGCCCGCCCGCCCGCCCGCCCGCCCGCCCGCACGCACACACACCATTGTGAGTTCCGAACCACATAGTACATATGGCTAATAGATGCGCACCTAGCCCTAGTTGAAGCGGCATAGCGAAGCTTTAGCAACATAATGATGCAAAACCATATTATCTCTTAACCCCTTATAATTAGAGCTACTTATATCAATTAGCTTGTTAATGGTCAAGACATGTCAAAAAATTTTAAACTTCTGCAGACTACGAAGACTACTTTTGTAAATTTACCACAGAAATTTATTTTGAAAATAATGACGTCATAATCAACTACTTGACGTGAATGATGACGTCATAATCATTACGTCATGAACGACTAGATTTAGTCCGTCTTAAACGTTTAATAGTCCAACACGTTGTACAAATTATATGTCTTTACAATTTAAAAAACCATTCTGTCGAATATTTTGAAGCTAATTTGACTGGGCGCTCTTGCTACCGCATACAGCAACAGCACCCAGGCAAAGTAGTTTCAAAAGATTCAACAGCAAACGTGTATATGTTTCTGAAAATTGATAGTTAGGGCGTCCAGAGATCGATGTGTCCATTTGCAAACCAAGGGAAGAGGTTTTCTGAAATTTTACCATTCGAATAATTGACTCTGTCACCGAGCCAGGCATTCCAGTGGTAAATTGTCAGACACACTCTTCTCTTAGTCTGCAAATGAACAATTCTCAAGACAACTACAGAGGCTGTTTTAGACCAACTTGAAGATTAAAGGCTTAACTTGACACAAAATGGGTTAATATATGCGTCAGTTGTTATGTGGAATTAATTTTTCTTGGAGATTCCTTAACACAGGCGAACTGAGGTGGTCTGTATAGATCATCAGACCACCTGTATTACGGAGCCACCATCGTGTGGTCCAAAACGGCTGGTGGTGGTCTCTCCAACTCATGCGATTGACCGCGCATGTGTGTGTTCTAAATACGTAGAAAAACGCAATTAGGCCTACCCGATGATGCGTCACTACTCCCGAGGTGGGATGACCAATATTAATTTTCAATAAGTTAAACCTATAGATAGTTTCTTTCTTTTTCGGAATCGGTAATTTTAAATGCACGCGCATTCGACTGTAGCTTAAGGGATGCGAAGTAGCACTTTAAACGGATTAGCGTTTTAAGGTTCGTTAACTTAAACGCTTACATTTCTGTAAACACTTCCAAGACAAGTACACATATTGATGCAAGGCATCAATTTCAAATAGCGTGGACGGAGATTATTATAATTCAAGTTGAGCTTTCTGGTGTATATATATACAATTTGCAGTAGCACAACAGGTTGTCCACCAGAGACAGTGACTTTTTCTAGACCTTGGACGCCTACAGAGAACAACAAATAAATTATACATGTAAAAATGACACCGGCTCTATATAATATAGGAAGATGTGAGCTTCAAGTTACGTTCAATGTACTATACAGATATAGCCATTAGACATGTGATAAATTGACAATATATTTGCAGGACAGAGAGAAATGTGTTTCTCTTGTTATATTAACATTCAATATTACATAGGTGCTGACTATCATTTACAGTTTCTTACCTTTGCTGATGGTGTTTGCAATTGTAATAATGATAGTTTCTTGGTAGTGTCATATCTTTAAGATTGTTGTAATGCCATCGGCCTGGGATAGGATTAGCTATGGGCTATAGGAAGAAGCAGATTATATTTTGGGGCAGTCCATCCATCTTTCTTGTGTTTTTGTTTGATAATTCAGATTATATTGGGAGCTAAATTATAGAATATGTAAATATTTGATGATAGATTCGTGCAATATCAAGTGAGTTCTAGATCGTATTATGTTCGAAGATTATGTACAGAGATTCTGATACTGAATATATAGTAAATTATTAGCATTTGAAAACTACAAGTTGCGACTAAATTGCGTATTTAGAAATTACTTCATAGTAGAATTTTTTAAAACTCTATACTTTATTAGTGCATATATATCTATGTAAACATATCGGTGAAATTCTGGAGCCGAACCTATTATAAGCGGTATGCCAGGACCTATCGACATCTATCCGATTGTGGCTAATGTGAACCAAATATCTTTTAATCGGGACATATTGCGAATAAGTAACTACATGGACATACTTGGTAATTATGATATTATTTGATGGTAGAATCGTGCACTATTTCGCACAGCACTGGTACATAATAATACATATTGAGTTCTGCATGGCTATATGTTCGAAAACTGGTTACACACAGAGTACATAGATATCAGTACGTAAATTATTGGTATCTGACAACTTTTGGTCGCTACTAAGTTGCGTATTATAAAATTACTTTACAGTGGAATTTTTTTAATCGATATTATGTTAGCGTATTTATATATTTACCTGCCATTTTGGGGCCAAACTTATTACAGACAATAGGCTATCGAAAACCATGGATCTGCCAAAACTTGTGCACATTTTTGCCATGGAATTGTGTACTACGAAATTACTTCATGGTAGATATTTTTAAGCTTGATACTTTATTAGCGTATTCATATACTGATCTGACCATATGTATGAATTTCGAACCGAATATGGGCCAAACTTATTGCAGACAGTATGGTACTGAAAATCACTGATCTGCCAACATCTAAGCCAATTTTGGGCATGGAATTGCAGACTATGGAATTATTTCATTGTGGAATTTGTTTTAACTATGAATATAGCTAGCAATGAAATAATATCATATTGTTTACAGCTGAAAGTAATTTAGGCTAAATTATACTTTTTAAACTCAAGTTTATGTGGGTGAAAATCTGGGGCCGAGCATAACCTACGGACAATAGGGCAGTGAAGACTGTGAATTGGCTAAAATTTCAGCCAATTTTCAGTATGACATCGTGTACAACGAATTAAATTACCTCACGGTAAACATTTTTAAAACTCAATACTTCATTAGCATATTCAGATACCTACGTAACCATATAGGTGGAATTTTGGGCCGAACACATTGCAGGCATTACTAACTTGGCACGTACAAACCCTTTCTGTTGATTTATGTATCTAACCACCCGCTACAATGTTATTGACAGCCGTTTTGACTGGAAATTCGGAACATCAGTTGCCTATACATAGTGCTAAATAATTCCATGCATGGATCTTTTCCCAGTGAAGGATTAAGGACAATGAATTACTAATGAAAATCACACGTATATTATTTTTAGCGAATTTGTCTACTTTTTCACGATTTACAATATTATTATACATGTTTTACTGTGAAGATTTACCACACATATAGTGACAAGTAAAATGCGTCCACGACATTAAAATCTTTGACGCTACGCCCTACGAGACATAACAATGGAAAATTATACACTATCTCGAATGTCCATTTGCAGGCCAAGAGAACACTGTTTTTGCAGATTTGCCACTGGAATCTGGAATGACTGTCTCGAGAGTCATTCCAATGGTAAATTATCAAGAACTGTCCCCTCATGGCATGTAATTTGACATTGCTCAATATCACTGTAAGGGCCGGTTTGACCAGCTATGCCATGAAGCGGTGAAAATATAATAAGAGATGATGACTTGCCTATATTCATAGCCGTCGTCGTCATTGTTATTTACATACTTCTACCTGTGACTTCCCAGAATCCCATTTCTAAGGTAACTATAGAGGTGAGCTATTGCATATTTTAAAACTAATTTGACTAGATGTTGTCGGTGCGTATAGCAGCAGCACAGTTAAATTAGTTTCAAAATATTCAACATAACGTTTATTGAATAGTAAAAACATACAATTCGCACAGCTTACAGACTTTTCAACGTTCCTGATAACCATAGCTGCGTCATTCATTACATATTTTGACTGTGAAGTCAGCCTACATGTGACATAATTGATTATGATGTCAACACTTGGGTGACAGGTTGTTTAACTTATTCCTTTTTTCCATAAGAGAATCGGTCCATTGCGATCGGGTCTACATGCGTCTGACAGGGCAAAGCTAATTATCTGAATGCTCTTGCTAAAATATGTGGTCACTTATTACAATTGAGTGGACCACACATTACTAAGTGGTATTGGCCGTTTAATGATCAAATTTTATTCATGACAATTTGAAAGGTGGGATCCATTTCTAGCTAGGCTCTGTCCGTTCTTTCAGCATGTTGGAATCAATTTATATACTTTGATTCACGACTTCCCAGAATCCCAATTTCAAAGTAGCTACACAGTGTAAGGTGTTGCATATCCTGAAACTAATTTGACTGGGTGCTTTTGCTGCCTAAGGCCGTAACAGTGCCCGATCAAAGTGCCTGGTTAAATCAATTTCAAAATATTCAACAGAATGTTGATTAAAAAGTAGACATAAAATTTGTACACTTGACGGACTATTCAATATTCACGATGGAGCTAGAGACGTCATTCACTAAGCATTTTGACTATGACGCCTGTGAAGCAATTGATAATGGTAAAAAATCTTACAACGCCCAGGAAAATTAGTTTCTAATTTTCAACAGAATGTTGATTAAATTGTCAAGCAATACAATTCGTACAATGCTCAGTCAAATTAGTATCGACATATTCAACATAATGTTTAATATTGTCTGTATGTCCACATGCTGGATCTGTCAATAAAGATTGTTTGCTGGCTTAGTTTTTTAACGCACTGGCAACGCGATGACTTCAATTTCTGTGCTAACCTCGCCTACGGAGTGCACCCATTAGTTCACATTGTTGATCATCAATTCTCCGGTCGGGGATCGAACCGTCATTCTGCAATTCTGCAGAGCACCAGCAACCCAGGCATCTTTCTGCTGGACCACGGCGCCAAGACAAAAACTGGTGTATTCTGTGCCCTCACCCGTTCTCCATCGCGACACTGGCAGTAGTTGATTTATTGATTGATTGATTGATTGATTGATTGATTGATTGATTGATTGAATCGCAGGGATTAAATCGTAGACATAAAATTCGTACACTTGATGGATTATTCAATGTTCCTGATGAAGCTATTTACATCATTCATCACGTATTTTGATTGTGATGTCATCCTACATATGACGTAAATAATTATGACATCATATGCTTGGGTGACAGATCAGATCCATCCATTCTCATAGAAATATCCTATGCCCATTTGCAGACCAGGAGACCGTTGTTTTTGGCGCTTTACCATTGGAATGATAGGCTCAGTTATCAAGCCAGTCATTCCAGTGGTAAAATTTAAAAAATGTCTACCTGTTAGATGTAAATGGTGGTTTCTCAAGATTACTACAGAAGCCATTTTGGCCAGTTTGATCGGGACGAGTGTTGAAGTGGTAATTAAGAGATGTACGTGGGTACACTGGGACAGATCACAATACTATGTTATTTCTGATGCAAATGTACAGTCAGCAATTAGCCCCGGTCACCAGCTAGTACAACTAGCCCCACTAGTGAGGGTATGCGTTTAATGTGCACGAGAAATCTAGACAATATATCCTAAATCTACGATTCCAATCTAAATAGAGACGCTCTCGTTAATAAAAAGTATATATATCGCTCTCGATAGTGTTAGGAGATCTGGCGAGAACGTGAATGTCCACACTCACTAATGAAAAATGGCAGCGCCGGCAATGGACCTTTCCAGTCTTAGCTATGCCTCGCCCACCTCTAGCTAAGCTCCACCCACACTTCGCAGTGTTGGGTTCGGTCGATCCCCGCAACAGCGCCCAGTCAAATTAGTTTCAAAATATTCAACAGCATATGTAGGAAATAGTAGACATGCAATTCTTACAACTCATAGTCCGTCTTCAATGACGATTCATATGGGACTATCTGTGGATGCACCTGCCACAATTCAATCCTAGGCTTTTACGCCTATTGTACTCTGACTGCAGCACGGCTCTGGCAGTATATGTTTTTTTAGTTTTTTATATTTTTTATTGATGCACTGGCAACGTGCGGCTTCAATTTCCATGTGCTAACTTAGCCGACAGTCACACACCCATTAGTTTAGTTTGTTGATCACCATCTCCCGGTCGGGGGATCGAACCGCCATTCTGTAACTCCGCATAGCATCAGCAACCATGCATCTTTCCACTGGACCACCGCACCAAGACTGAAAAGTCAAGGATTGGCCGACCAGCTTTCACATGTCTGATATACTGACACACTGACGATTCATATGGAACTATCTGTGGATGCACCTGCCACAATTCAATCCTAGGCTTTTACGCCTATTGTACTCTGACTCCAGCACGGCTCTGGCAGTATATGTATTTTTTATTTTTTTAATATTTTTTATTTTAGTGACGCACTGGCAACGTGCGGCTTCAATTTCCATGTGCTAACTTAGCCGACAGTCATGCACCCATTAGTTTAATTTGTTGATCACCATCTCCCGGTCGGGGGATCGAACCGCCATTCTGCAACTCCGCATAGCCTCAGCGACCAGGCATCTTTCCACTGGACCACCGCACCAAAACTAAAAAGTCAAGGATTGGCCGACCAGTGTCTTGTCCTCAGCCGAAATCCTTAGCTTCCTCAGGTCCATTCTTGACTTGACTGCACCGAGTCCTGATTTCTTGAGGTCACCTCGTAGCACGCTTAGCGGGTTTATGCAATGCCATCCTCTCCTGGCTTTGTATTTGCTGGCTCCAATTAGGCCGAATTCCATGGCTCTCTGTGCTGGTGTCGCTTCTGGCATCCTTAGAACATGGCCAAACATGGACCATTAGCGATTAGCTACTTTTGATGCAGTTAATTTACTGATTAATTTGAAAACAATTAGACTAAAAGTGGCTTAGCGGCGGCAGAAACTAATATCAGTCAAATTGATTTCAAAAGTATTTAGCAGGCAACATGCTGTATGGATGATTACTGTATTCTTCGGCTGTAGTGGTAGAAATATCCTACAGCTGCAATCAGTCCTTCTTCGTTTTTGACCACTGTGTCTTTTCCTCAGCCAACATCTTTGGCGTCCTTAGGTTCAATCTTGATTTGAGTGTACCGAGTCCTGCTTTCCTTAGGTCACCTCGTAGCACACTTAGCAGATTTAGGCCTTGTATTTGTTGGCTCCGAGTAGGGCGATTCCCAAGGCTCTCTGTGCTGGTGTGTCTTCTGGCATCCTTAACACATGGCGAAATATGGACCATCTCTGTTGGGCGACGTTTACATACAGCGGCGATGGATTACATATCTTATATATTGATTGCATCGTTGGCAATTATGCTGTTTGACTTTCGGTGTCCAGTGATGGTGCGGAGGTATTTGCGGTGGCAGGCAACAAGTTCGTCTAGAGCTGCTTTTGGAGCAGCTGCCCAGCTGTTAGGGTTATACTGCATCAAGGATACGCAGGTTGCGCTGTATGAACGTAGTTTTTTTGCCAATGGAATCTTTGATCTACGGATCCATAGCTTCCTGAAAGACTAGAAAGCTATGTTCTCCATGACGCAGCGTTCAGCAATCTCAGAACTACTACACATCAGTGATCGCTTATGATCATGTCGATAGTCACTTTAGGACTGGCGGTATGATCAGCGAACGAAAAGAAGAAGAAGAGTGATCCCAGGATTGTGCTTTTCCGCGATGGTTCGCCGACAGGTAGTGGATCGTAATTTTCTTTAATTTCAGGCTTTGTAGATTGGTATATGTTGGTGAACTCTGTTTTGGATTCATTCATAAAGAGATTCTCAATTTTTAGTTTGTTGGCAGCGTTTGGGAGTAGTTCGTCAAGGGGGTTCTTTTCGTCGTCTAGGAAATCAACACCGTCAGCAAATTCTATCTCTAGCTGCATACCCAAAATAGACATTGGGGATGGTGGGGGTGTTTTCTTGCGGAATTTTGATTTCAATGCAGTGGCAAGGCAACAGGTGAAAAACACTGGGGATAGAGCATTTCTAAACTCTACAGACTTCACGGACTTGACTCATAATCGCTGCTTCGTGTCTGCAAGTAGTAGCTTCACTAGTTCTAGCTCATCTTCAATTCAACTGGGCTAGCGAAGTACATCTAGGATCGTTAGGCGCTTAATTAATTGTGTCGAAGGCTCGTGACATGTCAATGCCAATTTTGTGGAAATCCCCGTGTTTGGAATGACTACAGACACGCGCTGAGTCCATACAATGGCGGCATAGTTGCGTACGCGTTTAAACCCACATGGACATAATTGGGGTGAGTGGGTGGCTTCTTGGGCGTGGGCATGGCGATAAAGCTACCTCGGTCTACATCATCGATGGGAAGGCGGTGCAAAGGAGCTGAATTGATTTTGTGGGTGATCGGTTTTAAGATAATGTCAATTGCGTATTTGAATAGCTCATTGTTCATGCCATAAGGTCCGGATACACGTCCATCTTTCAAGGCTTTGAGTACCTTCTCAACCTCTTTTGTTTCAATTGTTGTTAGTAATGGCCTGGCATCACCGGAAAACTGGTGCAAACGATTATCGTCGTGGGCAGTGATTTGTTCCTCGAACCATTTTTGAATTGCGTCGGCTTTGTCCTGGTCAGATCCGATAGTGTCTTTCTGAGTTGTGTACAATGAGTGGTGATGTGTAGTCAGTAACTCTCAAGGGTCGAGCTGCCCAAAACATTTTATGACAGTCATCCGTGACAGTGATTTTATCTGCTATGGACTTTGCTTGTTGAATAGCAAGATTGTTTTAAGCGTTGCTAATGTGGCATAGAATGGTATTGGGTTCCCTGCATTGTTTGGGGTGGTCTTCATATAGTGTTTGGCTATTTTGATAGATGCGCAGCCGCAACGCTTCTGCTCTGCTGATAGTTTTATTACTACAGGGTCATCAGCAGACCTAGTTCCGTTGTTGTTTTTGAGAACTCTTATGCAGCTGGTAGCTGATAATTCCATATGTTTTAGTATTTTGTTTAGGGCATCGTTTGAATCGGAGCTGGCGTTGTTGTTAGCTATCTCCTCCCTGAGCCGATGTTAGCTCTCTCCTTCCTGAATGCCTTTTTGTAAGACATTTGAGTGTCAGTGTCGTTGATTAGTTGGGTATGTCGACGGTGACTCTACCCTCTTGCCTAGTGTGGTGTTTGTACAATAGGTAGAGATGGTTCATCTGAAGGCATGTAATGATTGGCTTATGGTCAGAATTGAGGTCTGCACCTCCATAGGAATGCGCATCCCGAAGTAGGGGCTTTGCTCATGTTTGCATGGTATGACGTCTATTTGGTTGAAGACTGCTGTTGTAGCCTTAGAGTCTGTTGGGGTTTTGCGATCAGCAATGTGGTCTTCTCACCAACTGGAAAAGCCAAGAAGAATCCATCAATAGTAGATACCACCTATGCAGAACTGAGCACCACATTACAATCCCCATCATATGGCACCTGTTTGTGTGTGTAGAATTCAACTCCACTCTGCATGCGTAAACTCAGCAATGTGGACACACATTCAGAACTTGGCTTATGCATGGGGGCGTACAGAGAGGGCACACGCAACAGCAATGGAGATGCACTTGTGGCCGTCCTTAGATCCAATGGCTCATTTACCACAAACACAGCTTTCAAACACCCAGTGCATCTCAGAACAACATGGGCAGGGCACATTGCTGATCGCAATGCCGCAGAATCTAAGGTTACAACACCTGCCTTCAACCAAATACACCTCATACAATGCACAACAGAAATATCATGGTGTGACCCTTGAAAGAGCAGCGTATTTTGAATACAGTTTGACCGAAAGTCGTTGTTGTCGTTGGCCATGGTGACCTTCTATCGAAATACGTTCAAGATATTCAGCAGTAACTTACCATTAGAAAGCTAATCGAAGTACATCGACGACAATAGAGAATAATATTTGTACTGCCAGCCGAACTATTTTCAGTTACGCCAAGACCTCATCAACACATTTCAGAGCGATGGCCCGGTTAACATCACTAGCTGGTTACAATTAGGTAGAATTACAGGTCTCATTATTGCTACATATGAGAGGTTTAGACGGTTTGCTCAAATTACTCCGATTCAATTCTACCATTCAACGGCATTTGATAGTTCCCTTCTCGCTTCCTTTCGATACATACAATCAAGTTGACCTCCTGTGATCTAACATGGGCTACAAATCTTTGGAAAAGATGTGGTAAACTCATTTAGAATGATCTGGAAGCCATCTTGAACCTTGGTAGTTAAATTCCATAGTTTGTAATTGGAATATTTGGGGTCATTAGCTAAAATAGCATGATGACTTGTAGATGAGTCAAGTAAACAGTCAAATACAATATTTTGGATCAGTACGCGTTACCTGGTTAAGAAACCTGGTCCATAGAGGGATCCACCTCTAGCTATGCCCCGCCCATTTCTAGCTAAGTTCCGCCCATTTTTTCCGTGTGTTGGAACCAATTTATATATTCTAAATCCTGAATTCCAAGAATCCCAATTTCAGGCTAGCTATGCAGCTAAGCTGTTGAGTATTTTGAAACTAATTTGACTGGGTGCTGTTGCTGCCCAGTCAAATTAGGTTCAAACTATTCAACAGCATGTGTGTTAAATAGTAATGACATACACGTCGTTCACTTGAGGAACATTTCAATGTTCACGGCAGAGTTAGATACACCACTATGTAGTGTGGCGTCAGCCTACTTGTGACGTAGTTGATTATGACGTCATTTACTTGAATGAGAGATCGGGTCCATCCATTTACCATTTGTCAAAGACAATCAACATATGGTAATACTAAGGCCGTCTTCACATCTGCGAACTGAAACTATAACCTCGTTTAAAAAGTAAGGGTTTGCTTCAAAGTAAAAGGTCGTACGAAACATTAGACTCATAAACGAACTAACCAACACGGGGAGATTTTGGTTGTTCGTATAAGATTCTCGGTAAGGATTGCCCCAATTACGTGCCATAAATACGAAATACGTTGCCAGATTTATGGCAGAACAGCTATTTCGAATCAGTTAATCCATCGATGTTTTCCGAATTCATTAATCCAATGGCTGTATCGGATTTTACGTCGGATTAAATTTCCTGTGTGAAGACGGCTATAACGCATTACCTTAAACACCTCTTGTGTCAACTTAACCCTTTAATGGTCAAGTTGGTAAAAACGACCACTGCAGTGATCTTGAGAAATGTCCATTTACAGGCTAAGAAAAGAATATCTTTGAAAATCTACCACTGAAATGACTGGATCGGTGACGCGCCAGTCATTCCAGTGGTAAATTTTCAAAAATACTCTTCTTGGTCTGCAATTGGACACTAGCGAAGCAGAAATTTGAATTTTCTTGAACATTAGACATTTGATGAATGCCGATTTGAAGGACAACAGATATCTATTTTTTTGTAAATTTTTGTTATAAATTTGCAAAAATTCTCCTTTTGGCTGCAAAAATCAAAATTTCCATGAAAGGTATTGGCAATTAAATGGTTAATTGGAATAAATGGTATTTTGAGCGCTTTAATGTTGGCACACGAGGGGTTAAAGAACAGGTTGACAGTATAATAACCCATCTATCTATTCTTTTAACAGGCGCTACCGATGCCGCTCCCGCCAATGTTGAGAAGAGAGGTGACAGCAGCAGTGTTGACGTTGATAAGAGAAGTGACAGCAGCAGCAGTGTTGACGTTGATAAGAGAAGTGACAGCAGCAGCAGTGTTGATGTTGATAAGAGAGGTGACAGCAGCAGTGTTGACGTTGATAAGAGAAGTGACAGCAGCAGCAGTGTTGACGTTGATAAGAGAAGTGACAGCAGCAGCAGTGTTGACGTTGATAAGAGAGGTGACAGCAGCAGTGTTGACGCTGATAAGAGAAGTGACAGCAGCAGCAGTGTTGACGTTGATAAGAGAAGTGACAGCAGCAGCAGTGTTGACGTTGATAAGAGAAGTGACAGCAGCAGCAGTGTTGATGTTGATAAGAGAGGTGACAGCAGCAGTGTTGACGTTGATAAGAGAAGTGACAGCAGCAGCAGTGTTGACGTTGATAAGAGAAGTGACAGCAGCAGCAGTGTTGACGTTGATAAGAGAAGTGACAGCAGCAGCAGTGTTGACGTTGATAAGAGAAGTGACAGCAGCAGCAGTGTTGACGTTGATAAGAGAAGTGACAGCAGCAGCAGTGTTGACGTTGATAAGAGAGGTGACAGCAGCAGTGTTGACGTTGATAAGAGAAGTGACAGCAGCAGCAGTGTTGACGTTGATAAGAGAAGTGACAGCAGCAGCAGTGTTGATGTTGATAAGAGAGGTGACAGCAGCAGTGTTGACGTTGATAAGAGAAGTGACAGCAGCAGCAGTGTTGACGTTGATAAGAGAAGTGACAGCAGCAGCAGTGTTGACGTTGATAAGAGAGGTGACAGCAGCAGTGTTGACGTTGATAAGAGAAGTGACAGCAGCAGCAGTGTTGACGTTGATAAGAGAAGTGACAGCAGCAGCAGTGTTGATGTTGATAAGAGAAGTCACAGCAGCAGTGGTGACGTTGATAAGAGAAGTGACAGCAGCAACAGTGACAGCAGCACCCCATAAACAGGCAGATAGACGCGATAAAAACAAATAAATATACGTGGTATTTAACTGTATACGCCGAAGAACAATTGTCAAATTGGCCGCGCACCGTTTACAAACGGGCGCGCTGATAGCCAATTGAAATAAATTTATGTACTTTGGACCCTGAGTTACCAGAATCCCAATTTTAACTATGAATGTGAGACGTTGAATATCCCAGAGGCAGCAACAGCCCAGTCAAATTAGTTTCAAATATTCAACAGAGTGTTAATTAAATTGTAAATCCAGCAAAGATATACAATTCCTACAATTGAAGGACTTTTCAATGTTTATGACGGAGATAGATAAGTGATTAGGTCTATGTATTGTGACGTCATGCACTTGAGTGAGAGATCGGACACCTTCATGAGGAATGTCCCCTGTCACAATATGGCGGTTTGGCAGGAAACCCGGTTACATAACAAGCTGCTCTCTGCTAATGTTAAAATATCTTTCAAATGAAGGGATCCTTCGATCACTCGCACACGTTTCTGACACCTTAATCAATAACGTCATTAGTTAGATGACGTCACAATAAAAATGACGGAGCCCTGTCAGAAAAATCGAAAACTCCGTCACCATGTGTGCGAATTGTATGTCTTTGATGAATATAGGCCCGCAATTTAATATACGTTCTGGTAAATATGTTGATACTAATCCAATTGGGAGTTGTTGCTGTCAAAATCTTAGCTATATAGTTATCTTGAAATTTAGATTCGGTAAATTCAGGTTTCAAAGTTTTAAATCGATTCGGACATTCCTAAAAAGTGGGCGGTGCTTAGTTAGAAATGAATTCCCAACGATACCTGACCTAAATGAAATACGTATGATGTTGGTGAACAACAAACGATAATATCATAAACACAGAATTATGATGTAATAAAAATACACACTTCCGGCTCCTGAAACATCAGACTTCCCAACCCTGTGGTTGTGAAGTCTGATGTTTCAGGAGCCGGAAGTGTGTATTTTTATTACATCATAATTCTGTGTTTATGATATTATCATTTGTTGTTCACCAACATCATATGTATTTCATTTAACAATCAAGTTGGACCGGGTAGTACGTCATCACTTAGCGTGCCTGTATGCCCTGCGTCGTCCTCCTAAGAAGTTGTGGTAGGTAATGTGTTTTATTCATGCGTGTGCTATGTGAACATTGGGCCATTGAAATGTATTTCTGTTTGGAACATCGCAGAAGAATGTTGATAAACTGCAGCGTGTCCAAAAACTGCTGCACGTATTCTAACCCGGACATCGAAACGTCAACATATCACTCCAGTGCTGAAAGATCTCCATTGGTTACCTGTCTGAAGAAGACTTGAATATAAGATTTTAATTAACACCTTCCTGGTTTTTACGATTTGACACCTAAATACATCTGCGAATTATTGGCAAAATATGAACCACAAAGAGCTCTTCGCTCCGCCAGTAAATTACAGCTCGTCGTGTCTGCCACTAAGCTTAGATCATTCGGCGACAAATCATTTGCTAAAGCAGCTGCGGTATTATGGAACTCTATGTCTTGCGATCTACATGCTGCACCGTCATTAAACACGTTTCGCAGAGTTAAGAACACATTTTTTCAAAAAAGGAATTTTATCGATTGCCTTTTAGACTACCAACTTAATTCCTGATACTATTATGTATTTTAATGTTGATAGAATTTTAATTAGGTATATTTTAAAAACATTTAATCAAATTATACAGATAGATTTCTTAATAGCAAAATAAAAAAATAATATTAAGTATTCATAATTAATTCATAACATAACATTTTAAAATTTTGATAGAATTTTAATTAATCCTCTTTCGTAAAACCCATTTTAATTAAGGTACCACCATCATTTTACCATAGATTTTGAAGATAAATTTCAGATTATCTCACTGATTAATTAATATATTACATGATTTTTAATAGATTTATTATTTTATGCTAATGTTCTGCGCTTTAGAGCAATATCAATATTGTATTTAGCGCATTATAAATTCTTGTAAATTAAATTTAATTAAAATTATCGTGACATCTTCTTTAGTCTAACAAGGCATCTTGCCCAGCGGATTGAGTCGCAAGCTTTTCTCTCGCAAACTAACTGTAGTCGTCTTTATGGAAATTGTTTAACGTCATTTAACTGGCTAGCCACCAGACAATAAATTCAATATGGAATAACTGTGGAATTTCTGAATATTTCGAAAACAATTTGATTGAAAGTTGTTGGTGGCTTAGCCACCAACAACTTTCAGTCAAATAGTTTTCAAAATATTCAGCCTATCCAGAGTTAGACCACATAGAAAATGTATCCTGCAGAAATTCAGCAGCCAGACCCTTAATAAGTAATAAATGTTGCAAATTAGTGTCGTCTTGTTGAACGATTCAATAAATGACATTGCACACGGGCGAACAAGTTTCTAGCTGCAAGATGGTTCTAATGAGTGGATCCAGTCGGTCTCTCAAGTAGCTGACGTCATAATCAATTACGTCACACATTAGCTGACGTCACAATCAAAATGACGTAGAATTATGCGTCAATAGGCATTAGTTTCAAATCGTTTTGGCTTTTCCACGGCCCGAGAATAATCTTTGCCCCCGATCTTGTCATAGATTAATCCGGTAATGTTCACGCATTGGCAATTTTTGGGAAAATACCTTCCCACAATGCATTGCTCACAATACTTCTGACTTGTGATTACGCCGGGAGAAGCGCAAATAGTATTTATTTACTATTAGGTTTATGCACAATGCATTTCAAGCCGTTTATAACAAGAACTAAGATTATAATTTTATTGAAGTCATAACATCCGCTTGATTTACTAAATTTAGGTACAATTATATCTGTAAATAACTCAGTGAAAATTTTACCAGAAAAATGTATATGTGTTTAGAAAATTGTATTAGCTTTCCAATGATGTATGACTTCAAAAATATTGTGCTTGTAGTTTATCATAGGAACTATTTTAAACGCGATGCCTTTCCGTGTAATGATAACTCAAGGCGATCCACATGTTCTAACCCTTTACCAGCCAGCAAACACACTTCTGCGAGTTGATTTAGATGAATCCTGGATTGATGACGTCAATAAGAGAAATCTGTATTGGGGCCCAATATGTCGGATATTTAAACCTTACCACTCTGATGTCCATATTCTATCTTTTAATGTGTCAACAGCAAAGAAACTGGTGTACAGTTTTAAACAGTTTTGGTGGACAATGTTGCTGTCTATGACAGCAACATCTTACACCAATTTGTTTGAAAATTAACACAACTTTATCCTTTAATTTAATTTGACAACAGAAAGCTAAGGGTTATGACCGGTTATCTTACGACCACGCGTCCTAAAGAATCGCTATCTTCAAGCCCCAAAGCCGGTGCCAATTTGTGGCATATTTTCTGTATAGTAGGCCTGTGTATTGCATTTAATTTCCACGCTCTACTTGTATAAGATAATAATTGTATTCACGCAATCCAATGTATGTGCTTTGCGTGTTTGAGTGTGAGTGCGTGTCCTAATGTGTGGGTGATAAGCACGCGGGCGTGCGATTGTATGCATGTGCGTGCATGTGTTTTTGTGATTCTAGGAATAAGTGTATTTGCGTGAATACGCAAGCGTGTATGCGTGTTTGCACGCGCTAGTTTAGTAGTGGTGTTGCCTGGAACTCTTGTTACTCGGCCTATATAACATCGACATGTATAAAACACGTGATTTCTTTTAATAATAAATGTATTCATTTTAACAGCATCAAAACTGTTTTAAATCGTTGTTTCTATTAACCGATTACAAATTTTAATAGCTATGCATTCGCCATAAAACAGCAGGTAAACTGGGATTTTAATGGAACAAACACAGAATGAAATAATATTTCAGGAATCCGTGTTGAAACGGATGCCCTATGCTACAAAGATCACTAGAACGCTCTCGATGGAGATGCCAACTTACGCTTTCGCTTTCTTGTCTTGACAATACGCTTAGTGACCACCGTGTCCTATTTATTTGACCTGTTGATTTCAAGCACAAATCAATCATAAACTGTCGTAATATGAAGGCATGAGCTAAATTTTGTGATTATATCTTCTTGCATTCCAGAGTTATGGCAAAAAATGTGTATTGCAGTTATGCATTTCATGACCACGTGACTTAGATAGCTGATGCTTTGTCCTGAACCTCATCAGACGTTTAGCCACCTCTGATATGAATGGATTTCCTAAATTTCCTGATTCTATCTACTTGCCTTCCCGACTTATGGATAAAATGTTTAATTGTGGATACGCTTTGTGATCACGTGACCTAGATATTTGACCGTTGGACCTCAACCTCATTTATTTGACTAGCCATCTACAATACGAATTAGTATGCCAAATTTTGTGATTCTGACATCTTACACTCCGGGAGATATCGCTCGGGTAGACAGACAGACAGACAGACAGACGGACGGACGGACGGACGGACGGACGGACGGACGGACGGACGGATGGACATACAGACAGACAAACAGACAGGAATACTCACACCGCCATTCGACGAATTGAGTAACTAGAATGCGCTCTCTCTTGACAATGCACTTAATGACCCTCTTGACCTAGATGATTTGACCGTTGACCTCAAGCTCAAAACAATCATAGGCTGTCGCAATATGAATGGGTGTGCTAAGTCTGGTTGTTCGGCCTTCTTGCTTTCCAGAGTTATGGCCAAAAATGTGTATTCCAGTATGCACTTTATGACCCTGTGACCTAGATATTTGATACTTTGTCCTAAAACTAATATAACCTTTAGCCACCTATAATATGAAAGGATGGGGCAAATTTGGTCATTCTCCCTACTTGCCTTCCTGTAGCTCGCAGGGTTGCGTCGGGCCGTTCCTGTGCG
Organism: Chaetoderma sp. LZ-2023a; assembly: GCA_034401795.1. Lineage (NCBI taxonomy): Eukaryota > Metazoa > Mollusca > Caudofoveata > Chaetodermatida > Chaetodermatidae > Chaetoderma > Chaetoderma sp. LZ-2023a. The sequence continues at coordinate 56,575,362 of CM067365.1, forward strand.
TGATAACGAGTCGCCGTGCCACATGTGCACGATGAACGAGACGGCTGGTTAGCTCCCGGTCTCGGGGTTTCGGATCCCGTGCGACGCAGTCCTGCGGTCAACAAAGACCAGCTCCTAAAGCCGGTGGAACTCAATTGTTCCGGTGGGGCCATGCGACCATTGCCGCTAACATTAAATTGAACGGTGTCAGCCCATGAATTGGTGTCACAAATTCTAGTAAGTCCATAGTTTCAAAATTGCTATGGATAGGCATACCGCCCGTCCATAGCAATTGTGAAACTATGGACTTACTAGATTTGTGATAAATCTAAAAATAATAACTAAGAAAATATAACCGATGCAAACAATACAGTTCGCTAGATAACAATGAGCATTTGAATAATACATAACATAGAGACAGCTCATGAACCTTTACACGTGGAGACACCGGAGGTACTGCACAGACCCTTGAGTCTGCAGTGGTACCCCCGTAAAGGAGGATCCCGCATACAAGGTCACTAATTAACTTTATATACGTTATAATACCTCTACGCTGAAGAAGATGGGGAGACGAAATTCCTAGCGTGGCGAAAGCATGGTGCCTCACGCGGGCATTACTTCTAGATGCTATACAAATTGCGGTGAGAAGTAGTAAGATGGCGTAGGCCGTCGTCGCTGGATATTTTTGCGAGAGGTGAGCGCCTCGCGTGGGCCTCCATTACAGGAAAATTCCCCCACTGCCGAAGCGGAAGAAATGTGTTGGGCAAAAGGGGCCACTCATTTATTCAACCAATGTGCTGTGAAATTGTCACAAACAGATCTTTATAACTGACCTAACGTTACGGTGGGGATAGAGAGACGAATATCCACCGCAAATGTCCTTCCCGAGAGGGCGTGGCAGATTCCAACATCTTGCCCAGACATTTTAATGAGTTGGGTGGAGATGCGCATCTCGTCCGTCACCAAGTCCTAAGGAGCTAAGTATTGACCTGTCGTTAGGTTTAAGCTTAAGTTGCCCAATATGCACTGTGGTACATCCGATAATTTCCCAGAGTCAGATCAATCGACGGAGCGGGTAGGGATATCCAAACAATTAAGAAGCCATCAGGCTTAGTGGAACATGAAAAGAGACAACAACTTATAGATATGATGCCTTATAGGTATTTTGGCCAATTTAACACAACCTTGCCAGGGTGCGGGGCTACATTACCACAACGACCGGAAAAGAGGCATACACTATGTGTCTCCTAACGAAGAAATTGTATCTAAGCACATTAAACCTATCCTATCGAGCTAAATAGTCAGGTTTAGTCCGTAGCATGCCGGGCTAAACAGAGTCATAGCACGGACAGGGACCTCGGTGTAAAATTGTTGGTGGCCGGGGAAAGTGATGCATATATAAATCTTGCTGTATAGTATCTCCTAATGCACTGCAGTCCTAGGTGTTCTACAAATGAGCAAAACACATCAACAAAATGGCCGCTGGCCATATACCTAGCTAACTAAGTACAAAACGGTAACAGGATATGATTAGATTAAAACGGTGGTAATACAGGGGGATAGACCTAATACGGTGCGGTTAGTTAAAGCACCTTACAGTAAATAAATATAACTATAAACAGTAATATAAAGAAATTATAAGATGTGGTCCGAGGACCGGTACGCTACCTATTATTCATCGGTACCTTTTTACGGTAATAAATTTTAATAATTAAAGATGTAATTAAAATATCATGTATAGTTACTTGAATACAAAGTAGCCATACTTATATAACGGGCTACTATGTTACTGAAATTGAGACGTCACTATACTTGTGACGTGGGTTGACACGGTCTCTGAAAGCCGGATACGTCTCCGCATGTAGATTTCCCGCAAGACAGGGTTCATATATGCTGGTCCAGAACATAAGTGGTACACACTCAGGACAGTGAAACACAGTATAAATAATGTCTACTGAATAGCTAGTAAGTATTACACAATACTACCGTAGTAATGAAAGTTCCCGCCCGATGGCGCTAAGTTAAGTAAGCTAAGATAACCCATTAACAGGAAGGGTTATTAATATAATTGTAATTATGCCGGTACATATTAAAGCTTAACGGTGCGGGGTGTGCCAAATAGCTCTAGAGGCACACCGGGCAAAGTTTACATGGCTCTGGTTGAAACATAAATCAGGACACACACGACATGCAGTGTGGTGGTTGAAGATCAACTTTTCGGCGTCGTTGGCAGATCCGGTGAGTTATCCACTAAGGAACATCGCTGTTCTGCGTCACGTAGAATTACATAGTTGGGCCGCAAAGGACCACCGCAATAGTATAGTTCATATACAGTTAGTAATTAAATCAGGAACAGTATATTAGTTCTAATATTGCCCCCGGATGGCCATCCGGGAGCTTCCAAAATGTTGGTGCGGTGTGTCGAGAACTGCTTCAGCACGAGCGGAGATGAAGATGGCAGAGACAGAGGTCCTACTTTATACCTGTCCTGGTTGGTCCGGGTAGCCTGTCATGCTGTAAGCAGCTCCTGACTGTTCGGCCCCCGGCCGATGATGCTCTCGATCTTCTGAAATCATCCCCTTTTATACTCATGTTGACGTCGTAACTGCCTGCCTCAACCGATCAGAATTTGCTGAACCAGCCAATCAGCGAGCTGTAATCCTGTGATGTGTACACAATTATCTAAATATCGTGATAGATATAGATGTGAAGATGACGCAGTGAGTCACGTGTTACACAAATCAGTGATTATTTAACTATATATATATATATATATATATATATATATATATATATATATATATATATATATATATATATATACACGCGATTACGACGTATGGGACGACGTATAATTTGAAGGGGGAAATCGGCGATAACTGAGCCATTTCAGAACCGATTTTAAAACGGTTTGTAGATTTAAAAAGCCCGTCGTAAGCTGGTCTTGATCGACACCAGCCTCGATGGAAACAAACAATTATAAAGAATTAAGATGTTCCCACTCAGCACACTAATAGTGCCACCCGTGCTCTCTCAATACAGCGACTAGCGCGCGCATGCCCGCCACACGTTTTAACGAACTTAGTCGTTTTCACGACGAAATTCCTCTGGCATAGGCTTTTACACGCGTATTGCTCTACCCAGGGGGGGGGGGGAGCATGCGTATAGGAACGAATCCAGGACAGGCGGCCCGTACCCAGCTTGGCTGGTATGGCCAGTACCCAACCGGTCAATCCATGCTACACCACCCCCTCCTAGTTTGACATCCGTGGGAAACGATCACGTATCGTGGATTGACGAATGGATGCACGCTAGGCAGGAATTATAGACTTCCCGGGTAGGCGCGTGGCCTGAGAGGAGTAGTGACACAATAGACGCGTGTTATGAGAGACAGAGCGCATAAGAGCATCACAGAGGATAAGGGAGGCATACTTTTAGCTTTTGACTTTTGACCTGGAATTATCTTTCCAGGTCATTTCTTTTTTTGTTTTGTGTTCATTTCTTTGGACGTGCTTTATTACTATTTTAAATATTGATCGCTAAAACAATAGCTCGCATGGGTGTTCTCTTTGGGTGCGGATAATTATTTTCTACGCAGAGAACACCCAAGCTCCAATGTACCATACTTTTAAGTATATAATATAAAGTATAATATAATATAATATATAAAAAGATATGTCCACGTAACATACCATTATTGGGTATTTAACGAATTACTTGTGTATCCCGGGTGAGAAAAGGGATATGCAACACTTATTAATTAAATGTGTAAACTGCGCCCCATTATAGTGGGTCTGCACGGGCAACTCTGGCTAACCCCATAACTTCCCCGCCATGCTAAGACCGGAAGAAAAATAATAAGAGAAAAGCTAGTTTATCAGGCAGCCCCAGCATAGCTAAGACTGCATGACAGGATTATGACATTATTGCACTGTGGTGCGTTGTGTACTATACATCACACATGACGTTCTTACAACGCAGGAATCCACAGTGCTCATTTTTGATAGAGACACATCTGGGCTAGAATATTGCGCAGCTGTGTAGGATAACCGTAGTCATCCGGGGGACAGGGTTGCAGTTAGTAGAACATATATAATAAGAAGAAAAATACATCAAAAATAAAAATATAATAATATAATTAAGTGTTCCATTCCTCGCATCACTCCAAAATTCTGCTACAGCCGTGGCAGAAATGTCCGCACGTGTTGGCTGTGAAATTTCTCCATCGCGTCTGAGTTCTGTGGCTGGTGGTGGTGGGATGCGGTGGATTTTCCTGGACTGCCGATATTCTTTCGTTATAATTAGGCGAATTAAGAGAGTTAATGTTAGACATTAGTACACGGGAGGTAGTGGCGGTATCATTAATGTCTGAACAAACAGTGACTGTGGGCGATGGGGTTGCCGAGATGCTGGTGACTGCTGCTGCTGGTGCGGGAACTGGTGCTGGTGCTGGTGCTGTCGCTGATGGTGTAGCTGGTGCTGGTGTGGCTGTTGGTAATGATTCCAGAGCAGTGACGCAGATAGCTGCCCCCGGAGGAGATGGAGCTGCGGTGGCGGAGGTATACTGCTTCTGTATCTTGGCGGCATTAAGGAGACAGCTGGGGGTGGCACGTGGAACCAGAAGAATCTCCTGCGTATGTGCTATCCTCCTCATTTTCCCTGAGCATAGGCGGTCTGGAGTGGTGCTCTTTCTCAGGGCTGGATGTGGGAGGCTGGTGTGCTGCAGTGATGTCGGGATGATGAGTGGGGTGCTGCTGATGGATGCTGACGGTGCACGTTGGTCTTCTTCATCTATAAATAGATCATTTGGAGATGGTGATCGCCGATAGTCTACATCTGGTGGCGACATGATCACTGGTATTTGGTGAGCGATGGCAACTGTTGATGATGCTGCAGATGCGGTGGCGGAGGCTGATGATTTGCAGTGCGGTAGTGTAAAAGACTAGGTACTGCAGGCGCTGCTGGACTGAATCGTGCGAGTGATGTGGATATCTTGCTCGCACTGGAAGCCGGACGGGAAAGCGCTGATGATGGTGACGTGACGATGGCTGCTAGGTGGTTAAACGCGTGATGTGCAGTGGAAACTGTTGCGTTGGTGATAGAATGGTGATGGGTAACTACTTTATGACGCCGCGTGGTGTTCTTTGTTCTAGCCATTCTGTCCATTGGTAACACTATTATTGGGACTCTGTTTTCAAAACGAGTAACACATACTGCTGGATTCTCATTCTCTTCTCCTGGTACTATCGTTACCTCTAAGACACGATGTTTATGTTTAAGCGTGTGCAGCATACCATAGTGTGTTGCTGTGAATAAGTACAAGCAGTCCATACAGAACGCATGTTGAAGCAGGTGGTCTTTGTTGATGTGAACTGTCAGGTCAGAATTCCGCGTGAAGGCATGGCTACATTGCTGTCCGTCTGATAAAAGCGCAGTACAGGACAACCTCTTCACGAGAGCTGGTGATGTTGACTCTGGTGATGATTCTGAGAGAGCCAAATCCTCTTCAAGCGACATAATGTCCCTGCATAGTAGCGGTATTGCGGGTAACCTACCCTAAACTAATAGGCCTATCTCTTCATAACCTTTCCAAGCCTAATATAATAATAATAATAATAATAATAATAATAATAATAATAATAATAAAAATTATAATAATAATAATAATAATAATAATAATAATAAAGAAGAAATAATAAGAAGAAGAATTTGGTTTGCAACACGAAAGTAGCCTAATGCTGTGATCTTCCCCGGTGTCGAACTTAGACGGGAAGACGAAGTTTCAAAGCACGCATCACCTTTTATACCATTTAGTGACGTCACAGGAGGGCGGATGACCGTTCCTGGAAGCTCGTGAGTGATTCGGTCACGCCCTACATGGACATTTTAAGTTACAAATCCTGTAGTCACATACATTATTCGTTCCGTACAAAGGAAGTATTTTTAATTATAAGGAGAATGGCCGATCAACTTCGTCTCCATTCTGCAAGAATTATAAGTTTCCAATCAACATAAAACTAGGAGCTACTTATTCCCGTGGAAGCTCACCTTTTAATTAGTGCGAGGCGGTTTCTCAGATTGGATGCTTATAAACACGCCTCTCTTAATTTTAGCCTGGAGCGCCCGATGGGGGTGTGTGGGGGGAGCGTAGTGACGTCAGCGGCAATAGCCCCGACTCAGTCCTCTCCACTCCTCCATCACGCTGTGGTAGTCGCGTATTTGGGCGGCTCTTTTGTTTAAAGCGCTAGACCCAATTTTACTGGAAATAGAAGTGAAAGTCACGTGGCTCTTGAAAACATGTGGTTGATTGGAAACCCAGATATCATCTATCCATAACGGCCGAATAATGCTGCTGATGTATACTTGTTGTAGATGCGGGAAATGGAAATATATGTTCTACTATGGGTCTTTCTGAAATAGGGTCCCTATATTGCGCGCGTTCTTATACATGCGACTTTAGTGTCTGTAAATAGGTAGTTCCCAGCCTGAGTCGATTATGGGCTGGAACGGAGGTAAGATAATTTTTGAAATTCTCTTTGTAATGCTACTGTCAGATTTTTGCTGCTGCTTTACCGGCCCATGCACTAAATATATATAACAAGGTAGAGCAGTTGTGTTCTTAATCAAAAATAGGACAGTAAAACTGTATGTAATTTGATGTAGGGTTTATACAGATCTATTCTTGCGCAAATCAAAGTTACTGATTCCGCCAAGATAGCTGTGTTTTCAGAGCTGGTGGGCTTCCAAGCATCCTCCTCTATGGGTAGGACTAGCCTCAACCCACCTAGCCCAGACATATTAATATATATATAATTACACTACAGCTCGGAAATATGAGTGAACACGGTTTTTACAATTACAGTACCGTCGGATGGAGATTGTGAATACAAAACCTGAGTGTCAGTGTTTCTGACATGTTGGTGATCTTGATTGATACGTATGGCTGGTTATCTGTGGATGGTTCTTGCGCTGTGGTGAGAATGTGAAGTTTTTATTGCCGCTGGGTGCGGGAGGGGTGTGGTGTCAACTTAATCGAACCTGCTGGTATTTCTCTCTCTAATGGCTGAGCCAGTGGGCGGGACTGAGTTACTTTAGAGCATAGATGAGCTGATGGATGCTGTCGTAACTTTGATCAATCCATTATCGAATTCGATTTTTCGGTAGCAAAATTCTATTCATGACTGACGCCATTGTGGGCATCTTGCTCTCTTAATAATATTGACTGTTATTATGTGCGAATGAGTTGTAGTAACGTTAGCTGTTTCTGTACGACGTTTCCGGAAGGACTGGGGCTAGTGGACTTTTCCCCTCGTAGCGCGTACTGTAGATGGCTGCGGTGTATTCCTTCTACCACATGATCAGTTCTCCTGTAACTGGATAAGACGGTGTGGGCGGGAGGAATGTTGGCTTGTGTAGATGACGATAGTGCATTGTTGTAGGGAAATCCGGCTGCTGTATGATGCTAATGTTATGCATGATTGGCGCATTGCAGTTTTCCACGCTGGTGAATGCCAAGTCTGTTGTTAATGCGGGAAGTCGGGTTTGTGGGAGAGAATATTTCTCCTGCATCTTGTGCAGAAGGATGTGTTGCGGGAATTTTATGTCTCTAACTGTGCTTAATTAAAACCGTTAGGTGCTGCTAAGCTGTGTTGTTGCCGGTAATGACTGTCTCCGCCATGCTGAGTATAACCGAGTAGGTGTGTGATGTGTGCACAATGATGAATTGACATATCCAGTCCTGAAGGCAAGTGTGTTCTGTATGTGACTGGCGTTCTGTCTGTGGTGCGATCTCCTGACTGCTCACAGCGGGAGGTGGGGGGGGGGGGCTTGGTGAACCATAAAGAGGGGTGGTCCTTGATCAGGGGGATGTGGTCATCTCCCGTTATATGACGGTTGGTGCCTTGTCGTAATTTTTAGGCACCGGGAAAATTCGAGCCGAGAGTCTGCTGAACAGGCTGCTTCCCTGCCCACCACGGTGGGTGGGGGTGGGGTGGTATTGTTGGTCGGTGCGGTGCGGAATGCCACCGCCTCTGTAGCAGCAGTCTCTCTCATATCTGAAGACTGACGGTCAACAGATGACGAGTGGAGTGTGAAATGGACTGGCCCGGTGATGTCCGAACTTGGTGTATAGATGAGGGACGTCAGTTGGATCTGGGGGCAGTGGTGCGACTGTGGGTATGGGTGTCGCTTGGTTGTAGAGTGGCGCAGCGATTTCGGGGCATGGTGGGGTACACCGAGTTGTGCGGTTCTGCTGTCCTAGACATGCCAATGCCTCATCTGGCCTCTTCACTTCCATGCTATTCATTACATGTTCCACCCCACAGGAAATATCGCTTGGGTCAGCCTCAGCTTCCGCTTGTGGCAACTCTATAATGGGGGTGGGTATAGCATGAAGTGGGTGGGAGTGGGAAGAGGTCAGTGGAACAATCCTTCCATCCACCCCCATGGACAATACAGATGAGAAGTTCTTCAAATACGACTTCCCAGAACTGGCTGCACGGTGCTCTGCACTAACTATGGGAATACTAGTTTCCGTAGAAATTTCTGTCAGGGTACCGGTGTCACGGGAAATGCTTAGCCCGAGCTCTGGTGCCGGTTATCACTGGCACACAGTTTAAGCCAATCGAAGTGGATGACTGAGGTCATGCCATCCGAAGCACGGATATGGTAGGTCACGTCCAACATCTTACCTACTACCACATAGGGGCTTCCACCGGTAACTCAGTTTACTTTGCACGTTTGCAGATCATCGTGAATCATGTACCCATACAATCCTTCCTGCTTAAAATGGATTTCCATGCACCCTCCGGTCGTACCATGTCTTTTGCCGCTGGTGTGCAGTGGATAAAGTTTCACTCACCAACTCATGGGCCTGTTCTATCTGCTGCCGCAAGAGTTCAACATAGAGAGAAGGTGAATTTTTCTCTTCACGTATCCAGTGCATAGCCAGATCCAAGGGTAAGGCTAATTCATGGCCTAACATCAACCCTGCTGGAGTGTACTGAAGTGCAGTAAGCCATGAGTACATAGGGGAGTCGTAAATCCCAATCTCTACAATCAAGGCGTGTTTCCTTCGTCAACAACATTTCCACTAGCGTACGGTTAAAACGTTCTACCAAACCGTCGCTGCGAGGATGATATGGAGTCGATGATATGAAATAATTTGCAGAGCTCTGATATGAGCCGGCTCTCAAAATTACTTCCTTGATCGGAGTGTAGCCCATAGGGCATACCGAAATGGCAGAACACATTACTTGCCAGGACCTCCGCTATGCTGGATGCCTCTTGGTCCGGCAAAGCAAATGCTTCTACCCACTTAGTGAAATAATCTTGTAATACGGGGATGTACTTATTTCCATCATCAGTTGTATTCAAGGGTCCGAACACATCAATAGCCACTCGCTCCCATGGTGCACCAGCAATTTTTACTTGTAGTGGTGCATAATAGTGCTGGCCAACAGCACGTTTTTGGCATGGGATACATTTGTCAACCCTTGCCTTCACACTATCGTGAATCCCGATCCAGTAGAATCACTGTTTGATGCGTGTCACCGTTCTTTCCATGGCTAGATGTCCGGCATTATCATGTAGTTGTTGTAATATGTTATTCCGCTAACTTTCCAGGATTACCAGACGGTTATTGATGTAAAGAATGTTGTTGTTGATATGACATTCTTTGAACCGCTGGTAATAATATTTGGCCGTTTCCCTGGGAAGACGTGCCCCCTCCTGGATCTACACATATACATGTCGTGTTTGAGCGTCTGTTGCTTGGTCGTGTGCAACTTTCTCCAGATTCCACTCTGCGCACCACAATTCGGGGAACTCCGGAGATGGCTGTGTAGATCATGTCACAGTTGTGGCCTCTTCGTGTTCATCTCCTTGCCCGATTCTGCTGAGGGCATCGGCATTTCCATGCAATTTGCCGGGATGGTGAACAATGTTAAAGTTATAGGCCTGCAGGGATTCTTGCCATCTCGCTACCTGGCCCTCCAGATTTTTAAGGTTTCTGAGCCAGCGTAGTGCGGCATGGTCTGTACGGAGAGTAAATGGGTGGCCATACAGAAAGTGTTTGTAATACTTAATGAAATGTACCACCGCAAGAAGTTCTCACTTCATGGTGCGTATCTTTTTTCTGTTTTATTTAATGTATGCAAACCATAACCCAATACCTGCTCCATTTCATCCTCTGTGACCTGTGATAGAACCGCGCCAATAGCGTAAGCTGATGCATCGGTGTCCAAGATGAAATCAAAGTTTGTATTAGGATGAGCAAGAATCGGGGCAGTCGTCAAGAGTTCCATCAACGCCCTGAAGGAACCTTCACACTCACGTGTCCACTCGAATGGTCAATCTTTTTCGGTGATCTTATAAAGGGGTGAAGCAATCTCACTGAAATAACAGATGTATCAATGATAGTACTGGCATAGGCCGAGAAAACTCAGAGTTTCTGTGATCAAAGAGGGTGTTGGCCACTCTGCTACTGAGTTTGTTTTTGATGGTTGAATGGCCTCTCCATCACCGAATATGATGTGTCCCAGGAACACAACGCTCTGGCTGAACAGATGACATTTCTTTTGGTGTGAGCTTTAAGTTGGCCATGCGGAATCCTGATAGCATGGTGTCCAAATTTGTTAGTGTTTGCTCAAACGTGGAACCAAAGATGATTACGTCGTCGATGTAATACAGACAGAGTTCCTATTGCAGGGTAGTTAATACCTGCTCAATGAGATGCTCAAAAGTTCCAGGATCGTTGCACAAGCCATACAGTTGCCACATATCACCTACTGATGATATGGGTGAACGGTAACTTTGTGAAGGATAATAGGTTTGCCCATATATGGGTCTTGGTCGAGATCGTCCACGATCCGGCCCTGATGGTGTTGGCCTATCGTGGATGACTGTATTAGTACGGAATTCAGTTCCCGCTTGTGAGGTATCGTGGAATGTCCCCTCACTGATAGGCGAGAACTGTTGTAGATGCGATGCTGGTGATTCCACACCACTGGAATTTCTTACATAGTCGGTGAGCACGCGAGCATTGTGTCCATCGTATGACGCCACCTCTCGATTGAGGGAGCCATTACTAAATGGATACATAGAGCTGAGCTCGCTGAAAGGTATGAGCATGAGTTCGCTTCATGATGTTCTTCAAGCCCCACATCAGGTGCCACCTGTAGCTCACGGGTTTGTGTCGGGCCATTCCTGTGCCTGATGTCGAGTCGCCATGCCACATGTAGATGACGAATGGGATGGCTTGTTAGCTCCCGGTCTCGGAGTTTCGGATCCCGTGCGACCCAGTCCTGCTGTCAACAAAGACTGGCTCCTAAGGCCAGTGAACTCAATTGTTCCAGTGGGGCCGTGCGACCATTGCCGCTAACATTAAATTGAATGGTGTCAGCCCATGAATTGGTGTCACCGGTATGCCTGTCCATAGCAATTTTGAAACTATGGACTTACAAGGATTTGTGATAAATTAAAAATAAATAACTAAGAAAATATAACCTATACAAACAATAAAGTTCGCTGGATAACAATGAGCATTTGAATAATACATAACATAGAGACAGCTCATGAACCTCTACACGTGGAGATACCGGAGGTACTGCACGGACCCTTGAGTCTGCAGTGGTACCCCCGCAAAGGAGGATCCCGCATACGAGATCACTAATTAACTTTTCATAAGTTATAATAAATTCTACACTGAAGAAGATGGGGAGACGAAACTCCTAACGTGGCGAAAGGCATGGTGCCTCACGCGGGCATTACTTCTAGATGCTAGTAAAATTGTGGTGGGAAGTTGTAACCTCGTGTAAGCCGTCGTCACTGGATAACTTTGCGAGGGGTGAGTGCCTCGTGCGGGCCTCCATTACAGGAAAATGCCCCCACTGCCGAAGCGGAGGAAAAGTGTCTCTTTTATTCAACCAATGTGCTATGAAATTGTCACAAACAGATCTTTATAACTGACCTATCGTTATGCTGGGGATAGAGAGACGAATATCCACTGCAAATGTCCTTCCCGAGCGGGCGTGGCAGCTCCAACATCTTGCCCAGATATTTTAATGAGTTGGGTGGAGATGCGCATCTCGTCTATCACCAAGTCCTATGGAGCTAAGTATTGACCTGTCATTAAGTTTAAGCACAAGTTGCCCAATATGCACTGCAGTGCGGGGACAATATTCCAAAGAAATATAATATAATAATTATAATGTGTTCGCAGTGCTTCCTTCGGTGGCAAGGATAACTAGCTACTAAGTATCCTAAGATACAGGGGGAATGTATGTAACACCATACCTTGGTCATCACCGCATGGAAACCTCTGATAGTTTCCCAGAGTCGGATCAGCCCACAGAGCGGGTAGGGATATCCAAACAATTAAGCAGCCATCAGGCTTAGTGGAAGATGAAAAGAGACAATGACTTATAGATATGAGGCCTTATAGGTATTTTGGCCAATTTAACTCAACCTTGCCAGGGTGCGGGGCTACATTACCACAATGACCGGAAAAGAAGCATACACTATGTGTCTCCTAGCGAAGAAATTGTCTCTAATCACATTACACCTATCCCATCGAGAAAAATAGTCAGGTTTAGTCGGTAGCATGCCAGGCTAAACAGAGTTATAGCACGGACAGCGACCTCAGTGTAAAATTGTTGGTGGCGGGGGAAAGTGATGCATATATAAATGTTGCTGTATAGTATCTCCTAATGCACTGCAGTCCTAGGTTTTCTACAAATAAGCAAAACACATCAACAAAATTGCCGCTGGCCATATACCTAACTAAACAAGTACAAAACGGTAACAGTATATCATTAGATTAAAACAGTGGTAATACAGGTTGATAGACCTAATACGGTGCAGTTAGTTAAAGCACCTTACAGTAAATAAGGATAACTATAAACAGTAATTTAAAGAAATTATACGATGTGGTCTGAGAACCGGTATGCTACCTATTATTCACCGGTACCTTTTTACGGTAATAAATTACAATAATTAAAGATGTAATTAAAGATATCATGTATAGTTACTTAAATGCCTAGTAGCCATACCTATATAACGGGCTACTATGTTACTGAAATTGAGACGTAACTATACTTGTGATGTGAGTTGACACGTTCTCTGAAAGCTGAATACGTCTCTGCATGTAGATTTCCCACAAGACAGGGTTCCTATATGTTGGTCCAGAACGTAAGTGGTACACACTCAGGACAGTGAAACACAGTATAAGTAATGTCTACTAAATAGCTAGTAAGTTCTACACAATAATACGGTAGTAATGAAAGTTCCCGTCCGATGATGGTAAGTTAAGTAAGCTAAGATAACCCATTAACAGGAAGGGTTATTAATATAATTGTAATTATGCCTGTACATATTAAAGCTTAACGGTGCGGGGTGCGCCAAATAGCTCTAGAGGCGCACCAGGCAAAGTTTACTTGGCTGCGGTCGAAACATAATTTAGGACAAACACAACATGCAGTGTGGTGGTTGAAGATCTGGTGAGTTATCTAGCGAGGAACATGGCTGCTCTGTGTCACGTAGAATTACATAGTTGGATCGCAAAGGACCACCGCAATAGTATAGTTCGTATACAGTTAGTAATTAAATCAGGAACAGTATATTAGTTCTAATATTTCCCCCGGATTGCCATCCGGGAGCGTACACAATTTCAGTGCGGTGTGTCGAGAACTGCTTCAGCACGAGCGGAAATGATGACGGCAGAGACAGAGGTGATGCTTTATACCTGTCCTGGTAGCCTGTCATGCTGTAAGCAGCTCCCGACTGTTCGGCCCCCGGCCGATGATGGTCTGGATCTTCTGAAATCATCCCCTTTTATACTCATGGTGAGGTCATAACTGGCTGCCTCAACCAATCAGAATTTGCTGAATCAGCCAATCACCGCGCTGTAATCCTGTGACGTGTACACACTTATCTAAATCTCATGATATAGATGTGAAGATGACGTAGTGAGTCACGTGTTACACAAATCACTGATTAGTTATCTATATATATATACACCTGTGCAAAAGTTAAGCACCACCCTATTTTTACGCACATGCGAGGGTATATTCATGTGCTATGAAGAAAGCAATAGCATAAACATTTATGTACCCATCCATCTTAGTGCAAGAGGTAATAATGCAACTAGAGGAATGCTGATTATGATGGTGGGGAAACACTGTATCTTTTTGTTCGAACTTGAAAACGATGCCTGAATATGGTTACGTTGACACAACTGACAACTATTGCCCTACAGTTGACACACGTGGCTAGATTGTCATTAATGGTGTCTGAAAACGAAGTTTAACATCTGTGCACGAGTTTGAGACTGTCATTATTAATACCGGGTATATCCACCTTGTGCCTGGATGACGGCCTGGACACGACGTCTCATGCTGGTCACCAACCGACTGATACGGCATTGTGGTATTCGTTGCCATTCAAGATGGAGTGCGTCTGTTAATCCCTGTAGGTTCTGCACAGGAGGATCCCTCCTTCTCACCATGTTTCCCAGAATGTCCCAGATATGCTCAATAGGGTTCATGTCAGGGCTCCTTGCTGGCCATGGTAGGGTTTCGATGGAATTCTGGCGGAGGTATTCATGCACAGCTCTAGCACGATGTGGTCGGGCGTTGTCATCCATGAATATAGGGTGGGTTCCAGGTGCATGATTTACAGAATGAGGGACCACAACTCTATCCAGTATGGAATCTTGATATATTTGTCCATTTAGTGTTCCAGGTACAGTCAACAGATCCAGCTTACAATCAAATGAGATGCACCCCCATATCATAACGGAACCTCCACCAAATGGAACTTCTTCCATGATGTTACATTGGTCGTACGCCGTGCGTCTGGACCTCCATACACGAGTTCGACCATCTGTGGCATGAAGCAGGAACCGACTTTCATCGGACCAGTGTACCCGTCTCCAGGATCTCATGTTCCAGTGTATTCTTTCGTTGCACCACCTCAGACGCTCCTCTTTGTGGTGTGCAGTGAGGAGAGGACGTCTGACAGGTCTCCTAGCTTTCATGCCAGCAGCATACAGTCTCCTTTTGACGGTAGACATTGACACTCTATTGCGCGTTTCCCATTGCTGGCTGAGCACTCTGCTGTTGGTGAATGGAGATCTCCTAACAAGGCGTACTAGGGCTCGATCATCACGGGCAGTAGTCTTCTTCGGTCTTCCAGATCTAGGCATGTCCTTCACCTCGTTAGTTTGCCCATGTTTTGCAATCAAACGACTGATTACAGTATGGTTAATGTTCAGCTGTCTGCCAATCTCTCTGCATGACATACCAGTGGTATGCATGCCTATGATTTGCCATTTCACACGATCACTTAACCTTCGTCTTGCCATAGCGGTTCACAATCAAGAGCTAATTCTCTCTGTACAAATAAACCACGGTCATGAACACAAAATTCCTAATCTTGTCGCCTAAATCTGTATGTAATGTTCTACACCTCAAACTGGACCTTTACATAACTGAACACGTGTGCTGTTTCCCGCCACGCACGGACATCAAGCGGCGTGAAGTCATGCATGCATGTGCATTTCGTACTTGGAATTATGTCAGCTAACGCGGGGAGAAAAAGTATGGCAGCCTAGTTGTACCATCATGTTTCTACGTTCTATTGTTTTTGGTGGTGCTTAACTTTTGCACAGGTGTATATATACGCGATTACGACGTTATGGGAATATTTTGAGCATAATTTGAAGTGGTAAAACGGAGATAACTCAGCCATTTCTGAGGCGATTCTAAAACGGTTTGTAGATTTAAAAAGTCCATCGTATGCTGGTCCTAAGCGAAACACTTATAAAGAATTAAGACGTGCTCACTCAGCACACTAAAAGCGCCACTCGCTCCCAGATGTGCCACACGTGCTCTGTCAATACAGCGACTAGCGCGCATGTGCACTACACGTTTTAACGAACTTAGTCATTTCCACGACGAAATTCCTCTCACATAGGCTTATACCCACTTATTGCTCTACCCAGGGGTGGAGCATGTTTATAGGAACGAATCCATGGTGGGTGGCAAGCCAGGTATGGCCGGTACCCTACCGGTCGATCCGTGCTTCATTCCCAATTTATGGCTGAAATGTGTATTTTGGGAGGCACTTAGTCACCCCGTGACCTAGATATTTGAGGAATTGATCTCAAACAAAGATTCCCCTCTAGACAACTGCAAGATGAATTTATGTTATCGATTTGGTAATTCTACCTACATGCACTATAGAGTTATTGACGAAAATCTGTGTTCCGGTATGCACTAATGCCATCAATTCTTAACCTTTTGCCGCCAACATTTTCTAGCCACTCATAATATCAATCTATGTGCCGGATCTGGTGATTCTACCTACTTGCGTTGCGGGTTTATGGCTAAAATGGGTATTTCAGTATTCACTAAGTGAGCCAGGGACCTCACTTTTTTATCTTTTGATACGAAACCTCTCTAGCCACTCATAATACCTATGCATTCCTGATTTATGGCTAAAAATTTGTATTTCGGGATGTACTAAGTGACCTTCATGCCAAAGGGGCTTCAAACGTAGATGCAGCTGCACAGACATTGTATGGGCTCAACGTATGCTTGTATCGATAGTCGTGTCCAAACACTGGGATTTCCATAAAATGGGCATTGACATGTCACAAGTCTTCAACACAAATAAACGCTCAAACATCCTAGATGTACTACACCAGGGCAGTTGCAATGGAGATGAGATACGACTAGTGAGACTACTGCTTGCGGACATCTTAGATGATTTGGGAGAAGTCGATTTGTGGCACTGATTAAGCCTGAAAAATCACTGAAACCCCCCCCCCCCCCAACATGAGGTTTGTCGTGATCTTGAACATGCTCGTGAACATCATTAGGTCTGCCAAATGTGCTCCTATATGTTATCAGAGATAAACTCACATTACGGGAATATGACTGAAAAGAGGACGCAGTAAGTTATATCAGCACAGTCCGGGCTGGACGTATGCCTCAATTTACGGGAATATGACTGAAAAGATGATGCAGTAAGTTATATCAGCACAGTCTGGGCTCAACATATGCCTCAATTTATGGGAATATGACTGAAAAGATGACACAGTAAGTTATATCAGCACAGTCTGGGCTCGACGTATGCCTCAATTTATGGGAATATGACAGTAAACAGGATACGCTAAGTTATATCAGCAGTCTGAGCTCGACGTATGCCTCAATTTACGGGAATATGACTGAAAAGAGGACGCAGTAAGTTAGATCGGCACTGTCTGGGCTCGACGTATGCCTTAATTTATGGGAATATGACAGAAAAGAGGACGCAATAAGTTAGATCGGCACTGTCTGGGCTCACGTGTGCCTCAATTTACGGGAATATGACTGAAAAGAGGACACAGCAAGTTATATCAGCACAGTCTGGGCTCGACGTAGGCCTCAATTTACGGGAATATGACTGAAAAGAGGACGCAGTAAGTTATATCAGCACAGTCTGGGCTCGACGTATCCAAACATCGAGAGTTCTATCAAAACATTTTGCGCATTATAGGAAAACCATAATCAATATTTAAAAAAATTAATTTTATGTGAAAGCAAACGACAACAAAGGCAGTAGCAGCCTTCGCTCTATTTACATTCAGAATATCCAACAGCCTACCTTCACGAGTGATTTATAATTTGGAAACAGTGTAACAGCTATTCAACGTCTCTGTTATCCATTTTGAAGGTTGATTATCTTAATTAGCTATCAATTTTCTACCCCACCCATCCTCCTCAGGAAGGGTCTCTAGACAACTGCATGTTAAGTTGATGAATTCTTTGGCACGCTGAAGTTGCATTGCAATGATCGCGTGAATACTTTGGTAATAGCTGAAATTCGGTGAAGGTTCGTGGTGATGAGGTAGATGTTAATACAGATGTTCTTTTATTTGTCCCATATGTGGTTCCTTGTTGGGATTACCGAAATGGACAACTTCCTCTGCTTTGAACTGTCATATTTCCCACCATCTCGTTTCGTTGACTGATTAACGAGAAAACCAACTAAAAGGGTCTGAATATTTTGCTGAAATGATAGGATAAGCATTGCTTTAACAACTCGAAGTCTCTTCATTATGGAGGATGGACAACATCTTCACACACCAGCATGATCAGTTAGGACTGAGAAACCCTCGTCTGTTACATACAAAGATATCTCTGAAACCTATACTGGCTATATGACAACTGTTCACTTATACGTGTGCTCGATGAATATGATGTGTCGTCAACTAAAGCAGGTGAACAAAATAGGCTCTCCTCAAAAGTGACCACTATATATATTGAGTATATGTACTAAATGATGAGGTCAGCATTTCGCAAAAGGACGTCGGGAAGAATAAAAGTTGCTTATATATAGTTAACACTTTAACACTGATATCAGCCAAAAACGGCATCAGCATTGGTTTTAAGGAATACCCATTTGCAGACCAAGAGAAAACTATTTTTGAAAATTTCCCACTGGAATGACTGGCTCGATAATCGAGCCAGTCATTCCAGTGGTAAATTTTCAAAAATAATCTTCTCTTGGTCTGCAAATGGACATTTTCTGTGATAAAATATAAATTTTCTTGAACAAATTCGAGTGCTAACGGGTTACCGTGTTGTAATCTGAGCTCGAGCAAAATGACATAGACGTGAAGAAGGGGGAACTGCACTTGATGCATGTGATCAAGATGGAGCGATTGACACACTGCTGATGTTAGTAGCCTTGGCCAAACTGCTATAGAATCTTTACATGCTGACCTCTCGCGATCCTCCGACACTTTATAATATAAAACAGATTTAAGTTAGTTTAGGAGATCTGCCACTTTACATCTTAGTGCTAGATACGACAACAGGATGTGAATTGACATCAACCAACCACAACAATACAAAAACTAAATCCTGGGCACGGATGAACACATATAATGAGCTACGTTCAATGATAGAAGTACTAAACCAGAAGTAGCTGGGGCAGGTAGACAGCTTTTAATAAAACAGATGTGGACACTTGGAACAAATATTGTTTCCTTTCATACATTCACAGAGTAGCAACAACATCACCTGTGCAGAAATCTAAATCATCAACTTTACCACCAGCATATGCGACAACTTAACAGCATGCATATCGAGTCTTCCTCCCGATTCAGGTTTGGCTCGGTCACAAGATGGGTCCCAGTGAATGGGGCTGGATCGTAATGAATGGGTTAGTAGCGCCAATTGCACCCGAATAGCATGCAGCTTGACGGCGGATGACGAACACAATCAGTTGTAGGTGTAAAAAGTGGTGCTGCAAGAGCCGTAGCTCCAGAAATGTCAATTCATTCTGCAGTGTCCTGTCCACATGTCGTATGTGGTCAGATTGTTCAAATACTGAGATTGTTGATGATACCCATGATGGAGACTGAACAGTGATGAGCTTCGCGATATCTTAACTGGATACAGGGATTCAATATTAGTAGAAGATATTTACTGATTAGCTAATTAGCCTAACTAATTAGTTAATTAACTATTGGATCTATTTTCTTCATATTGCGATTTACCAGTTCAGTGGATGATTTCCTATCGATAGATACCATATACAATATCCTTCTGAAAAAAGGTATTTTATACTGCTTTATGCAGGAATTAATAATAATTAATTAGCTAATTAATCAGCTATGAGGTGATTTTCACTTAATCATTATAGTTTAGCTCTATACATTGTTCACTTTCAGTAGATAACATAGTTGAGCAATTTCTGTAAATTCTGGAATTTTAGTGGTGTGTCGACAAAGTTTGCCGAAATAATTACGCTAATTAACATATATTTAATGTTGACAAAAATTTGACTGAATGCTGGATCATTCATGCACATTATTGTCAAAATATATAAAAGCTTTCTCCTCTTTTCTTCTAGAAATTGACACACGTTCTCTGCCGTGAATCCGTCCTACGCGCATGCTTACGCTTCCAGAGCTGGACGACAAAAGACTATTTGCACGTGCAAGCAGGTTGGTTTTGTTTGAGAAATCCTGGCTTGTGCAGGCAATAGACTAAACGAATATGACATCCAATAGTTACAACGATTATGGAGTCAAGGAATTGAATGCTGGGTAGCATTGCACCCTGGGTAGAATTGCATGCTTGGTAAATTGAACAGAAATCAACAGGCATCTCATATCTCGTGCCAGTATATATATCTAACCGGACACGAGAACTTTAACCGCAGGGAAATTCTTTGCAGGTTTTTGTGTAATCAAGTTTCCTATTTCCTTACATATACGTCGAGGCTATATATAACTCTATCAAAGGTGTGACCTATGTTATGATTAATACGTACCATTGTACTCGTAACTCTATGTTCGGACAGGCCTGCCGATAAAAATACGCACAAAGAATCGCACACGAGACAAAGAAATGGACAGAAATTGATGTTGTCCTATTTTATGCCACCACCACCTGTCCAGACGATCTGTTTCATCTGCTCTCAATTCATTGCAAAATAACCTAAAAATAGCTGTTTTCCTATGTATTTATCCCATTTAGTAATATAGCATCTGCGTGGTTAGATATATTAGGGCTACAGTGCTTTTAAATAAAGAATAAATAGCATATAATCATACAATATTTCTACTTTTATTTGTTTTTGTTTTCTTACTAGTTATTGCAATAGTAAATTTGTGCGCTTATTTAAATATATGTATCTGGTATATTATAATGGGTTCATCTATAAATACTAAACTATTTAACTTTTAATGTTACGTCCAGCGGACATGTGGGTGAACATGAATAGTGGGTAATATGAAACGTAGAGCGGATTTGGAGAAATTGCGTGCTTATTTTTTGATAATGGTGATAAAAATAATATGATTGTGTGATTGTTTTAATTATTTTAACTTAATTTTATTCGGGACAACAAATTCTATCTGTAACCCTTCGAAAATTTCCGTTCCAGTATGTCTATTCGGGGTGTTATCGACCACCCCGCCATACACCCTGCCCTTTGCGAGTCAACTGTATATACGGACAATAACCGTACCATAGCCTTAGGAAAAGCGGCATGCGACATTGCCAATGTAACCACTCAACCGACTCTTGACAACGTTGTTACAGGTAATCCGGCCTTCGCACCATACGTGGCCTATATGGACGACCTTCGGAAGGCCCAGTATGCCGAAGTCATCCAAGCCTTCACCATGGCTCTCTATGCAATGGGTGTAGCGGCTAACATTCTACTACTAGTGTACTTAGTGAAGTTTAAACGTTATCGTTCACCGATATTCGCTTTGATCTGTAGCTTGGCATGTTGTGATTTGGGCGTGTGTTTGAATGGGGCGATCTTCCCGCCTATAATAACACCCACCGTGACAGGTCCATTGTGGTTGTGTGCATTCTATATCTGCTCCATATCACTCTTCTATGGGTCCAGTGTTCAGCATATGGTCTTCTTCTCACTGCTCAGGTAACCAATACTAATGCTATCATTAGCTGCTTTCGCAACTGCCACCGATATATATATATATATTCGTCGTCTATGGTGAATCTACCAGTCTTATTGTATTAACCTTTTAACACTCATATCAGCCAAAACGCTTTCTGCATTGGTCTTGAGAAATGTCCATTCGCAGACCAAGAGAAGACTATTTTTTAAAGTTTACAACTAAAATGACTGGCTCGATAACTGAGCCAGTCATTCCAGTGGTAAAGCCTCAAAAAGTCTTCGCTTGGTCTCAAATGGACATTTTCTATGAAATAATTCATTTAAAAGAAACAAATTTAAGTGTTAAAGGGCTAAGGACTCTCGTAATTGTAACTTTTCCTATGTCTCTGTTCCCTATGCCACGCCTGCTTATTAATGGCAATGACCAATCTACCACTTCTACATTATTTAGTTATGCCATACTTGTTCTCTGTATGTTGATGGTATATTGATTGTTGATTGGTTGATACCGGTATATGATTCCAGGTTTTACCAGCTCGTCTTCCCATTAGCAGCTCGTGCTAAAGTGACGGTCAGTCTAATAACCAAGATCTGCCTCTGTCTCTGGATGGTTACTGGTGTCGTCATATGCTTCTCGCCAAACTACTTCAATTCCTACAGATTTGACTACGAAGGCGAGTCTATCGTCATCTGCGCTTTCGATATGACAGATAAATACACACTAGTTCTGGTAGAGTCTGCATATCTACTCACCCCTAACGTGTTAATCGCGGGATTCCATATCGCGAAACACTTCGTGGTGACGCGCGAAGCTCACAAAGGTCTCTCGGATCATAAGGATGGCCAACAACAGCAACAAAGACAAACAACGGACGGACGTGCAGTTACCATAGTAATAGCCGTATTCTGTGCCACGTCCATACCCCAGCTTGTTCACACGTTCATCCACTATGTGTTCGATTACCCATTACAACCTTATCACCAGCTTCTCGCCATGATAACACAGACCCTAGAGTTTGGTAATTCATCCATTAATCCCTGGATATATGTTTTCTGTGCAGCATCAATTAGACGAGATATATTTTTAATGTTAAGATGTAGATCAACACAATCAGAAACTGAATAACCTAAAACTTCGTAGGCATACTCACTATTATTGTTTTCATCTATCCAACATCGTCATCGTTCTTTGTTACCACAAGCTATTGAATATGTTGGAACTAATTTGACTGGGCACTATTTCCGCCTATGGCAGCACCAGCGTCCAGTTAAATTAGTTTCAAAATATTCAACAGCATCTTTATTAAATAGTAGAGACATACAATTCGTACAACGTGTCGGACTATTAAGAGTTAAAGATGGGCCAAATAGAATCTTTTATGACGTAATGAGTATGACCTCATCCTACATTCCGATTAGCTGATCACGACGTCATATGACGTCATGTGATAGATGGATAATCTGGAAAGGTGAATTGGAGGAAATACGGTATCATTGTATTGTCGATGAAAATTATATATTTTAGTAGTTCATGTTATAAGCGGGTTCAAGGACTTTCTGAATTCACTACTGTCTTTCAAATTTGTTTAGCAATATTACATATGAGATAGATTTGTTGCACGTGCAATAACAATCATTATTTTAGAGTCCGGTTTACACAGAGTGCGTGGACAAATCTGGCCACCTACATGCCATAGGTCGCAGGTACAGCAAGCTAGTTGCAGCAAATACATACAGCCAGTTGCTCCAACTACATAGACCAAGGTGCATAAAGTACATAGACCACATGGCGCTATATGCATATACAAGGTTGTACCAATTTCGTAATCTATGTTGCACCAACTGACATTGTAGGAATTTGTATGTTGTATATTGTACGAAATTGGTATATGAGCAATAAAACCATTCCTCTCCACAGTGACCTCATCTTACGCTTAAGAATACAAGTTTGCGGTCCTCAAGGCCAAATAGTAGAGCATTAATATACGTATTATTCAAGCCCATCACTATATACAGTGAATAAGGTCAATGACGACAAGAGCATCGAATAGTGGTGATTTAATTCAAATCAGATGTCAATTGTAATTCCTCTTAATACTTTAAAGTTTAAAGCTCAAGTGTCTTAAATTCAAAACAGCCATAATGGAAAGCTGTTGATTATTTTGAAAGTAATTTGACTTAAAACTTGTTGCTGCCTACTAAATTAGTTTCAGAATATTCAGCAGAACATTCCATGCACCATACATGATTCGTTCTTCCTGGTCACGATTGAAGCAAAAAAAATCATGGATTCTTTTTCACATGTGCTCGGCGATGTGGTATGTGCCATAACCATTTGTGTACATGTGGAAAAGAATCCATGATTTTTTGCTTCGGACATACGTGGTCCTACTTAACAGTCTTTGTCTAATGTGTAGCACGAAACAATCCATCTCTGTATGAAATACTATGTAGCTCATAATTTGTGTTTAGCTACACATCTATTATTAGCATATGTTAACTCAATTTAGATTCATTGAACGATAGCTTTCTTATTCCTCGCAAGATGTAACGTAACTGTATCTTAAGCGTCTCGCTGGAATTAGAACTTTGTTTCATACCATAATCTTATATTTGGAAATTAGGATTAGAGGGCTCAACTAACGAGATTAGATGTGGATTTAAGGCACGTCCTTCCAAACACAGCTTGTTTGGCATGGCACCTTTCATCTGTTAATTTGACATCCGGTCGAAGCCAACGTCATCATTAGCGTCATTTGCGTTTTTGAAGATTTAGTTAAGTGATGATGTATGAATGTTATAAATGAGAGGCACGAATCTAAGACGTGGCTCAGCTTGTAACAGATCGAGAGGCAGGGCGGTACGGGCAAAGAAGTATGATTCATTGATTCGCAGTTTACTTGGAGTGTACATGACATGTGGTGCATATATCTCGATTAGTCTCTGGGGGGAATGCATCATCTTTCTTCGCTGACATGTACCTGTTAAGACATATCATTCAACAATTGATGTTTTGCCAAGGTGGTCAAGCGCGTTAGTGCGATCTTAACGCTTCTGTCCCCCATTTAAATAAGCATATTTGTAGCTGTTGTGGATATTATGCTGAGGTCTCCCTTAAGGAGAATGAGGATAATATCGTTGCAGAGTTCTTTGGTGTGTTCACTCCAATGTGAAAATGATGCCAGGGTTGAAGCAAACGAGTCGATGTGTTCTAGTAGATGATGGTACAGTATTCCTGATAATGCAGGGTAATGGGCCGGTACTAGGCGAAAGATGACGATGAGTGAATGTGTTGAATGAAATTGAGTGAATGAAACTTCTATCAGCTGCAATCAGTTTGTCCTCAACCTTCTCGCTGTATCTTGTCCAAAGCGAGCATTCTGAGTACCTTTAGTCGTCCTAGATTACGTTCATTGAAGTCGCAAAATGGTTAGCAAGTTTATGATGTGGTGTCCTGTCTGCGCTTGATAACTGTTGGCACCTACGAATGCAAATTTTAGTACTTTGTAAGCCGGCGAATATTCTGGTATTCGAAGAACATGTCCGAACATAGGCCATCGCTGTTGTATTACTCTCACAGAGAGTGGCTCTGCGTTACACAATTTGCAGGGTGTGGGATTTGATATTAGACTGTGGCCAGCGATTATTTGTAATGACTTGCATATGTTTATGGCATTGCCGAAACATATATAGACTCAAATAGTTGCATCGTGACTTTCATGAGGATTTTAGGGCCACGGATACATAACTTCTAAAATGACTGGAAGGCGATATTTCGTGTTCCACAGTGAGTCTCGATGCCGTTAGAGCTGCTGAGGCGGGAATCCAAGATTCTTCTTTTCTGTCACGTATCACTGGCCCGATGAGGGGTACCATCATCATTCAGTTCGGTAGTGTTGATAGGTATATATGAGTGACTTGTTTTAGCTTCATTCATGAATAGCATTGTAGCCTTCAGCTGTTCTGCCGCTATTGGAAGCAGTCTATCAAGCGGACCTTCCTTTTCGTTAAGGAAGCCGATATCATCTGCATACCCCAGCTCTAGTCGCACTCATATGATTGAGATTGGAGGGTTTTGTAATGTGAAGTGTTCTCGAAAAAATGATAGAGACCCGGCAAGGTAGTAGGTAAAGAGTACTGGGGATAAACCATTTGTGGCGATCCTATTAGTGTTTGCCAATTAGGGTCTCACCAGGCGTAGTTTGTCATCATCGTAACCCGATTGATGGAGAAATTGAAAGCTATGTGGTCGATTCCCATCTTGTAGAAGTCCCAATGCTTTGATAATATTACTGATGCCAACATTCGTGATGCCTAGACTATGTGTCAGCGAAACTACGTCGTCAATTGAAACCAATCTGTCAGTTTCCAGTAAATTTGTCAATCGTATCTCTGATACGAGATAATGTCACATGCGATAGTATTTTTCAGATGGTGTTCATAAGCACTATTGCTCTCCGGTGGAAGAGACCTGTGCCTGGGCTCTTAGGCTTTGGGAGTGCTAGGAGTGTACATTATACCACATCGCCGATATGGACGTGTTGTTCAAAGGCGGAGTTGGTAGTGTGTGCGTGCGTGCGTGCGTGTGTGCGCGCGCGCGCGCGCGCGTGTGTGTGTGTGTGTGTGTGTGTGTGTGTGTGTGTGTGTGTGTGTGTGTGTGTGTGTGTGTGTGTGACTTGTTTCGAGATGATATTACCTGCACATTTAACTTGTGTCAACAGCGCCTCAAAGTGCTCAAAATACTACTTATATCAATTAATCGTTTTAATGGTCAACATTTTTCACGTAATTTTAATTTTAGAAGACTATCTTTTATAACGTTGCAACTGGAACTTTGCCGGCTTGACCATCAATGGGGTAACGTTAAAAAAAATTTAAGTTTTTGCTTAGTCAGTGTCCATTTGAAGGTAAAGAGAAGGGTATTTTTTAAATTTTACCACTGGAATGACTGGCTCGATTACCGAGTCAGTCATTCCAGTGGTAAATATTCAAAAATACTCTTCTGTTGCCTTGAAAATAGACATGCCTCAAGACCACTAGGTAGCTGATTTTGGTTGGTTTGAACTAGGTTTGAAGTTTGAGGGGTTAAGTTTGCACAAGAGGGGTTAAGCTGTTCGTTATTAATGCCGTCATGCCCGCATGCATGGCCATTCATTAGAGAACCTAAACGTTTTCTAAATTCTGCTCCTGGTATTGGCCTTTGCATGTTCCGTAGCTGTTCTTCAAACGTGCGAAAACATTCATCTGATGGGTCGATGAACTGAGCTTTGAATCCTTCCTTGATGGTTCCAGCCTTTCGATGGTCAGATCCGATGAAGGAACAATTATATTTATGTGCAATAAGTATTTGTTTTGGAGCGTAGTGATTTTCAATGCTTGCTCTCAACATTTTTTGACAACGATTCGGTGGACGTGATCTCATTTAACTGATCATCTGCTCTTTCGATGGCGAGTTCCTTTACTCGTTCACTGATTTGACACGGGATCTTATTGCGATTCTGTCTTAGTTCGGTTTGGTGTTCCGTTTGACTGCTTTGCTAAATGGATAGTCGCAGTATTTTCTGTTGTTCAGACAGCTTAGTAACAAGTGGATCATCAACATAGGATTTCCTTTGGTTGATATGCCTGGCTACACTGATGTCTTTAGCACTTGATGTCGCCGCACATTTACGACTTTACTTATGGCTTCGTTTGGTTTCCAGTTGAGGTCGACTATGCCCATTGGCTCAATGGCCCTTTCCATTTTAGCCATGCCCCGCCCATCACTAGCTAAGCTCCACCCACATCTTGCCGTTTTGGGATTGATCGATCCCCGAATTCCCTAGCTATCGATTTCCTGAAAACCGTACATGGAAGAGGTTGAATATTTTGTAACTAATTAGACTGGCTGCTGTTCCTGCCTATGGTAGCAACAGCGCCCAGTCAAATTAGTTTCAAAATATTTAACAGAATATTTATTAAATAGTAAAGACATATAATTTGTACAACAACGCATAGATCGTCCTCAAATATGCGTTCGTGACGTACTTATCGACGTCATTCATGACGCCATTCATTATGATGTCATTCTACGCATCATGCAGTTGATTATGACGTCGTGTGATGGGTTGCTGCTCTGGAAAGGTGAATTACTGTATACGAGGCTTGGATGACCATGGCTTCAGTTAGTTTTGAGAGATGATTGTTGACGTTAGATGATTGCTTTGATGGTCGCTTCTATACGAGGAACATGTGATCAATCGATAATCGAGTAATGCGTGGTTTGTGTGCGGAATTACGGGATGTACCAGCATAAGATAGTGACTCTATGAGTAACGTCATTTCATTTACCACGCACAGTATGTAGTCAATCTGATTGCTTTTGTGGTTTTAGTTTTCTTCTTGGCTCTGTGTCCTGTCCATGTTGTTTGCTGCTGGCACATGTGCTTAAACACTATGCGTGATGCACATGGAACCACAAGTGCAGATGAAGGAGGAGAATACATCTCCAGTAGTGTTGCGTTCTCCAATTCTATAAACCAATATATGAATCAAACCCTGTTTGTTCGTCTGTTTTGCTTAGTTTTCCATGTTTGAAGTTGAAGTCACAACATAGGAAGACTTGCTATCTTGCTGTAATGTTGACAGCTGTACGCAATTCATCACAGAAGCAATCGAGTATTGTAGGAACGATATGTGATTTATCAGCAGGTGGGTCATACGCGTTCTCAATGCGATATTTTGTGGAAATGCTGTTTCTCATTGGTATGGGTAGGTCAATAATTGCAATGCGTTCACTGATGTATGCAAAACTAACGACATGGTCCATCAGTCCTTGTCCAATTACAAAACGTAGGCCTCGTTGTTTTGCTTCTTGAGTAATATTAGTTTATGGCCTGGCTGCAAGATGGCATCCAAGTGAGTGGATACGTTTATTTGTTGGATGAATGCGATATGAATGATGTAGCAGTCCCAGTCGCTTCACAGTGTTTCTCTTTTCGATGGGCTGGCTAGACCACGAATGCTCCATGTTACGATACCGAACACAAACAGAGGTGGTGGACACACCAACTATTTGGTTGAAGAAAATTAGACATAATCATGCTATTGCCTGCATGCGGTTGTCAATTCACAAACTTTCACGATGTTAGTTTCCCCTAAGGTACTGCCTGCGTGGACCGAGTGAAGGTGTCATGATCTCCTCCAATACAGTCCTATGTTGGTCCAGTATCAACCCAGCGGCATGCGTTGTCAGCGATGTAGTGTTATCTGATTGGATGATGCTTTTTGATTCATTGGTGCACGTGATGCATGCCACTTTTGGTCTGGCACTAGATTGCTCAATTTTCTTCTTTTTTTCTTTTCCCACCTTAACTGAGTTTTCTTGAGGACCGCTTGTAAACTCTCAGTACTTATCCTTGCGGAAATCCGCACTCAAGTTCTATTTAATTGAGAAATATGGTCCATCACAAACGCTTAATAGTCTAATAAGTTATACGAATTGTATGACTTTACTATTTAGTAAACATTCTGTTGAATATTTTTTAACTAATTTGACTGGGCGTTGTTCCTGTCATAAGCATCAACAACACCAAGTCTAATTAGGTTCAAAATATTCAACCGCTTACCTGTATAATTTTCAGGTAATTGGGATTTGGGAGTTCCGGGAGTGATCGATTCCAACAGAGGTAAAGCGTGGGTGGAGCTTAGCTAGAGATGGGTGGGGCATAGCTAAAACTGGAATCCTCCATTAAACTTATCTTTTCCATCAGTAACTCGCTATAATCTGGCTGATAAGGGCACAGTTATCCATTAGATGGATTTACCTGGGATACCGCAATGGGCAGTAGCTCGAGTGGTTGGTCGATTGGTCAGACAGTAGATCGGTCTGTTAGTCGGTTGGTCAGTCTGTTGTTGAAATGATGCAGTCAACCCGAGTTGAAGCCAAACATGGGCTCTCTGCCAGATCTGTAGGTAGAAGATTCCAACCCGTTATAGTTTTAGGAAATGTCTGTGTTTGTGGTCCTTGTGCGTATGTGGCATATGCTTTAGTCGACCTCTTCAGAATTCCACCATCATACTGTTTCTTTCTGTGTGCTCAGCTTAATGTATATTTCTATGTGTAAACAGCATAATCGACTATATCTATTCTTTGATACTTGCGTGGGTAATGTGTAATGATCAGTACTAATATATATTCTGCCTATGACTTGTTTTACACACATTGTCCTCGGCCATTTTTGACTAGAGTGTCACAAAATGTATAGCGAGGATATGCATAATCGGTGCTATGTTCGAAGAAGTTTATTTCATTGCCAGTTTTTGTGTTGTAGTCTAGCCCCCTACATATCAATAAAGCTAAACAGAAAAAACCCCGATTCCAGCTTAATCAGTATACATACGCCTTCACAGTCCGTCAAATCACTGTTGTCAACGTTTTCAGACAATTTGTACATACTTCAATTACTTTGTTGCTGGTTTCGAGATGTTATCTGCGCATTTACCGGCAAATGTCATTCCCGCCGCTAACTTCTCTTAGATGTCTATCATCTTTAGAAAACATTTTTGATAAAAAGTAGATATTATGATTACTAAAATGGGAAGCTTCTATTTGCTGATTTTGCTCAAAGTGTATGGCTGTGAATTTATTTCTCCTGAGTACCTCTCTTTAGCAATAACGTATTATATTTTGTGTGCTTGATAAACAGCCGATACCTACT
Organism: Chaetoderma sp. LZ-2023a; assembly: GCA_034401795.1. NCBI lineage: Eukaryota > Metazoa > Mollusca > Caudofoveata > Chaetodermatida > Chaetodermatidae > Chaetoderma > Chaetoderma sp. LZ-2023a. The sequence goes on from CM067365.1 coordinate 56,605,466, forward strand.
ACTGTGATAAATCCACACATTTATTTTGTGCATAGCACCCACAATAGAGGAGTTCAGGTTATCAATCAACCACACGATGTCATAATCAACAATTTCACATGTAGGCTGACGTCATAATCAATTACGTCATGAATGACGCGATTTTATGACACGATTTAGTCCATCATAGACTCATAATAGTCCGTTAAGTTATACGAAATGTATGTCTTTACTATTTAATAAACATTCTGTTGACTATTTTGATGGCAGCAACAGTACCCAGTCAAATTAGTTTTAAAATATTCAACAGCCTACCTGTCTATTTTTCTGGAAATTAAGATTCAGAGACTGCTTAGCTGGAGATGGTCGAGGTATACCTAAAACTGGATTCCTCCATTGCAACCATTGCTTAGCTTTACGAGAGAAACCAGTATCCCAATTTGACAGCATTCGACATCATACGTCAGCGATAGCAATTTAACACAAACAAGAGGCCCAAGGGACCTGTATCGCTCACCTGGACCATAGGGATTTCAACTAGAATACTCTTTTCAACAAGATGGCCACCGAACCATTTATCCGAAAGTTTCGAAAATTGCAAATTTGAGATCAGAACACCCAAAAACACATAAAAACAATTTCGGCCTCAAAATCCATCAAATAAAAAAATCAAATATGGACACCAAACATGCTATATTTTGATTGGCCCATGGTGTCCAGGTTTTTTTTACGGATCAACTTCCCTTGAACAAACTCCAATGGCCCTTAGTCCCTAATCATATCTGCCAAATTTCGGCCTGAATCCTTCAGCGGTTTTGGAGAAGTCGTGTTCGCTACAACTAGGTCAACCAAGACCAAACCATTTGACCAATCAAGTTCCCTTTAACAAACATGGTTCAGCTCTTGCCCTAAATCATATTTCATCAGGTATGCATCAATCCCATAAGGGGCTTTGGAGAAGATTTTTATAGACGCTTCTAAAAATCGGACAAAATCCAAGATGGCCGCCGATCGGCTTCGTCTGAACACACTTGAATCTCTACACCGTAAGGATGCTTCATTCAAAATATAATTGAAATCGGCCAGGCAGTTCTCCAGAAGAAAACAGTTTAAATTTCCCATTGCTTTAGTATGGGATCTTTTGGCGGGAAAATGATCCAAGATGGCTGCCAAATCATTTATCCAATATCAATTTCAAATCTTAGCTCAGAATACCCCAAAACACATACAACACCAATTTGGGCCTCAAAATCCATCAAATAAAAAAATCCAATATGGCCGATAACATGCTATATTTTGATTGGCCCACGGAGGCCATATCTTTTGATGGATCATCTTCTCTTGAACAAACTTTAATGGCCCTTAGGCCATACTCATATCTGCCAAATTTCGGCCCGATCCCTTCAGCGGTTCTGGAGAAGTCATTTTCGCAATAACTAGGTCAACCAAGATGGCTGTCGAACCATTTGACCAATCAAGTTCCCTTGAACAAACTTAGCTCAGCACTTGTTCTAAATCATATTTCATGAGGTTTGCATCAATCCCCCAAGCGGTTTCTGAGAAGAGGAATTTAAACGTTTCTAAAAATCGGCCAAAATCCAAGATAGCCACCGGCCCAATTGGACGATCGGCTTCGTTTGAACAAACTTGAATCTCTATACCCTAAGGATGCTTCCTGCGAAATATAATTGAAATCGGACTAGTAGTTCTCGAGAAGAAAACATTACAAATTTCCCATTGCTTTAGTATGGGAGCTTTTGGCGGGAAATTGATCCAAGATGGCCACGAAACCGTTTATCCGACAGTTTCGAAAATTATAAATTTGTGATCAGAATACCGCAAAACACATACAAAACCAATTTCGGCCTCAAAATCCATCAAATAAAAAATTCCAATATGGCCGCCAAACACGCTATATTTTGATTTGCTCACGCCGGCCATGTTTTTGACGGATCAACTTCTCTTGAACAAACTCTAATGGCTCTTAGGGCCTAATCATATCTGCCCAATTTCCGCCAGATCCCTTCATTGGTTCTGGAGAAGAAGTAATTTTCGCTACAACTAGTTCAACCAAGATGGCCCCCGAGATGACCAATCAGGTTCGCTTGAACAAACTTGGTTCAGCTCCTGCCCTAGATCATATTTTACGAGATTTGCATCAATCCCCTAAGCGGTTTCGGTGAAGAAGATTTTTAAAGACGTTTCCAAAAATCGGCCTAAATCCAAGATGGCCGCCGGTAAATTGGCCGATCGGGTTCATTTGAACACACTTGGATCCCGATGCCGTAAGGATGCTTCCTTCCAAATATAATTGAAATTGGCCCAGTGGTTCTTGAGAAGAAGTCGTGTAAAGGAAAAGTTGACGGACGACGGACGATGGACGGACGGTCGCCACGGCATAAGCTCACTTGGCCTTCAGGCCAGGTGAGCTAATAATGAAAATGGTGGGATGTGATGTCACATGTTCATCTCTGTATTACCGAGCCCATTCAGATCACATTCGTGAAGTATTCAGACAGTAATAGACAAGAATAGTTTCTAACTGAAGCAAATAGTCAAGTGAATAGTTTTTATATTATAAATTATCCTAGCTTTGGTACACACCATTATTTTCCATTGGCCCATAACACAGCCAATCTGCTGTGTGAAAGGCTGTAATGGACCTTTCCGGTTTAGCTATGCCCCGCTTATCTCTAGTTAAGCTCCACCCAATCCTCGCTCATGTTGGGATCGATCGATCTCTGAACACCTTCACAATCAATTTCCATAAAACTAAACAGGTAAGCTGTTGAATATTTTGAAACTAATTTGACTAGGTGCTGTTGCAACAGCATGTTTATTAAATAGCAAAGAATTATAAAGACATACAATTCATACAACTTGTCGGACTAATGGCGATTTGATGACGGGCTATATGGACCCCTTTGTGACGTAATGATTGTGACGTCATCATACACGCGCTGGGCTGATTATGATGTCATACGAGGTCAGATGATGGATGGATACTCTGGAAAGGTGAATTGGAAGACGGGTTAAAACCTATTAGCCAATAGGCGGATCCATTTCTAGCTAAGCCTTCCATGTCTTGCACGTGTTGGGATCAATAAATACACTTATGAACTCGGCATTTTCAGAATTCCATCTTCAAGGTAATTATTCCTAAAGCTGTTGAATATTTAAAATTGTTCGGAATGGGCCCTGCTGCTGACTATGCCTGCAAATGCGCACACTCAAATAAGTTTCAAAATTGTTAACAGAGTGTTGATTAAATGCTAAATAGCAAAGCATTTAAAGACAAAATACAATTTCGTACACTTAACAGACATTTCCAGTTTCATGATGGAGTATTCTTAATGGGAATTAGCATTGTGACGTCTGCCCACATGTGAAGTGATTGGTTGTGACGTCACACATTAAGATTATGATATTATATCATATCATGTTAGGATTGCGAGTTCGCATTCCGAAATCCACATTAAACAGGCAGAAATCTGACGAAACGGCCCCAAGGATGTAGATTAATTAAGTCCGTGCTAAGAATAAGGCGATTAGGCTTATTGTTAAGTAACCAGTTGTATAGCTGAAAGCAACTGAGTAGTATAAAAAGTATGCCCCCTCTAAATACATCTATGCTGTTATATAACCTCAATGTTTTGTGAAACTTTCTTAAGAAATTGGCAATAACCTATGCATAAAGACAATATGTTAGAAACGTAAATTACTATCAAAACTTTGCACACCTATGGCTTTCCATTGCCCTAGCTTCTCGGCCTTTTGACTAAAATCAACGTGTAGCCCATTGGAAACGCTGGCACATTTCGTATAGTGTCGTTTACCTTGCCAATGTGTTAAATATTTTCATCTCACTTTAATAACTTTGTTTTAATTTTCGCTAATTTCATTCACTATATTTAATTTTTACAGACTGACCACCACTCCTTCCAACCTGTGAGAAAACTAAAGTAATTTCGCCTCCCACCACCCTTACATTGCACACAACACGCACACCTGCCAACAACACCTCACTAGATAGCAACAGGCACACACACACACACACACACACACACACACTTCTTTTCAATTATTTCACTAATATTTGTAAAATCTGTTTGCCCATTGTCAGACTAATGAGAAGATTGATGTTGGGTCAATCTATACCGTCAATGTTCACTATACTGCACTAGTCGCAAATGGAATGAACCATTTTCGGGTTAGTTACTCTGATAATGTTCATTCCTCTTCATTTGCAAACATTTGATCAATGATCGACACACAAATGTCTCCCCAGCCACTTGATGTATTACTATGAATATGACTATAAATGTTTGCTGAGTATCACCACACAGATGCTTTAAATTATGATAATGCGATTGCCCAATCAGAATTAGTCTTGTATTCGATACTCGGCTGTACACATAAAGTGGGGTAATTGGGTAATCGACATGATTTCTAGTGTCTCGGTTCATATTTTCCAAGTGAGAGTGCATAGCGATTTATGTGATATTATGATTATGAAGTTAATGATTTATTTACACACCATCAACAGATCCGCTGTTCGACTAGTTTCCAAATTGTGGGTCTCATGTGTTGTATTATGATATCACACCAGTGCAAGTAGACACCAGTAGTCCTAGTGGAAGTAGTTCGCATAGGTAATGCTGTATATTGATGCTTAGTGTTAAACAATATTATCTTGACTTATAAATTGGCTTGGACTCTTTGTCCCAAAATGCATTCAAATTTGCACTGTTACTTAACTGACATTTGCATAGTCTAAAGGCTTAGCCATGCTGTATTAGCTTTGTGGTCGCAATTAACAAATCAGGATGAGATGTGTTAAATGGTATATGTGGACTCTGATTATTTAGTTATTTACAGTGCACCAGGCAGCCAACAGTAGCGAATATTCCCATTCAGATTTATGCCCGGAGTGGTAAGATTGAGGCAGTGGGAGAAATAATTGTACAAATATTCCAGTAATGTCAATGTATTTAACCCGTTAACCTTCAAATTTGTTCAAACAAATTTCAATTTTCGCAGGGAAAATGTCCATTTGTAGCCCAAGAGAAGACTATTTTTGAAAATTTACCACTGAAATGATTGGCTCGGTTATCGAGCCAGTCATTCAAGTGGTACATTTTCAGAAAATAGTCTTCTCTTGATCGGCAAACGGATATTTCTCAAGATCACAACATTAGCCGTTTTTGGCTGATATGAGGTTAAACGGTTGATTAAAGAATGGGTTCCTTGCTGTATATATTCTTTGTTCTTGTAAACTCCCACAGAATCTGACCTGTAACGCGAACTTTAATATCTTTGTTTTAATTTTCGCTATTTCATTCACTATGTTTAATTTTTGCAGACTGACCACTACTCCCTCCTACCTATGCAACACGAACGGTGCTAAAACAGAACATTATACACTAAAGTATTCAAACAAAACAAGGAAAGATCCATGTTAATTTATTATCTTTCAACATGTTGATCCAGTTTTAGATGTTGGATCCTATTATGCACTGTGCAACATTTAATCAAGGGATGCAACCCTCTTTACCGCAACGAACAAAGCCAAGCTGCTTTTGTAGCGAGTATATATAGTCGACGTCGAATCAATATTTGGTAAAATCAACAGGTTTTCATTAAAATTAATATATAAATAAATCTACGACATTATCACTACTATATCATTCATCCATTTTCCAAAGGCACTAATTGATAATCAAAGCTACCACGCTTGTCATATTGGCTGTTACGTACGTTAAACATTTCATACCTGAAAGCAAATTCAATGCGACCACAAACGAAAGCTGCATGTTGACGATTTAAAACGTAATTTAACTGGACGTCATCACTGTCAAATATTCTAGCTGAAAAAGAAAATATATGTATACAGTAACATATTTCAAACATCCATTAGATAGAAGTTTTCGTTTCTGGCATTTTGGCATATATGTGTTGATATACGTAATGTTTCGTACAAATAAGCGGGATTGGTGATAGACTGCATGGCTCCTTGAATCATATAATCAGACATTGTTCTGAATATATGATCTAGCTTGTCAGAACATAAAAGATGTGTTCTATAGGGATGCATATATAGCACATGATGACCAAACATTATAGCTGGTTTGTCAATAGAACCGTACATAGACTGACCATAACAACGTCAATATTTAACCATGCATATTCGAATCGATAATAGTATTGTCAACATCTAATATTCCATAGTAAATATCTATATAATATTATGTCTGTTATTTATCTTTACGGGTATTGTACTGTTCAGAATGGAACGAAATTGTTAATAAACATTTCCTCACATGGCTTAATGCATTTCACTTCAGCTTTTATGGGGGACAAACGAGTATACACTGGGCATTGGCTTTTGAGGCCCAATGACAATGGCTCAGCAAGAGTGGCGATCCTAGCACCATCTGTACTAATGCACAACCATCGTTTACTACTAACTGCTAAATGAAGAGATCTGATTGGTCACTCACATATCTGATGTCATAATCAAATATGTCACTTGTTAGCTGACGTCACAACCACATGATATATATAGGCCAATCAGAAAACGAGCAAAGTAAGTATGAATTGTATGTCTTTGATGAATTTATAATCCAAGCTGTTGAATGTTGTGAAGGAAATTTGACTCGACTCTGTTGCTGCAATAGGCGGCATCAACCATCAACTAAGTCAATTTAGTTTCAGTGTAGGTACATTGGCCGTAGATAACCGAGATTCAGTCAAATTAGTCCGAAAATATCGAATATCATACCTGCATAGTTCCTTAGAATTGAGATTCGTGGAAGCCATGGTACAAAGTCCTAAAATCGAATCAAATTTGCCTACAGCATTCGTGGAGCTTACCTAGAAATGGGCATGGCGTGACTTGAAATGGGCGTGGCGTGGCTACAAATGGGCGTGGCATGGCTAGAAATGGATCCCTATATAACCCAAAAAATGTGTTACAACTTGTCTTTAAAAGTGCTCACTCTTTGATAGATCATAAGATAGCATACAGGTGGAAAACGCGTACAGGGAGAAAGACGAGAAGGATGTTCTGTCTTTTACAACTACCGAGCACCATCACCATATGTAGTTGCAAGCAATCACTCTCCACTAACGCTGCTAGCTGCTAGGCTTCACATAAATTTATATTAGTTCATGAACCAGACCCTATTTTTGTACCATCTAGAGAGACAACGCCTCCTGAAATCTTGTTCAACATATCAGTATTTATAGATAATAAATTGAGATGATAAACGTTCCTCGTGACAAGTGATAGTTACCAACCACGATAATGATTATACACAAGCCTATTCTGGGGTGTTTTATGTGTATGGGCGACTAATGTTTGAACCAATGGAGAAATTCACCTTAGCTATGCCCCGCCCATCTTTAGCTAAGCTCCATCCACTCTTTGCCCGTGCTAGGACCGATAGATCCATGAACTCACTGACTATCAATTTCCAGAAAACTATAAGGGTAAGCGGTTGAATATTTTGAAACTAATTTGACTGGGTTTTGGCGGCGCCCAGTTGAATTACTTTAAAAATATTCAACAGCACATTTATTAAATAATAAAGACATACAGTTAGTACAACAGCGCCTAGTCCGTTATCAATTAAGCGTCCGTGACGAACTTCATGACGTAATTAATTCTGATGTCGTCCTATACGTCACATAGTTGATTATGACATCTTATGATTGACTGCGAGACTATAAGACAATTGAAAGGCTCCATTATGGGTTAGAAGAAGCTTCAATAAGCACAATCTTTGGTCCACCCTTTATATTGTGATAACTGTCCAGTCAACGTGAATGCGTTACTGACCTCCATGAAATGGCTAATATAAGACCCAAATATAAACTAATAAATAGTTCAATTATTCCTCAAAATACAACGTTATGTATTGTTTGAAACCTGTAAATGGCAGTTTTATCCACTAATGCAGGATTAGGGAGAAATATTTTTGACATGATTGTTAGACTTTGTGGATGGCCGTTACAGACAACTCTACAGGTACCGATGGACCTTTCCAGTTTATCCATCCAGCATATGTCGTCATATGACGTCATTATCAAATACGTGACATGTAGGATGACGTCATAATCAATTAAGGCATGCATGACTCGATTTAGTCCATCTTAAACGCTTAATAGTCCGACGCGTTGTACGAATTGTATGTCTTTACTATTTAATAAACATTCTGTTGAATATTTTGAAACTAATTTGACGGGGCGCTGTTGCTGCCGTAGGCAACAACAGCACCCAGTCAAATTAGTTTCAAAATATTCAAAAGCTTACATGTATAGTTTTCTGGAAATTGTTATGCATGGCGTTCTGGGATCGATCGATCACAACGCGGGCGAAGCGTGGGTGGAGGCATGGAACTTAACTAGGAAGGTGCGAAAACTGGAAAGGCCCATTACCCTCGTAAAATAGTTCAAGTGCCATTATGGGTGGTGTGGCAATGGGTGAATCCACCTATACTTATGCCACGCCCATCTCTAGCTAAACTCCGCCCATGCTTTGTGCGTGTTTGTATCAATTTCTATTCTTTGACTCCTGAATTCCCAGAATCCCAATTTCATGGTAACTATACAGATAACCTGTTAAATATACTGAAACTAATTTAACTGCTGTCTAGGGTAACAACAGCGCCCGTCAAATTAGTTTCAAAATATTCAACAAAATGTTTATTAAATAGTAAAGACAGACACACCATTCGTACAACTTGCAGTACTATTCAAGGTTCCTGACGGAGTATTTCTGTCAATTATGAGTGTGATTTCACCCGATATATGACGTAATTGATTACGTGTAGCGTGCTAGGGGCAATATTTGACTGGCGGATTGGATTCCTCTATTTCTTGGTGGTATTAAGCTGTGGAGCTTAATGGATTGTTCACATACAATAGACTCATCCACTACATGACTAGTTTCAAGGGATGCATAAGGCGCATGCAGGAATTGAACCCATTACCTTCGGATGTCCCAAATAGTACATAATTAAATAATTGAAAGTAAATAAACAATATCTAGATGTAGGGGAAATTAAACAAAGTGGGATATATTTCGTATCTATTTTAACACAGATAAAGAAAGGACTGTATGGCCTAGTATGGTGAAAATTCTTTTAAGAATGTGGTTGGGGGGGGGGTGTGTGGGGGGGGAGATCAGCCATGAAGAGGCTGTTACATTGAGCTGGTAGACGAAACTGGATATTCCCGTAGCTGGTTACGCCGGTGTCTAGTGCACTGTGAGTGATAGCTACTTAACCCGCCAGATTGGCATCTGACACTGGTTGACAGTTCTCATTGGAGGAGATTATTGTTGTTACGTGTTCTCATTAGCATATCATCTTCCTTTCACTCGCAGAAACTAAACCAATAAGCCAGTCAGGGAGATGAATGGACCTTTCCCGTCTTTGCTAAGCCCCGCCCACATCTAGCTATGCTTCACTCACACCTCTCTCGTGTTGGGATAGATCGATCCCTAAACTCCCTGACTGTCAATTTCCAGAAAACTATACAGATAAGCGGTTACATATTTTAAAACTAATTTGGCTGGGTGCTGTTGCTGCCTATGGCAGCAACACCCCCCCCCCCAGTAAAATTAGTTTCAAAATATTCAAAATAATCTTTATTAAATAATAAAGACATACAATTCGTACAAAAACGCATATTCCGACTTCAATTATGACTTCGTGACGTACTTATCTACGTCATTCCTGATGTCATAATGACGTCATTGATTATGATGTCATTCTACGTCACGTGGTTAATTATGATGTCATATGATGGATGGATAAGGTGTATTAGGCTGCTCTTTCCAGTTCTTCCATAAGGCCGTTGAGTTTGGTGTGTAATGGGAGTGAGTGTCTGTAGACCTTATGGATGTTCTCAGCTTGCTTTGATGTAGACAGCATTGGAGATTGTAGGATATGTTGCGCTGTTTGTCTCTCTTAACCATAGCTACAGTCAGATTTCTGCACATATGACCATTCGGTGACCACTACGGCGTGTTAGGGCGTGTTCGCGCAAGAGAGTAATCGGGATTAACTCCATACTTTAGTATGGAGTTATTCCGGATTAAGTCTCTAGTGAGACAATTAACGTCCTTAGTAAGATAACCTGGTCCCAGTGTTTCCGTATATGAGTATTGTAGACCCCGCCTGGAAAAGTAATTTTTGGGAAGGGTGTACATGGCCTAATATTAAATGGGTGTGATCTAATATTATAATGAGATGGAACCACGATACTCTTATCTAATCGAAAGCTACATCTAAATCAGGGCTATTCTATTAGCTTCCAATTAGGACATTTAATTGTTCGATGAATGAGCTGAAAACTCGTAGCTTACCTAACTGGTCTGTAAATGATCGGTGGCTTATCGCCTTGCTGACTTGTCTTCAACTGGTTGTCAGAGCCGGATTCAGTCAATACGGGGCACAGGTTTAAATAGGTGTGGGGTCCCTTATCGGGTGGGTCAAGAAGGGAAAGGTTGCTGCAGACACCGTTGCCGCCACCGCAGCCCATTCTGCTACCACAAAATATCAATTCGTTATGTATGTGTCAAAATGCTGTTGAATATTTTGGAACTAATTTGGCTGAAAGCTGAAGTTGTCTAAGGCAGCACCAGTTTCCAATTAAATAGGTTTCAAAATATTCAACAGCTTACGTATATGATAATGCCAATTTGCAGATCAAGAGAAGAGAAGACTATTAAAAAAAACCTACCATTGGAATGACTGGCTCAGTTATCGAGTCAGTCATTCCAGTGGTACATTTTCAAAAGTAGTCTTCTTTTGGTTTGCAAATGGAAATTTCTCAAGACCACTGCAGAAGCCGTCTTTGGCTGATATGAGTGTTAAAGGGTTAACGTGAGATACGGGGATTAAAGGTGCATCTTCACACCAGAATGATTTAAAATAAAAAAGTTGCATACTTTTATAAGCTTAAATTATGTGGCTATGTGTACTGAAACGAAATAAATCTTAACATATGATGATTCCATTCCCTATAAATTAAAGACATGCTAATCTCATCTCAGACGTTGTATTGTACCGATAGATTATGGTTTATAGATTCCATATCATTCATATCCTGTCACATTCCCTTATCTGTATCATAATTCTCTTTTTTGTAATATCACGCTAACGTTGAACAGTGATCGCCGCCATTTTGTCTCCTCAAGCTATAGTGCGTGATGTCATGCAAGTGCCACTGCATTACATTCTTTATTATGTAACACTAATCCTGTTGAATATTTTTAAACTCATTTGACTTCCAGCCAAATTAGTTTCAAAATGTTCAACAGCTTACCTGTATGATTGCTTTTATCCGAAATTGTCAAACTATATAGCTGGCGCCTTTATGACCGAGCGTATATACCAAGGCGGGAGCGATAGATTTTTTGGAAAGTAAATCATGACAGCCATCATAGGAGTAGTAATTGGGGTATCTGTTCGTTATTGTTCTTTTCGTTGGAATGTGTTTTTAACCAATCAAAACCATTTCCGTAGGCTATTGTTTGGAGAACAATGACGAACAGCCACGCGAAAATTCCAGATTCTAGAACACTGTCGAAGCGTCTGACTGATTATTGCTGTTCCTGTGTTCTTTAAATGTTAACCCGTAAAAGCTGAGTATTTTACGTTTTAGCGTAGCGGCGCGTGCCCCCCCTCCATGGTTATCTACTGGTGTAAGTAAAAAATAATAAGAGAGTAATGTAAAAGAATAGTGTTTAAGAGGTGGTCTGATAAGGGAGGTCTATGAGTAGGATGAGTAGGAGGGAGTATGAGGTTGAGGAGGTTTGTGGAATTAGGCCAATGCTCGATATTGATGTATATTTTGACAATAATTTGACTGTTTCGTCGCTTACGTTAATTTATTAGTAATCTATTTTGTTGAATATTTTGAAAACGTTTTGCCTGTTGGCTTAACCGTCATTATGTGCAAATTGTTTTTTAAATACTTAATATTTCATTTGCAATAATGTCAGTCGTTTTAGATTTAGTGGTAGCACGATGATTAAAAATGTAGTCATTATGTCTCTGAGTGCTCCATGTGTTTATAGAATTGTATGTCAATCGTACGTATGATAAAAAGATTATTTGTTGGGTATGATTTAACCATACGACGTGAATAGCCATAACATCGATCTTTAATCATGACACAAACGTGCCATGTGCTAAGGAATAATGTAAGAATGTTAAAGCACCACCCGTCTCATTCTAAGCACGGGATATTACAATGTCCTCGCCGAGAGTTTTTAAAAATCGATAATAAGCCTGCACCCGCTCACCGGCTATTGTTGTTTACCGATGCCTAAAGATTTGACAATTAAGAGCAACATTACAAGTGTAGTAGCATAATCATAGATGTTCATTTACTACAAATATAAATATATCCTTTTGGCTACAGAGCAGTGATACATTATAACCATGTTTTTACTATATAATTCAGTCCTGCCCTAAGCAACCACCTCATGTTACACCATTACATGAGCACTAGAGACATTATTAACCCTTTAACCGTCGAATTTCTTCAAGAAAATGTACATTTTCTTCATATTTATATTTGTAGTACAAGAGAAGACTACTTTTGAAAATTTATCATTGGAATGACTGGCACTGCAGGCTATCTATTTGTCTAGACATTGCGCCAGCAAACACGCCTCTCCCCCCCCCCCCCCCCCACCCCCACCCCCACCAACCACCGCCATCATCACCAACACCCACTACCACCTCTACCACCACCAACACCACCACCACCACTACGACCTACACCCAACACCATGCATTAACCCCACCACCAACCACTACCCACCCACCAACCCATAGTGAATTTCTTCTTCATATTGATACTTGTACCCCTAGAGAAGACTATTTTTGAAAATTTATCATCGGAATGACTGCCTCTGACAGCTATCCATTTGTCTAGACATTGTGGTCGGAATGTGTGAGAGCTCGGTGTCTGAAAAAAATGGCACATAGGTTGGAGATGGTATGTCAATGAGGGTTTCATAACGGTCACACTCGTATGCACACGTGCTAATATGCTATACTGCTAGTTATATGTTGTGCCCTTGTGCGTGCGTAGGTGCGTGCATGCCGCGGTGTGCATCCTTGTGCGCATGCTTGTGCCAGAAGATTATTTTTGAAAATTTATCATCAGAATGACTGGCTCTGTTGGCTATCCATTTATCTTGACATTGCGACAGAAAACACCACCCACCAACCACCCACCACCGCCACCACCATCATCATCACCAACACCCACCACCACCAGCATCAACACCATCACCCGCCAGCTTCACCACCACCAGCGCCACTAGCACCACCACCACCACTACCATCACCACATGTTGCAGATTTACGGGCACATGTTGCGGATTTGCGGGCACATGTTGTGGATTTGCGGGTACATGTTGTGGATGGCAACAAGTGTATGTACATGCCTGAACACACCTACACACCAAAATGGATACGTACATGTGCTGCCACATGCGGGCCGCATGTTGTGGATTTGCTGGCATATGTTGCAGATTTGCAGATGTATGTTGCGGATTTGCGGGCGCATGTTGTGGATTTATGGGCACATGTTGCGGATTTGCGGGGGCATGTTGTGGATGGCGACAAATGTATGTACATGCCTGAACACACCTACATGCCAACATGTATGCGTACATGTGCTGCCGCATGCGGACCACATTTTGCGAATTTGTGGGCGCATGTTGCGGATTTGTGGGCGCATGTTGCGGATGGCAACAAGTACATACCTGAACACACCTACATGCCAAAATGCATGCGTACCTGTGTGGATGCATGCGGTCCGCATGTTGTGGATTTGCGGCCACATGTTGCGGATTGTGGGCGCATGATGCTGATTTGCGGGCGCATGTTGCGGATGACAACAAGTATATATACATGCCTGAACACACATACATGCCAAAATGTATGCGTACATGTGCGGATGCATGCGGTCTGCATGTTGTGGATTTGCGGGTGTATGTTGCGGATTGCGGGTGCATGATGGGGATTGTGGGCACATGTTGCGGATTTGCGGGCGCATATTGCGGATTTGCAGCCACGGTAAATATAATCCTATAAATGGTACAAATTCAATCCCTTTTCTCATTCCAGTTTAAACACTGCAAAGTGGTTGGACATGTAACTGCAGAGGAGTTAGCCAGTCAGATTTCTTTGAAGAACCTTGTAACTTGAATACTTGCTAGATTTATCCTATAATCAATATGCAGAGACATAAATGTTTTGAATGTGGTTCAACTTTTAATAGGTCAAATGACCTGAAGCGGCATAAGATCCGATTCCACAACGATGAAGATAGCGAAAATCTAGACAGTGAAGATGAAGAAATGACAGAGATGAAGAGTGAAAATGATGAGCCAGCAGAGTCGGAGAGTGAAGACAGTGATGACACAGTGGAGTCTGAGACTGAAGATGAAGGTGAAGATGAAAAAGAAGCCATAGGCAATGAGGAACTATTTACCATATTCCAAAATATTAAGCAGGTCTTAGACACTGAACAATCAGGTTTAGAAGATGAGGATGGTGAAGTGAGCACAGACCCAAATGGTGTAGGCAATGTGTCTATTTCCGTATATTCTGATGCTTTAGTTACAATGTGTATAGACATAATGTTCCAGTGGAGAAGATTACAGAACTCTAGACTCATTAAAATAATACGTGGGGAAATTAATTGGCCAGCCTTGTAAACAAGTATGCTAGTATACCTCATCCCTCATGCCAGGCAGCACCGTGCTGGCATACCTCATCACTCCTCCTCACTCGTTCGACCTCAATTATGCGACCACCTCTACAGTCATTACAGGGGTGTTAATTTCTGATTTTTCAAACCTAAATCATGGCACATTGGTAGTTTAAGCGAATAGTTATGATACTAATTTGACATAGGTAGCTACAATTCACACTAGTGCCTTCATGCGCACAAACTCTTTAAAAAAGTGCTGTTCAATGCGACAATTTGACATAGGAAGCCACAATTCCGCTTAGTTTCAAAATACTTTTTACTACAACCATGAGGGAGCGCATTAATACGTTAATTAATACGTTAAATGATACAAGGGTGCTCGTCATTATTCGTCATCGATGACGATGGTGGACTCTGTTCCCACCATTTTTTTTAACAATTTAAAAAAATTTAATGTTTGAGGGTTTTTGATGAAGGTTAATGCGTTTTCATACAAATTGAAGGATTAAAAGTGAATCATAGATGCATTATGCACAATAACGAGGTGGTCAGAGAAAACATATTTCCCTGGATACTTTTTTAACACGCACAGATTTTATGCACGTTAACTATTTAGCAAACTGATCCATCGCGTCTAGCCCATGAATATATCCAATATTTTTGCCTGCATGTATGTGTCATTATATGGAGGCCAGTACACGACCGTTTTTGATAGGTCGATAGTCATCTCACGTGATATTCCTTATATTTTTGTAACAGAGCGATGTAGTATAAATGTAAATGTTAATGTACATTTGGCTAAAATGGCCAGCAGTACACACTTTGACGGATCAGACACTGGGTATGCTGGTGTTCCATCGACATCTGCGACACCATATGCCGACGGTCGAAACATGAGAGGGTCTGTAGGCGTATGATCAAGAAAACAGAACCTAAAGAGATGGTGTACACCTGCAAGGAGTGCTATTGTCTATTACCAATCAAACAGTATCCACATGGCTGTCCTGTTATTGGTGATACTCCGACTGATATACAAAAAGCAAACATGATGCAGTTTGTTACCAAACTGACAACCACGCCTGTGCGGATCTGCGAAGACTGAGACCTATCTCAAAACACGACCCTTTTCAGGGCCCAAAAATCATTCGAAAGGGAACTCTTTATCTGATCAAAAAATAAAATAATGTAATAAAGTTTTTACACACAACAACCCTCTTCACACATGCATACACTAGCACACATTCTGATCCATCAAAAGTGGTCGATGGAAGATCGATAGTGAACTAGACAGACACGCTCGGCTTAAGCGCAGAGAACAGCGCCAGGCGAAGGCCGGCCGCCATAGCATTCCTCCTCAGCCTCCTCCTCCTCTTACGACCTCCCTTATAAAACCACCTCTTAAACTCTATTCTTTTACATTACTCTCTTATTATTTTTTACTTACAACTGTAGATAACCACGGAGGGGGGGGGGAGCCACTACGCTAAAACGTAAAATACTCAACTTTTAAGGGTTAACATTTACAGAATACAGGAACAGCAATATTCAGTCAGACGCTTCGACAGTGTTCTAGAATCTAGAATTTGTGCGCGGCTGTTCACCATTGTTTAGAGAACAATAACGAACAGATACACACAAATTTGTGCGTGGCTGTTCGTCATTGTTCTCCAAACAATAGCCTACAGAAATGGAGCGTTTTGATTGGTTAAAAACACATTCCAACGGAAAGAACAATAACGAACAGATACCCCCATTACTACTCATATGGTGTAGAAATGTACCCACATTTAGCTAATAAAGCCTGAATATCTTGCTTTAGCGGCATGATAAATAGCTTAAAATTACATGCCTAGTTTATGAGTGGCAAATTAGATCACCTGAATAGATATTGAGATATGAAGTTAGTTATCCTTTAATATAATTTTTCTAAGTTGCGAAATTGAAATAGAGGCCCGTGCCTCTATTTCAATTTCGAAACATAAAAATTATATTAATTTATATGGAATGCAATCATCATATGTTAAGATTTATTTCGTTTCATTACACATAGGCTCATAGTTTAATTGCCTCTAAAAGTGTATAATTTCACCTTTAAAAGATTCAAATGGGTAAAATGCGATAATTGTTTTTTGATTTGGGCCCATTATTCTTTGGGGCCCCGGGCTGTAGCCTCATCATCCCTAGCCTTAACATGGTTCTGGTGGTTGGTAACTAGTTTTTTTATCGTTTGCGATTTTAGTTGTCTAGTTTTGCGAGTTCTATGTAGTAATTTTCAGAATAAAGAAAATAAATTTTCAAGATATTTATTTCCAGACAATGATGGCAATATATTTCGTTCATAATAATAGAAACAACGTTAAATAAGATTACCATCAACAAATGACTATATATAGTCAAATAGCCAATATGCGACACCTGAGCTTACTTATAAGTGTTTATCCACTAAGAGTTATCGCCTCTTCAATGCATCTCCGCTGAAAGCTTTTAACACGTGCACTCCATCTCTCCCCTCCCCCTCCCACCCCCACCCACAACTTATTTTCACATCGTAAAAATGTGCTCTCTTTTTAGGATTTTTGTATCATGGCCACACTTCTGGAATCCTAATATACACTCACACGCCTTCGTGTGGTAACAGTTGTGACAAATCAGTCTTGTATTAAAGGTTGTGCCAAATCAGAACAGCAGTTTGTGAGAAATCCATAGATCCCGAAGTTGATCCCATCCGGATCATGGCCAAATTCTGGAAATCCTCTTGCACGCTAAGTTCCTTTGTTGTGTTAATTATTTAGCCGAATGTGATAGGTAGGTGTTACATACCATGGTGGACGCGAATGGCCCACAGTCAGACAGACAGACAGACACACCCGAATGCAATACGAGCTTACTCTGTCCACCTGTCCATATATTTATACATAATTTGAATCCTGAATTCCGAGAAACCAAATTTCAAAGTAACTATATGGGTAAGCAATTTTATATTTTGAAAGTAATTTGACTGGGTGCGGTTGCTTCCTAGCAGCAACAGCGCCCAGTCAACTTACTTTCAAAATATTCAACATAATGTTTATTAAATAGTAAATTCATCAAAGCCATACAATTTGTACACTTTATTAACATCCAAATGTTCATGACGGAGCTAGATACGTCACTCAATACGCATTTTGAATGTGACGTCAGTCTACATATGACATAACTGATTATGACGTCACATGCTTGAGTGATATGTCGGATCTCTTCATTGGATGTATTGCTAGTGACGCTGTCCTATTTGTTACATGAATTATTCATACATGTATATAATTCGTTATGATTACATTACGATAATATCACATAAACACATGTATATTAATGCAAATACAACGAACATTAAACAAAAACATGAATTCACTGCGTCAGTTGCTGAATGGAATCCAAGCTGAGGTGTCATTTAATAATTGTATATTGCATTTAGTATGTATGATTACTGTATTCTGCGACTGTAGTAGTAGAAACAGCCTACATCTGCAATCAGCCCCTCTTCGCTTTTGTCCGCTGTGTCTTGTCGACAGCCGAAATCCTTAGCTTCCTCAAGTCCATTCTTGACCCATCGACCTATTTCGCGATCCTCGCCCTCCCACTACGTTCCAGTATCGAGTAGCGTAGCTATGTGAGAGGGCGTATGTTAGTACGATGTTCTTGACCCGAGTGTACAAGTCCCGCTTTCTTGAGGTCACCTCGTAGTACGCTTAGCAGATTTGTGCAATGACGCCCTCTCCAGGGCTTTGCATATTTAGTGCTCCAGTTTAAATACTTTCTTATTATATATATATATATATATATATATATATATATATATATATATATATAAATATATATATACGTTTACATTACATCAACGTGTGTGTAATACACTCCACGGCCCACCGTCTCACCCACCCACCCGCTTCCATAGACCTATTCAGTTCAGTTCGGCTACGTTTACTCTCCCAGGTCGCAGTGACATATGCGGTAAGCTCTACAGTGAATTTACATGTTTACAGCATATGGCGTGTTATGTACCCACTAACTATTCAATGGCTATACGGGAACTGGCCTAGACTAGCTAGGAATGTGTAATATGATACTAGGGCATACAGGGTGATTCATATTTCTTACTTGCTACTGGGTGACTCAAATATATAGTCGCTATATATGACATGGCGGTTAAGCAATTTCATCGAATATTACTCTCGCCTCGTCAGGGGAAGAGGGTATTGCGATCGGGTCTGTATGCCTGCCCTCCTGTCTGTCTGTCTGTCTGTATGTCTGTCTGTCCGCACCTGTATTAAAAACACTGATCGAAATTGGCCCAAATTTTAACAGAACGAAGGAACTTGCCGTGCAAGAGGATTTTACAACGTTAGCCGTGATTCGGCTAAACGAACCCGGATCCGGATCAGATCAAATCATGGATGTATGGTTATCTCGGAAACTCTTCCTTCGATTTGGCTCAAATTTTAACACAAGAATGGGTGTGACCATACACTATGATTCCACAACTTTTGTTCAGACCGGCCAAAAAAAAATCTGGAAAATAAAAAAATAGCCAGAAAATCCGAAACCTTGGACAATGTGACAAACACTGGAGGAGCAGTGGCGGGGGAGGGGTGGGGGTGGGGTGGGTGGCGGCGGCGGCGCAGGTCTGCAATATCTGATTTCTCGTGTTAGCTCAACTGGCCTGAAAGTATACTTCAAAACCATAATCGCGGGAGTGAAATTATTACCTGGGACGGTATAAATATTGTATATTTTTAATAAGCATGGTTTATAAAATCAAAATTAATCCTAATTTTAACATTAAATGGCGTCGCGAAAATATATAAATCACGTGATACTGCTTGCTCTCCTGTTTTTGGAGGCGAGAGGTAGCGATAGCTAAATGAGATGGTATACATGCTTTAGCAAGCTAGGCGAACTACCATAGATGTTTCTGAAGGCTAACTATTATTAATAAAATATATAAATCACGTGATATTTCTCACTCTCCTGTTTTTGGAGGTGACAGGTGGTGTGTTCACAAATGTGATAGCTAAATGAGCCGTTATGCACGCTTTAGCCAGCAAGGTGAACTATCCGAGATGTTTCTGAAGATGCATAATTAAGCCAAACTGCGCAGTCCAAATCAACCCAAGACCAATTCGTCCCGTGATTTCATATACCAGAAAATAGGCTATATGATATAGCGAAATATCGCGATTTTTCCACCACGATTTATCGCCATACGTCCTAGGACAATATCGTGCACGCCTAGGCCAGTCAAATACAGTTTAGAAGTACTCAAGAAAGGCAGCACCCCGCGATCCGTGGCTTCTCCTATATAGTGGTCCACTGCGATGGCATCAGTGAACCGCCAGTCCTATATCAAGAAGCAGATGCTGCAAACATTTCCTGGACCAGCTCGCACAGGAAGAAGAATAGATAAAGGGTTTTCACCACATGCTGGTGAAAATGACTAGCGATGACTGCCGTGCACACGGAACTGCTGTCAGCTGCCATGTGTGTGTGAGAAACCCCAAACTCGTGATTGAGTCACAGATAGTGTCGGCGATCAATGTCGCATTTCTGGTCGCTACTGGGAGCAGCGCAAAATGCCTGCACTCTTAAGCTGCGACTTAACACCACCATTCCATTAAAACAAAAAGAATATTGTACCTATTTCTCTGCACACACGCTGTGGGTTAGTCCGAGTTCGCTGACTCCGGCCTATGCCGTTTCTAATATAACGCCTGGCATATCAGAAACGGCATAGGGTGGAGTCAGAGAACTCGGAATATATGTGGGTCAGCGTGAAAAGCAAGACCACTTGTAGTGAAAGCCTCCTGCAGAACTTCCCCCTAAAACACATAATATTTTGCTCCATCTGAGGTATTCTGGGATAAGACTTTGTTTCAGTTAGAATAGGATATTATACCCACGAAATATAAGCATTACTAGCGACTCCGGAGACCAGCATGTCCCGCCCTAATGATTCAAAACCAATGACGGAATTCTACCTGCACGGACGGAATGGCCCTGTATATTCATGGCATTACCCACACGCACGTATGAACACGGCTAATCTTTCGAATCAGCAAAAATATGTAGAAGAGCCTCGCATCTCGCAAGAGGCGGGGGGGGGGGGGTGCTCGCCACCCTAAGGGGCGACAACGCGTCCTCACACGCCCGACCAGCAACAGGACATGGCCAGCGGGGGTGGGGGCATATTTTTGGGCATTCGAAAAACATGTCCGAGCATAGCCCATCGTTGTTGCTCTACCCTCACAGACAGTGGTTCTGTGTTACACAGTTTGTAGAGTGCTGCATTTGATATTAGACTGTGCGGACAATGATGATTTGTACTGGCTCGTAGATGTTTGCGGTCATATGCATCACGTTTGTTCAAGGGCTTTTTAGCTACCCAACGGTTGCATTTCTACAGCATTATGGAAACACATGTAGCCTCATATAGTTGCATCTTGACTTTCATTAGGATTTTAGAGCCATGAGTCCACAACTCCCAAAATGCCTGGAAGGCATTATTCCCTGTTAACAAACGAGTTCCAGTGTCAGTAGAGCTGCAGAGGGAAGCCAGGATTCAGCTCTTTCTACACTTCTCAGTGCTCCTATAGGGGTACCCTTCCGATTTATTTCTGTAGTATCGGATGTACATGGGTGACTGAACTGTGTTTTGGCTTCATTCACGGAGGCTAATACCACGTTCTCTGAAGTTGTCTACTTCTTTAGGCCTACAGGTGAATTCTAAACCAGTTTTACGCCTGCCAGTCTAGAACATGTGCTGAATTACGTGCTGTTTAATACGGTAGTTGTACCCCCTCCACATCCTATCCACCCCACCCCATGCACCCGGCCCGCCCCATTCCACCCCTCACTAATAGATACTATGCGGGTCTAGTTATTGCATCTTGAACTAACATAGTTTGATGAGAGAAAATTACATTTGATGATCACTGATATTTGTTGGAAATATATCCTAATAACTCGTTTACCGGGCAGGTACTGGGCCAATATCCAGCCAATATGGCCCGACATTGGCGCAGTATTGGCCCGATAACCTGTATCATTAGGGTAAACATTTATCTGCATATGGTTTCACTGAATTTATATAATAATAAATCATTCCCAGAAATTTAACACCTTTATCATAAACGATTTTGGTAATTGAAGGATCCATGTTTATGTAGTTTGGATCAACCGGTCGGATACGGCCGTACCAGCTAAGCTGGGTATGTGCCGCACATCCTGGATTCGTTTCCTGAACACGCCCCTCTGGGTAGAGCCATAAGCGTATATAGGCCTATGGGAGAGATAACATGTCGAAAAACCACTAAGTTCGTTAAAACGCATGATGCACATGCGCGTGCCAAGACGCTGTTTATATGGAGTGCATAGTTAGGACCTAGATAGGATGACGCTTATAGTGTACTACAAATGGGGCGGACTCATTAAATTGGGGTACACGTGTCCTAGCTCCTCGGCATCGGCATTGACGGGAAAGACTGACACTGTCACAACCTGCACTGCGACCAACCTCAGTACAGTCAACAACTTCCCAGAAACCCGCACCACCCGGATTTCAGCCACTGCATTCGTCCCGCAGTCTGGGCCGAGTCATCCTCCCTCCCGAGTTTAGTGGGGAGAAGGACTGGACCAATTATAAGATACAGTTTAGGACAGTAAACACCACCAGCACCGCACCGCCACCGAACACCTGTTTCTGATGCAGTCAGCCAGGACATTGGAGGGAGCGGTGTCCTAACCGATCTCACTCTACAACACCTGCTCCAGACTGTAGCATGCCGCAACCAGAGAAACAGTCAAACTCCTATGGGTACCGAATCACAATGAGCCACTTCAGTGCCTGTATCCATCTCCCGGCTCAACTGCGGCTTTCATGCAACAACGTTCAATAGTCACCCATCATCCACAGAAAGCAACTTACACACCGACACCAATAAGCACAGCTTCACATATGTCAGTGCCTACGTTGCCCCCCCCCCCATCGACAGCAAGGAGATCCCCTTCTTTTTCCGCACATGACAAGCCTTCTTTCCTATGTAAAACAGCAGTAGTAGGTTGTAGCACCTCCGCTGAAACGTTTTTGAAAGCACCATGTCCCGCCACCAAGACACTAGATTCTCGGTGTCCTCTGGTGGTATGCAGAACACCACCCCATCCAGCATCATCTTCCGCATCCACAGACAGTAGAGATTCAGGAGAGACAATTCACTCCACCTCATGGATCCGCAAGCGCCGACATAAAACGAAGGAACGCACGTCCTTGGCGTCATCATTGTTTCTTCTGCGCTTCACCAAAGTATCCTATGAAGCATTGCAGGAAATGGCTTGCACAGGTAGAGCTTATCCATCATCCCATATGCGCCACCGTATACACTAATACCGCCTACAACGAAATGGCAACATCACCACCATTGCTACCCCCAGCTCTGTCTTCACCACTCCTCAATCAGCCATCGTAAAGCAATACGGAAACAGTCAGAATATATACAGAGTGCTCCTGTTCCAACGTCATTATCGCGGACTGCATCATCGGAAACTCTTCCGCAGGTACATCGCAAAGTAATATACAAATGTGCCTGTCTGTTTAGTGGCATTTCCACCAGTGCCACCGTCGACACCGGTGCTTCTATCACAGTATTTAACCAGCACTTATATGAGAGCACCCCACCTCATTAAGGCCCCTTAAGCCTACAAATATTTACCTACAGATGGCTACGGGAGCAGATGTACCAATAGCCGGTCTAGTTAATTTAGTTATCCAAATAGAGGAAATGCAATTCATTCAGAGAGTTGTCATCGCCTCTATCCATAACGACGCCCTACTTGGCTCTAATTTCCTCAGTGCCAGCGAAGCCATCATACACTGCAGACAACAAGAACTCGACATACACGGCTGATGAATACTTCTCTGATCAGCATCGTCATTGTACGATACATGTGCGGTAATATTATCAAGTACCGCCACAGTTGAGCCGGGACAGGAACAGATCTTATGAGCCACCGCACCACTGTTAGGAAGCAATGCACACATCGCCATGCTGGAACCTGACCCTGATTATATGATCGCCTCACAATGCGCAAGTCCCCGCATAATAGTGGACACCACTAATAAAGAGAAAATACCTTTTATAGTGTTCAATGGTACCGCCGATCCCATCACTCTGGAACTCGGAGTATGATGCAGCCATTTAGTGGACATAATCTCATTGGAATCACCTGCACTTTCTGACACAACACCGCAAACGACTGATGATTTACACGAACATTTACACGATTTGTATCTATGTGCCACCATTAGATTACTGCAATCACAGAAACAAGAAATTCGGAAATTACTACATAAGTATCGCGATAGTTTTTCTGCTTGAGACATGGATCTCGGAGAAACTCATCTCATACGACACTCTATCGATCGGGGCAATAATTGTCCCATACGACAACCGGTATGACGTCTTCCCATTCACAAGGAAGTGGAAGCACACCAATAAGTGAACGACATGTTGCGGACTGGTATTATTGAAGCCTCAGCATCTCCATGGGCTAGCCCTATAGTGCTAGCAGGCAAAAAGGATGGAACCTTGCAGTTTTGCATTGACTACCGCCACCTTAATGATCTTAGCATTAAGGACGCCTATCCGTTACCATCAATAGATCAGGCCTTGGATTCCTTGTCCGGAGCCAAGTGGTTTTGTACCCTTGATTTAGCTAGCGGTTACTGGCAAGAAGCCATGGATGAAGCTGATGTGGAAAAGATGGCATTCGTTTGTAGAGATGGCCTTTTCCAATTCTGCAAGATGCCCTACGGGTTCTGCAACGCTCCCGGAACTTTTGAATGACTCATTGAGCAGGTATCAACCACCCTGCAATGGGAGATCTGTCTCTATTACATCGTTGACGTAATAGTCTTTGGACCAACGTTTGAGCAAACCTTGATCAATTTGGACAAAGTGCTTTCCCGTTTCCGCACAGCCAATTTGAAACTCAAACCGAAGAAATGTCATCTTTTCAGACAGGGCGTTGAGTTCCTGGGACACATCATACCTTGTGATGGAGTGGCTACTCAGCCATCAAAAACTAAGGCGGTAGCAGAGTGGCCTCGGCCATCTTCAGTTACGGAGACACGAAGTTTCCTTGGCCTATGCCAGTACTATCGCCGTTACATATGACATTTCAGCGAGATTGCTTCACCCCTTTATAAGATCACTGAGAAAGATCGACCATTTGAGTGGACGAGTGAGTGTGAAGGCTCCTTCAGGGCGCTGAAGGAACTCTTGACGACCACCCCAATCCTTGCTCACCCTAATCCGAACCTCGATTTCATCATAGACACTGACGTGTCAGGTTTCACTATTGGTGCAGTTCTATCTCAGGTCACCGAAGACAGAACAGAGCAGGTATTGGGTTATGGTTTGTGTACTCTGAATAAAATGGAGAGAAGATACGCAACCACCAAATGAGAACTATTGGTGGCGGTAAAATTTCGTCAAGTACTATAAGCACTTTCTGTACAGGCACCCTTTTACACTCCGTGCAGACCATGCCTCACTACGATGGCTCAGGAACTTAAAAAATCTGGAGGGCCAGGTAGCGAGATGGCAGGAATCCCTGCATGCCTATAACTTTAACATTGTTCACCGTCCCGGCAAATTGCATGGAAATGCTGATGCTCTTAGCAGAATCGGCATGGAAGCTAAACATGTAGAGGCTGTCACCGTGACACAGTCAACACAGCCATCTCCGGAGTTCCCTGAATTGAGGTGCGCAGAGTGGAATCCGGAGAAAATCGCATACCACCAAACAACAGACGTGCAGACACGGAATATATACGCGTGGATTCAGGAGGGGGTACGTCCTCCTAAGGAATCGGTTACACCTCTATCCGCCACAGCAAAATATTATTACCAACGGTTTGAAGAATGTCAATTAATAAATAACGTTGTATATATTAATGACCATTTGGTAGTCCCGGAAGGTTATCGTGAGCTTATATTGAAACAACTACATGATAACACCGGCATCTGGCCATGGAAACGACTGTTGCCCATATCAAATTGAGATTCCACTGGATCGGGATTCGCGATAGTGTCAAGGTATGGGTTGCCAAATGTATCCCACGCCAAAAACGCGCTGTTGGCCAACACCATATTGCACCATCTCAAATTAAGATTGTTTGTGCACCGTGGGAGCGAGTGGCTATCGACGTGCTCGGACCCTTGAATATGACGGATGATGGAAATAAATACATCCTCGTATTACAAGATAATTTAACGGTAGCCAGATGGCAAGAATCCCTGCAGGCCTACAACTTTAACATTGTTCACCATCCCGGCAAATTGCATGGAAATGTTGATGCCCTCAGCAGAATCGGGCAAGGAGATGAACACGAAGAGACAACAACTGTGACATGATCTACACAGCCATCTCCGGAGTTCCCCGAATTGTTGTGCGCAGAGTGGAATCTGGAGAAAGTTGCACACGACCAAGCAACAGACGCTCAAACACGACATGTATATGTGTAGATCCAGGAGGGGGCACGTCTTCCCAGGGAAACGGCCAAATATTACTACCAGCGGTTCAAAGAATGTCATATCAACAACAACATTCTTTACATCAATAATCGTCTGGTAACCCTGGAAAGTTAGCGGAATAACATATTACAACAACTACATGATAATGCCGGACATCTAGCCATGGAAAGAACGGTGACACGCATCAAACAGTGATTCTACTGGATCGGAATTCGCGATAGTGTGAAGGCAAGGGTTGACAAATGTATCCCATGCCAAAAACGTGCTGTTGGCCAGCACTATTATGCAGCACTACAAGTAAAAATTGCTGGTGCACCATGGGAGCGAGTGGCTATTGATGTGTTCGGACCCTTGAATACAACTGATGATGGAAATAAGTACATCCCCGTATTACAAGATTATTTCACTAAGTGGGTAGAAGCATTTGCTCTGCCGGACCAAGAGGCATCCACCGTAGCAGAGGTCTTAACCAACAATGTGTTCTGCCACTTTGGTATGCCTTAGGAGTTGCACTCCGATCAAGGAAGTAATTGAGATCCGGCTCATATCGGAGCTCTGCAAATTATTCCATATCGTCAAAACAAGGACAACTCCATACCACACCCGGAGCGATGGGATGGTAGAGAGATTCAACAGAACTCTCGCGGAGATGCTTACCAAGGAAACCCGCCTTGATTGTAGAGATTGGGCCCTACAGCTCCCGTATGTACTCATGGCCAACCGCACTTCAGAACATTCCAGCACGGGCTACACCCCTGCTCGGTTAATGTTAGGCTGTGAATTAGCCTTACCCCTGGATCTGGCCCTGCCACGAAAACCAGGGGAGAAAAATTCACCATCTCTCTATGTCGAACTCTTGCGGCAAAGGATAGAACAAGCCCATGAGTTAGTGAGAGAAACACTATCCACTGCACACCGGCGGAAAAGGACATGGCACGACCGGAGGGTGCATGGAGATTTATATGAAGCAGGAAGAATGGTTTGGGTATCCGATTCACGGCGGTCTGCAAACGTGCCAAGTAAACTGAGTTACCAGAGGAAAGGCCCCTATGTGGTAGTAGGTAAGACGTTGGACATGACCTAGCAATTCCGTGCTTCGGATGGCCTGACATCAGTCATCCACTTCGATCGACTTAAACCGTGTGTCAGTGATGACCCAGCACCAGAGCTCGGACCATTTCTCATGACACCGGTACCCAGACAGTTATTTCTATGGAAATGAGTATTCCCATGGTTAGCGCAGAGCACCGCAGTGCTAATTCAGCCCCAGTTCTACCAAGCCAGAATGTGGGTGAACAAGTGGCTAATGCTGATGACGATGACGAGATACGTACTCACCCTCTCCCTCCTCAGCATGAGTCTACTGAAGAATTTCTTGTTTGTTTTGTCCAAGGGACCGGATGGAAAAGTTGTTGCTCCAATCTCTTCCCATTCCCACCCACTTCATGCTATGCCCCCCCCCCCCTCATAGAGTTACCACAAGTGGAAGCTGAGGCTGACCCAAGTCATGCTTCCTGTGGGGGTGGAACATGTGATGAATAGCATGGAAGTGAAGAGGCTGGATGAAGCCTTGGCATGTCTAGAACCGCAGAACCATACAACAAGGTGTACCCGACCACCTCGTGAAAACGCCAAACAAATTCCCATCCAAGCGCGGCCCATATCCATGAGCGCACCACCATCCCAAATCCAACTGGCGTCCCTCGTCTATACACAAAGTTCGGACATCACCAGCCCAGTTCATTTCACACTCCACTCATCGTCTGTTGACCATAAATCTTCAGATATGAGAAAGACTGCTGTAACAGAGGAGGCTTCCCGCACCGCACCGACAACCATTTCTCCCCGCGGTGGGCAAGGAAGCAGCCTGTTCAGCAGACTCTCGACTCGAATTTTCCCGGTGTCTAAAAATTACAACAGGACACCAACAGTCATATAATGGGAGATGACAACACCCCCCTGTCCAAAGACCACCCCATCCAATTGGCCTACCATACTCCCCCATGAGCAGTCAGAACATCACACAACAGACAGAACATCAACACCTACAAGAACACACCTGCATTCAGGACTTGATGTGTCAATTCATCATTGGCGTACATCACATACTTGCTCGGTTATACTCAGCATAATGGAGACATTCAAACATCGGCAACAACGGCATTTAGCGGCACCTACCGGTCTTAATTAATTACTGGTAGAGACATAAATATTCCCTTAACAAATTCCTCCCGCACAAATTGCGGGAGAAATAATATCTCCCGCAGACTACACTTCCCGCAAATGGCAACAGACTTGGCATTCACCAGCGTGGAAAACTGGAATGCGCCCACTTCGCTTATAACATTGGCATCATACAGCAGCCCGGACATCCTGACAACAGCATTATCATCAACAGACAACAGCCGACAAATCTCCCGCACTCACCTTCTTATCCAGTTACGGGAGAACTGATCATATGGATATCAGGAATGCACTACAGCCATTTACAGTATGCATCATGGGAGGACGTGTGTCCAACGCTCCTCCCTTTCCATTTTTCCTGACGTCGTATGGAAACAGCTAAACTACATACTTCATCTACACGTAATAACAGTCGATATTATTAAGAGAGCAAGATGCCCGCATTGTTGTCAGTCACGAGTAGGATTTTGCTACCGAAACGTTGAATTTGACAATGGATCAATCAAAGTTATGGCAGCATCCGACAGGTCATCTACGCTCTAAAGTAACTCTGTCCCACCCACGGGCTCGGCCACTACAGAGTGAAATACCCTGAGGGTTCGATAAAGTTGACATTCACGCCGGCAATCCCTTCCTCCTTCCCGCACCTGGGGCCATAAACACATCAGCTTCACCACAGCGCAAGTACCATCCACAGAGAACCAGCGACGTGTATCAGATTCAAATCACCAACATGACAGAAACACAGACACTCAGGTTGACTGTATTCACAATCTCCGAATGACGGCATTGTAAATTGTAATAACTGTGCCACACATGTTTGCGGGTTGTACTGTAATTTAACCATTATTAAAATGGTACTAATGTGTTTGGTCTAGGCTGGGACAGAGCTAGTTCTACCGATTGAGGAGAATGTTTGGCCAGTCCTCCCGCTCAGAACACACAGCTATCTTGATGGGATCAGTAACGTTGATCTACCACATGAATAGATCTGTTTAAACTACGCATCAACGTTACTTACAAAATTTTTGATTAAGAACACAAGTGCTCTACCATGCTACAAATCATTAGCGCATGGGCCGGTAAAGCGGCATCAAAAATCTGACAGTAAGATTACAGAGAGAATTAAAAAAATTCTCTTCCTTGCGTTCCAGTCTATAATCGACATGGGTTGAGAACTATCTATTACAGACACCTACCAAGACGCATATTAAAGAACTCGCGCAACTACGGGACATTATAAAGATCTTGATGTAACATATATATTTCTATCTCTGGCTTCTGCAACAGACTACACCTCAGCAACAACATTTTGGCCATCGCCATAAACAGCATACACGTTTCCAATCAACCACATGCTTTTTAGAGCCACGTGACATTTACTGCTATTTCCAGTGAGTTGGATCGAATGCTTTAAACAAAAGAGCCGCCCAAAGACGCGACTACCACAGCATGATGGAGGAGTGGCGAGGGTGAGTCCGGGAGATTACCGCTGACGTCACCTGGCCCCCACACACGCCATTGGGCGCTCCAGCCTAAAATTAAAATAGGCAAGTTTATAAGCATCCAAGCTAGAGAACCGCCTCACGCTAATTAAAATGTGAGGCTCCGCAAAGAAAAAGTAGTACCACTTTTTTATGTTGAACGGAGGCTGTTAAATGTGCGAGATAAAGACAAGTTTAATGAACCATTCTTCCTATGATTAAAAGTACTCCCTTTATACGGGAGGAATTAATCCAATGACGTACAGGCCAGCAAACGATGAAACATTCACATAAGAATGACCGAATCACCTGTTAAAACCTTTAGGTGTGGTCATCCGCCGCCTGTGACGCCACCAAACAGTATAAAAGGAGGACTCGCGCTCTGAAACTTTGTCTTCCCGTCAAAACTCGACACCAGGGAAGAACAGATAGCATTAGGTTTCTTTCGTGTCGCAAACCAAATTCTGCTGTTTTATTATTATTTCATTATTATACTTGGCCTGGAAAGTTAAAAACAATGAAGAGATAGGGCATTAGGTTTTGAATAAGGTTCCCCCAGCCAACTACCATGCGGGAACGAGATATCACTCCTTGAAGATTTAGCGTTATCCGATTTGTTTGAAGACGAATCGGTACCAGTTCCAAAGCGGTTCCCATGTAACTCGTTGTTAGCTAGTGGAGAGCCATGTACCAGAACTTTCACTAGAAAATCCGACCACACCCTTCATGTTAATAAGGATCATCTTTTCCAGACAGCCTTTTGTGTGACATGCCAGTATCTCTACACTGCTACTCGCTACGGGGTGACCCATGCACTCCAAGAAGAAGCAAAGGTCTCGCGCAAAATCCAGTCCGGCAGCAACCGCATCAGTTATTAGCCATCTGGCTACGGTCACTACACCCGCTACCATAGTATCTGAAACAGTGTTAGCCAGTCAACCGATTTTAGTGGTAATTACGACACCTGCGGAAATAGACATTCCAAGTTACCCGCAGTCTCCATCTCCACCCGAACTTAACATAGACGAAGGACCAGGACCGTCGCAGCCTGTGACAACTAGTGTAACTCCGACCTGTGTTATTCAGCATCCGCCTCCTCGCCTTTCTGACCCCGCAATCAGAAAGGGAACCACGCTGGAACGTCCATATGCAGGAAAGAGACGGATCGCCCACACACAGGGTATCCAGCCCGTACCTAACATCACTGCAAGTCATCTAATAAAGTATGCTAAGTTTCGGAAGATGTCCTCTCCTGCCGTATCCGCTCCCGCACCACGACTTCAGCCTAAGGTACAGCTCGCCACCATCACCACAACAGCTACAGCGACCACCACGACGGCCACCACGACAGCTACCATCACCACAGCATCGGCAACATTGGCAACCACTAGTACCGCCGCTGCTATACGGACGAATATATTGGAACCAGCGGTAACTGTGAGAGACATATTGGACGCGCATATTTCCGCCACCATCACTTCGGATGTTTCGGACAGTGCCAATAATAGTGAAACCATCTCCGCAATGACAGTGCATCCACTGTGACCCACCACCGTCAGTCGCGGGACCCAGACTCAATGGGGAAATTTCGCTGCAGAGGTGTGATCATATGTAATTCAGCAGAAATATCAATAGGCGATTCATGGAAATGTATTAATTATTACTTTATTTTTAAAATACTTTTCTTCTTATTATATATGTTAGATCAATTGAATCCGGTCCTTAGGATGACTATGGTTATCCAACACAGCCGCACACTTCAGTGCCCGGTTGTGTCTCACACGAAATGAGCACTGCGAACTCCGATGTTGTAAGAACATCATGTGCGATGTAAAGAATACAACATCCCGCAGTGCAATAACGTCACAATCCCATCATGCAGTATCAGCTATGCTGAGGCTGCCTGATAAACCAATTTTTAAGTTATTATTATTATATATCTTATTTTTCTTAGTTTTCTTCCTGTCTCAGACGTCAGGACTGATATGGGGCCAGGGAGAGCTGCCCATTGTGGATCCGCAATAACGGGCCACAAATAGATATACTAAGTGATACGTGTTGTGTACCCCTTTATTTACCCGGGGTGTGCAAGTAATTTGGTGTGATTTACTAAATAAATAGCTCGCAAGGGTATGTTACATGGTCTATATATGCCTTGTCTTTTTCTTATTATATTTTTATATATATTTACAAACTTAAATTATGGTACGTTGGAGCTTGGGTGCTCTTCGCGGAGATCATGATTATCCGCACTCAGACAGAACACCCATGTGAGCTATTGTTTAGAATCATCTACTAAATAAAGCTATAGCACGCACCGTAATATTAGTAATAAAGTAAAACAAAAAAAAGAAAGGCCTGGAAAAATAATTCCAGGTTAAAATTGAAAACTAAAAGTATGCCTCCCTCTCCTCTTGGCACCTCTATGTGCCCTGTCTCTTGAATATGCGTCTAATGTATCACTATTTCTCTCCGGCCATGTGCCTATCTGGGAAGTCTATAATTCCCGCCTAGCATACATCCGTGCGTCGATCCGGCATGCGAAATCGTTTGCCACGGATGTCAAACTAGGAGGGGGTGGTGTAGTTTGGATTGACCAGTTGGATACGGCTGTACCAGCTAAGCTGGGTACGCGCCGCCTGTCCTCGATTCGTTTCCTGAACACGCCCCTCTGGGTAGAGCCATAAGCGTATATAGGCCTATGGGAGAGAGAGCATGTCGAAAAACTACTAAGTTCGTTAAAACGCATGATGCGCATGCGCGCGACAAGACGCTGTTTATACGGAGCCCATTGTTACGACCTAGATAGGATGGTGCTTTTAGTATACCGAGATGGTACCCTGTAATCCTTATTGATTGCGGGTTCCCGTTAAATCTGGCATTAATCAAGACCAGAATTCAACGGGCTTTTCAAATCTGTAAACCATTTCAAAATCGGTTGAAAAATGGCTGAGTTATCCAGGGAAAACTCTTCATGATTATCTTCAAAATATTGCCGTGACGTCATAACCACATGGACGCAAAACTTCTAGAATGTTCTAGAATGTTAGACTGTGCTATTATTAGCTACGCGCTGATTGGCTGTTGCTCGAACGATGATTGGATTGAGCCTGCGCCTGTGACGTCGCGAGGAGTATAAAAGGAGAAGCGATCCAGTGATCGAGAGCATCCTCGGCCAGAGGCCAAACAGGTTGGATCTGTACCAGCTACTAACAAGCGCAATAGACAATGCGCGTCTTCCTTCACTATGTGTCAGGTTTTTATACCATAGCGTGCAGTTCTCCAACCCACCGCATTAAAACAATTTTGTGACTCCCCATTTACGGGAATAATTTGGAACTTCTGATAATTGTTCACGAATATTAACATCTACACTCAGAACACAAATTTGCGGTGAGGCCTTTACGGCCTGAATATGTGAGTCTACAGATGTAGAGGCAGGATGTTCTTGATGAATGCCTCGCTGGATCTGCCGGCCACACCTAAAAGTGGTATTTCAAACACCGCCACACTAATATCGTGTAGGTTCTTTTGACTTTTGACCGGAGCAAGTAAACTCTGCCCGGTACGTCTTCAGAGCTGGCTGACGTACCCAGCACCGTGAAGCTTTGTTTTGTATCTTTGTTTGCCTCTGACAATCCCCACTTGTGATCGGGTTGTTTACACCTTCCATCCGTGCCATCGGTGTACGGGAACTTTCTTCACCATGTAGTACTGTCATATCTTTTACTGACTGCTCGTTAGACATTCTATTAGGCCTACAGCACTGAGTGATGTATCCCTCCCACCATGAGTGTTCTTGCGGGAGTCTTGTTTGTGGAAAACAGCTTGCGGGAACCAACCTGTGGGAGCTTTCCAGCTTCCGGAGAGCGCTTTATCTCACGTCGACTACGGATTGACGTATCAATTTCAGTAACCCGGTAGCCTAACTTAGGAATGACTACCAAGTATTCAAGTAACTATAGTTCACAGTTTAATTATTTCTCTATATAGGTTTTGTTAATTATATTGTATCCATAAAAATAAAGTGGATCTTAGGACCGCTAGTTATAATTTCTGTATTTGTTGATAATTATTCTCATTTTCCTCAGTGTGTTGCTAACCGCACTATAGTAGGTTTGTTAACTTGTACAGTTATATATATATATATCCTTATCATTTGACACCGTATTGATTGTTCTGGTTAGATTATGTATATATATATATGGCCAGTGGGCATCCGTTCATATGTTTTGTTTATTCATAGAAAATATAGGACTGCAGTGCACGTAGGAAACACTATACAGTAACACTTATATATGCAGCACTTTCTCCCGCCACCAACAATTTTTCACTGAGGTCGCTGTCTGTGCTATAACTCTGTTTAGCCCGCCATGCTACCAACTAATCCTTTTCTATTCAGCTCAATAGGATAGGTTCAAAATGATTAGAGACACCTTCTTCTTTACATACTGTGTAATATACTCTTCTCTTCCGGTAGTGCGATAATCTAGCCCCACACTCCGGTAAGACTCATAAGTACGATTTTGTCTCTCTTCATGCTCCACACAGCCTTGTGGCTTCTTAATTGTTTGGATGTCCCCATCCGCACCATGGGCTGATCCGACTCTGGGAAACCATTGGGATTTCCGAGCGGTGATGGCCAGGGTGTGGTGTCACACACATTCCTGTGTATCTTTGGATACTTAGTAGTTAGCACTTTAAGCCAATGTAGGAAAGCACTGCGAAAACACATGTATTAATTATTATTTTATTTAATGACAATCCTCCCGCACTGAAGTGCAAAACTGGCAACTTGTATATAAACATAATGACAGGTTTAATGGTTAGTTCCATAGGACCCAGTGATGGGCGAGATACGCATTCCCACCGAATTCCATTAAAATGTCTGGGCATGGTATTTAGATCTGTCACGCCCTTACGGGAAGGACATTTATGGTGGGTATTCGTCTCTCTTACCCCCACCATAACGATAGAACAATGGTATAATAATACTTTCGCGAAATGTAACCCATGTCTTGTAATGTTTTATGTGGTTGCGGGGCGGGATGTCCGGATTCTTATCCAGTTCGGAGATCCTGCTACGTAATATGTATGAGCGCTGTCTCTAGTAATTGATGTTTTGGGGCATCTGTTCTCCGAGACAGCCATGTCTAAAAGCTATGTAGATATCAGCCAGTTTCAGCCAAAAATAATTCTTGTTCCGCGAACAACTAAAAGGAATTAAGCAAAGCGGAAGGCCCACAGAAATAAAGCGGCAACTACTAATACAGCAAACCGAGAATTACATAAGACGGTGACAGGGAATCCATCAGGAATCCCCCGTCCCATCTTCACATAAAACAGTACGCACCCCTATCGTCATAATCTCACTAGGTATGGTCTTGTCTTTCTAAAGCATTTTTGATTGAAATATTAGAGTAGGCCCATTTTTGCCTACTATTCTTCTCCCGCTTTAAGCAGTGGTGACACCTTCCCGAGATGGAGGCAATTGCCTCTCGCAAGGATTCAGCGACGACGGTCCCCACCAGGATAATACTCCTCACCCAAAACTTGCACTAGGAGTAATGCCCGCATGAGGCACATCACTTTTCGTCCGAGATAACCTTCTTCCTTTCAGCTTAGAGGTATAATAACTTATATTAAGTTAAATAGTTAAGTCTCGTGTATGGGAGCCTCCCTTGCGGGGATACCGCTGCGGACCTACGAGTCTGTGTGGTAACTCTGGGAGCCCAATGTTTAAAAATTCATCTACCTGTCTCCATGTCTCGTATTTTCGTATGCTCTTACTGTAGTGTTATCTAGCATATTTATAATTGTTTAGGTAAACTCATTGTATAGACTTATATTTTTGGGTCACCAAATCAAATCTTGTAAGTCCATAGATCACGAAATTGCTATGGACAGGCATACTGGGGACACAAACTCGTGGGATGAGACAGTTGTGTTTACATTTCACGACGATGGTCGCATGGCCCTCCCGGAACGATTGAGTTCCACCGGCCTTAGGAGCCGGTTTTTGTTTCCCACAGGGCAGTCTCGTAAAGATCCATCACCCCGAGACTGGATGTTAACCAGCGTCATCACTCGTCATGCACTTGTGGCACGGCGAGTCGACATACTACACCGGAATGGCCTGACACAACCTGGTGATCTACATTTAGCCATGGCCCGCATATGTCTAGCTAAGCTCCGCCCCATGCTCTACGCACATTTGAACCGATTTAAAAACTTTATCCTGAAATAACAGAACGTCAATTTGGAGATATGTCTAACAGAAGCTAAAACGCATTTATGTGCAAAAGCGTGTCGATAAATAATCACGTTAGTCTTAGATGTATCACCTTTTGAATCATGTTACCATTATTAACAGCCACCACAACCTTTAATCAGTTAGCATTATCAACAGCCACTACAACCGTTAATCAGTTAGCATTATCAACAGTCACGCCAACCTTTAATCAGTTACCAGTAAGTTATTAAACATCTGCGAAACTAAGTCCCGGTTCACACTAGAGAGTTAATCTGGAGTAACACCATACTGAAGTATGGCGCTACTCCTGATTAACTATCTAGTGAGAACACGGCTTTAGGCCATGTTCTCACTAGAGACTTAACTGACGTAACGCAATACTGAGGTATGGCATTATTCCCGATTAACTATCCCACGAGAACATGGTCTTAGGACGTGTTCTCACTGGAGAGCTAATTGGGAATAATGCCATACGTCAGTATTGCGCTAATCCCGGGTTAAGTGGTTAAGTCTCTAGTGAGAACACGGCTTTAGACTTTGTTCTCATACAGCCGCTATTTTGGTAAAAACCAGGTATATCAGCTAGAATTCTCATTGGCCTGCCTTTTGTCGTGGAATAAATACATCACTTATTTCAGGAAACTACTCTCCGCCAGGTATTGCTACCGTGTAGTGCAGCATTATCTTCCACCAGTGTTCTCACCAGAGAGTTAATCTGTAATAATGCCATGCATATTGTGTATGGCGTTACGCCAGTTAAGTCTATAGTGAGAACACAGCCTCTGTTATTACTGGGGAGTTAATCGGGAATAACGCCATACCTCAGTATTGCACTACGCCAGTTAGGTCTCTAGTGAGAAGACGGTCTAAAACTTTGTTCTCATACAGCCGCTATTTAAAAAAATACCAAGTATATTGGCTAGCATTCTCATTGCATGGCCTCTTTGCTTCACTATGTGAACACAACTTATTCCTTCAAAATTTGTTGGGTAGCATTACTGCAAAATTATCTCTCCCTCTCCACCAGGTGGCCATCACTTTATCCCCCATCGCCGCCAGTTACGGCTACTGTCCTTTCCTGTAGGATCTTTCACCAGTGTGTATGCAAACAGATATAGTGGACAGATATAGTGGACAAATATTATCTGATAACCTAGAGAAAATAGTTAATCAGCACTAGGCAATGGGAAAGAGGCCTAAGTCTAATGGGATGGGAACTGTCACGTTCCCAGCCCAATTGTTTTCAAAATATTCAAAACAATGTAAATTCACCAATGACATACAGCTCATTACTGGCGGATCTTTTCCTCGTTTCGGGTGTCACATATACATCACTTAATTGTGACGTCAGTTAACATGTGGCCTATTTTGATTGTGATGTCAGATATTAGATGATGGAGCACGCAGGCAGGCAGGCGGGCATGCATGCATGCAGGCAGGCATGCAGGTAGGCAGGCAGGCAGGCAGGCGGGCAGGCAGGCAGACATACATGCGGACGGACGGGTGGATGGATGGATGGACTGACAGACGGACGGATGGAGAGGCAGGCAGGCAGGCTGGCCAGAAGCAGGCAGGCTGGTCGCTAGGCTGGCAGGCAGGGAGACAGACAGCCTGACAGGCATGTAGGCAGGCAGGCAGGCTGAGTAGTAGGGCCAGAATTAAAATGATCGCACCTCCCTCTGGGAGCTATCATTCAGTGATGCGCGGCTCCCACCACCCTCACAATTCTTGAGGCATAGGAATTTGAGAGGAATTTGAGACATGGGCCACACAAATACATACAAACACATACCATACCTCATGTCTCCATATGGGAAGGGCGGAGAATCCATTTATTTTAGTATGGCCAGGATTAATATGATACCACCTCCATTCACAGGCAACTGATCGGTGATCCGCGGCTCCCACTGCCCTCTCAATTCCTGAGGCATAGGAATTTGAGACATGGGCCACACATACACATACACAAATACATACCATACCATACCTCACGTCTCCAAATGGGAAGGTCCGAACACCCATTTAGAGACATGTATCCTCAGTGATATACAACTTCTGAACATATATATTCTACAGTGTGATACACATTACAAGGTTTGAACACCCATTTAGAGACATGTATCCTCAGTGATATACCAACTTCTGAGCATACATGTTCTACAGTGTGATACACATTGCAAGGCTTGAACACCCATTTAGAGACACACATCTTCAGTGATATACTAATCACCTGTGCTCAACGACAGTAGTAGTGTCAGAATTAAAATGATACCACCTCCCTCAACTGGCCGCCGTTCAGCGATCCGTGGCCTCCAACGCCCTTTCAATCCCTGGGGCATAGGTTGGTGAGACCTGTGGTTGGTGTATGCCTCTAGATAGAGGCCCAGGGTTGTTGAGTGGTATGCCTCTAGGTGGAGGCCCCAGGGACTAAGAGGGTGGTGGGAGCCACGGATCGACGAACGGTGGCCAGTTGATGGAGGTTGTATCATTTTAATTCTGACACTACTACTAGGCAAATGATAGCACCGCCCTCTCAATCCCTGGGGCATAGGTTTTGGGGGCCACCACGGATTGCTGAACGACTGCCAAGGAGGTAGTATCACACTACTACTACCAGGGTCTGAACGCCCATTTAGAGACACGCCTCCACAGTGATATACACCACTGATAGCCATCAACCACAGGGCCGGCCTCTCTCTATTCTGTGTAGGCTCAGACAAACACGTAGTCTCTACCAGAGTCGCATCGGCATGATGGGACCACCCATAGGGGCTTCCATCTACCTTGACAACGCTCACCTGGGAGGAGGCTAAAGTGATTAGCATGTGAACCACGGCAGACTCTGGCATGTTCACATGTTACACAGAGAAACTGGCGCTGAGCAGGGGTCTCCAGCAGACAACCACGTCCTACCCTCTCCAACCCATAGTGGCAGACAGACTTGATCTCTTCACGTGGGTGAAAGCGGTCGTAAATGTTTCTCCGCAAGGACTCGAACCAAGGATTGTACTGGGGTCATCCCGGACGTGGGCCCACTTGGCATCCAATATCATGGCAGTCTCAGCGCCATGTGCCACTGCTGTAGACGCCAGCACGAGCAGTATGATGACAATCATGGCTATATTTGAAGAGTTAAACTGAACAGAGTGAACCCCTCGAGAAATATCTGTGCCAGATCGAGCACTGTTCCATCCGGATTGATAGTGATCTTCATCCCATCAGGGGCAGGGGCTAGCTGCTTCACTCAGCCGCTGGCTAAGAAACGTAGCTCTAGGACTATATGAGTCGTTTGCGGGCTGGTGAGTCCGACTCGCTGAAGCAGTTTAACAGCATCCTTGACTTTGGAGACATGTGACACACCATCTACCTGTAGGGTGCTCTCCTGGAGGTTAACAGTTTCTTCTGGTCCATCGGATGGACGACGCAGCAGGAGCTTTCCACCTGTAACCCCAATCACCCTCGTCAGGGAGACACCTTCACCTATGTAGGTGAGGAAGGATGATCCCCGATTGTAGAGCTTTCGAACTGTCCCATCCTTTTTCACAACAGTGGAGAGGGGAGTAACCTCTATGTCAATGACTGCGGGAGGCCTATATATGGGCAACAATGTTTGCCAGTCACCTCCAGGTCCAGCGCGGTACCACACTTCATTCTTCTCAAATATGAACTGCAGGTTTTTGCCAGGGTCAATAGCAGGCCATCATGGGCAATCGGCTGGGCACCACTTGAATAGGGTTTGACCAGATGAAAGCTGAGGTCATTATTTAGGGTGTTGATGTCTGCCACCTCTGTATCCTAGAGCTCAATCAACGGCTCGAGGATGTACTTCCTCTTCGGGAAATCGTACCGAAAGACGATCTTGTGGCCATCTATGTTGCGACCCAGGCACTCCTTCGACACATTCTTGAGGTCTGTGAGCAGCTCCACCCCATCACCACCAATGGGGTGGAGGGAGAATGCCTTTGAGTTTGCTTTGTACTGTAGGGCGAATGACTTGCCATCGCTCTCCTACCTTGGCAGCATCAACTGCGTACACATCTGCCAGGTCAGCAGGACCAGTCGAGTGAGCAAATATGGGTTCCATAGCACGCTATAGGAGGGGTTTAAACAAGACATATAACCATGCCAATTGTCCGACTGCTGCTCTCCAGTGGTGAGAACGTAATCTCACCCTCACTAGAAGGGAGACGGGTGGTACAGAACTGTGTAGAATGGGTCCTCTTCGAGGTGCCCCAGTGGGGCACAAGATACATACACGCCGATGTGTAACATCAACCTCCGGGCAGTGCACACAGCAGCTCACTGGTAGAAGTCGGCCGGGACGTGATAGAGTATCTCCCAGGTGCCAACAGCAACCTATGGAAAGCTATCAGTCCTAGCCTGTTCACACCTGTAAATCACCTGTTTGACAGCCCCTCCATTAACATATATGCCAGCAGGGATGGGATATCAGACGCCCATTTAGAGTTTACACCCTTATTACTCATTGACCTGACGACAACATGATATCACACCAGGAATATCTAACGTTTGCCGAGATCATGAAGAGCCAGCTACAGGGTTGCCCCTTCATGACCCCTGCACAGATAAAGGCCTTAAACGAACAGATGCTCGCACTGCAACAAGAAGGAG
The DNA here is from genome assembly GCA_034401795.1 of Chaetoderma sp. LZ-2023a. Classification (NCBI taxonomy): domain Eukaryota; kingdom Metazoa; phylum Mollusca; class Caudofoveata; order Chaetodermatida; family Chaetodermatidae; genus Chaetoderma; species Chaetoderma sp. LZ-2023a. The sequence continues at coordinate 56,646,310 of CM067365.1, forward strand.
AGCGACTACAGTGGGAGGGCCGGTATCAACAGAACGCCATCATTGCAAGGAGGTGAAGGAACAGTGAAGGTTCCCGATACTGGCAGGCCCTCCTGGAGGAGAGTAAGCGGGATGATGAGCCAGATGTAGTGGAGACTGCGGACGATGCAGTGGAGACCGCGGACAGGATGAGCCAGAGGGTAAGAGGGACGATGTCTTCACATACGACGATGAGCCAGATGTAGCGGAGACCGCAGACGATGCAGCGGAGACCGCAGATGAGGATGAGCCAGAGAGTAAGCGGGACGATGTCTTCACATACGACGATGAGCCAGATGTAACGGAGACTGCGGACGATGCAGCAGAGACCACGGACGAGGATGAGCCACAGAGTCAGTGGGACGATGTCTTCACATCCGACAATGAGCCAGATGTCTTCACATACGATGATGAGCCAGGTGTCTTCATAGACGAGGATGAGCCAGATCTCATACAGTGGGAAGAGGAGATGGCGCAGAAGTGTAAGACCAAGAAAGCAATCCAGCGGCGGACCTACTATCTTGGTCATAAGGTGAAGTTCCAGATGTCACATCGCAGAAAGCTACTGGTACCCGACATAGTGCTGGACGACCTCTGTCTAAGAGATGTCTGTATCGACAGCAGTAAGCTGGCATGGTTCGCCAGGCTCTCCAAAATGTACCCTTCTAAGACTCATGAGCAGATTCTGCAGGTGATGCAGGTTTAATCTCCAGGGATACGATGGCAAAATCAGAGTGGCGGAAGCAACCAGAAATATACCCCTCCCTGATGGCTGATGAGGGCGGTACCATCCACGGCTGGTGACACCAGCAGATAGATACCATCAGACAGAATCTCGGCCATGAGGCAGAAAAGTACAGCAGAACGCGCAGGCGATATAAGACAGCTTACAACATCCTCGCGTGTACAACCACTGCTGTAGGTGTGATTGGAGCCAGTGCTGGGGTGGTAGCTGTGGCCACTCTCGCTACAGGGGTTGGGGCCATCCTCGCCATCCCGCTGGGTGGCGTGACACTAGCCGCCACTGTCTTGGCCACGGGCTTGCGGGTGGGGCAGTGGCAGATCACAAGGAGGCTGGAGAAGCATGCTAAGTACGTGGCACTGTGACTGAGTATGCTACGGACTATCGACGAGTATGTCAGCAAAGCTCTCCAGGATGGCCAAGTCACCGATGAAGAGTACCACCATATATTGAAGGCCCAAGCCCTGTACCGTATGGAGAAACCTAAAGTGCGACAGCAATACTTCAATGGCTCCAGCGGGTTGGTTGATATGGATGAGTTAAAAAACGAGATGTTACGGCGAGTTTACCTCGCTGGTCTCTGGAGTCGTGATGACTACAAATAGTGTGCTGCCTGTACGGTAGCTTTAAGAACACCAGTATAGATGGCCTTCCCACTGAAACTCACGACAGTCATCCGGAGCCAAACGCCCCTCCTGGGTACACCCTTGACTGGCCTGAGAGGTCTACTGGATGATATACCAGAGCTAACACCATTCTCCATCACAGTGGATGGACGGTCCCGAACCAGCTTCTCCATCGACCAACGACGGCTGGCCATCTGCCCCATCACTATTCAAGGATGCGAAGCAAGCTCATAGTTGGATGGCTGCTCCAAGCCTCTCATACTGGAATCAGCAGCTGAACTTTGCCGTGGTGTGCCACGGCAGGATGTGGAGTAAGTTCCACCCTGCTTCACTCCTATTCTGGTACTCCTGAAGCTGTGCTCATCGCCAGCTGTCTCAGATTCCACGTGTACTTCATGGTGCGACGAATCCTCCATGAGCTGGGTGTAAGCCTCGCTGATACAAACACCCTCGGCCCACAGCTCAACAGTTATAGCATCTCAACGGCCAGCAAACCACAGGGAGAGTTCAGCCCTCACCCAGATTATCAGTGGCATGGTGGTGACAACAGCGATCTAGGGGTTATGTACGGTGACCCGAGACATGACTACTCAGGATTCCCCTGTCGAACCCCCCCCCCCCCCGCGACGAGTAGGCCATTGGAAGACAGCGACATTCTCGTTCGATCCAGACTCTGACCCTGGAGCGCTGGTGCAAAATATGCACATCACTGGCTTGCAGCAGGACTATCCAGATGTGTGGAAGTACTTTGTCCTATACACCACCTCAGACCGCACACCAGCAGGGATCAGAAGCACTGTGCTACTGCCGCCTTAAGGCACAGACCCAACTGCGGCATTCCATAGATGGTGTCAGCGGAGCAGAGGTCCAGGCCATGTTCATCAGTCTCGTTGAGGATATGATCATCGTGGAAGACCCCAGTAGTCTTATTGCTAAGTTCAAGCAGGGGTTGCAGAAGGCCCGTCGCAAACTTGACTTTGCTATTTCGCCACACCTACGGTTGATTCCGAGCAACATGATCGTGAACATAGAGGATCTCCAAGTCAGGTGCTATAACAACATGATAGTCGAGGGGAGTTCCCCCAGTGTCCACTTCGGCTTCAACACTGGCATCAAGGCACCTACGCATAGTACGAGCAATAGTCGTTCTGACCCTGACACTGCAGCCAGTCGACATGGCAGCTCCAGGGACCCCGACACTGCAGCCAGTCGACACAACACCGCTTCCCATGGTACCTCTATGTGTGGTGTCAGGCCTAGCTATCATGGCACTCGGGATCAGCCTACTCCGCCGCTAGCAAATCAGCTATAAGACTATCCTGACTCTCTACAGTAGCAGTGGGGACCACGGTGAGACACTGAATCAGCTTGGCATGCCATACAGCCCCTATATCCACTGCCAACATGCACATCCAAGGGCTGGAGTGTTCGGCAGCACATCCTTTTTCCAGCTTGTAGTATCGCAGAGCCTTGTTCAGCTCTGAGTCCGGTGAGTCCATGGCGGTCTGCAACTGCTGGAACACATCTGACAGATACTCCCGATCCTTGTAGCCACCTTTAGCTCGCAGGAGCTGCTCGATGATACTCCAGCCCATAATAAGGTATTCGAGGAAGCAGATCTACCCCTTGCCAAATCCTAGAAAGAGCTTCACAGCTGTCAGCTCCTCTGTCAGCTCCGCACCGGAGAGCTGAGCGAGCTCATCTGGTGTCTTCTTCTTGTAGTCCTTCAACTCCCTCTGGAAGACATCATAGTACTTCTCGCATAGCGTGAGCCTGGACATGTTTAAGATGTCTCAATAGAGAGATGAATATTCCTGAGTACCAACCCGGCCACCTGGCAGATGCAGACTGGGAAGATCTTATTAGCTCTCTCGACAGGGGGCGTAGACATTTAACCGCATTGTATACTCAGTGCTTAAACAATGACGTCAACTGTACAGATCGTGAAGCAACTGCCCGAGAGCCAGGCGAGTCTTCAGAAGGTGGAGAACCAGCTGCGAACCAAGACACAGAAGTTACTGACCAAAGCAAAACCTCTGGCAGTCCATGTCGCCAGTAACGTGGCGGCGAATGTGGCCATGTTGAAGATGACAGGGGTAATGAGGTTCTTCCTGCTGCCACTGCGGCTGTCCTCACTACAGTGGTGAGTGGGCTGGCCGGGCACTGTCTCGGAATAACTCAGCCCATCCCAAAGATCGCCCTCAGTGGTGCCTCCTACACTGTTGCCGCCAAGATCATGGGTGTACGTGTTACACTAATGGAGGCCACAGTTCTAGGGCTAGCAATGAGTGCAATGGCTGGGATCATTGCCGCCTACGTTTAACCCCTTTGAATAGTGAGAAATGGATCACGAGACCCCTGCAGCATATGAGGCATGGCGTTCTGGAGGGCGGTGTGTAGCCCATAGTCGAGCACGTGGACTGAGGATCGCCAATGCCCGGGAATGGTGGACCGCCCACAAGGCATTCCCCTGCAGAGAGGGGAAGTACCCTGAGCACTGCTATCTATTCCCTTGGCCGACTGCGTGGTCCTCATATGCCCAACTATTTCACTGGGCATATGACTTGTAGGTTTAAGCCATCTGTATATAGCACTATGACACTGTCACTCACAGACCTAGAAAGCAAAGAGCTAGGCGATCTTACTCACTTGGGAGAGGCATGCCTCGGTTCAGAGGACACTGTTGCCCTTATCTCCTTCGTAGACTTCGATGATAAGGGAGACCCGTGGGAGATCCGAGGTACCATCCCAGCCAGAGATCTCATCGGGAACACTGATACGGTAGGACAATCGGCCATTAACAAGGCCAATACTGTATAAATGGGGAAGGGCATCAAGGAGAGGGCGACGATGCTCGGTATGCTCGGAGTCGCTGATGCACAAGACCTGGGTAAGGATCTCCTGAAACCATCGCGCGCATTCTGACAGGATGGAGAGAATCTCAAGATTGAGCCATATCACTGTCGACGGCCAAACAGGTGCTACCGCCAGCCTCCGGCTACCAGAGGTGAAGAAGTCAGGGTTCTTTGGTTTGCCGTTTAATACTGCAGGATAGTCATGGCTTCCCGTGCATGTATCATACAGATACTGGATGTACTGGACACCGTGGGTGCTGACACAGGCCCTCTACGCTATCTTCTCAGCTGCTGCTGGGATTTCATGCTTGACGCCTCCATCAAATCCTTCGCATCCGTCGTAGGTGCAGGATTCCATGCTCTGCAGGCAAACGTACTGGTGCAGGAGGTACTGCCGTTTAGTCTCCCAGATATAGACGATGCTACCACCGACCAAGTGCTCACCATCCTCCGCACACATTGAAGATTTCTGATGTCTTCTGATTCTAGCTAACTGCAATCGCTTCGACTTCGGTAAGGCCTGTATGTGTGGTTGCTGCGACAACCGGTCTTATCGATGACGAAAGTGATGGATACAATCTCGCCTCGTTTGTCGATGAAGGTAACGATATTTCTGTCTGTATCCGGGCCTGATCTGACTATTCTAATTGAAGATGATGGTAAGCTATGGTGGTCTTCCGTAGGTGCCAGAGTAAATGCTATAGAAAACACGAACTCATGCCTTGAGGTAAAGTATCAAGGTGATGGCTTTATTCTCTTAGTTCTAACTATACGGTACTTTAAGTAAAAGTGACTTATACTGTCACAACAGAAGCTACAATAAACTTATTTATTTGATTCAGTTTTTCCTAGGTATCCTACTTACAACGATTACGTATTCAATTCAATGTTTCTTAACGGACTAGCATTACTCTCAGCTGCTCTGATCTGATCTGCTATTCCACTAGCTCTTGCCTACTCAAAATACATTCAGCAAGAACTTTACCACGAGGTGCGAGGCGGACCGAACTCCCGATTAAAAGTTAACGTCCCTCTTATGTACTATCTCAGTTTCTATGCTCCCTCCATCTTGGTTTCGCACCGCCAGTGGTTGCTCTGATTCTCATTGGATTATGACATCATTTTGACCAATCAAGATCCCGTCCCTTTACCTAGCATCTGCGGTTTGGGCTGGATTACCATGCCATTTCTGACGAATGCCCTGACAAGAATGACGAATGCTTGTTTGATAACAAGGGTCTGGGCTGGACTATCATGCCATTTCTGACGGATACCCTGCCAAGAATGACGAACGCTTGTTTGATAGCAAGGCTTACTGGTGGATTAGTACGCCTCTACAATTAATATGTTTTTGATAACATCCCTCGATTATGTCCTAGCACGCCTCTACAATTGATACGTTTTTGATCATAACTTTCGATTGTGTACCTAATACCTACCATTGCCTATTAGTCGACAGTCGACCGCTTGTAGGATGCTAGAGTCATCGGCACACAAGTTACCATTCCTCTTAGCCTGACTGATTATTTTCGGCCTATCACAGACCGCTAATGTAACTAACTAAGTCCGTTTGTCATATCTAATTCTTTGATTGATTCCAACCTGGTGCCAACCAAGTTTCAAAGCTGTATCCCGCACTAGCCTACGTACCTACTGCCGGTCGTCCAGTGCTGATAATATATAAATTTTCCTAATATTACATAGACCCTATTTATTAAAGAGAACTGACGTTTGTGTGTGGAACGATAATAATCGTACACCGCAACGTTTATCTCAATTCTTAAACAGCCAGATGAAATGCACCAGCGAGAGTAACCCATTCAAATTGAAGGACGAAACCAGTGAATCGATTAACCCTCAATAATTAGTTGTGGTAGTAAAAACTTGATAATGATATGAGTGAAAGTTGTTGCTGTCTTGGTGCTACGTCGTTTATGAGCAATAATCTCTTTGCTGTAACATAAATGACTGTAGCAACACACATCAATGAGTTTGACCATGGCAGTATGCAAGTTGTACGAATATTGAATCGTTGTAGATGGAAAGAGACTGTTAACCCTAAGTTAACCCTCGATGCGTAACCTGTTGCGCGTTGCTTTTACCGCTGTGAATGGCTGTGAATGGCAATAGCATCCAGCAAGATATATAGATGATGATCAGTGCTAGTAACGCATCTAAACACCGCTGATCGGTGAATCCTAATATACATGGTGACATAGTCTATTAGCTCACCTGGTATTCACACATGACTTTCACTCGGGACTTACCCATACATACAAGATGTCCGTACAGTGGGGTCATGACTTCCCACAAAGACACTCCCATATCTACACATGCCCCTCAACCGAAGTTAATTAACCGTCTCTTAAGGCCTAAAGAGAGTGATAATTAACTGGTTGTGCACCATCAACAACCTAATCCACGCCCTACCAGAGTCCTCCAGACTATGTCACACACCACAATTACAACATATCGTAACTCGGCAATGTTAACTAAACATGTCCGGGTAACGGAATATCATGCACAATTGATCGTCCCCGGAAACATAGGAAAACAGCATAATCCTATACAATTTACAAACTTGTCCGGGTAATGGAATATCATGCGCAAATGACCATCCCCGGAAACACATTAATAGCATCATTAAATATAATGATATAATATGCTTAATATAATAACAGCAATAACATATTGAATCCACAGTGCAAATGATCATTAATGGTCATACAATAGTTCCTATATCAAGTAATAAAATAATCACCAAATAGTGTTCCAGCGACATCATATAAAGTTCAAACCAAAATGTCACGTTGATGATATCTCCATATAAGCCGTATTTGCGTTAGGATTGTCAACGTCGTCGTACCCTGCCATCTCAATCCAGTCGGTAGCCGTCGGGCCGATCTCAGTCCGTGCAGTAGCGTTAGGCGACGACACGGCTATCATACTCAGTGGCTCCGGTAGTGCTGCAGGTCTCCAGGGCTGCTGGGCCTGAACCGGTGGCACACAGATATGAATATTGGCATGATTGTTATCACTGCTATGGGCCGCACGTGGCTTGCAACTTATCCAAGTCCACATGCGTGACAATACGCCACATTTATATAATATAATCACTATAATAAACACAACGACGAAGGAGCCAGCCGAATACGACATAAAAGAGCGTACCCCAATGCCATCGCGGATAATGGTGCTAGCGGCACGTACTTAGATTTTTGTAAATGGTTCCAGGGTTGCATTTTCAATTGATTCACAATCATGGACTGGTTAAGAACTCCGGTCACATCCAAATGGGGCATCTCAATGGCCAGGCTAACCCGAGTGTACATCCGACTGTAAGACGCAACAGGCTCGAATCGCCAGCCCTTCCCACTATAACCACATTCGCCAGACATTAATGCATACACTCCATTACCCACCACACCCCGGTCGGTCAGTCGTCCGTCGCAGTGTATATCCATTGTTTCACCGAACGTTTGCAACACTACGCCTATCTTCTTATCGGCAAACAGTTTGCTAGACCTTTCATTCGATTCGGAGAGATGAATATTACAAGCACTGTTGGTCGTATTGGTTAACATACTTACAATGCATGGAACATGGGTCTTGTCAACCCGTAGTGGACCATGACACACCCGGGGCTCCTCCCCGCGACATTCGGATGGCGTGAAGTACCATCCAGTCTTGGTGTCAAGACCGATGCTGGTCCGCGCGATCAGTACTTGCATGTAGTATCCCCTCGCAATTAGCGGTTCCAGCCACGCATGCAACCCGTATTCGATATATTCGCCCCCGTCAATTAGCGGTAATGTCGCTACGTAATGGAGTCGTGAGTCATCTTTCCATAACGGATACACGACCACGTTGCGGTAGTACCACTGATATGGACGTCTCAGTTGATTTCCCACACTAACTTGTTTGGCCACGGAATTGAGGTCGGCAGGACTGAATAATTCTTCCATTAGTCTACCTAACTCTAGGGATGCCGTTTGTCTATGAAACTGTGCTGCTGCCTTCTGGTAGCTATACACCACACTTTCGGCAGAGTCAACGATGTGTCCAAGCTGCACTAATGCGTATAAGTCGGCTTGTCGGGCGGCGTGCACTTTAAACATATCGCTCACGTTTCTAGTTAATTCCACTAGGCCAGCGGTAACTTCGTTGATACGGTCAACGTTGGTATTGATCCCTACGAATGCCAGTTTCACGTGGGACGCTAGTTTGTTGGAGAAATGTACCAAATGATTCACGTCCCTCAAAGCAACTTTGACTACCTCTTTAATTGCATCTATATCACCAGAGGTAGCGGTACCGAATAGAGATGAGGCTATGTCCCCGACAAAGTCAAATAAGCCACGTTTGCGTCGTATACTATCCCTACTCACCATAGTTTGTTGTGTCCTAACAGCGATCTTCTTAATATTGTTAACACGATGTTGTAAACCGAAAATGTCTTGATAGCTCAACGAAGTCTTTCGACCGATGTTCGTAATAAGACCACGAAACTGCGCTAACCATTTAAGAAATTGGGCAGGTAAATAAGGGTGGTCGATAGACACCACTACAGTCCATTCAGCTCGGATAACGGATATATCCTCGGGTTTAGTTATCATTACCCCGTTCGGTAATCTATGTACACTAGACTTTTTACATAATCCATTTACTAAACTCACTAGGGCTATTACCATATCTAATCGTAAAATATACATGATTCCACACTCTGCGATGCTTATGGGTACAATTCATAGACAGAAGGATAACGAGCAACAGCTACGTTGCCTTATAACTGCCTCTATACGATCAATGAAGTCATCATACAGGGCGCGGCCGAATGCGCCAATCCTGAGCCGCTTTCTGTCAAACACGACTTCCGGCACATGACTGCACTTGCGCATAAAGTAACGAGGCGCCGGCAGCGTTTCCATTGGTTCCGGCACACTCTCGGATACCTCCTCCGAGCCGTCAATCACCACTAATGGAGGAGTCACGTGAGTTTCCATCGGTGCCTCATGGTTTCGAGTCTCACTCGTACCAGGTTGACTGATGTTATTATCAACCATCCTACCCTTCTTGCTCACCCCTGGCTCGTTGTCAGAAGCTGGTCGCTTCCTACGAGCTCTCTTACCGAGGGTTGCCTTAGGGTCGGAGTCTGGACCTCGGGAGCATCATCTCCCTTGGATGATGGCTGTCTTTCATACCGTTTGCAGGGTTATGAACAGGGCGTGGCAGTACCTTGTCCCAGCACATTTCTGAGTCGACTACGCGTAACTTAGATATATTCAGTACGTGCGCCTTCCCAGACCTTTGATGCCGGACATGAGCCACTGGCCCATTGATCTTAAAGATCTCATATTCGGGGTCACTATGAGAGGTCAACTTCATGCGTTCCTCCGCCTTTACGACCACCGAATCACCCACCTTAAATACACCGGCGTTTGCACGCTTGTCAATCTGCTCACGGTGGACCTCACGAGACCTAGCCGTTTCCATACGTCGCGCAGTAGGGCATTGTTAAGACAGGTCAGTCTTTCACCCAGATCCTGCGACGTGTCTACTGGAATAGCAAACGGCAGTCTCGCCCGTCGACTGTATGTCAGATAAAATGGCGTATATCCTGTCGTGGAATGACGAGTATTGCGATATGCAGTTAACGCCGCACCCAATTCATCCTCCCATGTACGAGAAGCATTATTAACCCCTTTCTGGATTAAGTCCTTAAGGGTCCGATTGAACCTCTCGGTACGCCCATTGGTTTGTGGGTGGTAGGGGCTCGATCTTTTATGGTCGATCCCATGCTCTCTAAACCGCTCTTCTAGTGACTTAGAACAAAATTCCTTCCCTTGATCCGTTATCACGATCTCAGGGACACCATGACGAGCGACGTACTCGTTGAAGAACTTGTCTTCAACATTTTGAGACATCTTAGCTGGAATCGGATATGCCTCAGCCCACGCAGAACAGTGATCGATCATCGTCATGATATACACATTACCTTTACTCGACTCCAACAGCGGACCTATCAAATCCATGCCGATTATCTGACCTGGATAATTGGCCATGGGCATTTCACTGTACCGTGGTCGAGTAGTGACAGGTCGGTTGACCTGGCACGTCGTACACGTCTCTAGCATACGTACCACGTCTTTCCTCAAAGACGTCCACACAAACGAATCTCTCACCATGCCGATGGTCTTTTGCAGACCTTGGTGACCAGCTCGTTCATGAGCCATCCAGAGCACCTTCTCACGGAACATGGTAGGCAACAAGATTCTGGGGTACTCAGCGTCCAATGCTGAAGGTGTAACTAATGAATATAGTATACCGTTCTTGACCATATACTCCTCCGGTGTGTTCTTGAACAACGCCGGGTATTCCTTGGTCTGCTCGGCACACAACTCGTTGTAGGGAATGTCGAATACCTCTAGTGGGACGTGCGGTAACGCGCCCTCATCTACATCCGGTATGACAAAATCGCATGTGTCCAAGGTGGCGATTTCCACTGGACGACGTAACCTGGACAACATGTCCGCTCGAATATTCTTCGAGCCTTGGATGTACTCAATCTTACATCCGTACTCGGAAATCAGCACCACCCAGCGCTGCACTTTCGTGTTTTTACCTCTCCCACAAACAAACTCTTCAGGGGTTTGTGGTCAGTATACACGGTGAACTGCGCGCCAAATAGATAAGGCCTAAGCTTCTTCAATGCATAGATCACAGCATAAGCTTCCTTCTCTATTACAGGCCAGTTTAGCTGACTGTCCTTCAGGGTAGAGCTTACATATTGTATCACCCTTTCTATACCCTTATCATCTACCTGTACCAATATCGCACCTATTGCATAGCTAGACGCATCAGTATAAAGCTTATACGGAGCATTTAAATTCGGATAGGCTAGAACCGTCTCACTACACAGCAAGTTTTGTAATTTCTTAAATGCTTGCTGTTCCTCCTTAACCCATTCGAAACGTTTGTACTTCTTAGTCAATTCTATCAAAGGCTTAGCAATTTCGGCATAGCCTTGCCCACAAGAGCAGTAATACCCTGTAGCGCCCAGGAAACTTCTCATCTCCCCCAAGTCACGGGGTGGTGACATTTCCCTTATGACCTTGACCTTTTGTACATGAGGAGCTACTCCTTGTGCAGAAATGCGATATCCTAACAAGTCCACAGACTTACGGGCAAACTCGCATTTCTTTTTCTTAACCTGCAAATTGTATTCCTGAATCCTTCGCATAACCTTACACAAATGCTGTGCATGCTCAGCCGGATTTCTTGAATATACGACTACATCATCGACAAAAACATGCAAATATTTTCCCACGAATTCTCGGAAAATATCGTTCATTGCCCTCTGAAATACGGCACCTGACTTGCAAAAACCAAACGGCATCCAAACAAAGTCGAACAAACCTTCACTGCAGACGAACGCTGTTTTCTCTATGTCTTGGCTGTCCATTGGTATCTGCCAATAGCCAGACTTCAAGTCCATAGTCGAAAATATCGTTGCGCCGCACATCGAGTAAAAAATATCTGTTATATTCGGCAATGGATAACTGTCTTTGCGACATATAGAATTCAACTTCCTGTAGTCAACACAAAATCTCGTGTCCCCGGGTCCTTCTTGGGCACTAACGTAATGGGTGACGCCCAGGGTGACGATGACGGTCTTATGACGCCTGCTGCCAGCATTTCAGCCACTTGATTCTTGACTATATACTGCTTGGCAAGCGGTAGACGGTAGGCTTTCTGCCTTATAGGAAACGCATCTCCTGTTGGTACCACATACTTCACTTTGGGGACCAATCCTAAAGTGTTTGGACGAGCCGTATCAAAGTTATCTGCAAAGTCCTCAAGCACTTTGTCGATAGCTTTATATCCGGTCGTTTCTTTACAACTCTCATACACATAATTTGTCTGTTCCCTATAGGGATACCTAAAGGGATATATCTGGCTAAACCATACTACAACTTTGGCCTGATAGTCAATCTTTGCATTTCCCAAGTGCAAAGCGTCCGCCCCAAGCAAACATTCATGCCTCATTCTCGCTACTACCGTACTCGGAATAGGACGGGCGTTACTGAATTTTACCTGGGTCTCCCCCAAAAGTTCTATTGGGGAACCATTTACAGCTAAGAGCATTCTCGCTCTTTTCAACGGCCTAGCATTCAACATGCTACGCCATATATCATTTCGAATCAAGGATGTACTAGCACCAGTATCCACTAAGGCATGCATGTACTTACCCTGATCCGACGGACCGTTTTTATCCAATCTTAGACAGATTAGAAACCGCTCGGTCAGTATGCTTACCAACGGTCTCCTCCATCCTTGTTTAACGAAGGGTGCCTTCGTCCACCGACAACTTCAGCATAGCTGTTCCTCCGGCCCGATGCTCCTTGTCCGACACTGTCTGAATAACGGCCATAAGCATCGGTACCCTCGCCGGTTAGCACAAACCCATCACGATCGACATATTCGTCACGGTCGTGTCTAGCATTGTTCAGGTCCATCCTGATATTTCTCGATCACTCCCGTGGCGTCGTTCGTTGGTCGTTCACCGCATCAATGTCCATGTCAACGTCTTCTTCTCGTCGTCTCTTTACGGCGAGTCGAGGTTGGCTATTCAACGGACTCGATGGCGCACAGTTTCCGCCATGCTGTGTTTGCGGGCAATTGCGAACGAAGTGTCCATTCTGACCACACCCAAAACAAGTTACCAATTGCGCTGGTCGTGCTCTTCGGTCCATGTGGCCGACCAGGCTGTTGTCGTACCTGGGACAGTCTTGGGCCAGATGTCCTTCTTTGCCGCAACCAAAGCAGGTCATTGGTGCTCTTTGCGGTCGCGGACGTGGTGCTACTCTCCTGGGCTGGTTTGTGGGTGGCTGCGCTGGCTGTCGGCAGTCACTCTTGTAGTGACCCACCTTCCCGCAGTTGTAGCACGTGATATGTGGTACGTGCTTGGGCGACGCTGGTCTCGGTGCTGGACTGCGTCACTGTGGTGGCGGCATGGCCACCTTCTTTGCGGGTGGGGTTCTTTTAGCAATGGTTTTCGGCGCCTCATCTGCAAGCTGTAAGTCGCATACCAGACCCCACAGCTGCTCGATCATTTTGCTCTGTTGAGCAGTCTGTCTTTTCAACATCTTGACGACCGTCCATATTTCCCGTTCCTCTGTCGACTCTAGCATATCCACCTCCAATATTTCCTCTCGATGATGACCACTATCGATCTTCATCGCTTGCAGCAAGTCGTCACACACTGCCTCTTCTTCAGCTATTTCGATAGCTCGGTTCAAGGTGGTCGCGCGCTTCCAGATGATTCGTTTGCTCAGGCTATGATCAGCCAATGCCCTCAGGTAGATTCCCAGTACGGTACGGCGATTGTCGTCGTTCTGCTGTGGATAGGCTCGGCTGCTCTGTTCTCTGTACCTTCGGTTGAAGGTGATAATGGTTTCATTGTGCCTCTGCCGAACCCCCTCAAGGTCATACTTAATGCACTCTCCCTCGTTGGCTGACACGAAGTTCAGGGTCACGTACTCCCTAAACTCCTCAAACGTAACGTCCTCCCGGGCCTTTCCCACCAGGAAACCGTCCAGGGCTCGGGCTAGTGGTCCCTGTGCCGCCCTGACTACCACATAGGCAGGTACCCCATCCAGTCGCCCCTCGCTGGCGACACAGGTGCATCTCGTCTCGTCTAAGAACGTCCGTACCTCCTCCGGTACTACCCCGTCACAGGGTTGGATGCGGGATACATTGTCCCGTATTTCACATCGATACACCCGCTCTGTCTCTCGGCGATTGCTGCTGTCTACAATCGCCTCCGCCATCGCCACACCCATGGTCTGCATGGCTGCCACCGTATCGGGCCTCAGCTCGCCCGCTGGTCGTTCGATGGGCGGCAGCCCGGGGTCGGTGGGTTTTCGGGCGGGACTTGCCATCCTGTTGGTCTACCGGTAAAATAAACTGACAACCACTTGCTGGAGTCGTGGTTGGTCTGGACAGTTCACTTCGGTCATATTTTTACTAAAGAGCTATCACTGTACTCTCGGTGCTGGGTTACTGTTGTACTGTCCGACAGCTTGGCCGCCGCTAGGAATACTTGCACTCGGTCCCCCAGGTCTTTTAGTACTACTACGCCCGGCCGGTCCGCTTGGGCCATATGCTATGTACTCACTGTGTTCGGTTACTCTGGATCCTGGCAGTGGCTCGCCACTGAAGATTTCGGATGTCTTCTGATTCTAGCTAACTACAATCGCTTCGACTTCGGTAAGGCGTGTATGTGTGGTTGCTGCGACAACCGGTCTTACCGATGACGAAAGTGATGGATACAAGCTCGCCTCGTTTGTCGATGAAGGTAACAATATTTCTGTCTGTATCCGGGCCTGATCTGACTATTCTAATTGAAGATGATGGTAAGCTACGGTGGTCTTCCGTAGGTGCCAGAGTAAACGCTATAGAAAACACGAACTCGTGCCTGAGGTAAAGTAGCAAGGTGATGGCTTTATTCTCTTAGTTCTAACTATACGGTAAGTTAAGTAAAAGTGACTTATACTGTCACAACAGAAGCTACAATAAACTTATTTATTTGATTCATTTTGTCCTAGGTATCCTACTTACAACGATTACGTATTCAATTCAATGTTTCTTAATGGACTAGCATTACTCTCAACCACTCTGATCTGATCTGCTATTCCACTAGCTCTTGCCTACTCAAAATACATTCAGCAAGAACTTTACCACGAGGTGCGAGGCGGACCGAACTCCCGATTAAAAGTTAAAGTCCCTCTTATGTACTATCTCAGTTTCTATGCTCCCTCCATCTTGGTTTCGCACCGCTGGAGGTTGCTCTGATTCTCATTGGATTATGACATCATTTTGACCAATCAAGATCCCATCCCTTTACCTAGCATCTGCGGTTTGGGCTGGATTACCATGCCATTTCTGACGAATGCCCTGCCAAGAATGATGAATGCTTGTTTGATAACAAGGGTCTGGGCTGGACTATCATGCCATTTCTGACGGATACCCTGCCAAGAATGACAAACGCTTGTTTGATAGCAAGGCTTACTGGTGGATTAGTACGCCTCTACAATTAATATGTTTTTGAGAACATCCCTCGATTTTGTCCTAGCACGCCTCTACAATTGATACCTTTTTGATCGTAACTTTCGATTGTGTACCTAATACCTACCATTGCCTATTAGTCGACAGTCGACCGCTTGTAGGATGCTAGAGTCATCGGCACACAAGTTAACATTCCTCTTAGCCTGACTGATTATTTTCGGCCTATCTTCTCAAGCTTTCGTGAGAACACAGACCGCTACTGTAACTAACTAAGTCCGTTTGTCATAACTAATCCTTTGATTGATTCCAACCTGGTGCCAACCAAGTTTCAAAGCTGTACCGCGCACTAGCCGACGTACCTACTGCCGGTCGTCCAGTGCTGATAATATATAAATTTTCCTAATATTACATAGACCCTATTTATTAAAGAGAACTGACGTTTGTGTGTGGAACGATAATAATCGTACACCGCAACGGTTATCTCAATTCTTAAACAGTCAGATGAAATGCACCAGCGAGAGTAACCCATTCAAATTGAAGGACGAAACCAGTAAATCGATTAACCCTCAATAATTAGTTGTGGTAGTAAAAACTTGATAATGATATGAGTGAAAGTTGTTGCTGTCTACGTCGTTTATGAGCAATAATCTCTTTGCTGTAACATAAATAACTGTAGCAACAAACATCAACGAGTTTTACCATGGCAGTATGCAAGTTGTACGAATATTGAATCGTTGTAGACGGGAAGAGACTGTTAACCCTAAGTTAACCCTCGATGGCATAACCTGTTGCACGTTACTTTTACCGCTGTGAATGGCAATAGCATCCAACAAGATATATAGATGATGATCAGTGCTAGTAATGCATCTAAACATAGCCGCTGATCGGTGCATCCTAATATACATGGTGACATAGTCTATTAGCTCACCTGGTATTCACACATGACTTTCACTCAGGACTTACCCGTACATACAAGATGTCCGTACAGTGGGGTCATGACTTCCCACAAAGACACTCCCATATCTACAACATGTCTGTACCATTCGACAGTAGGCCGGCCAATGCTGGCCAGGTGGTGCTGATCATTGCCCCATCAGGACACGGGAAACACATCTTGCTGCGGGCTCTCCTGGCCGAACATCTACACTTCAATATCCTTCTGGTCTCTGAATCTGCCACTGAAGCAGTTGACAGTAATAATCAATGGTACAATGGCCCAATCACCAAGACGCGGAACCTGCAAGCACTGATGGAGAAGCTGCTGGCAGCCCGACTGACAGAACTACATGTTTTAGTTATCGATGACCCTGCAATGGACCAGAAGACAGTCACCTACCTCAGCAACATCACCAGGTGCATCCGGCACACAAAGATAACTGTCTTCATCCTCTTTCAGAAGTACTCCCGTGAGATCTCACCAGCCATCTGCCACAATGCCCGGTTGCTATACTTCAGCGCCAAGTGTGGACGTGCCCTGCTCGAGACCATATATGACAGCCTAACCCTCAAGGAGACCAAAGGGGACTTTATCGCAGATGTACAGAGGGCAGCTGAGATGTACCGCTTCATCTTCAGCAACAAGGAGTCAGGTGAGCTGTCACACTTCAAGCCATCTCTGAAAAAGGTGCAGACCTTCACCTACAAGCTGAATCCATCCAGGAAACTAGCCTGCTCTACATGCAATCGCTGACAGACTGAGCGGAGACCGCGGCGGTCTCCGCTGCAACTTTCTTTCATACATCAGAAGGCTGCGTGGTCTCCGCTACTTCATCCACGGTCTCTGCTGCTTGAGGACCTTCGTCAGCGGTCTCCGCTGCTACTTCGGCAGTTTCGTCAAGTCCGCACTGTAGGCTTCCTTGTCTGGTGAATAGAGGCTAACACCCGGCATGTGCTGTGTGGTTCCCCATATGAGGTACTGCAGTGACACACCTGGGAGAGACTTTGAGGATGTTTATTTCTCATTCTGTGTAGAACTCCCACATCCGCTCTAGGGATTCGATGAATGGACTGACGTCCAGGTTGTTGCAGTATCGCAGCCAGTCGGCGAATGTCTGCATTCCATGCTCGCTGAATGTCAGGTTACACTGTGCCCACTCCATTCGCATCAAGAGGTAGCCACCCTTGAGCTTAGATGTCCATGCTGAGTAGACACGAAGCCCTGGATACTTGAGCTTCTCATGTGTGTCAAACCATTCATATGGGAGCCAGCTCTTCTGCTGTGTACACCCGTAAGCTTTGACCCATACCTCGTACGAGACTCCTGGACCGAGGGAGTTCAGCACATCGAGAAACCGTAGCTCAGGTGTTATGAGGAACATGGTCTGACTAGCCTTCTTGGCGACTTTCACTGTACCTGTACTGTCAGTCAGCTCATTGACAAAGTACTTCTTGATGAGGTTCAGGTCATACCACCCAGAGTTGAACCCCAGTACAGGTACTTGGTCACACTACTCGTTGATCAGTTGCTGGTGTCGCTTTGGGAGCTTTGAGGTCTGGCGGTATGTCATGTGCCCTAACCCGTGTCCGGATTACAGATGCTTGCCATTGGATCTCCAGCATGAACTCTCTGATCAGGGGTTTGTAGTTAGGATTGCAGAGGTGAGTGGGCTCACTCGTGGCCCCCTCTAAGGAGCAGCCAACTGACACAGAGCTAGGCATGTGAGTACTCTCGATCATGAGAGTCTCTGTAGGATGAGACTTGATACCATCTAGGAGTGCTTCAAAGTCGTAAACTATGAAGTGTGGGTATGGGCCAGTCCGAACTCATTTAGGGAGACTTGGGTAGCGTTTCATACAGCACTCCCACTGTACCACAAGCGTGCATCCAGAGGCTCTCAGCTTCTCCTCTCTCAGGACTGTCTTATGGTATCTTTGTTCGACATCCTCACCTCGCTGGTGTTGTGGACACCTGTGCCAGTGACAGCCATGGACCTGGTAAACGGTGTTGGTTGTCGGATCATAAACATCTACGAGTGTCCTCGATCCAACGCTCGCCACTGTGCCCACACTCTACATGGTGTATGTGTACACCTCTGTTTCTCGACTCATACTCGATCCAACGAGTAGCCGCTGAACTGGATGGTTGGGGCGAATAGAAGGCTTTCTCATACGCAGACTGTGGTGCCTCAACCTTCTCGCCAGGCCACACGACTTTTGTTTTGCCAACTGTACAGTGACCAGCGTGGCGTTAAAGATTACATACCTGTGTAAACCTATGCTGACAGTGACTGCAGACTAGTGTATGTGCCAGCTTGGAGATGTTCTTGATGTAGAAGGCGTAGTTGTCCCACACTCCCATGGTCATTGTGTCTTGGTAGTGAGCCGCTTGCCTGATCATGTGCCAGGTTCCCTCTTCGGTTGGTTCATACACGTGAATCCCAATCTTGGTGAAGAACTCTGCCTTATCCAGCTGATCCAGCGAGGTCTTGCGAACATCAGGTACTGTCTTGCCGTGGAACTGTGTGGCAAGCTCTCGTGCAGGAGCTGTACTTCTATCAGCTCTCGCTTCTCGGTGGACTGCTAGACATCTCCAGAGACACATGTTGTCCCTGTATGTGTCCAAGGCAGTCATACTCTTCTTCTGTCGTAGCCAGTCTGGGAGGGGGGCCTGTCCCAAGCAGAGGTTGGCGGTCGATGACAGCCCTGACCTCAAGGTTGATTGATCGAACGAAAGCCCACTTGGTGTTGGGTCGATCGATATTCTCTGTGTCGAGGCGGGCTTGCTGTCTTGCTGCCACCCAGTCCTGAGCTGCTCATATCGTGTTCAGCCACGGGCTCCTTGGAGCATTCTTGTGGAAGAGCATCACCCTACCGTCTTTGCTGTGACAGATGCGATAGGTATGGGTGTAGCGGAGGTAGAAGGCATTCTGGACAGTCTGCTGGGTCTTTTGCATGATCTGGCCTGTGAGGTCTCCTTCTAGACCTCTGAAGAATGTCCAGCATACTGACCGGCATCCTCTATCCTCTGTCTCCCTTTCGCCGAGACGCTGGTCGAGACTGTGTTCGCCTTCTCGCCTCATGCTCCAGGCTAAGGGTTGAGACCTCGGCCTCCTTATGCTCCGGGCTGGGCTCATACCTCGGCATTGCTTAATGATCCTACCTTTGAGAGTTAAGCGCTTCAGTCGATGGACATCCATCCGCCTCACTAGTCTTGGCTCGCAAGCTAGCAGTCACCTCCTCATCCAACTGGCAATGCTCAAGTATCCGCTGCACTTTCTTGTGGGGATTCCAAAGACCCTCTTTGGTAAGCGCTGGAGACCTTCCCGTATTCATTGCACAGGAGATCCGCTTCTGCCAGTCTTCGGCACGGACACGTCCGATCATCTGGAGCAGGTCAGCTTTCTGGGCCTTAGAGTAGACTCTAAGGCTGAATTGCTTTGCAATAGCGCGAAGCTGTGCAACAGTACTCATGGTGTATATCCCTGTGGATGCCTGCATAGGGTGCGGGGGGGGGGCCTCCTGCATTGGAGAGTTAAGCGCTCCAGTGAACGGGCCTCCATCCGCCTCGCTACAGCCTTGGCTCGCAAGCTAGCAGTCACCTCCTCGTCCAACTGACCAAGCTCAAGTATCCACTGCGCTTTCTTGTGGGGATTCCAAGGATCTTCGGTGAGCGCTCGAAACCTTCCTGTATTAATTGCTCAGGAGAGTCGCTTCTGCCACTCTTTGGCATTGATCTGGTCGATCATCTGGTGCAGGTCGGCTTTCTTGGCCTTAGAGTAGCCTCTAAGGCCGAATTGCTTTGCAATAGCGCGAATCTGTGCAACAGTATTCATGGTGTATATCCCTGTTGATGCCTGTCTCTAAATGGGCGTTCAGATCCTATTATGTGTGGCGATCAGTACCTGTAGATGCCTGTCTGGGCGTTCAGACATATTATGTGTGGTGCTGGCGATGAGTACCTGTGGGTGGATGCCTGTCTCTAAATGGGCGTTCAGACACTATTATGTGTGGCGATCAGTACCTGTGGATGCCTGTCTGGGCGTTCAGACCTATTATGTGTGGTGCTGGCGATGAGTACCTGTGGGTGGATGCCTGTCTCTAAATGGGCGTTCAGACACTATTATGTGTGGCGATCAGTACCTGTGGATGCCTGTCTGGGCGTTCAGACCTATTATGTGTGGTGCTGGCGATCAGTACCTGTGGGTGGATGCCTGTCTCTAAATAGGCGTTCAGACCCTATTATGTGTGGCGATCAGTACCTGTGGATGCCTGTCTGGGCGTTCAGACCTATTATGTGTGGTGCTGGCGATCAGTACCTGTGGGTGGATGCCTGTCTCTAAATAGGCGTTCAGACCCTATTATGTGTGGCGATCATTACCTGTGGGTGGATGCCTGTGTGGGCATCCAGACCCTGTTATGGGTGGTGTATATCCCTGTGGATGCCTGCCCCTAAATGGGTGTTCAGACCCTATTATGTGTGGCGATCAGTACCGTGGGTGGTGCATAACCATGTGGATGCCTGTCTGGGTGTTCAGACCCTATTATATGTGGTGATCAGTACCTGTAGGTCGTGTATATCCCTGCGGATATCTGTCTCTAAATGGGCATTCAGACCCTATTATGTGTGGTGCAGGCGATCAGTACTGGGGGTGTATATCCCTGTGGGTGCCTGTCTCTAAATGGGCGGTGCGCTTGCATGCCTGCTGGATAGGATAGTACGCGCACATGTATACACCTGTGCAAAAGGTAAGCACCACCCTATTTTTACGCACATGCGAGGGTATATTCATGTGCTATGAAGAAAGCAATCGCATAAACATTTATGTACCCATCCATCTTAGTGCAAGAGATAATAATGCAACTAGAGGAATGCTGATTATGATGGTGGGGAAACACTGTATGTTTTTGTTTGAACTTGAAAACGAGGCCTGAATATGGTTACGTTGACACAACTGACAACTATTGCCCTACAGTTGACACACCTGGCTAGATTGTCATTAATGGTGTCTGAAAACGAAGTTTAACATCTGTGCACGAGTTTGAGACTGTCATTATTAATACCGGGTATATCCACCTTGTGCCTGGATGACGGCCTGGACACGACGTCTCATGCTGGTCACCAACCGACTGATACGCCATTGTGGTATTCGTTGCCATTCAAGATGGAGTGCGTCTGTTAATTCCTGTAGGTTCTGCACAGGAGGATCCCTCCTTCTCACCATGTTTCCCAGAATGTCCCAGATATGCTCAATAGGGTTCATGTCAGGGCTCCTTGCTGGTCATGGTAGGGTTTCGATGGCATTCTGGCGGAGGTATTCATGCACAGCTCTAGCACGATGTGGTCGGGCGTTGTCATCCATGAATATAGGGTGGGTTCCAGGTGCCTGATTTACAAAATGAGGGACCACAACTCTATCCAGTATGGAATCTTGATATCTTTGTCCATTTAGTGTTCCAGGTACCGTCAACAGATCCAGCTTACAATCAAATGAGATGCACCCCCATATCATAACGGAACCTCCACCAAATGGAACTTCTTCCATGATGTTACGTTGGTCGTACGCCGTGCGTCTGGACCTCCATACACGAGTTCGACCATCTGTGGCATGAAGCAGGAACCGACTTTCATCGGACCAGTGTACCCGTCTCCAGGATCTCATGTTCCAGTGTCTTCTTTCGTTGCACCACCTCAGACGCTCCTCTTTGTGGTGTGCAGTGAGGAGAGGACGTCTGACAGGTCTCCTAGCTTTCATGCCAGCAGCATACAGTCTGCTTTTGACGGTAGACATTGACACTCTATTGCGCGTTTCCCATTGCTGGCTGAGCACTCTGCTGTTGGTGAATGGAGATCTCCTAACAAGGCGTACTAGGGCTCGATCATCATGGGCAGTAGTCTTCTTCGGTCTTCCAGATCTAGGCCTGTCCTTCACCTCGTTAGTTTGCCCATGTTTTGCAATCAAACGACTGATTACAGTATTGTTAATGTTCAGCTGTCTGCCAATCTCTCTGCATGACATACCAGTGGTATGCATGCCTATGATTTGCCATTTCACACGATCACTTAACCTTCGTCTTGCCATAGCGGTTCACAATCAAGAGCTAATTCTCTCTGTACAAATAAACCACGGTCATGAACACAAAATTCCTAATCTTGTCGCCTAAATCTGTATGTAATGTTCTACACCTCAAACTGGACTTTTACATAACTGAACACGTGTGCTGTTTCCCGCCACGCACGGACATCAAGCGGCGTGAAGTCATGCATGCATGTGCATTTCGTACTTGGAATTATGTCAGCTAAAGCGGGGACAAAAAGTATGGCAGCCTAGTTGTACCATCATGTTTCTACGTTCTATTGTTTTTGCTGGTGCTTAACTTTTGCACAGGTGTATATAAAGCCCTATGAGAGAGGTATGTCTAAGTCCGTAAGAATGCGTAGCATGCATGCACATGCGTTAGATCCACGTGCCAGTATTGTGAGAGTGTATGCTTATATTGTACCGAGAAATCATTTCATTCTCGTCGTTCTTGGCACCGATTAGGACCAGAATGAAGCGAGAATTTCAAAACTGTTTACCATTTTAAAGTCGGACAAGAAATGGCCGAGTTAGCCACAAATACTAATAGTGAGATTTGAACCTGTGATTTTAAGTTTGCTAATAAACACAAAACAAGGATTCCCCGCATTAACTACCTCAGCCATGTATGCATTAGTAATTATAGCTGATAAGTTATGTGTTCTCATTGCTGTATTGCTGCGCTTATCAGTCCCTCTAGATCTTGACGTCACTTCGAGATAACGGAGTAACAGCAATTTTACAACTCATGCTCAGAGATAAGATTACTAAGAGGCGAGATTTTAGTGGTGTTGCGGTGGGTCAATCAATAGAGTATTGCATTGCATAGGATTCCCAGGCTGCAGACTGGGGTTCAAATCCGCTCAAAAGACCTCGCTAGAAATTACCTGAAATTTCGAAACTAGGTAAGACACTAGGGCTGGGGTAATATGATCAGGTTAGATAGAGACCCACCGCAATACTCCCCAGTATGGGGGGTCAAAGCACCACAGACACACACACACACACACACCAGCTGGCTGGAATAGCAACAGGGTGGGGTAGGAGATAGGTGGCTTAGGATAAGTAGGATAGGTACATAGGTAGGATAGGTAGGATAGGTAGAAAAAGTATCCTACAGATAGAAAAACCTCCTCAGGATATCAGTCAGAATAGAGAGAGAGGGAGAGAGGCATCCTGAGGAGGTTCTCCCAGACAGTGGGGTCCGCACAGGAGTTTTATATTCGCCATGGCCTTCCATGGTCACGGATCGCTGAACGACAGCCAGTTGATGGAGGTGGTATCATTTTAATTCCGACAATACTACTACAACACATTACATGGGCCGAATGTAGGCTTGCACGATTTTTGCTTTGAAACATCGATTTTATAAAAAAAAATCGCAATTTTTGATTAAATCGCAGGTCCAAATTCCCAAAAGTATAAGCCAGGGTAACGTGACTTGTATCTAGAAAAAGTTGAAATAAATGATACAAAAATAGCACGAAATTAGAACACATTTTCATGCGACGAATTCTTACCATCCTACATCTAAGCTTAATGTATACCTTATATCCATCATCGCGGGAGTGAAATTATTATTTGGGACTGCCTAAATATTCCGTTTAGTTTAATAAACATTTATTTCTTTCATAAAAATTTGAGATAAAATGTCGAGAAAAAATATAAATTACATGATGTATCAGCTTCCGCTTATAGGATGAGTTTAATTCATTACCGGCGTAACGCGAAGATGTTAATATTAACACATAGTTCAAAATCAAACAATCTGGAATGCTGTTGCTTTATTTTCTTTAATTTGACATGACAACTGAATTAAAAAGGAAAAATTATTACACCGCCTGAAATTGCTAACTCTAGAATAAAAAGAATTATGTTCCCTGATTGCCTAAGTATATACTTGGCATTTCATATCAGACTCAGGGTCTGCATCGAAAGAAAGAAAATTATATGGCGATTCGACAGAGTAACTACCTGGTTTTCTCAATGACAAAGGTGTTACCTCGCTATTGTTAGCTTGTTTATTGTAGCGCTTTGTGTTGTGATTAATAATTATTCGACATGTGCATGGCACGACGGGATATAAACACAATGAACACAGGCGTGAATCGATTATAATTGTACTCATGTATTAATAAAGTGCGATGGAAAATTAGACACTTCAGATTTTAAACAAACATAAAAACTTTGACGATTTTCCGATTTTTCCTCAATTACATCGTAAAAATCGCCATTTTAAAAATAAATCGAATTTCACGATTAAATCGAAAAATCACGCAAGCCTAGCCGAATGCCCATTTAGAGACAAGCATCCTCAGTTGCTATAAGCCTGGCATAATGGTTACTGTATCACAGCTTTGGGCGATTGCAAAGCAAATCGATCTTAGAGACCACTCTAAGGCCTACAAAGCCGAGCTGCTCCAGATGATTGGACAGGCCCCTGCCGAGCAAAGCAGATGGGGGTGGGGGTTCCCAGCATTCACCATAGGTGATCCAGGGAACTCTCATAAGAAAGGACAACGCCACCACGAGCTTAGGCCCTTGGATGATGAGACGACTGTCAGCTCACACGCCAAAGATGGAGCAACTCGGATGGCAAACCATCCACTAGCGTGCCTACCTCCTCTACGGAGAATCGGAAGACGGGTGATGAGGGGGCCGAGATCTGAGCCCATAGCCCAGAATATGAACCGAGGTCAGCAGATTCTAGATCAGTACCTGGGTGAAAGGCAGACAGAGGAGAGAGGACGGCAAACAGTATGCCAGACATTCATCAGAGGGCTAGGAGACATTACAGGTCGGATCATGGAGAAGATCCTGACCGTACAGAACACCTTCTACCTCCGGTATACCCATAACTATTGAATCCACCACATCGAGGATGGTAGGGTGATGCTCTTCCACAAAAATGCTCCAGGGAGTCCCTGGATGAATACACCAGGAGCAGCCCAGACCTGGATGGCAGCCAGAGAGCAAGCCCACCTCTATCCTGACAATATCAATCGACCCAACACCAGGTGGGCCTTCGTCCGATCAATCAACGTTGAGGTCAAAGCTGCCATTGACCGCCAGTCATTACTAGGGACTGGACCACTCCCAGTCTGGCTACGACAGAAGAAGAGGACAATCTGTGTCTCTGGAGATGTTTAGCAGTCTACCGGGGAGCAGGGTCAGACAGAAGTACAACTGTTGCTCAAGAACCTCACTGGATCAGCTGGACAAAGTAGAGTTCTTTGCGAAGACAGGGATTCATGTTCACGAACCTACCAAAGAGGGCAGCTGGGATCTGACCAGCAAACCTGTTCACTATCCGAACATCATGACAATATGAGTATACGACCACCATGCATTCTTCATTAAGGACATCTCCAAGCTGGCTCAGACTTTCATTTGCGGCATTGTCAACAGCAGTTCACCCTAGCATGCAATCTCCGTCACACTGACCACTGTACAGGTGGAAAAACAACCATCGAGTACCCCGAGTAGAAAGTAGAGGCACCGAAGTCAGCATACGAGAAGGTTCAACTCTGGCCGGTATGACCTAAACCTCATCAAGAAGTACTTGCTGTACTCAAACTTCTCCTTAGACAGCTTCTCAATTGCCTGGTTATGACGGATTCTCTCTACCTCCGCCGCCTTACCTACGCACATTCAAGCTGAATACCTCCATTTTGCGAGAAGCGACCATTGCTATATATCCAATTTACAGCACTGTCATGCCAACCTAGTGAGTGTCCCCTCGCTCTCTGAGTAGGTTCCCAACATGAAAGCTGAGCTGGTTGCCATGGTTAGACGGGCTGTCCTTTCCTCCGAGGTGGCACTGACCGTCGATCACCAACTCGAGATCCTCGTGGCCACTGGCTAGGCGAAGTAGGGCTTATGACTTCGTCTCCTGTCGATACAGACATCAATCAGCCAGATCACCCACTTAACCGTGAACGTTGGTCCCAGCCACCACAAGTTTGAAGTCGTCTAGCTCCCCCAACTCCTGTACCACCACTTTTACTGAACCAAGACGGCTACAGCTACACAATCCGAGGCACCTCGCTGCAATGTCAACTCTAGACGATGCTTGTTAGCCATGGCCTGGCCCTGTTGGTGCTCTTGCTCTATATGTAGGATTCGTTGTCGAGAGCCCGCACGTTTTAGTTCCTGGTAGTTCTCATCATGCCATACCTGAAGTCATGGAGAAGTCATCGTTACGTCAGTAAGATGCCCGATGTACAACCGGAGAAACAGCGTGTCCTGCATCAAGGCTCGGTTCACGTATGTGTTCTCGAGGGGGAGAGGAGTGGCACCGCAACAGGTGTTTCTATGTCTGGATGTAAGTTGAATTCTGTGAAGCCTTCATTACATCCGGCGGCATAGTACCCTTCCCCCTTCGTGTTGTAGTCTGGTTTATGATTCAGCGGAGCCAGGACACAGTGCTCATCGTTCACATAAGTGGTGTCCAGGGTGTTGTTGTTCTGCATAATCTTCCACCTGCTTACCACTTGCGGGAGCTCTATCTCCTTCGCTGCTGTGCTCTTGAGCGTGAACTTGAGCATCATGCTCCTAATCTTATGGATCTGTCCTGACATAGCGAAGTCGATGTACTTCCCCGCCGTGGATAGAGGGTTCGCATTATGGATACTTGGTCGAATGACTGTCAGACAGTCCTTCCGAGGATCGGTGCTGTACATACTGCTGCATGTTTAACGTCTAGGTATATACAAATTTTAAACGGCGATGTATAAAGTACTATTTCACGATCTCGTCTTCGGTCGGCATAAGAAACCTGTATCACCCTCCAAGAAGAAACCAGTACAATCCTCCACCCTTCTGCCGATTGACAGGGTCCGATGACTACTTCGTATTGTCAACATTATCCACGAGCGAGCCAAGGTCCCACATCTGTCTGATGCCGAAATACTGACTGCCATAGCGGAGACCACACCGGCCCATAGTATGAATGAATTATTGACTCTATCAGAAGCTTGACAGTGCCCAGGGCAGCGCACTCAGCCTACCCTTCAAATCGACAAAAGGTCCCGTCATTCTTGCTCTTCAAAAGGCTAGGGTTGACCCCAAAGATCTCTTAACGGTAGGTAAGTGGGCTGGCATATTCGACATCCACAATGATGATGAACACCAGATGCTGGATTAGAGGTACATGATATACCGATCTCACATCGTAAACCGGTTCAATACGGTGATGGTTTGCAAACCGCCGTAATCATGCTCAAACTGAAAGACCGAGTTTAATTAAATTTCGGTTTATCCATTCCTGATTAATCTTTTTTAATTACAAATATTGCTGCTAAGTCAGCCTCTGTAGTGGTCTTGAAAATTGTCAATTTGCTGACCTAAAGAAGTCTATTTTTGACATTTTACCACTGCAATGACTGGCCGATAACGAAATCAGACGCTCTTGGCACATTTTCAAAAATAGTCTTCCTTTGTGTGCAAATTCCATGAGAAAATTATAAATATATAGACTAAATTTGTGGATTAAATGGTTAAAACACAGGCCCATTCGAACACACAAAAGTCTACATTTCCGTTATTTTCTATTCCCACTAAATTGCTTATGATGAACTGCACTCTGTCTGTAAACTTTACAATATTTTGGAACTGATGTGACTGCAAGATGCTGTTGTTGTTGTTTGTAGTACCAAATCTCAGTCAAATTACTTTCGAAATATTCAACATACACGATAATATTTATAAAATTGTAAATGATTGACTTTCTATTGGTATTTCGTATTCAGCGTTAACATAATCTAATTGGTTATAAAATGATTTCTATACTTAATTCCTGTGTGTATGATTGACGCGTGTTCAGTGTGTAATGGATGAGTCTCATGCTGCGTGAATAACTCATTATCACAATTCCGTTAGAATCACACGATTACCTATATCATTCAAGACTAATTGTTCAAACCCGCTAATCTAAACATGTAGTCAACATCACAGCTTCCGAGGGATTGCTAAATTGTAGCAATTCGGATACAAACTAAACATGTTTATTGCCTCTGTATTTCTGAGCGAACGCGTTTTCTTAACATGCTTTCTTGTGATAAGTCTTTAAAGGTAAGATCACAAGTTAACGACCGTCTTGACCAGTGGTATCGGTTTGCTTGATATACAGGTAATAATTTTAATTCACGCCCACCTCTTGTAACAGCACACAATCATCACTACCGGGATGCCTACCCAATGTAATATAAACGATATGACTTGATGGCTGCTTGTCATCAGAATGTTAAAATGATAGTAATTGATTAAAAGTGTATGCTGTCTGACACCAACAATTTTCAACAAGCAGTATAAAAATAATAGTACATTCTTTAACTGATTAACGAAAATCAAGGTAAATATCCCGTAATAAACGATAAATTTCGCACATTAGAATTAATCGATTGTCAATGGAACACAAATTATTGTTAGTCTGTAAGATCCTAGATTTGAACAATTACTGGCGTAATCAGAAATGAATTTTATGTACCCTATTCCGTGCTTATAATGAAGGTAAGTCGTGAGCGTATATTCTGGGCTGAAGGTTCCAGACAACACACGTATACTGGCTACATGTTTATAGAAAAAACTATTAAATACAATAATTGTACCCACTCGTCCTTGGCTCCACCCCACCACATAAAACCGACATACGGCTCAAACCGGTTTGAAAATTGACATCATCACCGGTTTGACAGTATGCCATACCGCGCAACCTTATGCTGGATGCTCTACCGGCTGAAGCCACAGATTACTTCCGAGAAGAGCTCAGTACAGCTGTGACTGAGGGCCATGAGAGTGGGCATGATACTGGCACTCAGGATGGGCAGGCCGAGGGTCAGAAGGCCATTAAGCACGTCTTCAACGAAAGAGGGCGCAAGCGGCTGGCGAGAGACGAGGCAGCATTAAAAATATTCCCTGAGAACTACCTGGACTACCTCATCAAACTTGCTTGCAAGTCAGATGCCAGTAAATCGTGGATGAATTGGGTCTTCCGTGAGACGTTTCAGAAGAAGAGAGTCGTGCCATCTGATCATCAGTGGGAGAACTTTCAAGTTGATGAAGTTCATCACCCTTCTGACGAAGTTCCTCAAGCTTCGGACGAAGTTCCTCAACCTTCTGACGAAGTTCCTCAACCTTCCGACGAAATTCTTCAAGTCTGAAGAAATTGTTGTGGCCGATCTACACACTGCCTCCCGACAGACATGCCAGTCTCCTGACAGGATCCAGCTCTGGTAGCTGAAGTTTTCTGCTTTCAGCAGAGAAGGCTTGAAGTGTGACAGCTCACCTGTCTCCTTGTTGCTGAAGATGTATTGGTACCGTTTAGCTACTTTCTGTACTCACGCGACACAGTCCTGTTTGGTCTCCTTGAGGGTCAGGCTGTCATATATGGTCTCCAGCATGGCGCGCACACAAATCGTGCTGAAGTACAGCAACCGAGCATTGTGGCAGCTATCTGGCAAGATCTTGCGTGTGTACTTCTAGAAGAGGATGAACACAGTGATCTTGGTGTGTCGGATTGCAGGGTGATCGATGACTAGAATAAGTGGGTCAGCCAGTAGAGCTGCTAGCAGGTTCTCCATTAGCGCCTGTAGGTCTGCATTTTGGTTATTGGGCCCTTATACCACTGGTCGTTGTTATCGACAGCGTCCGCGACAGAGTCTGACACCAGGAGTATGTAGTGCGTATGCAGATGTTCTGCCAGCAAGGCATGCAGTAAGATGTTTTTTCCGTGTTCCGAAGGGCCGATGATCACTACCACCTGCCCAGCATCGTCCAGTCTACTGCTGTATGGTACTGACATGTACCCGGAAGATGGTCAGTACCTGTTCGACTATAGCATGGTCTATATCTGGGAGATTAAATGGAAGCATCTCCTGTATGAGCGCTATTGCTTGCAGGACCGGCATTGTTGTACCGCCGGCCGAGACAAATGATGTGAGGGAGGTGTCGAGCATGAAATCTCAACAACAGCTGAGAAGGTAATGCAGAGGGGCTGTGTCAATAGCTGTGTCCAGAATATCAAGTATCCATATGATGCAAGCACATGAGGTCATGTCTATTAAGAGGTCTTAAACGGCAGGCCGGAGAACCCTGACTTCTTCACCTCGGGTAGTTAGAGTTTGGAGGCAGCCACATTTTCACCATCGACGCTAACATCACTGACCGTGATCCTACCAATCTTTAGACTATTTCCATCCAGTCGGAAGGTGCTTCTGCTCTTGAACAGGTTCTGAACGAGCTCGTGTGCATGTGCTTCAACCAACAGCTTGATGGCTCCTTCATCACTCGTCTCAAGGGCACCGTTGACAATTAGCCTGTCCTCAAGTGGCATGCCTTTGTATGCAGCAGTGGCGCTGTTAAGGGCTGAGGCTCCTATGGATTATAAATTTCCGATGAGGTCTCTGACCGGTACAGTACCTCGGATTTCTCGTAGTTTACCCTTCTCATTGAAGTTCATGAAGGAGATGGGAGCAACAGTGTCCTCTGAGCCGAGGCGTGCCTCACCTAAGTGAGTTAAGTCCCAAATCTCCTGGCTTTCTAAGCCTGTAAGTGATAGAGACATTGTTGGGGTATACATAGTGGCTTAAGCCTAGTCGTATCCCCAGTGAATCAGATGGGCGTATGTAGACCATGTGGTGGGCCAAGGAAATAAGTAGCAGTGCTTCAGATACTGGCCCTCTGCGCAAGGGCATGCCTTGTTGGCTAACCACCATTTCTGGGCATTGGAAATCCTCAGTCCTCGTGTTCGACTGTGTGCCTACAACTCTGGCATAGCCCACCATGCCTCATAGGCTACTGTTGTCTCATGGACCTGTCAGGCTTCCATGGTCTCCGATAGAACCATCTTAAAGCTAGACATAGGACATGATGATCTCGGCCATAGCACTCGTCACTAGCCCTAGAACCGCGGCTTCCATTAGAGGAATGCGTTTGCCCATGATCTTGTCTGCAGCAGTATAGGAGGTGCCACCCATAGCGATCTTTAGGATGGGATGTGTTATTCCTAGACAGTTGTCGACAACCGTGCTCGCCACTGTAGCGAGGACAGGGGTTCCAGCAGCAGGACTAACGTCTTTACCACCTGCCATCTTCACCACGGCCACATTTGCCACCACGTTACTGGCGACATGAATGGCCAGGGGCTTAGCCTGTGTCAGTAGCTTCTGGGTCTTGCTTTTGAGAAGCTTATCCACCTTCTGAAGGATCGGCTAGCTCTCTGGGAGTTGCTTTACAATCTGTACCATTGACATAATAATTTAAGCGCTGAGTATACAATGCGGTTAAACGTGTACATTCTACCTCGAGAAAGCTAAGCAAATCTACCCAGTCTGTATCTGTTAGCTGATTAGATTGTTCCTCGGGAATATCCATGCAGTTCTTTGCTATACATAGTAGTTTAAACCATGGACCAGCTAGTACTAGGTACTAAGTACTATG
Organism: Chaetoderma sp. LZ-2023a; assembly: GCA_034401795.1. Classification (NCBI taxonomy): domain Eukaryota; kingdom Metazoa; phylum Mollusca; class Caudofoveata; order Chaetodermatida; family Chaetodermatidae; genus Chaetoderma; species Chaetoderma sp. LZ-2023a. The sequence goes on from CM067365.1 coordinate 56,678,072, forward strand.
CCGTCTTCCACACCGAATCGAAGGGCTACAGGAAAAAGTCACCAGATGAGCTCGCTCATCTCTCTAACACTGAGGTAACAGAGGAGCTGACAGTTGTGAGGCTCTACCTAGGATTTGGTATGGGGCAGATCTGCTTCATCGAATACCTCATTAAGGGTGGCAGTATTGTCGAGCAGCTCCTGCATACTAAGGGAGTCTACAAGGATCGGGAGTATCTGTCGGACATGTTCCAGCTGTTACAGGCATCCATGGCATTCCCCCCCCCCCAACTCTGAGTTGAATACGGCGCTGTGTTACTGTAAGCTGGAAAAAGGCTGTACCATCGAACCATACAGTCATTGGGTGTGCATGCTGGCGGCGTGTTTGGGGGCTGTCGGGTAGGCCAAGCTAGTTCAGGCAATCTCAGTTGCCACGACTCACGCACCGGAGAGTCAGGATGATCTTCTAGATGATCTACTAGTGGTGGAGAAGACTAGTGATGAGCACAGCAATAGCCAAACCTGAGACACAACTCGTAGGGCTAACATCCTGCTAGCACTGCTGACATATGTTGGTGTCAGCACAGGTCGCAGTTTGTCATCCAGGACTCTGTGCGATGCTAATGGAGTCAGAACGACGGTAGCACTAGTATGTGAGGACCACGTAGATGCTTGTGGAGACCTAAGTGTCACGGGCGTCGGGACAACATGCGCAGCTGAGTTGGTGTCAGTGGTAAACCCAAAGTGGACACCAGGGATATTCCCCTCGACTATCATGTTTTTATAACCCCTGACCACGAGGTCCTCAATTTTTTTGCTCGGAATAAGCCGCAGGTGTGGAGATATGGCAAAGTCCAGCTGGCAGTGGGCCTTCTGTAATGCCTACTGGAACTTGGCAATGAGGCTACTAGGGTCTGCAATGATGATCATATCCTCGACGAGACTGCTGAACATAGCCTGCACCTCGTTGCCGCTCACCCCTCTATAGAGTGGCGCAATTTGGTCTGGGCTGTCAGGGGACAATAACATAATGCTTCTAAGGACTGGTTGATTCGAATGATCCCCGCTGATGTAAGCCCTGTGGTTGTGTGTGGGCCAAAGTATTTCTAGGCATCTGGGTGGTCTTGCCTGATGCTGGTGATGTGCATATTCTGCACCGACGCCCCAGGCTCTGGGTCTGAGTCGAATGAGAACGTCACTGTCTTCCGATGGCCAGTTTTTCGGGGCATTTGATAGGGGAAGTTCGAGTAGTCTCCTCTCGGATCACCGTACATAATGCCCAGACCACTGTTGTCACCACCGTGCCACTGAAAATCTGAGTGGGCATTGCACTCTCGCTGGAGTCTACTGGCTGCTGAGAGGCTGCAGCTGTTAAGCTGTGGGTTGAAATCATTCGTATCAGACAGGCTTGCGACCAGCTCATGGAGGATTCGTCACACCATGTAGCACACATGGAATCTGAGATAGCTGGCAAAGAGTACAGCTTCGGGGGTACCAGAATAGGAGTGCAGCAAATCGGCACTGATAACGCAACCTGCTGTGGCACACCACACGGCAAAGTTCAGCTGTTGGTTCCAGAATGAGAGATTCGTGCCTACCATCCAGGTGTGAGCTTTCTTCGCATCCTTAATGGTTGGTCAGTGGTCGTGGATTGATGGAGAAGCTGATGCGGGACCGCCCATCGACCGTAATGGAGATCAGGGTTAGATCTGGAATATCATCCAGCAGACTATGTAGATGGTCAGTCCAGAGTGTACCCAGGAGCGGTGGATGGCTCTGGTCGATTGTCATCTTAAAACTGTTGTAGACGCAACATACTATTTGACACGGTAGAGATCTTCAATGCGGCCCCTCCGCAGCATCTAGTTTTTTAGCTCCTCGATGTCCACCCACCCGCTGGAGCCTTTGAGGTATTGCTGGCGCACTTTTGGTTTCTCTATGCGGTAAAGAGTTTGGCGCTTCAATATATGGTGGTACTCTTCATCACCCACCTGTCCATCCTCGAGAGCTTTGCTGACAGACTCGTTGGCTGTTATCTACTAGTGTTACATACGTAGCATGCTTCTCCAGCTTCCTGGTGATCTGGCGCAGTCCAACCACCAAGCCCGTGACCAGGACAGTAGCAGCAAGGGTCACGCCACCCAGCGGGATAGTGACTACAGCACCCACCCCTGTAGCAAGGGTGGCAATGGCGGCCACACCAGTACTGGCTCCAATCACACCCGCAGCTATGATTGTGCGTGCTAGACTGTTGTAGGCTGTTTTATATCGACTGCGTGTTCTGCTGTACTTTTCTGTCACATGAACAAGATTCTGTCTGATGGTGTCAATCTGCCTCTGGCACATCTCCAGCTGAGAGCTGATTTGTTGTTCGTATATGTGTCTGATGTGCAAACCGCACCACGTTTCACTGCAACCTGTTTTGCCTCTTCAATAGTTCGCTTAGTACCCATTGCTAAACATTCCGGACACCAAGTCCCACGACTGACGTGATCCAGGCTAGCACTCCAGGTATGACCTCTGGCACATCTTCAGCTGAGATGTATGTAGTTGTTCGCATATGTGTCTGAGGTACAAACCCCACGACGCTTCACTGCAACCTGTCTTGCATCGTCAATGGTTCGCTTAGTACGCATTTTGTGTCATGATATCCCTGTGGATACAAGTCTCCAAATAGCACATATGGGCGACTTCATCATGTCGATACGGCCCTGGCATGTATTTGTGCGGTCCATGTCTCAAATTCCTATGCCTCAGGAATTAAGAGGGCGGTGGGAGACGCGGATCGCCGATCGGTTGCCTGTGGATGGCTGGATGGCGGTGGTATCATTTTAATTCCGGCCCAACTAAAATAAATGAACGTTCGACCCTTTCCATTTAGAGACATGGGGTATGGTATGTGTTTTTATGTATTTGTGTGGCCCATGTCTCAAATTCCTCTCAAATTCCTATGCCTCAGGAATTGTGAGGTTGGTGGGAGCAAATTCCTCTCAAATCCCTATGCCTCAGGAATTGTGAGGGTGGTGGGAGCCGCGGATCACTGAATGATAGCTTCCAGAGGAAGGTGCGATCATTTTAATTCCGGCCCTATTACTGGCAGCCATATATGCAGACAGGCAGGCAGGCAGGCAGGCAGGCATACAGTCAGACAGACAGACAACCAGGCAAGTAGGCAGGCAGGCAGACAGACAGACAGACAGAGTAACAGCGGAGCTATGTGAGTGGGTGTATATTAGTACAATGCTAAGTCATTTCACTGGAAGTTGTTACTCCCAATTGACTTTCCAGTTTTAGATATGCCCCGTCCATCTCTATCTAAGCTCAACACACGCTTCGACCGTGTTGGAATCAATCGATCCATACCCTCTCTGAATCTTAATTTCCAGAAAACTATACAGGTTAGCTGTTGAATATTTTGAGACTAATTTGACTGGGTGCTGTTGCTGCCTTGGGAGCAACATCGTTCAGTAAAATTAGTTTCAAAATATTCGACAGAATGTTTATTACATGTAAATGGTAAAGACATACAACTCGTACAAACGGACTAAATCGAGTCATCCATGCTGTATTTGATCATGACGTCATCTCACGTAGGTGATTATGACGTCATATGGTGGATGGATAAACTGGAAAGGTCCATTGTGTAATATAGTGATTCGAAAAATCACTTAACGCTTTAGTGACCAAATTTGGTGAATGAAGAAAATCAAATTATTTCCTTAATGAATGTCCATTTGTAGGCAAAGAGAAGACTATTGTTCTTGTCCAGCAAATGGGCGTTCTTCCAGATCACTCCAGAGGCGGGTTTTGGTCGGCTTCGTCATGGCAGGGTAAAGTATCCAACGTCATAATCAAAGTACGTCACATGGTATCTGACGTCACCCAATCTCAATCAAAATGACGTAGCTCCTTCGCGAAAATCGAAAATTCAGTCACGAAGGTGTGTCTTTGACTTTGACAACCTCAAGATGACGTGACATTTAAGATGACGTCATGATCTAGCTATGCTCAACCCACACTTCGTCCGTGCAAAGGTAGCAACAGCGCCCAGTCAAATTAGTTAAAAAAATATTCAACAGCATTCGTACAACAACGCTTAGTCCGTCATCAATGGACCGTTGCAAGTTTATCCATCCATCATAAGACGTCATAATCAACTACGTGCCGTGTAGAATGACGTCGTAATCATAAATGATTCAAATAGTCCGTCTTTAGCGCTTAATAGTCCGACACGTTGTACGAATTGTTTCATACAACAGCGCACAGTCGAATTAGTTTCAAAATATTTAGCAGCTTACTTGTATAGTTTTCTGGAAATTGATAGTCAGCGAGTTCAGGGATCGATCGATCTCAACACGAGCGCGGTGTGGGTGGACCTTAGCTAGTGATGGGCGGGGAATAGCTTAAACTGGAAAGGACCATTGGTTTCCGATTTATCCAGTAATCATATGACGTCATAATCAACTACGTGACGCGTAGGATGACCTCATAATCAATGCCGTCATACATGGCGGACAGATTTATTACGAACGCTTAATTGATGACATTCTAAGCGATGTTGTACGAATTGTATGAATTTGCTATTTAATAAACATGCTGTGGAATATTTTGAAACTAATTTGACTGTGTTACGGCAGCAACAGCACCCAGTCAAATTAGTTTCAAATTAGTCAGCAGCTTACCTGTATAGTTTTCTGGAAATTGATAGTTCAGGGATCGATCAATCGTGGGCGGGGCGGGGGGGGGGGGGCTTAGCTAGAGATGGGCGGGGCATAGTTAAAACTGGATTCGTCCATTAAGTTTTCGTGATGAACTTTGCTAAGTCATTCATGCCGCCATTGATTATGACGTCATCCTACACGTCACGTAGCTGATTATGACATCATATGATTGATGCATAAACTGGAATCCTCCTTTGCTATAGTGGCGCTGACAGGGTTAACGCTAGCAGTTACAATAGGCCTAAATACAATCATAATAGTGTCACACGGGTTGAATGTTGTTTGAATATTTAAGTTTCAGAGACCAGTCTTTGCGATAAGCAGAAATGTAATTAATCCGGCGAAGTTTAATGAGTTGGTCATGCCACCCTCATGTGGGTCTATGCTGGTGTTCTGCGCAACATCTGATAGCTTCATAAGTAATGCCTGTATTACGTTATAGGTCAGACCACTGCCTGCCATGCACATCGGACGGTTTGATATTAGCTATATAGGAGAAGAGTACTGTGAGATTTTGAGGAACGTGAAATGGTGTTAGATTAATATGATTAGTGAGTGAGTAGAAGTTTAGAGAGTATATTAGTAGTTGCAGTGTGTATTTACATGAACTATATTATTCGTATATTAAGTAGTGTTGTTTTTTTGCATTAAATTTGTAGTAGGCCTAGAGTTTAACGTGTAGATCATGGCTGGCATTTTCTTTTGAAAACAGATAGAGTGATGCTAGATTAACATGTTATCATGCACTTTTATTCTTTTTAAAACGTGTATGCCAGAAGAACGTGATTATACATGTTGAAAATTATGCCTTTTGCTGCTTCCTAATATCACTTGGTAAGTTCCGTAAAACCGGTGAAACGCACCACGTGACACGCGTCACAAGTGGAAGAGACGAGGGAATTCCCTCTAGTCGTTAACGTGTTATTTAGTCCGACTGGCAAGGAGAAGAGTTGCATTTAAATATATTTGTGCAATTAATTTTTTTAAAACGACACAAAGATGCGTAGTACGATATCGAAACACACGTGAATAATTTATCCTTCGATTAATTTCCATCCGATTAACCTTTGGCAATGTTTGCCGAGCAATAGTATTGAGATTTCGGGGGTCTCGGTGGTAGGCACACATGTGTTAAAAATACATGAATTTTCACATTCAACGCTCGAAAAATGCGTCGTACTTCTGATTCTGATATAAAAAAGGAATTGTGAATCGTGTTCTAAAATCCCGCTGTACATATTAGAATATATTTTCTAATATTAAACGATTTTTAGCGACAGCTCAATCGCCAATCCATACCGCTAGCATTTAGCATTGCGCGAATCGAAGGTTCGTCGTATCTGCTTTCCAGCAACAAACGGGTAAATCGAGTCAGCTAAACGATTCCTTCACAGGAATGCCCGAATCGCGATAATGATTGGATGAAACCCGCATTCTTTCCGCTCATACATATTAATGAGCAATAATAAACACGAAAGAAGGAAACCCCTTTATCTGAAATAAACTTTCTCGATGTTCTGTAAAAATGAAATCTGCCAAAATCATCGGCAGCAACACATTTATATCAAATTGCCATTAAAATAGTATGTAGTTATTAAATGCCAATTTGTCAATGTGTTCAAACTGTTTGAACATTGATAAATTGGCATTTAGTAATTAAATGGGATAGTTGCTTACCAGTAGTGAATGTGTCAATAACTGACTTCATAAACTTAAAACGTATGGATTTCTTTATAGATATCCCATTTCCCAAGTATGATTTGGCTTTTAAATTTTTGGAAATCATACACTATTTCCTTTTTAAAGATAAACACCTATGTACAAAATTTAGCTGTTATGATAATAATTTCGAATCTTGAAAGCCAACACATCTGGGAAATGGGCTAAAGCTGAGCCTATATGCTTATATAAGTTTAAGCTCCTTGAGTGAACACTGATAGAATTGTAAACCTGGCATAAATCATGAATGTTACCTTGAAAATATTGACATGATAAATATATCAAACAACCAAATAATTTAAAATCAAATTTAAGGGAGTGGCATGGTTCTCAACATTGACAATGGACTACTTATACGACGAACCCAGTTCACGGCTCAGTGGTGGATTATCTTACCACAGGAGGAAACATTGGCAATCTTCTTGACTCTTCTCTCATGCACCCAATAGTTGCCTACCTGTAGTGAACACTGATAATGCACAAGCAGATCGAATGAAAGGTTCCATTGGACCAATAAAGAACCAACATGGCCACCAAACAGTAAATTATGATTGGGCCATGACAGCCTAACCCTAACCCTTAGTGATCGATGACATATCATGAGTTTCAGCCTGAACCGTAAGCACTTCCTGTGATGTCATTTTCAAGAACAAGATGTTCACCTGAAAATGGATCAGTCAAAATTCCAGGCACTCAATATGTGATACTCCTGTTCGAATTTGGTTAAAACCGGGAATTGATTAACCCAATAATACTCACACCGCCCAAAAAATTGCTTCTGCAGTAGATCTGAGAAATGTCCATTTTCAGACCAGGACTCCAGTAGAATACTATTTTGTAAATTTACTACTGGAATGGCTGGCTCGATAATCAAGCCAGTCATTCCAGTGATAAATTTTCAAAAATAATCTCGACCTGCAAATGGACATTTTCTATGAGAAAATTTATACTTATTTTGAAGAATATGAGGAGTAAATGGTTAAGGATGAGACATCTGACCAATCAAATTTCTGAATAGAACTTCTGGAGCGTACCACCATAGGGTCCATGTTGTTAAATTATTGTTAAGGGTTAAACCAAGCGGCTGAGATGCATTTTGACAATTTCCGGGAACTTTTTCATAGAATCCAAGATTTTCACCCCAAAACTGACTAATCGATGTTGTGAAGCGTAGCACCATACGGTTCTTATAACCAAATTTTGTTGAAATCCGCCAAGGAGATGCATTTTGACAATTTTCAGTAAATCATTTATAAAATCTAAGATTTTCACCGATCGATTTATGGATCAATCAGCATTCTGAAGAGATGTTCTGGAGCCTAACACCCAGGGGTAGATTTTAGGGATTTGTTCTACTAACCTGTACAGGATAGTGCATTATTGATTTTACTATCCGGCAGCAAACTTCACTAACCCAATGTGTGTAAGCTCAAAGCTGATCACTTCTTTAATCCAATCACTGATACAGAGACGCTGTTGAATATTTTGAAATTAGTTTGTCTGGAAAGCCGTTGCTGCCTTTGGTGGGTACTCAACATAATGACATTAGAAGTGTTTTTTTGTGTTTTCTCTTTTGAGAGCAACTAACCCAGATAGGTTAGTGCAGGTGCAGTTTTACTAGCCCATATGAAATTCTACTATCCTCGGGTTAACAGGTTAGTCTTATAATCGAGCCCTGCTAACACGATAAGATTCTCCCAGACAAATTTGCCTGAAACTGGTCATAGAAGATGCGATTTGACAGACAGCTGAGTCACGACCACCACGGCATAAGCTCACTTTGTCAGCATTTATCTCATAATCGGCCATAACTGTCATGATTTTTTACCTGCGTCGCGAGACGCAAGGGTTAATATGAGAATGGAGTGCTTCGACTTCTTTTGGGCAAAAATCACAATGCAACAGCTTTCAGCAACAATTTCTTAAATTGGACACTGTGGATAACTGGTTCTACTGGCCGAATGTTTGTCTATGGGGGCCCGAATATGCGCACCAATTTTGAGGTCAAAGCTAAATCTCAAACAGTAAAAGCTTTCAGTTGGCAACATTGCTTCAAGAACATACACTTTTGACGTCATAACGGCCCAATTAAAAAATCTACACGTATCAACGACATGAATATTGTGCAAATTTGTCCAGTTTATTCATTACAACCGAATTACGATTGCATGAGCTGACCCAGGATGGGCAATTTGACCGATGGATGAACACCATGGCATAGGCTCACTTGGGCATTCGGGTCAGGCGAGTTAATAATGATCAGATATTTTCCGAATATTCTCAGTTTATTGAAATTTAGCCATGCACAAGAATCATAGTAATTTCAAAAGTTGATTCAACAACAATCTTCTATGATTTCACATAGAATGGCTGTACTAATACCAGAGTGTACTGTGAAGGCCCATGCTTTCATTGTGCTATGATTTCACATAGAATGACTGTACTAATACCAAAGTGTACTGTGAAGGCCCATGCTTTCATTGTGCTATGATTTCACATAGAATGACTGTACTAATACCTGAGTGTACTGTGAAGGCCCATGCTTTCATTGTGCTATGATTTCACATAGAATGGCTGTATTAATACCAGAGTGTACTGTGAAGGCCCATGCTTTCATTGTGCTATGATTTCACATAGAATGACTGTAGTAATACCTGAGTGTACTGTGAAGCCCATGTTTTCACTGTGCTATGCTTTTCTTACCCCTGTTTGCTTTAACCCGAGGCAACCATAGAGGAAATCTGTTGAAAATTTTGAAATTGATCTGACTAGAAACTGTTGCTGCCTTAGGCTTAGGAAACAACAACTTCCAGTTAAATCAATTTCTAAATATTCAACAGAATAAGTTTTATGTCGTAAGGAATTAAGGGTTATGCTAACACCGCCTTCCAGTAAGATTGTTTGCTGAATATCCAACAGCTTTCTTATATTGTATTAACCCCCTTGAAAAAGCTATAGACTGTCAGACTGATACTGGAGTTTCATGGATAAATCCAAAGGCATTAAGAGGATCATGGACAACAAAACATCATGGATAAATCTTGGCCACACTTGATGCATGTGGTTACGGTAAAGGAAAAGGAATCAGAATAAGTTAAAGCAACTAAACTACCTTAATATGCCTCCCAATGCTCAGATACGTGAGGAGAGATACATCTAATTCTGTTCCTTTTTACAAGTGGTCCTGTTATTACTGTACTTGTTATATAACAGTGATCTACTAGTATATCAGCCAGTTACAGCGATATAAAATACCCGAAACTATTCTGAAAACAATTTGACAGGCCACTGGTATATGTAGCAAAGAATTTCAGTGAAAATGGTTTCAAATTATTCGCTGGCATCATTTTGTGACCATAGAAACAATCAGTGAAAATTACACTAGCCAACTGGAAAACATTTTGACTGAGAATCCTTGCTGCTGCTAGCAACTACTTCCAGTCAGCTTGTTTTCAAAATAATCAGCAGTATTGCACCAGTAGCAAGCAGGAAATAAGCTCTGTTAGAGGTATCAATGCACAAATGGAATACTATTTGCGTGGCACTTAAACCCCACTGATAGGCACTTAGGTCCACTTACATCTTTGATTGTTTTCAATATGGGTAAAATGATTGCTCTGATTATTCAGATAAATACATGTTTAATGTCTATGTTTAGAAACATCGTTTTAAGTTATTCTGATTCATCTCTGGTATTTTACTGGAGTAAATAGTTTTATTCCGATATGGTGGTACCAATCAACAACATTTCGATGTTCATCTTTTCATTTTCTTTAAATTATTATATATTAGGGTGGCTGTTCTGTAGGTAGCGTTGATTGATACAAATCTTTGAAATTAATGATAATTTCAACAATTTCAAATGACTAATAACGAAATTTTACCATTTAAGCACTAATAAGTTTTTATTGTGAAAGATTATTAAATCTGTTGTATCGCAACAGTATATATATGATAATATTCTCAGAACATAGAGTCATAGACAGTAGAATTCCGCCTGGTGATTATAAAGCACAATATGTACCGAATTTTGTCCCATATAAATCAAATCTGCAGACAGTGAGTGAAATGTAGCCGCATATGTGAATACTGCATATTGTTCACAGTAGGTTATCAATAATAGGCGTGTGTCACTGAAGGAAGCCTCAACACTGAGTGTCCGACATGGCGATAGTTCTCATCCTGCCAGGCGATTACACCAGTTCTTACTAAAGCACACACTATAACATCACATATTCAACTGAGCAAAGTTATGCACATGACACGTTGTTAATATCAGAAAGTGGGTCTAGTCCTCTAGATAAATGGTTAAACTCCCTAAAATCACATAGATTTCCTCAAGGGCAGTGCCACTCTCAGGGTGAGACTGACACTCTGCTTCAGAAGACTTCAGTACATGAGTAACACGACTATCACAGACATGCAAAAGAAAGGACAGTTAAAGAGAGATGTTGAAATATATGTATGAAGCATATTCCCCGAGTTTGTTGACTCGATATGAAGGATATTGAAGCACTTTCAGAAGTCTACTCTTTAAGTGAACAAGAATTCAAACTGAGACATATTTTGAAATAATACTGCTTTTAAACTGTTAACTGTTTAAATAGCTTACAGCATTATTCTTTCTAAAATATACATCAGTATATCTACTTTCATAAAGAATTGACGTTTTTAGTTACAGCCTCCCGATATCAAGAGCTATTCAATAATGATGTTGTGAATATTTTGAAGCTAATAATTTGACTGGAAGTTGTTTGTGCCATAGAGAGCAAAAGTTCCCAGTCAAATTAGTTTTAAAATATTCAACAGACTCTCCCCTACATTATAACAAATCGGTAATATCCGGTCTGTGACAGATAAAGGATTAATATCCTAATTATTATGCTTTGACTAAACAGAATTTAATCATCTTGTCACCTTTAGTCGTTTTACTTTCAAAATATGGAGACACTAGTGCTTCAGTTATTGTACATGTAGCCTTATCATGATTGTCTCATTAGCCTTGCCCTGTAGAGGTAATAAGGTATTGCATTCAGATCTGATAGCGTGTCTGGAGCTCAGTATCCCTCACCTGGAGTACTGTTGCCAGCAACAGTTTTTAGTTTTAAAAGCACACATTGTGACCAGACATTTGTAAGAGTAACCTGTTAACCCTTTAATGGTCAAATTTGGTCAAGAACTTTTAATATCTGCCTATTGAATGTCTATTTAAAGGACAAGAGAATACAACTTTTGAAAATTTATCACTGGAATGACTGGCTCTGGTATAAAGTTAGTCATTCCAGTGGTAAATTTTCAAAATTGTATTCTCTTGGTCTGTAAATGGACATTCCTCAAGACCATAACAGAGGCCAGTTTTGGCTGGTATGACCATTAAAGGGTTAAACAATTTTGGGGGGATTTCTGGAAACCCAAGATAGCTGCTGAAATAAATCCACCAATCAATTTTATGTATATTCTATTCGGATGCCTAACACTATAGCAGCCAAATTTGATTGAAATAGGCCCAGTAGTGAAATGTATTAATTTCCTGAATTTAAATTTAAACCAGTGTTAGTACTCGCCTCTATTTTCTATCATCGTTACTAAACAATATAGGCAATCTATGAGATGTTCGCCTAGAATTAACCTTAGGCAAGACGAGAGCAACCATTCGCCTCTCCATAAGTCATGATCATATAATATAGCATCTTAGAGGTAATTACATACAGGTCTTGTTAAAATATACTGCCATCTTTAAGACAAAAATGTGTTTTGAAAGATTTCTGAAATCCTAGATAGCCATTGTAAAAATCAACCAATCAAGTAATAGTTTGTATCAAAAAATTCCCATAAGGTTTAATGTCATGCCAACCAAGCTTGGTTAAAATTGGGTCATTTTTAAGAAGATTTAATTATATGTTTTGAAAGATTTAAAAAGATTATAGTAAAATCCAAGATGTCCAGGTCAAATCTTCAGGTGGCCATTTGAAAATTTACCAATCAAATTTCTCGATAAATTCTGGGAAGCCTACCATCAAAGAGCTATCTAAGCACAATTTGATTAATATCGGTGGTTAATGGCCAGAAGTATTTTTATAAAAAGAATTATAGATGGGCAGGCGACAGAGGCAAAGGTCACCATGGTATAAGCTCGCTTAGTCACTTGTCCCTTCAGAATGAAGGAAATTTCAATTTCCCTTTCTCCGAGATCTAACAATACTCACCATTCTATTACTTCTGATACAGCTAGCCTGGATAGCTGGGCCCTAGGACTATAGACGTAGTAAGCTTTACCGACTCCTGGAACCGGGTACTCGGCTCCCAACTGCCGAGTACCCGTTTGCCATGAAGCTCATTTCTTGTTTGCATAGCAACAAGAGACATATGCTTTTTTGCAGTTGGAAGTCTTTTTTCTGTGTAAATTGTGATAGCTTTGTGCGCTCTCTAAAAGGATATTTGGATTACCATGGATGCTGCAGATGATAACCAGGTCGTATATTGCCCTGTTATTCCATAGTTAAAAGACTTAGGTCTTCAAAATTTCGTCTGTGTCGCATGTTCCAATTTCTAACCCAAAAGAATCTGGGAAGTGTGTTAACAACGAAATATGCCAGATGATCGCCTTCCTTTAAACCCGAACAGGCGATCGGCAGATATGAAATTAGGTGTTGGTTGACGGTGTTTTTTAACACGAAAATCGGCTGATGTCGTTCTCCGTAAGATCCGAGCGGATGACGATCACACCCGTGTTACTCGGATGTTTATGTGAAGAAAAGGTTTCATTAATTCGCGCATCTGATTCTATGTGCTGTGTACTTTTATTAGTACCAGAAAAACTGCGTATTAGTACAGTCATTCTGTCTGCGGTTTTACCGTGGCTACAGCAGTTTGTTTACATTTTGTTGTTTTTTCGCATATCGTTTTGGCCTTCGTTAGGAGTATAATTTATATTTATTAGTAAATATACACCGAATGCTATGCGATATGATTCCTGGTTCCGCTATGCATCCTTGAGGATCAGTGTATGGGTGTATTATTGCCCGCTTCGTTCTTGTCGTCATAATCAATGCGATCTTTGCTGTAACGTTGTGGGGTGGGGTGCGGGAGGGTTTACAGTTAATTTATGGTCAAAATATTTGAAAATTAATTGACTGCCTTCCATTTCTGTTTCGTTCCGCTTGCTTATTGCTTGTGCTTATTTATAAGTGTAATCTTGACAGTAGGTGTAACGTTTGCGCAGTGTGGTCGGTCGATATGATGCTTAAGTTCCTTGCCCAGAAGGACTTGGCAGGGTCTGACGTGAAAGTAAATCGTGGAGCGTCCGTTTCGGCCCTTAGGGGCGTTTCACGTCTGCAACCGGACGTAGCAGAGATGGCACCACCAGCGTGGTTTGTTCCTGCTATGCAAGGTTTCTTGCACAGCGTTCTGCCCACGCTGGTGTCGTCCCTGCTGCCAAACGTTGTAGGGCAGTCTCTCCCCATGTTTGATTCGGACCCTGTCCTTGGATAGGGTTCTGGACTGGCCACCGAGGGAGCCATCTCATATGGCCCCCTGGCAGTCCCGTCGGGCTCCGGCCTGATGGGTTCTGTCTCTCTGCGGCCACCTCCGGGTGGTCCAGTAGCGGTGGCCGGTCCGTCAGGCATGGGAGGCGTCCGCCAAGTTTCCTCGTCTAGTGATGACTCTTCGGGGTCTGAAGATGAGGAAGCCGAGGAGGAGAGGTTGCTGCAGCGTGTGATGCCGCAGGTGGAGAGCATGGAGGTAGATTCCGTCCTGGACGGAACCGTCCTCCATCTGTCTGGCTTGGCGCAAGCCAGGGCAGTGGCTCCGCCCGTGGTTGAGGCCACTCCGGTACCGGGCACCGGTCCCGTGATGGTTGGTTTGCCACCAACCGACATGGTGATGGGTGTGGCTGGCCAAGCGTGGTACTCATCTATCTCGCCTGGTCCGGTGGTCAGACACGGGGTGCCGTTGGCGCCCGTGTTTGGCCATGGTTACTCAACCGCTATGGGCCTACTCCGTGGACTGGTGTGTTCCATGGGGTGGCGGCGGAACCGTACGGTACCGGAGTTCCTGGCGTATCAGCAATGGCTCCTAGCTGGGAGGCCGTTGCTGGTAGGGCCATGTCACCGGTCACCTGTTCACGGGAGTGTCCTCGGAGACAGATTGGTCTGAGGCTCTGGCTTGGCTAGCCAGGGTAGACCCGTCTGTGGTTTCGACCATGGCCGAGGAGGATGCACCCCATCCATCAGTTGCATCGATTAGGACGGGGATCTTGGATATTGGACTGGATCCAAGGTTTATGGAGTTGCTTGATGCTATTTATAGCAAACAACTCATGACCGAGCGCCAGCTTCCTGCGGCCCCCAGGGAGGTGCGGGCGAGGTTTCATATTCCACGGGGGAGGGGGGGGAATACGACAGGTATGGTGTTGTCCCGTCGGTCACCGAGGATGACCGCTGGGTACTGGGTGTCCAGAGTGCTGGAGCGGGTGGCCCTGCTCCGGCACTGGTGGACAAAGCTCAGGTACACCATGATGAAGTCCTGTCCCTATGTGATGAGGGTGTGAGGTCAGCAATGAGTGCTGTCAACCACTCTTATCATCTTCTTCAGTCAGTGTGTGCTGAAGCGGGGGCAGGCCACCCTGTGCCACCTGTGGCGCTTTCGTGCGTTAATGACGGCCTGGTGCTGTCTATTGATGCATTGGCAAGGGTGCAGGCGCGTGTGACTAAGTCCAGGAGGCAGATGGTCCTTGACCATATGTGTCCAGCTACTGCCGTCAGGGAGCGTCTTCTTGGGACGCCCCTGACAGGCCCTAGCATCTTTGGTGGCCAGGCGCCATCTTAGAGGACACGGCCAGCATTGCGCAGAATCGGTTGGCGGTTAATCTGCAGCTAGCGCTAGTGCATCAAGCACACGCACTAGGGACTGTAGTCAAGGTACTGACCGGGCAACCTTCTAAGGAGCAGAAAAAGCACAAAAGCAAGGCGAAAGCTAAGCCTAGTGCTGCTTCTGCTTCTACTGGGTTTTCTCGGCCGCCTCCGGCGAAGAAAGCAAGAAGGTTGTAGAGGGCCCTACCCTCCCCAATCTTGCTCCTGAACGCCCGAGAGGCGGGAAGGTCAAGGGGAAGGGAACGGGTAAGTCCTCAAAGGGTGGACAGAAGGGAGCGGATCGTACCTGAGGGTATGAGGGCTCCCTTCGTATCTGGCTGGATCTCACCTGTGCGCCAGGAACAGCGGTGCCAGTTAGACCTTGGTGCCAGTTTGGCCAAGCCAAGACCAAAATGGTTCTCTCTCTCTCGTCAAGAGAGGAGGGGGGGGGGGGGGCGCATCTCGAGACAGACACCCCCATTAGGCGTCGATGCGTCTATAGTGGGTGGAAGGCTCATGCGTTTCGTCGAGGCTTGGCGAGGTGTGACGTCAGACAGTCTGGTCCTGGGATGGTTATCCCAGTGGTACATGGCAGAGTGGTGGGACTTTCTACCACAGAATCTGTCTTTGGCACCTGTCTGGGCACCCGTACCAAGGGAACCAGACAAGTTAGAAGCCATTCAAAACGAAGTGTCAGGTTTGCTTCTGAAGGGAGCAATAATACCAGCAAACCGGAACACTCCAGGCGTCTATTCAAACATGTTCCTTGTCCCCAAGAGCACAGGGGGATGGAGACCTGTACTCAATCTCAGGCCATTAAATTGGTTTATCCATACGCCTCGGTTTCAGATGGAAACTCCGAGGTCGGTAATGGCAGAATTGAGGAAGGGAATGTGGTGTGTATCGATCGATCTGAAAGATGCATATTTCCACATTCCAATGAACAGGAGTTGTCACAGGTTTCTGAGATTTGTGTTTCAGAATCAAGTATGGGAGTTTATAGTCCTCCCATTCAGCCTGTCGACAGCTCCAATGGTTTTCACCAGAGTGGTCCTTGCGGTGACAGTGTTTCTCAGAAAAGAAAACGTGGCACTTCCCACCTACATAGACTATTGACTGATCAAAGCAGACTCATCAGCCAGGTTAGAGGTGGATACTGCTCTGACTCTGAAATTGCTTTCAGATCTAGGCTGGATAGTCAACAAGGAGAAATCCGAGTTGATACCCACTCAACATTTCGTTTATTTAAGGATGCGATTCGATTTCGAGGAGGGCAGGGTTTACCCATCAGAGCCCGGAGTGGTGTCTCTGTTAGCCATCCTCAAGAGTTTTCGATTGGGAAACCACATTCAGATGCTGGGCACGATGGTCTCCATGGAGCAGGTAATCCTGTACGCTGCTCTGATGCGAAGACCTATCCTGTTGTATCTGATGTCTCTGTGGAAACAGAGAACAGAACCCATGTCAAAACTGGTGCCAGTTTTGGAGCCAATAATGTGGCATCTTGTATGGTGGAAAAGGCGTCAGAATCTCCTAGTAGGAGTTTCGCTGCACCTACCCCACCCCCAGCTGTCTGTGTACACGGATGCATCGCTGTAGGGATGGGGGTCTGCCTGGGAGAACACCAGGTCTCGGGCACATGGACTCTCCAAGAGAGCCAGCTGCATATCAATCTGTTGGAAATGATGGCAGTGGAACTGGCATTGGAAAAGTTTCTTCCAAAAGTCAGGGGCAAGGCGATATTGATACGGTCAGACAACTCGACAGTAGTATCATACATAAATCACCAAGGCGGCACCAAGTCACCAACACTATGTATCAAAGTGTGGCACTTGATTCAATGGTGCAGGAACTACTCGGTTGTTTTGAAAGCAGCTCATATTCCTGGGCGATTGAACATTCTGGCGGATGCTTTGTCTCGCAGACAGAATTCTGCCAACAGGATGGTCTCTCAACCCTCCAGTTCTTCACAGGATCTTCGAGCATTGGGGCAAACCCAACGTGGCCTTGTTCGCCACAAGGGAAAATGCTCAAATCATGACTTATGTCTCGCCAGTTCCAGATCCAAATGCCCAGAACCAAATATACAGACGCTCTGACGTTAAGCTGGAGAGGGATGCACGCTTACGCGTACCCACCCACCATTCTTCTACCGAAGATATTGGTGAAGATCAGGGAGGAACCGTGCCTGGTCCTGCTAATAGCGCCATTTTGGCCCAGCAGGGCGTGGTGCACGGATCTTCTAGATCTGCTGGTGGAAAATCCAGTGCAGTTACCCGAGATTCCGAACATAATCTCCCAGGCCAAGGGATTCTTCCTACACAAGCATCCCGAAATGTTCAAATTGACTGCGTGCATGTTATCAAACAACGTTCCACGTCGGAAGGCCTTTCTCGTCAAGCTGCAGATTTCATCACAGCTGCGATAAGGAGGTCAACCTTCAAGTCATATAACAACAAGTTTAACAGATTTGCAGACTGGTGTGAAGAAAAGGGTATTGATACCTTTCATTCCACTATTCGGCAAATAGCAGACTTTCTCTGTGAGCTGTTCTTTTCAGGACCAGCTCCTGTCACAATTGCTGGATACAAGTCAGATTTGGCATCAGTTATCCCATGTCTAGCCAACAGGGATAGTCCAGAGGTGGCCCAGTTTAATGTGATGGTGAAGGGAATGAGCAATCTCCGACCGAGACAACTGGTAGTCATTCCAGCCTGGAGTCAATCTTTAGTGCTTAATGTACTGGCCAAGCACCTTTCGAACCATTGCGTTCGGCTAGTCTAAAGCATTTGACTCTAAAGGCGCTCTTTCTATTGGCAGCTTCCTCAGCTAGAAGGCGCAGTGAGATCCATGCACTTTCAGCAGAGAAGGACCGATTTATTGTCTCCGGAGAGGGTCTGCGTCTACTGCCAAGAGCAGAGTTTATGTCAAAGAATCAATCTTTGAGATATCCCGGCAAACCGATCATTATACCGAAACTAAGTAGGTTTGATCGTGATGCCAGTGTCTGGTGCCCAGTCCGTGCTTTGACTAAGTACAAAAAACGGACAGACTCGTTACGGTCGAATGATAGACATCTGTGGATCTGCCATAGGAAGTCATATGGCGCCGCATCCATGGATTCTATCTCTCGTTGGGTAGTCGAATGCATTCAGATTACCCATGAGATTGCGACTGGGCACCGGGTGTAATGCGCAAGGGCACACGATATTAGAGGATTAGCCGCCTCGACCGCCCTTTACAATGGTGTTCCGTTAGAGGACATCATAGCTGTTGCAAAATGGCACTATGAGTCTTCTTTCACGGATTACTATATGAGGGATGTGTCAGACTCCGCCAATCCACTCGCTTTAGCTGTTTTGAAACGATAGCTATACGACCACACTGCCCTTCTTCCTTCTTTGGCATTTGTAAGAAAGAATTAAGAAGCAGACATGGTCGAGCGAGGGCATGTCAACCAGATTGTGTCACTGATGGCAGGACAAGTGAATGGTTGGAGGCTCCACGTCTGAAATCCAAATATCATGAGGTAATTAGCTAAATGCTAAACAGTTGACGATTGGTTTGGTTGAGTGGAATTAATGAAAACGGGTGTTTTAGTAATTCAATTAATTACCCTCTAATAGGATTAATAAAATAAAACGAAGTGTTTGAACAATTACAATATGTAAATAATAAATTTATGATTATACCTATATAACTTGAAAGCGAATTGACACCTCTGAGTGCAAAGTATCTCCATTTCTTTCCCCACGTTGTCCTGCACGGACTCAGTCGTGGCTCGTCAATCACCTGCTCATCGCTACAAGCCAGCTTTTCAGGTGAAGTCCAATCAATTGGTATATGCCGTACAATGTGACTTTTAGTTCTCTACGATACACAGTATTTCTTCATTTTGACATTCTATAACCTGATAAATGCGTGTTTACAAAGAAAATCTTCACAAAAACAAATAAACATCGTGAGGAACCGATTCTTACATACCAATACCCGAGTACCCGCTAATTAACTTCGAGCGGCCTCGCTAAGCGATCGTCCGGAAATGTGTATTACATTCTCCGCTTCAAATGCAATATTGATCAATATTTTAATTCTATACCCTTATTAGTCCCAATCGACATCCAAATATCATATTCCCAATTTCCATACAAATCTGTCACGTCTGAGACCGAGTAGTCTATCGGGAAACGACGGCTTTTCTAATTTTTTCACCGGTTCCACTTGTGACGTCACAAGTACGAGGGATTTCCCGCTTCCCAGAAATCAGAGTTTTTGTTCGGCAATCCTCGGAAATCAATGATAATTTGCCTATATCTTTTAATACGGCATTTATATTATTAACTAATACAATTTTCGAGTAGAGGAGGTTTATTTACCTAAAATAACTATTACACTTGGTAGCCGAAATCTACACTTTAATTGCGTCATGGTGGCATCGCCCCGTTATATAACGTTAACTGCGCCGACGCCTACGCCGCTCTTTAAAGGCTCCGCACGCGTTACAATGGTTAGAATGGGAATTTAGCATTTATTCAGCATGGCCATTTACGGAAAATCTTTTTAAAATGTAATATATATATATATATATATATATTAATATATATATATATATATATATATATATATATATATATATATATATATATATATATATATATATATATATATATATATATTCCAATTAGTTTCCAAATTTGTCTTGTAATCCAGGTAAGCCGTTGGCAAGTGCTTCCAGTCAATACTATGGTGTTCTAAAATTGCCGTCGTGCGTCGCGCGTCGTGGGCGATAAAAAACACGCGACGTTATTTAAATAGGGCGACGTCGCCCCCGACGTCGTCCTAATATATGAGGTAATACGAGTCTTGCACGTGGATATTAAAGCGATGTGAGCGTGCGCATTTCCCCGGACATTTGTTTGACACTGTGAATGAATGCGGCGTGATCTGTGAGTATTGATTACGTTATATACGCTTATTTCAGTATTATTTAACGAAAAAGGGCGGGTGTATCTCTCATAAGCCTGGTTCATTGTCGTAGCCTAGGTCGAGGGGCGTGGGTTGTGGGTCGTGGGGTCGATGTTTTTGTAAATATCCATAAAATAACCATATGAAATATCTTCATGCAAATTGCTGACTGGCATGTGCGTGCGTGCGTGCGGTGAGGTGTTGTATAACACAATATAGATTGCAACAAAAGTGTTAAAGATAGGATACAGATTATAAATATGATATAATAATTAGGCTTACCTTTAAAATATGAATCGGTAACTGGCGATAATCTACGTCACTCCAAAACAGACTCGATATCGAATTCATACAATTATGGACCGAGGACCAGATCGAGGGCGACGTCGGGGGCGACGTCGGGGGCGACGTCGCCATATTTAAATAACGTCGCGTGTTTTTATCGACCACGACGCGCGACGCACGACGGCAATTTTAGAACACCATACAATACTCATATTAATTTCAAAATCTCCGATATGTATATATAGTCTTGTAATCTTGTAATACAGGTAAGCCGTTGCTAACGGCTTACCTGTATTACAAGATTACAAGACAAATTTTGAAACTAATTTGATTGGAATCACTTGTTGACCCAATGGCGTACCTGTATTGCAAGATTACAAGACGTCAGGGTTAGACGTAGATGGAAATTTACAAATTGTATTATTCTAAGTTCATCTAGCACACATATTTCGCTCTCTAATCGAGTCAAGAAGTATCAGAGCGTTACCAAATAACACGCAGTAGGCTTACAATAGGCCTAAACACGCATTTACTGACAATAGAGCCAGTTTAAATTACACCCCGTAGTCTGGTCAACTAGAGTCGTTGTTTAGCTGGTAACGAACGCGCTATGACACGTCTGCGGCCCATTATGAAAGAATCAAATACACGTAAACATTGCTACTAGCGACAGAGCTGGTAAACAGTCAATCAACAGGTGGAATAAACTACAGTTAAACTCATAAATAACTTAGAATGATGCGGATTTCTAAAATAAAATAAAACGTGCTATTGAACATTTTGGACTAAATGGATATGGAAGCCATAGAAGGACGCAATATTGAACAGGGCATTTCTTACCTCATATTCAAAATTGTACAATAGTAAATAACACGATTCAGTTTTTTGTTTTGGAAGCGCCTTGGCTTACGTATGAGCGGCGCTGTGCGAGAGTTGAGTTTAGTTTATCAATCAACCAATCAATATGGGGTGGGGGGGGGGACGCGCTCGCTATGGGCTGCCGCCGTAGTTGTCAAATCACTGGTGACAATACTAGCTTTATTTAGTGTGGCGTACAGACAGAAAATAATAGCGGTTGAATTTAGTTAGGCCTACTGACGAATATCGTATATTATTAGGTAGGGTATTGTTTTGTTTTACTATCTGATAAAATAACGGTATATTTTACAGCACACGTTCTCCTGTTGGCTTATTGAAGGTACAAACTATTACACGCCGGTTTTAGGTAGACATTTAAATAGCGTACTCCACTAGTTCGTTCTAGATAAGCTATCAGCAGCACTTGCTGATTGAGCGGCTGATTGAGCGGCCAGAGAGAGACAAACATTACAGCTGCGTACCCGCGCGGTGTACCAATAACTAAGTCAAAGAACAAGAGGTCAGTATGTAGTGTATAGGTAATCAGTATTAGTCACATGGTAGAACTGGTTATAATCATAGGAATTCATGACTTTTTTTTAACAATTTTCCAAAGGATTTATAAATATTTACTTATATTTATTAAATGAATCCTCAATGAAATCGCTAGTTAAACCCTCACCGATGATATGCTCCATATCTCATTTTCAAGCCTAGGCAGCAATGGCTTCAAGTCAAATCAATTTCAAAATATTCAACAGAATAAGTTTATATCATAAAAAAACCCTTTGTCAGGGATTTGTTGGTGGAAGGGTTAATGTATATTAGCGTACGAAATTGTGACTAGTCCTTGAACTCGATCGTATCATACTCATTCAACATAAACCACAGGCAGTCACATTCGTTAGTTGGAAATCTTCCAATGAACCGCAGAACACAGCCCCTTAACAATCAAGCCTACTAATGGTACATCGCGTTATTTTGTCATAGGGTGACGCAATCATCTTCATCGTTCTAGGCCCTATGTGACGTCATTCATACTTAAACGAGTTGAATATAAAAGCTAGTCTTTTTACTGACAACTCGGTGATTGGAGAAATGCTGTCTCTTATAGACTGACGTGAGAATATAGTTTCTATTCATAGCCCGTATTCGCTGCAACGAAAACACTTATCTGCAGCATCTGCTACATGTTTAGCAAATAAATGTGCTTTAAGTTGTTCTCGCCTAAAACTGCAACACTATTCATCAATTTTAAGCATATACTAGCTAACGTGTACACTATAGGCTATCATGACGGGTTTATGTACACTAGGCTATCATGACGGGTTTGTGTACACCACAGGCTATCATGACGGGTTTATGTACACTATAGGCTATCATGACAGGTTTGTGTACACTATAGGCTATCATGACGGGTTTGTGTACACTACAGGCTATCATGACGGGTTTGTGTACACTACAGGCTATCATGACGGGTTTGCTGTATGTATATACTAGTCTTAACTCTCAGTGATGAATTTCCAGTATCTGAATTTTACGGCAACCATATAGGAAAGCGCCATCATCTCGCGCGCCATCATCTCGCGCGGTCTCGCTCGCCCGCCCACTCTCGCTGTCGTATCGAAATGGGTCAAATTTTAACATGCTGCAATCGATTGTAACGCATCTCCTCAGAAATCCTTGTACTGAATTCAACCAAATTTGGTAGGTGAGTTACCCATACCAATGTGGAGTGCATGAGCACATTTAGATTTGCCCCCCCCCCCTCCCCCGCCCCGCCCAGAGTGGGGGCCGGTCAAAAAGTACATCCCCAACAATAATCAGCCGAATAAGACAGAAGAGTTATCTTCCCCCAGTTCTTATTTTGGCCGTACCGCTCAGAGACCTGTATGGCGCTGTCGCTTTGAGCGAGTTTGAGCAGCAATATCCAGTGAACCGCAAAGAACATAGACATGCGACTTTTCACACGTCCTGTCGGCATTCTCTCTGGTTCTCAATATACTGGCTGAACTGCTCGATATGCATTCTTTAGCAGGTGGGGCAAGGCTGATCTAATCACAGAATGGATTAGGGGAGAATTAAGAAGAGATCTTAGTTTATGGGATTTACAATCATGTTAGAGCTTAAATTCGACTTTCGAAAACAAGGACAACTCGAGGCGCTCTGATACTAGCAGGCCTTTATTCGATTTAAGAAGTGACAATGAAATTTACCACACTCCGATTGTTTCTAGAATGCAGACGCTGTTGTACAACATTCTCCAACGCTGTTGCGGCGCTGGAAAGACGTTGCGTAGAAACTGAGGGTGTCATATAGGTCTCGACCAGGAGATCTGACGGGGTGTTTGACCGGTTCCCAGGTGGTGTCCTCAATGTGATACCCGGCCCATTTGACAAAAAAATTCCTCCTGAAATCACAAGAGAACATATATTTACCTAATTTTGTCTCCATACAGAAATGTACTTATTAGTACAAGTCAGTCGGTCTGTCAAAATTTGTTACAGTCTTGCATTTGTTCACAATGTAATTTGGTAAACAATTTCACAAAATCGGCACCCGGTATCAAGGGTTAGTGATACCGTTGAATGACCATTAACCCTTTAACGTCTAAATTTTGTCAAAAAATTGAAATATTTGATCATTGAATGTCCATTTGCAGGCCAAGAGAAGACTATTTTAGAAATTTTACCACTGAAATGACTGGCTCGGTTATCGAGCCAGTCATTTCAGTGGCAACAATTTCAAAAAATAGTCTCCTTGACATGCAAATGGACATTCCTCAAGAGTACAACAAAGGCCGGTCTTGGCCGGTTTAGGCATTAATGGGTTAAAGTCAAATCTGTTTTTAGAAAGTTCAATTTTCTCATGGAAAATTTCAATTGGCCGATGATTATTTTTGACAATTAACCAGTGGAATGACTTATACCGCTATCAAGCAGGTATACAAGTACGCAATTGGAAAAAAAATCTCTTAGTCTGCGAATGGGCATTTCCAAAGATCACTACAGTAGCCGATTTTGTCCAATGGGGGCTAAAGGGTTAAGTTGAGCAATAGATCTAATTACCCAACCCATTTAATACCACGTTATGATACATAAAATGTATAGTTATTTATCATATAAACAAGCCTTCTAGCCCGTTCCATTTTTTTGGATACTAGCACACGTGCCATATTCAACGGAGTATTTTTATTGGCTGTCGGGTGAGTAACCCATTTAAATCGACCAATTAAAACATCGATTGATGTGAGTGTGACGCGTAGGGATTACTACGCGGTACTGTTTTACTACGATTTGTCATTCAAAAGTCATCGCAAAATGTCATCGTTTGACAATTTATCAGTCGGCAGCGAAGTAACGATTGATGGCCGTGGCTCTGCGATAGTCTTAGAAGAAAAGTGTAGTTTATGGCTGACCGCCAGATTTTGTGTTTGTCGCTATATTTTGCTGCGCATTCAGTATCTGTTATCAAGTAGTGGTGCGTCATAGCGGCGGTATCGATTTCACGAAAATTAACGATGAGAAATCAGATAAAAGTCACATCAGCAACTATTGGCAAATATTTCAAAATTACTGTTTATATGATGAATTAAATCTCTAACTCGGTCACTTTTCATATCACTATTATGAACCTCGTTGAAAATTATAAATTTTGCACTCGCTAAAGCTCGTGCAAATTGATAATTTTCAACTCGGTCCATAATAGTGATATGAAAAGTGACCTCGTTCCAGATTCTCTATATATTGAATGGACTCTCCTCCAACAGCATTCCTATAGTCTTTATGTAAGCCTAATTCTGTGACATCGCATAGCTATCACTAGCTAAGGAACGACGAATATTATAGCCTCTCATAAAGAACTGTCGTCATGTGGCTATCTAAGCGCATTTGTATGAACTTATTCTACTGTAATCTAACCCTTGTACACAACCTGTTTGCTACGTTCCTGGAATCTGTTCTGTTGTGAAAAGAACAGTGTTTTACATTCTACGATAATGACAAATCAAACAAACTAATATTGGCATATTTCAGAAAAAAAACTTAGTCGAATAAAATTTAAAATGTAAAATATTTACTCCAATTCGAGGAGATACTTGAATCACGGCACAAAAGGGTTAGCGTCCTGGATTGCTAACCTCAGTGCCTAGTCCTGGATTGCTAACCTCAGTGCCTAGTCCTGGATTGCTAACCTCAGTGCCTAATGTTTTACGCGCTAAGATAGAATATTCTGTGATACCAAACTTGCTAGACACGAAATACAGGTCAGATTAGACCGTGTGAAGGGTAGCCATGGATACGGCGAAAAGTGTGAAAATTCGCGTACCTCTGCTGTTCACGGTTCACTGGTCACATATGATCAAGTTGTATTTAGCTCTCTAGGTAAGACGGGAGTACAAGAAACTGTTGTATATTTTGAACACATTAACCAGAAACATGTTGCTACCAGGTAGCGCTAGATCTGTCAAGTTTATATTAATATCGCAACATAAAGTTACGCAATGTATTGTTCTACCCATCATCCCATTTCTTCAAAAATTAAGAGTTCTGTGTACCAGGGTTAACTATTTATACTTACCGAGTCCTCGATGTACTTTAGTTGGATAATCCTTTCCGCAGTGTACAGATCCGGAAGAACCGATCTTGATGAGAATTGCTTGGGTCTAGAATTAGGCAGACTTTCTTTCACCTTCAGCTACAAGCTTCCAGTTCGTATCTTGACGACTTCGTAAATTGTACGCCATAACTATGTCAGATTTGTGATGCTTTAAGTATCTTATATCAAAATGAGTAGAACGTATTGTATTTGTACAGCAAAACCTGACCTCTGGCCTATACCAGCTGTCAACATCGCCTCGGCAGTTAGATGGGTATGTCATTCTGCTGTGATCTTAACAATTTCTAAATTAAACTTTAACAAGTCTTGAAAAACAGACTTAGCGGATTTCTTTACTGATTATACAATCCGTGGTAGGACGAGTTGAGTTATTGTAGCTCATGGGGTAGTGTCGGGCCATTCCGGTGTCTGATTTTGACTCGCCGCACCGCAAGTGCACGACGAATGATGACTCTGGTTAGCTTCCGGTCTCGGGGTGACGGGTCCTGGAAGATACTGCCCTACTGGTAACAAAGACCGGCTCCTAAGGCCGGTGGAATTCAATCGACTCGCCGCGCCGCAAGTGCACGACGAATGATGACTCTGGTTAGCTTCCGGTCTCGGGGTGACGGGTACTGGACGATACTGCCCTACTGGTAACAAAGACCGGCTCGTAAGGCCGGTGGAACTCAATCGTTCCGGTGGGGCCGTGCGACCATGTCGCGAACATTAAACACAACAGTCTCATCCCAAGAGTTTGTGTCACCAGTATGCCTGTCCATAGCAATTTCGTGATCTATGGACTTACAAGATTTGATTTGGTGACCTAATTAAAATAAGTCTATACAATAGTTTTACCTAAACAGACCGTCAAGTATGCTAGATAAAAATACGAAAATACAAGACATAGAGACAGCCTGATGAACTTTTAAACGTGGGGCTCCTGGAGGTACAACACAGACTCGTAGGTCCGCAGAGATATCCCCGCAAGGGAGGCTCCCGTACACCAGACGTAACTAATTAACTTAATATAAGCTATTATACCTCTAAGCTGAAAGGAAAGAAAATTATCTTTGTGGTGACGGAAAATCATATGCCTCACGCGGGCACTACTAGTGCTAGTTTGGGTGAGGAGTATTATCCTCGCGTGGACCGATGTCACTGAATCCTTGGGAGAGGCAAGTGCCTCGCGCGGGCCTCCGTCACGGGAAAATGTCACCACTGCTTAAAGCGGGAGAAGAGTAGTGGTCGAAAGGGACCCACTCTAATATTTAACCAAAATTCTGTAAAGAAAAGACCATACCTAGTGAGATTATGACTATAAGGTTGCGTGGTGTTTTACGTGAAGACGGGACGAACAATTCCCGAAGGATTCCCACGTCACCGTCTTATGTAATTCTCAGTGTGCTGAATTAGTAGTTGCCACTTTTATTTATGCGGGCCTTCTATGCTTAACCTAATATTTAGTTTTTAGAGACAAGAATTATTTGAGGCCGCAAATGGCTGGCGTCTACCTAGCTTTTAGATACGGCTGTCATTGAGAACAGATGCCCTAAGACATCAATACTGAAGGCAGCGTGCATACATGTTACTTAGTAAGATCTCCGAACTGGATACGAATCCGGACATCTCGCTCCGTAACCACATAAAACGTCACAGGACATTGGTTACTTTTCACAAAAGCATCTTTAGGCAACTGACCTATCGTTATGGTGGGGGTAAGAGAGACGAATACCCACCGTATATGTCCTTCCCGTGAGGGCGTGGCAGATCTGAATATCATGCCCAGACATTCTTACAGAATTTGGTGGGGATGCGCATCTCGCCCGTCACCAGGTCCTATGGAACTAACTTTGTAACCTGTCGTTAGGTTTAAACACAAGTTGCCCAGCTATGCACTGCGGTGCGGGAGGCTTGTTCAGCAGATTAAGGAAAATAATAATTAAGACATGTTTTCGCAGTGCTTTCCTACATTGGCAAAGGTGATAACTACTGAGTATCCGAAGATACATGGGGAATGTGTGTGACACCATACCCTGGCCATCACCGCTCGGAAACACCAATAGTTTCCCAGGGTCGGATCAGTCCATGGTGTGGATCGGGACATCCAAACAATTAAGAAGCCATAAGGCTTAGTGGAACATGAAGAGAGACAATAACTTAGAAATATGAGGGACCTTTAGGTATTTTGGCCAATCTTACACAACCTTGCTGGAGTGAGGGGCTAAATTATCGCAACTATTGGAGAAGAGGCGTACACTACGCATTTCCTAACGAAGACATTGTCTCTAATCATTTGAACCTATCCTATCGAGCTGAATAGAAAATGTTTTTAGTCGGTAGCATGCCGGGCTAAACAGAGCACGGGCAGCGACCTCAGTGAAAAATTGTTGGTGGCGGGAGAAAGTGCTGCATATATAAATGTTGCTGTTTAGTGTTGCCTACCTGCACTGCAGTCCTATATTTTCTACAAATAAACAAAACATATGAACTGATGGCCACTGGCCATATATAACCTAACCAGAACAATCAATACAGTGTGAAATGATCAGAATAATATATATATAGTACAGGTTAAGGAACCTACTAAGGTGCGGTTAGCCAAAAAAAACACCTTAAGGAAAATTAGAATAACTATAAACAGATACAGAAATTATAACTAGCGGTCCTAAGACCGTTACGGTACCTTTTAGTCATCGGGACCGTTTATACAGATACGATATAATTATCAAAAATATAATTAACGGAATAATTAAAATGTCAAGTATAGTTACTTGAATAATCGGTAGCCATTCTTAAACCTGGGCTATCGTGTTACTGAAATTGATACATCACCCTTAGGTTGACGTGAGTTGATGCATTCCCTGGAAGCTGGAAAGTTCCCGTTTCCGCAAATAGGATTCCCCCAAACCAGCTCATGGCGGGAGCGGATCGAACTCGGGATTGTAATCACAATATAGAATGTCTAACGAGTAGTCAGCAAGAGATACAATAACATTACTGCTGTGACGAAAGTTCCGTACACCGATGGTACGGATGGAAGTTGACAACAACCCGATCATAAGCGGGGGTTGTTAAATGCGGATGAAGATACATAACTAAGCTTAACGGTGCTCAACGGTGTCAACCAGCTCTGAAGACGTACCGGGCAAAGTTTACTGGCTGCGGTCGAAAAGTTTAGATAAACCTGCGCAACATCAGTGTGGGGACAGCTAAATAACCACTTTTTGGCGTGGCCAGCAGATCCGGCGAGTCATCCGCTAAAGAACATCGCTGCCTCTACATCTGTAGAATCACATTTTCAGGCCGGGAAAGGCCTCACCGCAAGTTCGTGTTCCGAATTAGTTCTTAATATATTCGTGAACAATATCTAAAAAGTTCCAAAAATGCTCCCGCAGGCAACAGGAGTTACAAAATTGCTTTAGTGCGGTGGGTTGGATTACTGCTGGCTACGGGAGAGAAACCGACAGAAAGCGAAGTGATCTGTGTAATGCCTGTCGTGCTGATCGTAGCTGACACAGGTCCAACCTATTCGGCCCCTGGCCGAGGATGCTCTCGAGCTCTGGATCTCATCTCCTTTTATACTAC
The DNA here is from genome assembly GCA_034401795.1 of Chaetoderma sp. LZ-2023a. Classification (NCBI taxonomy): domain Eukaryota; kingdom Metazoa; phylum Mollusca; class Caudofoveata; order Chaetodermatida; family Chaetodermatidae; genus Chaetoderma; species Chaetoderma sp. LZ-2023a. The sequence continues at coordinate 56,707,631 of CM067365.1, forward strand.
TCATGACGTCACAGGCGCAGGCTCCAACCAATCATCGGTCGAGCAAAAGCCAATCAGTGCGTAGCTAATAATAACGCAGTCGAATGTTCTAGAACATTCTAGAAGTTCCGCGTATACGTTGTTATGACGTCACGGCAATATTTTGAAGATAATCAAAAGGGATTTTCCGTGGATAACTCAGCCATTTCTTAACCGATTTTGAAATGGTTTACAGATTTGGAAAGCCCGTCGAATTCTGGTCTTGATCAATGCCAGATTCGGCGGGAACAGCTGATTAAAAAGGATTACAACGTACCGTCCCGGTACACTAAAAGCGTCATCCTATCTTGGTCGTAAACTACGCGCTCTGTCAAAAATAGCATTTAATCGTGCGCATGCGCACTTTGCGCTTTAGCGAACGTTTTTATAACGCAATCTCTCTCATAGGCTCATATACGCTTATGGCTCTACCCGGGGGGGGGGGGGGCGTGTTCATGGAACGAATCCAAGACGGGCGGCGCGTACCCAGCTTGGCTACATTATGAACTCGTATCCATCCACCCACCCACCCATCCATCCATCCAATGGCATCCATCCACCTTAAATTTTTAAGAGACCATAAATAAGGCGGGTAAATCGAGATTTTGTAACCATCGCCTCTATTATGTAGTAAGTTTTTTATCGTTTCCGGTGAGAAATCCCGCGCATGCACACTCTACTTCCGGTTTGGTTGTTGGGCATGAACAATTTATTGCAATGCAACTACTCAAACCATTGGACGGAAGTCAACCAAATTTGCTATATGTGTTACCCATATCAACGTGGAGCACATTTACATTTGGCCCCGACCCTACGGGTGGGGTGGGGTCAGAAGGTCCAGAAATTGATTGCAATACAGCTCCTCTGACACTGTTGGACGAAATTCAACCAAATTTGGCATGCGAGTTACCCATGTGATTGCGGAGTGCAAAAGGACATTTACATCTGGCTCCGTACCCGGGTGGGGTGGTCGGGGGCGGAGGTGGGGGTGGAGTTTTGATGGGGGGGGGGTGTGTGTCAAAGGTTCAAAGCGATGAACGTGGGGATTTGCGATGACGCGTCATCGACCGAACACTCTAGTAATACTTTTTTACATCAGATCTCTATCATTGAAAGGGTTAATCACACTGTACAATAATGATTTAATTTTTAGGAAATTCTAAATATACATATTGTAAGATTGGAGCCTTCAGACCTCACAAGTTATGCGTTGCGCTGTGAGCTTGCAACATTGATGTAGATCTCTCAGCGACTTCAGGTCGATGAGATCGCTCTAATTTGATGAAAACAAAATAACAAAACGGGAGCTTTTCTTGATTAATGAGATGAACAATACTCTATATTTATTTGTGTTTCTTCTTTCTTCATTTACAGTCTAAAACATTATTGCAGCCTTTTGGTGTTAACACTCAACAATATATATATATATCTATCAGTATCTGTATAATGTATCTAATCCATTGCTTGCACTGCCTTTCCCAACTGGAGACCAGCTCCTTTTATAACCCCTTTTGCTGTTTTACTTTTAATCCATGCCCAATGGACCTTTCCAATTTACCAACCCATTGTATGACGTCATAATCAACTGCGTGAGGTCATAATCAATTACAGCATGCTTGACTCGATTTAGTCTTAATAGACTACTGGCACGTTGTACGAATTGTATGTCTTTACTATTTAATACATATTCTGTCGAATATTCTGAAACTAATTTGACTGGGCGCTGTTGCTGCCATATCAATATTCAACCGCTTAGCTGTATAATTTTCTGGAAGTGTATAGACAGCGAGTTAAGAAATCGATTCTGTGGGTGGAGCTTAGTTAGAGATGAGCGGGGCATAGCTAAAACTGGAACGTTACATTGCATGCCATTGACGTCGCAGTGCGCGATAATCGCCTGATGGTAGATATTTATTCATGCATGCTATTTCGAAGGCGCTTCGCCAGTCGACCTTTTAAAGGGATGCTAATCTCATCTCAAATGTTATAGTGCACCGATAGATTATGGTTTATAGATTCCATATGATTCATATCCTGTCACATTCCCTTATCTGTATCGCAATTATCTGCTTTGTAATATCGCGTAACTGATGACCAGTGACCGCCACAATTTTGTCTCCTCAAGCTATAGTGTGAGATGCCATGTAAGTGCCAATGCATTACATTCTTTAATATGTAATACCCAGCTCGTTGAATACTTTGAAACTAATTTGACTGGCCGTTGTTGCTGCCTATGGCAGCAACAACTTTCAGTCAAATTAGTGTCAAAATATTCAACAGCTTGCCAGTATGATTGCTTTTATAACGCATTGTCAAACATAGCTGGCGTCTCTATGACTAAGCGTATACCCCGTGGTGGACATGCTAGGATTTTTCTGATTGGTTGAAAAGTAAATCATGACAGCCTGTAGAAATGTAACAACATTTATCAACTAAAGCCTGAATATCTTTCTTTAGCGGCATGATAAAGAGCTTAAAACTGCATGCACAGTTTATGAATGGCATATTAGATCACATGAATAGCTATCCAGAGATGAGGTTACGTCATGTTGACCTGGTTCCACAGATCTCATCATTCATATCAGTATCATATTACTCATAATATTCAAAAGAGCCATAATATCATCTTAACTATACGCATATATACGAGTGATCAAACGCAATAATTGCATAACTTATACGTCTTGTCTACTCACGCAGTAACACTATACTAATAGTAGAGCAATTATAAGATCCATTTCTCCCAACTGGAGGGCAGCTTCTTTTATAACATCTAATTATAATCTCCGGTGGCCATCTTGGATTTCGGCCGATTTTAGGAAACGTCTTTAAAAATCTTATCTGAAACCACTTGGGGAATCGATTCAAAACTCATGAAACATCATCTGGGGAAAGAGGTAAGCCAAGCTTTTTCAATAAGACTTGATTGATCAAATGGTTCGGCGGCCATCTTGGCTGATCTAGTTTTCCCGAAAACGACTTCTCCAGAACCGTTGAAGGGATCAGGCCGAAATTTGGTAGATATGATTAGGGACTAAGGGCCATTAAAGTTTGTTCAAGGGAAGTTAATCCGTCAAAAACATGGCTGCCGTGGTCCAATCAAAATGTAGCGTGTTTGGCGGGCATATTTGATTTTTTTATTTGATGGATTTTGAGACCGAAATTGGTTCTATATATGTTTTTGGGTTTTCTGAGCTCAAATTTGCCATTTTCGAAACTGTCGGATAAACGGTTTGTCGGCCAGCTTGGATTATTCTCCCGCCAAAGGCGGCCATACTAAAGCAATGGGAAACTTAAAATGTCTTCTACTGGAGAACTACTAGGCCGATTTCAATTATATTTGACATGAAACACCCATACGGCATAGGGATCCAAATTTGTTCAAATGAAGCTGATCGGCAAATTTAGCCAGCGGCCATCTTGGATTTCGGCCGATTTTAGGAAACGTCTTTAAAAATCTTCTCCAAAACCGCTTGGGGAATAGATTCAAAAATCGTGAAACCTCATCTATGGAAAGAGGTACGCCAATTTTTATTCAAGAATACTTGATTGACCAAATGTGTCGGCGATCATCTTGGATGATCTAGTTTTCCCAAAAAACGACCGAATGGGGAATCGATTCAAAACTCATGAATCATCATCTGGGGAAAGAGGTACGCCAATCTTTATTCAAGAATACTTGATTGACCAAATGGTTCGGCGATCATCTTGGATGATCTAGTTTTCCCAATTATATTATATTTGTTACTTTATGGACGGACACTAACTAACTAGGACTGTAGCTGCCATTTTAGATAGATATTTGCTGGCGTCATTATGTCGTCATTCTTCTACTGGCCTTCGCGGCGAGCGCGTAGAAGTGCATAGCCGCGCAGTTCAGTACTAGTTTTATATTTCCTATGGTGCAAGTGACAACAAATATATTTATAACAAGTTTACTGAAAACTGTTGCTGCCGATAGCAGCAACTGCTTTCTGTCAAATTGTTGGAAATATGATCAGCTGATAATACAATTGTCCCTAGATGAAAATTTGATAACACTTTGACTGATAGTCGTTGACAAAATAACTTGCAATCTAATTGTTCTCAAAATATTTAGCAGAGCAGTCAGTCAATGTTTCAAGACTCGCTGAAGATAATTCGAGCAACTTTATTGACAGTCATTTCTGACTAAGGCAGCAATGGCGTTGTCAAATCTTTCTCAGAATATCACATACTCGCGCCAGCCTAATGTAATTTTACATGCGCTTGTTAGCTAACGATTTTCAGCTAAATTGTTATAAAATCTATATCTAGTGACAATTGCATTATCAGCTGATTGTGTTGACAGCAATTTGACTGGAAGTTGTTGCTGCTATAGTAAACTTGCTATAAATACATTCGTTGTCACTTGCACCACTGCAAATATACAGCTAATATACAGCTACTATTGAACTGGGCTATGTACATCTATACTCTCACCTTGGAAGCCAGCAGAAGAACGACTAGCATCAGCATTACTAGAATGGCTTTATACCAATAATTGAGCAGCGGCGAAAACAAGAGTCTGAAATAATGGCGCCCACAAATATCTATCTAAAATGACGGCTATAGTCGTAGTTAGTTCAAGTGTCCATAAAGTAACGAATAGTCCCTAAATTTAGCTAGGATATGTATCTTTTATAAACAGATGAGAACTTTAAGTATCAGAGTACAATAGCATGTTTGTGTTTCCCTGAGCGTAGCGAAGGCAATCCAGTGCATTTTTAGTTTGTGAAAGGCCTTGCGCGCAGAAATTCCTGAGCCATCAAACCTAGATATATTTCATCACAATACTGCATGAATTGCATCATCATTTTCTTTAGTTTCATGCTTTGTTAACTCTATTTTGGATTCATTCTTAGTTAGTTTGCTCGCAGCTATTGGGAGTAGTTTGTCAAGGTTTTCTTTTCCTCGTCTATGATGTCCGTCGGCATATTCCATCTCTAGCGGCAAACCCAGTATGGCCACTGGGGGTGGGGTGGGGTGTTGCTCTTGTGGAATCTTTCTGAAGAGACTTCAATGCAGCAGCAAGGTAACAGGTGAAAAGCACAGGGGATAGACCAGCTCCATGTGGGGAGCTGATTGATGTCTCAAACTCTACATACTTCACCGTCTTCACTCATACTTCCAGCTAGTTGTCTGCAATTAGTAGTCTTACTAGTCATAGCTCATCTTCATTGCAACTGGGCGGGCGTAGTACATCTAGGATATTTGAGCGTTTAATTATGTCGAAGGCTCGTGACATGTCGATGACTAGTTTGTGGAAATCCCAGTGTTCGGGCATGACTACTGACACAACCATGCATTGAGCAATTTAATAAATATTCTGCTGAATATCCGTAGACTAATTTCACTATCAGTACAAATAGCCAAGTTAGTCTTAAACTGGTTAACGCCTTGCCTATATAGGTACATAACAATTTAAGATCTGGTATAATTTTACTTAATGTTGTGTCGAATTTCCCACGAAGAAACTTAATATGCCTGGGAAACTGTCCATCGTGGCACGGTGGTAATCATAAACTTGTAGACCATAATCTTGTTTCAAAGTCCTAACCTCAATTGCCATAAATAAGACTACTATGCGTACACGAGTTATCATGTGACCTAGTGAAAGATTAGTCTCGTAGGTAGGTATCAAACTTGAACATTGCCCAGAGATACTGCTAATGTGTTATCTATAAGACTATAACATGGCGACGATGTCATCCCATATAAGCAGGTATTCTATTCTAACATTATCTCTGAGCACTGTCCTAAATTGTTCACAATGCGCTTAAACTTTTGATCTATAAATTCTCAGAGCTGTATTCTTTAGGTAAGAATATAGGCTAAGTTAAATAGATTACAACTAACGTGACTTGTACTGCTATTGAAATTAGGTTACAGATATTCACCAGGGTATTCATTAAATTGTAGAAGTAAAATTCGGCTTCTCACTCTCAAGGCGTTAGCAACACAATTTATCTATCCCTCAGTCGAACGCCTGACAAATTCTAAGAAAGAGGAGTTTGATCGCCAAATAGCCATTGCCGTCACGGGACCATGCCCCGGATTCTAGGACACTATCAGTAATAAACGCGTCAGCATAGTTCATTTATGTTCAGACCAGGGTCGGGTAGATGGATAACATGTTATCTTACTATGTTTCATTAGATTTTTCTCTTCGAAAATAAACATAATTTGGTTTATCAGTATTGCTCAGTGATAGCCATAATGGTGAAGTCACATGACCTAACGGTGGTATTTGATTGACTTAGATATCCTGTCTATGAATCAGTAATGATCTCACGTGACTGATGCGCATGTGATAACGTTTTTATCTCAAACGTGTGAAATATCAGATGATATTCCCTGGGTGCACAATATGTTTTGTCAACAGTACCGGCATGGGGACCATACAAACGTGATATTTATATATATACACGGTGATGTTCTAAGGAGGCGAAAACGGTAGGATGTAAAATCTATTTAGGGGTGATGATTTTCTGCTTCGGCAGAAATTCCGCTTCGTAAGCAGAATTGACATATTGAAGCAGAATCTGCCATTTGAAGCAGAAATCAACAAAAATTCACATTTTCTTCTAAATAAAATTCTATCTGTACCAGAAATTATGAAAAGTCATCCATCAATTTGAAGAAGAGCAATACATGTACATCTATGTGCCAGAGATAGTCTTCTTACCGGTATTCCAAATTGTAAGGCAGAGTGTGAATCTGGTTATGTATATTTTGTATCCTCTCGATATAGACATGAATTGTCAAATTTTCATGGACCTATGACTATCAGTTAGGCAGATTATTGTTCGAAAGCTGGAAACAGTGAAACCGGTGACGAAGCAGAATTTGCTATTTTTTAAAGCAGAATCTACCTTTTCACGGAGCAGAAAATCATCACCCTTATCGATTGTTTCCATGGTTGGGGGCATTAATAGATGCAGTCATTATAATTATGCGGGTGCTTGTTATACGGAGGTGGCCTTTAACACGTGTTAGATAGCTGTACATCGCTTTCATGACTAATTAATCTGTCGCTCCTTTTGGAAAAACATTTATTTAAGTGCTTTGCGTTGTGTATAGTCTTGCACTACGTGGCCAAACAATGCATTCTCTTCGCTTTGCTGGGAGACGTGCAAACGTTAGTTCACTGGCTGAATCCAGGACATTCTACATTTGCACAGGTCAGACAGACATGTACATCACGCAAAACACATGCAGAACTAATAGTATTACATGAGTAAAATGTTCACGAAACGACGAAACAAATTACTGATAACTGACAATACATTTTAATCATCGGAAATATCCATCTGTATCTACGTTTCTTTCCATTATTCAACACACTATTTGTATCCATGCCATTAACAATCTATGTATATAAACGGCGCTCCTCTTAGCCATTGGCCTAAGTAGTGTGTACAATGTACATACTCCATTGACTATCACCATTTTTTAACCATCTGATCAGTGCCGGCGCTTAATCTAAAGTTGTTGTTTGCTTGGTCTAGATAATGTATCATTCGGTATAGCTCACACATGCGGTAATTGGCAGGTAAGCGACAAAGTCTAGCATTCCACGTGGGAATATCAAATGATATATCCAGCATCGAACATGTGCTCTAACTATACTGCACATTGCCATTGTGACAACACAGAGCAGGGGAATAGCAAGTTCAAACCTGCTATAGTTACGACAAAGGCGAACCGACAAACATACAACAGACTGACTGACAGGCAGGCAGACAGACGAAAGTAGTGTAATACTTTACGGTGGATATTCACATGTATTCTGATATGGTGGAATGATTTATCAACAATCCTGATCAAATGTAATAGCTTGATACTCGTATTACGCATGTACCGGCGGTTTTCACCGTGCGATGCAAAGTTGTTGGGAGACCTATTTTACATAGGGGAGAGACTCCCAAAATACCGTTCCGAACAAGAAGAGGAAATACTTGTGTTACTGTTATGTAGCCTTTCAATGCCAAATACAAACCAATTCAGCTTCGGACTATGGCGGGGCTGCATTGATGGAAAGAAAAATGTATATTGACATACCCATTCACTTAAAAGCCCTTAAAATAATGCTTGAACAAGGAAAGAGCCGATTTTAAAACACGGAAGTGAGAGAAATAGTGTCTATTTGACGTAAATACACGAACAATTCAAGAGAAATGCTCTAAGCTGCCGCTTGACATAATTCAATGGTGGGAATTTTGTTGTGCTCTCTTGACTAGCCACGCCCCGGGGTAGAGAGGTCACAGCCTATCATCTTGTTCAAGCATTATCAGATTTCTTGGGGTACGGTAGCTCAGGCGGTAACGAGCAGAGCTGTGAAACCGGCGACTCCAGGATTGTGTCTCTGTTCGTCAAACTCCTTCACTCCTCGTCGCCTTTCTTCACCCAGGAGTATAAATGTTTACCAGTGTAAAAGCTGGGGAAGTTACCAATAAGACTGAAATAAAACGAGCATAGAATGGCGCGAATGGGACTGGAATCAAGGACTCGATAGACGTCAAACAAACCAATGACTTCTATTTCATCGCCCTCTGCGTCATGCAGCCAGCCATAACACATCTCTCTAACTAACTAACCACTAACCAATGCTGATTGCGCCGACTGTGTCTAACAGACATTAGCACCCATGCATAATACCCTTTCAGAGTGCAATACCCTGGTACTCCTCGTGCACGTTCTACCTATGCATCTGCATGTCTATATACTGCCAAGTTTGTGCACGTTAGACTGATGTTAGCTGCATGATTATTTCATCTTGTAGGAGCACTGTACGTCGAAATTTGTTGTAGATGAACGTGAAATTCTGTTCTAAAGTTGCTGCTAAAATCACCAGCTCAGACAGACAGACATTGATGTAGAAGGAACTGGTGAGGTGTTAGCAAATTCTCTCCGTGATTGTAGCTAGGGATGGGGTCAATTCCATTTTATCAATTTCAATTCCAATTCCGTCTAAATTCATTTTATCAATTCCAATTCCGTTTTCACATCAATTCATTTTATCAATTCCAATTCCACCCAGAAAACGTCAACTTCAATTCCAATTTCATTTGATCAATTCCAAGTCCAATTCCAATTCCATACCAATATTTACTTGAGATCAACATTGTTATATTTTAACCCTTTAATGCCCAAGATTGGTCATGAAAAACTAGATTTATCAATAGCAAATGTCCATTTTCAGGATAAGAGAAGACAATCTTTTTAAATTAACAATGCAATGACTGGCTTTATGGAACCAGCCATTCCACTGGTAAATTTTCAAAAATAGTATCTTTGCATGCATATGATCCTTCCTCAAGACCAGTGCATATTTGGCTGGCTTCTCCGACCAATATTTAAAAACAATTAGAATAAAAACTGTTGTTGCCAATAGGTAGTTATATCTTTCAGTCAAATTATTGTCCAAAAAGTCAACATTCAGCAGATCTTATTTTTAGTTCATTTGACTTAATTATAGCTTAATGCCGAGGTTTTTTCCTGATTAATATGACTGAAATGTTTATTTATTATAGATACATGTAAACCTTGCTATATAAATGTTTGTATTAAAAACCATTAGAATACAATGTATATAGTACAGTACTGAGTGAGAGTACTGAGCACATGCATATAGAGTTTGAATAACACCTCTAGTCCAGGTTTCTGTGTTTTAGAAGCTGAGACATTTCACAGAGTGGGTTGTTCAAGGATTCCTTTGTTATGTAGGAGGGTATAATTACAGGGCAATTATTTTGTAATGTACTGCTTTCTTCACCCATTTCATTCCATGCAGATGATAGTTATTACTTTACCGAACACTATTGCTAACATCTTGATAAATAATTTTTACACAATTAAGTTATCTTGGTTCTAGCTTATATATTTGAAATCATTTAAACTAATTTGTATGATTTTAAAGATGGCATGATTTCATAGAGATGATTCCAGGGAATACAGAATGAAATAAGGTCAAGATCAGCGGCTTTGATTGCATAAAGGAGGTACAAACCTCACATAGGATAAAAGGCTTAATTGGTCAGGGAGAATTGAGTTAATTCACTAATGTGTTAAAGTTCATAGTATTTATCAGATCTGCCAATGGACATTTCTTAAACTCATTGCGGAAGGTATTTTGGCCGGCTTAGGTGTTAAAGGGCTACGGGCTAACTTGCTCATCATTGAATTATCAGTATCTCATATTTAGCTAAGTTGTTAAAATTAATTTTAATAGAAACTGTTGCAGCCATAAGAGACAAAAGTATTCAGCCAAATTAATTTTAAAATATTCAATAAAGCATTTAACACGTCTAATAACAGCTGGCAGAATAAATATTATCAACCTGCATATAGAATGAAATGTGGTAAATGGTATCATATAGATAATTTAGAATGAAATGCATTAAGGGCATACAATGAACAGTGTATAATTTACAGATATTACATGTACATTTTATAGCCATCAATGTTCAGTAAATCTATGACAAATATCACTGGAATTGATTAGAATTGAATTGGAATTTATCAATTCCGGTCAATTCAAATTATCAATTCCAAATCCAATTTCAATTCCGGAGTCCTCAGATTTATCAATTATAATTCCAATTCCAATTTCGTAATTGAATCGGAATTGACTGATCAATTCCAATTCCAATCGGAATTGACCCCAACCCTGATTGTAGCTTGACCATAGAGTTGAAAGCCTCTGAGTGATGGCCTCCACAGGGGAATGTTACAGGCAAGCATCTGAAAGCTTCTGCAAGTAGTGAGCTTGTAACAGCTAACACGGATATATGTCGAAATTTTGCCAATTCAGGTCTGGTCCGCAATACCCTGGCATACTCGTGCATGGACCTACCGCGAATGTTTTCAACAGGCAGACAATGGGGACATCGGTACAGTGTCCATGATCTGGTGTGTGAATACAGCCACGAAAAGAGAGTAGTTCTTTCGTAGGACTGACGTGGATATTGTAGGAATCGCACCATTATTGTAGACTGTTTGCAAAGCAATAGTGCAATAGTGTGTCTGATGACCGACCATTTGATCCCACAATATCCTATATAGTACAATACCAACGAACTAACGTTTGCTGTACTGTTTCCTTTAAGCTGTTAAAACACCATGTTAATATTTTTGACGATAGAACATCATCTACAGAAATTCGGTTTGTTATATACATTGGTTTAGCTATCAAAGCTCATGCTCCTCAAGACAACATTATACTATCATGATCATAGTAGTGGAAGAGAGAAACCGTACACAGAAGGCACACATTAGGACACGCACACATGCACGTATGCCCCCCCCCCCCCCGCCCACACACGCGAACGCATGCCCGCGCTCGTGCACGCACGCACGCGCGCACACACACACACACTACAGGTTTATTGGGTCATGCCCGTAGTAGGTCGTCTTTGAAATACATCTTAAGGAATGTGGGCACTGGACTCCATTATGACGTTATTTCCTTAATAGGTCTGCACACACTTAAGTGTGATTAAGATCAATGTGCACATACATCTTAAGGAATGTGTGTTTCCTTATGAGGTTATAATTTTTTATACATATTTTGGTATGATTAGAATGAATGTGCACACATATTCTAAGGAAGTTGTCCACATACAGAATGTTGTTGATGCTCGAAGGAGGTTGGAGATTGCCCAGATTAAATAACATGTAGCTAGACCATAGGAAACTGATAGGGAATAGATACATTTTGCTGCTTTTAGACCATACACATACCTGAGAGGGACTAGACACATTCTCTCTGCTGTTAGAAGACGATACACATACCTGATATCATGGGGACATGCACACACCTTACTCAGTGGTTTGAAGACGATATACATACCTGATATGGAATACACACATCTTACCCAATGGTTTGAAGACAATAGACATATCTAATAGGGAATACACGCATTTCTCTCGGTGTTCCTCATTTGCTGGATGGCCATATATATAACTGACAGGGAATACACAGATACCTCTGACTTTTTAGGAGACATTTCTGATAGGAATACACACATTTCTGCCTCTCCATACTTGGAAGACTGTAGAAATACCTAATAGAGAATGCACACATATCTCTCTGTTTCCTTCAATCGATGTAAGACGATAGAGGTACCCGAGAGGGAATAAACAGATTATTCTGTCTTTTTAGGGTGACATCTTATAGGGAAAACACAGATTTCTTACATTCCTGACAGACCGTAGATATACGTGATAGAGAAAGCACTCATTTCTCTATCAGTTTAAGAGAGGTACTTGATAGGGAATACACACATTTCCCTTTGTAATTAGACCATAGTTACCCGAGAGCGAATACACACATTTCTCTCGGGTTTGGAGGAAGTAGTATATAGGAGATATACCTGATTGGGAATACACACACTTCTCTCTGGAGCTCGAAGACCATTATCCTACCTGAGATAGAATCCACACTTTCTTCTCTGTTGCAAGGTCACTACTGATAAGGAATACAAACTCTTCTCTCCGCTATTAGAAGACCATTGACTTGGCATGGGGCAAACCCATATTTGCCAGTTGGGTGAAGACCATAGACATACCCGATAGGGAATACACACATTTATTTATGTTTCCCTACACATATTTCTCAGTTGGTTGAAGACCATAGACATGCCCGATAGGGAATACAGAGATTTCTCTTTATTGTTGTTAGGCCATAGACCATAGACATGCCTAATAGGGAATACTCATATTTCTCTCTGCTCGAAAGAAGACGATAGACATAGCTGGCAGGGACTACACACTTTTTACCCATTGGTTAAAATCCATAGACACACCTGATAGGGAATCCACAGATTCATCGGTCTCTTAGGAGACATACCTGATATGGAATACACACATACCTTCCTCTCCATACTTGGAGGACTGTAGGGATACCTGACAGAGAATGCACAGATATCTCTCCGTTTCCCTCAGTTGTTGGAAGAGAATATAGAGATACTTGAGAGGGAATACACAGATTCTTCCATCCTTATAGAGGACATATCTAATAGGGAATACACATTTATCCCGCTCCATTCTCAGAAGACTGTAGACATACCTGACACAGAAAGCACACATTTCTTCTCTCAGTTTAGGAGACTTAACTGATAGGGAAGGGAATACACATATTTCCCTTTGTGGTTTGACTATAGTTACCTGATAGGGAATGCACACATTTCTCTAAGATTTTGGAAGAGCACAGCCAAGCCTGGTTGGGAATACACATATTTCTTTCTATCTGTATAGGCGACATAAATGATAGGGAATACACACTATTCTCTGTCAGCTTATGACAGTTACCTGATAGGGAAAACACATATTGCCCTTTGTAGTTAGACCATAGTTACCTGATAGGGAATACACACATTCTTCTAAGGTTTTGGAAGAACATAGGCAAGCCTGGTAGGAAACACACACATTTCTTTCTATTTCTTTTAGACATATCTGATTGAGAATACACACATTTCTGTCTGTGGTTAGACCATAGTTATCTGATCGGGAATACCCACAATTATCACTCGAGATTCTTGGAAGACGGTAGGCATACCAGATAGAGAAAGCACACACTTCTCTCTCAGTTTGAGAGAGGTACCTGATAGGGCATACACACATTTTCGTCTGTAGTTAGACCATAGTTATCCGATATGGAATACACACATTCTCTCAGGTTTTGGAAGAGCATGAGCCAGCCTCGTTGGGGAGACACACATTTCTTTCTTTATAGGAGACATATCTGATTAGTAATACATACACTTCTCTCGATGGTTAAAACATAGTTATCAGATAGGAAATACACACATTTATCCCTCTCCATTCTTGGAAGACAGCGCTGATAGAGAAAGCAAACAATTCTCTAGCAGTTTAGGAGAGCTCTTATGATTGGGAGATCACGCCTAGTGAGTGGGCTACTACCAACGCTAGTAGTAAGAATTTGAAGGTGGAGTCTCACAGAAACACTGTATCGGTGTATGGAATACCACCTCAGCTAAAGGCTGAAAAGAAGCATAACGTGGGAAGCATTTGCGACACCAATGAAACGTGTATTAGTCCCACGATAAATAATATTGAAGGGCCACCGACTGCCACGGAGCAGACAGTTATTCTGGCATATCCAAAGTCAGGCATACGCGTCAATGAATCATTTTCAATATATCATTATTGCTTTATGGGCAGTAGTAATGATGGTTTGGGTCTGAACACCCCCTACATACAGTGCCCACGAACAGCGCTCTTCTCTGTCAATCCTGAGACGATTTGCCCTAGGTAACCATGAGCAAAACACACTACCAGTTAATGCACATGACAGGCCTTGCAGTCCTCCTATGGCCGACTCACAGGAACATGCAAGAGAAGGCCTAGAAACCATTATCACTGCCTTAGGGGTTGAGGCAACAATGGCCGCAATGGCGCAGTTGCTAGCTGGATTTACAGATGCAGCAGCATCACAAAACCAAGCTAGCGCTGATAGATTAAACATCGCAAATGCTCATTAGATGGGTGTTAAAATAAAACCAGAGCCTGTCAGTAATAATGCCACACTACCGGAGCTTGAAACTAGCCATGCTTTAAAGCCACTTACAGGGTATTACCAGTCAGTGGCAACACCAACTTCGGCTGGTGTCAGCCATTGGTTGTACTCCAGGGTATGTGGCAAACGCTGGGGTGGATGAGTGCTCCAATTGGTGGCAGCCGGAAACACTTCAGTTTACTAGTTTGCGAGGCACATCTAAAATGATAAAATAGTGTCTGAGCAACATCACTGATAATGGAGGGATCAGATTGGTGATATATATATATATATACATATATATATATATATATATATATATATATATATATATATATATATATATATATATATATATGACGTCATAATCAATTACATCACTTGTAGGCTGACGTCACGATCATAGTTGGCAGTTACATAGACAGTAACAACACCCAGTCAAATTATTTTCAAAATATTCAACTGGTTAACTGTATAGTTACCTTGAAATTGGGATTCTGTGAATCTATGATTCAAAGTAGGCCTATATAAATTGATTCCAGCACCGCAAAGCGTGAGTGGAGCTTAACTAGAAATGGGCGGGGCATGGGTAGAAATGCCGCCTATCATTCTATTACCTCAATTAGACAAACGTTTGCATTCTGATCAATGCTATAATTATGCCTCTTCAAGTCCATTGACCTATTAGGCGCAATTCACCGTTACAGAGTATATCTATCTATCATCTGACGTCATATGCCGTCATAATCAACTAAGCGGCGTGCAGGGTTACGTCATGATCATTACGTCATAAATGATTCTATTTGGCCCGTTTTTAACTCTTAATAATCAGACACGTACGAATGTTATGTCTCTGCTATTAAATAAACACGCTGTCAATGGGTGTAGTTAGATAACATACAAATTGTCCTACAATCCTGTACACCCCGCAACACACTAAAACTGATATCATCAATCTTACAAACTGTGACATATAATAAACAAGAGCAATCAGAGATTGCATACCACGACTTACGATTTTTATCACGTTGTAAAGAGTTCGGATTTTCCTGATTTCTTCGGATTGTCCAGATTTCTTTGTATCACACCCACAGTTATGGAACCCTAGTGTATAGGCACACCTTTTCTTGTTTTAAAATTTGAGCAAAATCTCGCGAGTAGTTTCTGAGATATCCATAAACCCAGGATTTGAGCCGATCAGGCGGGGTTCGGGGTGGGCGTGAGGCAGTTTATTTAGTCCGGATTACAGCCAAAATCCTTCTGAATAACAAGTTCATTCTTTGTGTTAAAAGTTGAACCAAATCGGATAAGTCGTTCTTGAGATACAGATGTGTGACATACACGCACACATGCTCACAATAGGGAGGGAGGGAGGGGGGGGGTAGGGAGGGAGGGAGGCTAGCATTAATGTTGCAGAGATAGCATCAATGCATAACAAAATCACTTGTTTGTGATATCAGCCTGCTGACACGAGCTGGTCACAGCAGCAATTCTGACATCAATGAATAATAATTGTATAAACAAAGCAGTTGCAATTGTGTTCTCGACAACCAATGAACCAATTTTGAACGATCGGTCATTTGTGATATTAACTTTCTGAAACGCGATCGACAATGAAGATAACTTGCAATGTTGCATTTCGCATAATCTGGCTACCATAGCAATATCCTATTTTGCTCACCTTTCCGCTTGTGACGTTTTTTCTAAGTTGTTATCTATTGTTCACTCGTCCAACTAACGCAAGGTTTTAGTGTTCATATCATATCTATACAGCTCTGCACTAAATTGTAAAACGCCCCTGCAAAATAATATGATGATGGTGGTTGTGGTGGTGGTGGTGGTGGTGGTTGTTGTATTGATTGTGGCAGTGGTGACGATGATGTGTGGGCGGGTGTGGTTGTGGCTTGATGCTGGTGGTGGAGGTGGTGGTGATATTAGTGGTTGTGGCGGTGGTGGTCTTGGTGGTGGTAATGGTGGTGGGGTTTGCGCTGGTGGTGCTTGTGGTACTAGCAGTGGTTGTGGCGAATGGACACGGTTTTGATGGTGGCGATATTTGTTGTGGTGGTGGTGGTGGTAGTGCTGGTGATGGTGGTGGTGATTTTGGTTGTGGTGGTGACGCTGCTGCTGGTGGTGGCGGTGGTGGTGGTGATGGTGGCGCTGCTGGTGGTGGCACTGCTAGTGGTGCTGGTGGTGGTGGTGCTGGTTGTGGTGGCTATGGTGAAGCTGGTGATGGTGGTTGTGTCTGTGATTGTGGCTATGGTCTTTGTGGAAGCGCCGGTAGTGGTGGTGGTGATGGTTGGTTGTGGTTGTGGTGGGTGTGACGGAGGTTGTGGTGGTGGTTGTTGTGGTGTGGTGACACTGTTGTTGTTGGTGGTGGTAGCGTTGGTAGTGATCATGATGGTCGGGGTGGTGATGGCGCTGGTGTTGATGGTGGTAGTCATGTTGGTTGTGCCGGTAGAGGTGGCGGAGGTGGCGCTGGTTGTTGTTGCACTGGTGGTGGTGGTCGAGGTGGTGAAAATGTGGCGATGATGGCCCGACCTATACTAAGCATATTTGGGAACACAACTTTTTGGTTTATTATTCCTAAAATGGGCAGGAAAATTAAAATATTTCCTTATTCGATATCCGGTTGCAGGACAAGAGAAGACTATTTTTGAAAATTTACCAACTGGCTGGCCCGGTTGCCGAGATAGTCATTCCGTTGATAAATTTTCAAAAATATCTTGGCCTGCAAATTCACATTCCTCAAGATTTGCAGAGTCCGGCCTTGGCCGGTTTCCTTATGAAAGGGCTAAAACAGGTGATAGAATGTCTCGAATAGCATTGTAAAGTACCCACAATCTGTTTAAGAAAGGCTGCTGGCTATCATAGTTAATGTCTTCCATTACACACAAATTAATACACATTTTTTATTTTATTATTAATTTTCAGCTCCCGGATTCACTGTGCCGAGGTCGATGAAGTAATTGAAACTTAAATCAAAGGACCTCCAGTCAGATTGATGACAGAAAATATATACCCGGTGAATCATGTAAAGACTGTCTTACGCTACGCTGAACATGAACACGGGGTACAGACTATGGTTTCCCATGGTACATCTTTTGATGACTCGATTCCAAGTATTGACTCGCACAGTGGCGATGAAGAAGATGGTGATAGCTCATGACTTTCGTATGTGGAGGTAGAACATATGGATGACAATGTGAAGAGTGACACATCGATAAGGAATATTATGGATACTGAGATTAATATACGCAAGAGCAAGTTAGATGGGAATACAATTACGAGTTATAGTGATAACGAATCAGATGTAGGAAGTATGGTTAGTCTAGAAAGTAATGACACACTAAATCATAATACTGACCAGGATATGCCCATTACTGACGATGGAGAAGCGAATAGCCACAGGTGCGGTCAATGCTTACGAAGTTTCTACAGCCTAGAAGCAGTTCAGCTGCACGGACGCTTAGGCTTTTGTATTCCAAAGAAAGTTCAGAAGTTAAAGCGACGCCGACGACGAAAGTGGTTTAATTGTAATCAGTGCTTGAGAAAGTTCCGTGATGCGGAAGCATTTAGTATGCATGCAAATCTGTGCAAAGCAAACATTCTCATTGACATGGTCGAGAACTGGTCCCGGATTACGGGTGATAAAGGTGACGTCTACACATGCACATTATGTACCAGACGTTATCACGATCTTACAGCCTTTCATCTACACAATATATCAGCGTTGCATAAACGCAGGTTGAATAATAATGACAAAACATCATTGCTGTCCGACGAAAACCTCCGAACAGATACCAATTCCTTCAAACAGAGATCTAAACAGATCCTTAACACAGCAGCTTTAAACAAAATGAGATTCTCTTATAAATATAGGAAACGGAAAAAAACAGGCCATTTTAAACCAATTGGACGAAAGGTTAATGTTAGTGACAAGAAATCTTTTGTGAATACTTGTGATTTTTGCTATAAAAAATTTAATAACATCCATGCATTGAAGATTCACCAGTCCTGTGAAAAGCATAGAAAGCAGGACCGCAAATTGGGAGATATGAGGTGTAATGTAGCGGGACTTCCAACAGGTGACCATTTAGCAAACATTAACAATATAAAGACTGATAGAGTAAGCAATCGGCATCAATGTACCACCTGTTTGCGCCAATACACAAATGAAAGAGCACTTAAAATACACTCAGTTTTCACGTGTAGTGGTAACCAATTTGATCTACCAGAATTGTATACTTGTGATGTTTGCTATAAATCATTCCAAAGCATGCGTGCCTTAAAAATTCACCAATTCCGAATAAAGCATAGACCAGATGATGTCAAGCTAGACACGAGTGCAGAAGTGACACCAAATTCCACATCTGAGATGAATACCTTACAGTTATGGACATGCAATACTTGTTCTAAGTCATTTTCTAGTTTGCATTCAATAAATATCCATCTAGGTAGACAAAAACATACACTTGGCTTCACAGTCAGTGAATGCAGTGAACTAGATCGTAAGAGTTGTAATAGTAAGCTCGGTAAGGTAATATCCAATAGTGTTCGCTCTAGTAATGACCAATCTTCAGATTTAAAGTTATCAATTAATACGAAAACCGTATCAGGGATAACCAACGATGAGCTGATCATGGACATTGGAGTTCCCAACCTCATGGATAGTAGCCAATCTGCGATCCCCCAGATAGAACTGAAACATAAGTCCGGTGGTTTGAAACGTGATCGTGAAATGGCGGATAGTGTTAGTGGAATTACTAGTAATCTAGCTGACGTGTGCAAAATTACTTATACGTGTTCAGTGTGTTTGCGAAAGTATCCCAGGATTCAAGCCTTAAAGATTCACCAGCAACAAATGGGTCATGCCCCAGACGAGACGATTGCGAGACAAAATCAAGCAACGTCCCAACAGGATGAAAATGTTCTTCAGAAAGATGATTCATTCACATGCAGCATTTGTTCGCATGAGTTTAGCAGTACGAACTCATTAAAAATCCATCTGGAACTTGTGCATAATTCTGAATTTCAAAGTCAGCATGCAGAAAGTGGTATTAAGAACAGTATGGCTGTGTCCAGTATGAGTTGTGATGTTTGTAAGCGACAATTCACAAGCATGCATGCACTTAGCACACATCAGTCATGGACCAAACATCAACAAGGAGGAGAGCACCATGAACTTCCTATCAAGTCAATTGTCGGAAATGTCGGAAAAGTGCCTGAATTTCCAATGAAAAAATACAGTTGTGTTGTCTGTCAGCGTCAGTTCAAAACACATGCCGGATTGTTAATTCATCAGACGCGGATGGATCACAAACCAAAGCTAGAAATTAAACAGAAACACATGAAAGCTGTTAAGAGAAGTGAAAACCTCTCCGGGGATACTAATACTACTTTATCGAAGATAAGATTGCCAACTATCTCCTGCCATGGTAGTAATAAGGAATTTCCATACTGGGGCATGAGAAAAGATCAGCAAGAAACGGTTGAGCATGCACTAGTAAATGACGATTCAAGTAGCGGGTTGCCAAAAGATAATACAGTGAATCAGCAAACTATACTTGTTATGGGTGAAGAACAAGAAGTTAAGGAAGTGTTAGGTGCGGAAAGGCACCTCAGTGTCATCGACAAATATGTTTGTGCTATTTGTTGTCGGAAGTTTTTTAATTGGCATGGCCTCCGGATACATCAGGTTCAAATGAAACATGAACAAATAACGAAAATTGGCTACAATCACAGAGCTTCTGTCCCAGTAAACAAAGCTAGTCAGAATTATCAATGTGTTGTGTGTAATATTGAGTTCGATGAGTACCATGCATTCTGCATACATCAGAAACTTGCTCAGTGTCATCGCAAGCGTGAAGAGAAATGTGTTGCATCCAATGCGTGTTCAGTGACAAAAATGGAAATGCTGCCTCCAACTGCTATGGAGATTGTCTCTAAGCCAGTTGTCTCATTGGAAGTTCCTAATGAAATGGTAATTCACAAAGCTGGTACTGGTGTAATTTCCTCAGGTGTGTCTATTGAAGCAGCATCGCGGATTCAAATTCCTCCATCTGCAGGTGGCATCCTACAGACAGGCACAGTTTTAAAGACATCCACAGATATCCCTAGTAAAACATATAAATGTAGTTTATGCTATACAATATTTAATGGACGTGGTCCATTATATCAACATAAAAAACTTTATGGACTCAATTGTCACAACAATGTAATAAACACAGAATTAACTTTGAAGCCAATTCAGAGGAAAATGCAAA
Organism: Chaetoderma sp. LZ-2023a; assembly: GCA_034401795.1. Lineage (NCBI taxonomy): Eukaryota > Metazoa > Mollusca > Caudofoveata > Chaetodermatida > Chaetodermatidae > Chaetoderma > Chaetoderma sp. LZ-2023a. The sequence goes on from CM067365.1 coordinate 56,728,451, forward strand.
ACAGTGTTGATAATATATCTCCAGGTGCAGTTTCCGAGGCAGTGGTAGGAAGGAAAACCCAGGTAGTACCGATAGACCTTTCAATTAACAGAAGTATAGATAATAATGTCCCAACTTCATCAATAGAAATACAAAGCGGAAATGGTCTCTGTAATATCCTACTTCAAGATGCCGTTTGGTCAGTAGCGAACCCAGAACCACGGAATAAGGAGGGGAATGCGAAATGTGTAGCAGAGAATCGGAAGCCATGGATATTTCATGAATATCTACCTCCGAATGAAACAGATTACAAAAAACACTTCAGTTGCACTGGTCCAAAGCAAAAACATAATAGGTTTTATTCAATACCAAGTGACGCCATTAAGCTAGCTGACTGTCAGCTATCTGAATGGTCTAGATCACGATCATTATCAACTCCTTCGTCTTTGATAAACCAATCTCCTGTGATTCCCAATTCTGACGATGCCTCGGATTGTATTCTGGAGAAATCGTTCAATGATCATCCACATTCAATATTAGAGTCTCATTACAAATGCTCTTTTTGTTCTAAACCTTTACCCACCAAGCGTGCCTTTGATTTCCACATATTTGTGGAGCACTCTACAGAAGTTAAAGCTTATGAGACTAACACTGATGGAATGAATACACGCACAGTTACTGGTACCAAATTACTAAGTGGCGTGTCAGGCCAGAAATGTACTATTAGTTATTACGCGGCGAGTGACCAGAGGTCTGAAAAACCCATTATGAGAACACATACAGTTATTCAAAGTCCACGGAGGAACAATGTTGTACAAAGTAATGATAAATGCGAGTCCAAACACCCTTACACACCTGGCTATAGTAATAGCAGTTCTTCAGTTATAAGTATCAGTGATGATGAAGGTGATGACCAAGGCAACGATGCAACTCCATCAGCAGTGGCACCTTATAAATGTACAGTTTGCGAAGCCGTGTTTGCTTCCCGAGAACGCATTGAGGAGCATAATTTAGTACATATTAAGGAAGAAGCTATGAGAGTCTTCGGTCTTTCCTGTATATATGCTTACATCAATCACAAAGACACTTAAATATAAGTATTTAATACATACTTTACCACATTTTGGTTGGTATTATTACTATTATAATGAAAATGGTGAGTAAGTAATTAGGTTCATTGCTATGGAAAAGTAGTTCTATTTTCATGATGAATCGTCAGAAAAGCTGCTGTATCATTAATTTATAACGCCTGGTGCATTCTTTGATGGCGGAGTTCTCTTAGGACAAGACCAATCTTGTATCTGACGATAATTTCATTCATATATCAAACCTAATAACCAAGCCTAGGTTTCGGTATCAATTCTACCAAACCGAGGACACTTAATGTCTTATTTCAGGCAAACAAAGAACATTGCAGTTAAGTAATTTGCAAGTTTTAGAATTAGTGAAGTATGGCTTTAAGGAGTGTACAGAAAAGCAGGACGTACCATAATTTCGTATTTTGTCAGTTGTCCCATTAGCACTGTTTCATGATTTTGCTTTGAATATTTATTGGTATACTGATTATTCTATAGGCCTACAGAATACTGTTATCCTCCCTACTCAGCCTACTGGGTGTGGTGTGGCGAACTGGCTATCTGTATGTCGGCCTATCCATGCATCCATTCATCCATAAGTCTGTCTGTCTCTCCATTCTTGTCAACGAAACCGCTAGAGTATCCGATGGATTAACTTGAAAATCTTTGCACATTATAAGTATCATGTCCCGTGCTTTATGCATACCATTTTCATGGCCTGGGAATTATTCATTACTGAGTGATTTCCTTTTAAAATGTTGATTGCATAACTTTTGAATGACTGCATGGATTCAGGCAAAAGTTCTTCATCTCATTTTTATCTCCCGGCTTAAATGCCGGGAAATGTACACGCAACATGTCAGTCTGTCCATCCATATGTCCATCGGTACATCCATATCTCTGTGTCTCTACTCTTTCCTTGTCACCGCAACCCCTCCTACAGTTTGGTTGCGATTCCTGACAAAATGGGTAAAGTCCAACTATATTTGCTAAAGTTATCTCCCCTGAGAAATGTAAAATTCATCAATATTTTCTTTCCGGCCAGATCTCAGAATTTGGAATCTATGCTCACAATATTTTAGTGGTCATAGTACATCATGCTGGATTGCCACGAGTCCATGATTTCATTTAAATGAATTCCATCCATGTTCCCCAGAGTTATCTTCCCTGAAATACTTGAAATTCATCAAAACTTTATTGTTTTGGCCTGATCTGGAAACGGTTTCAAACTTATCTCATACTTACTTTTTCGCTGATCATATTACTTCAATGCACACTGCTTTTGTTCCGTTTCGATGAAATCCATCCATTTTCTCAAAGGTTATCAACTCTGACAGTTAAATTTTCATTTTTCAATCATTATTTTTTCTAAAATATTGTCCGTTACATCGATATGCTAACTCTTAACGTGTGTTTATCTGAAATTTTTGGATCCGTGTGAGTGCGTGCGTGCGTGCGTGCGTGCGTGCGTGCGTGCGTGCGTGCGTGCGTGCGTGCGTGCGTGGGGTTTATTCCGTCTTCGGATGGCGCCTGTTTAGCTACAGCAATTAATTTTAAAATCATATCGCATTATTCACAACTGTCTTGATTGTATGTATATTGTTGGAAAAGTGTAGGGATTGTGTCTTTAAGAGATTTTATACTTAATAAACATTTTGCTAAATATTTTGAATCTACCATAGGTAGGAACATCACCCAGTCAAGCTAGTTTTCAAATATTCAACAGCTTACCTTAATTTATTACTTTGAAATAGGGATTCTGAGTATTCAGAGCTTAAAGTGTATAAATCTATCCCATCACGCGCAAAGCGTGGACGGAGCTTAGCTCGAAATGTATCCCTATATAATGATGCGTTTTGTACATCACACAGCAACTCATGACACGAGCAATGGCTGTTCAATGGTTAATTGGAAACCGATAAGACCTTTGAAAAGCCAGTGTCAGAAATGTATTAAGACATCTATACTGGAAAGCTAATTCGACTAGAACCAGCTGCTGCCCTTTGCATTAACAGCCCCCAGTCAGGTTAGTTTCCAAATTTGCAACAAAATATTCCTATAAACATAATAAAGAATGTGTCGGGTTTTTTAAAATCTGAAATGGTTAACTGGTTAGTAGGATTTTTACGAGATATCTTAATTTCTATTAAAACTAATTTGACTAACTTTCAGCATATTTTCGCAAATGCTACATGCGCAAAGCAGGATTACGCCTCTTTGGGGCACATGGCTAATTAGTTGTGGGCGAGGGGTCCTTATTGGGCGGGTTAGGGAGAGAATGACTACTACTACTACTACTACTACTACTACTACTACTACTACTACTACTACTACTAGCTGGAAAATTTACCAACGTATTTTTCCAGAAACTTTTCCGTCACCTAAGGATGCAATTGCAAATTTTTATTTCCCTATTACATTAATACCGATGCTTTTGCTACTAATATAAGTTAATAGATTTAGATTCGTGTCATCTATTGTCATGGCTGAAATGGTTTGTATCAGGTTACACCATCACTATAGTTCAGAAATAACAAATTTCCAAACAATGCTGTTAAATATCTTAAACCCAATTTGCTTGAAAAAGGCTATTGCTGCTATAGGCAGTAATGGCTTGGCAGCAATGGCTTCCTAGCAAATTGTGTTCAAAATAATCAACAGGAAAGTTTTTGCATATCATTCAAAATTGAGGAAAATGTTAATTCTGTGTACTGTTACCTTATTTCTGGGTTCAACTGTACACCAGCTGCATGGAATCATGGATGATGCAATATTGCACACCCACAAACGCACGCACGCACGCGCCGCGCGCACACTATATATATATATATATATATATATATATATATATATATATATATATATATATATATATATATATATATATATATATATATATATATATATATATATATATATATATATATATATATATATATATATATACTGAACCAAAAAAGTTTAGCAACACTGAGAATATTACTGTATTATTTAATTGATAGGTCATTTTCCAATTTGAACAACAGTCTCTTGTTACTGTAATGCTAGCATCGCGCCTTTAACAAGGCATCATTCAACGGAAGGGCCCAATTTAAATAATGACACTGAGGTGTCAATACCACCGCCGTACATCGCTTTCTCATGCTTCGAATTAAGCACCTGATGTCACGAAGAGGAATCGCATCCCATTCCTGGAGCTGTGCAGCTTCCAGCTCCCGCACGTTGTGAAGATGTGGATGGTTCTCACGCACCATACAGCCAAGAATGTCCCACACGTGTTCGATAGGAGACAGGTCCGGTGATCGCGATGGCCAGTCCAACGCCTGAACGTTGTTAGCCTCAAGGAAATCACTGGTGACCCTAGCTGAATGAGGACGGGCGTTGTCTTGCTGGAACATAGTCTGCATGATGCTGCGTAAAAGGGATGACAACAGGGGCGACAACTTCTTCACAGTAACGTTGGGCCGTTAAATTTCCGCGAATCACAATAAGATTTGTTTTGCCATTTTCATGGATTCCAGCCCACACCATGACACTGCCGCCACCGAATCTATCGTGCTGAATGATGTTGGCTGCATCATACCGTTCTCCTAAACCTCGCTAAACCCGTTGCCTACCATCCGCCACATCCACACAAAACCTCGACTCATCACTGAACAAAACGTGGCTCCATTGTTGAGCACGCCATTGCTGACGAGTTCTTGCCCATGCAAACCGATTCTCGATGTGACGCTCTGTAAGCGGAACAGCAACAAGTGGACGACGGGTATGCAGTCCAGCATCATGGAGTCTGTTTCGCACAGTTTGTGCATGCACTGTAGTGCCGGTAGCGGGACAGCCGCGGCGCAGTCTCAAACCTGTGACGTCGTGATGACGTCACTAAGTAGCAGTCTTCTCGTGGTGTTGTTGCTCTCCGTCTGCCAGATCGTGGTCGGTCATTAACATGTCCAGTTTCCTGCTCACGTTGGCGGAGACGGGACATGGTTGAGGCGTGAACATTAAAATGTCGAGCAACAGCGCGAGCGCTCTGCCCAGCAGCGAGTCTTCCTATTGCTTCATGGCGCTGATTTTCGGGTAGCCCTGGGCGGAGGCCCATGTTCAGTAGGGTAAACTTTTAAGCGTTTTCTGTTAACGTTCGTTATATGCTTTTGCAATGTGGTGAATTTTTGCCTTCGCTACCTGCCAATGTAGGCCAGTGCATGAAAAATGCATTTTCACATGCAGTAAGCGTGCGGCCGAGAAATGCAAGAAATGATTTGCATTACTTCATGATCAGCGAGACATTACATTGACGAAACATGCCTGCAAATTTGTAAATATATAAATGGACGCATAGTTTTAATACAACAAACCAAACTTCACTGTTGCTAAACTTTTTTGGCTCAGTATATATATATATATATATATATATTATTGTTCAAAATATACACATTTTTCCAATTTTAGGACAATTTTCCGCAAAGATTTTTCTGGAAAAATAGCATCACTAACTTCTACTACTACTACTACTACTACTACTACTACTACTACTACTACTACTACTACTACTACTACTACTACTACTCAAATATAATTTATAAATTAGTTATGTACGTTTCAAATTTCTGTAGAATATTTTGTAAGTAATTTGCCTGGAAGCGTGAGCTGCCTAAGGCATCGCCAGCGTTCTGCCGCAGCACACGCATCCAGTCAAATTTGTTAAAGAATATTCTATAGCTTATGTATATCACGTCAATAATCGTGAAAAACTGGGATTACAGGTTGAAATGGGTAAATGCGATGCCGATAATTGTTTTTTAGTTTGGGCCCCTTGCTTTTTAGCCCCAGGCTTGTAGCCTCGTTAGCCCCAAGCCTGTAGCCCCGTTAGCCCCAGGCTTGTAGCCCTGTTAGCCCCAGGCTTGTAGCCCAGTTAGCCCTTGCCTTAATCGGGCTCTGCTCCTGCGAAGCGCTGAAGCCCTTTGAAGCGCGTATAAATGTGCGAAAGCCTTTTCAAAAGCAGTAAAGTTAGCGTTAAAATGAATATTGTTATTATGGGCTTCTAGGTTAAAAACACGGCTAGAACAAGCGTTAACCTTATTGTAAGTGTAATTGTGCAATGCATAATAATGTAAGGCTATGGTGGGCTCCAGTCTACTACTCAACTATTATGTATATGACGTCATTATCAAAGACGGTACACCACTTGTCAACTGACGCCGCAATCAAAATAATCCAAGTCCTTCGCGTAGCCTAGGTGGCTGTAATCAGAATCCGTCGCGTAGGCTAGGTGTCAATAATTCCTGTCCGTCACGAACGTGTCTGAATAGTATGGCATTGATTTATTCAGAATTTGATAAGCATAATGTTGAATATTCTGAAACTAATTTGACTGGGAGCTGTTGTTGACCTGTATAGTTACGTTGAAATTAGGATTCTGGGAATTCAGGGTCCAAAGTATGCAAATCGACCTCAACACGCGCAAAATGTGGGTAGAGCTTAGCTAGAAATGGGCGGAGCATAGATAGAAATGGGTGGGCCAACCTGGAACTGGTCTTTTTCATATTAACCCTTATAAACCAGAAAAAGCCTTATGGGGTAAGGAATATGCTGTTAACATTTTTAAAACTAATTTGGCCGGTAGCCCTTGTTGCTTACGGTAGAAGCATGGTCCAATCGAATTAGCTTCAAGGTATTTAATATCTTTCTTGTATTGCTGTCTTCAAATTGAGATACTGCCACTTCAAGGGTTAAAGAGTTAAAATCCGTGTTTCTGACTACTGTTATGTTCAATATTCATGAAATCGCTTGGTTATTAGACTAAGGATCAATAACTCTGTTGTATATATAAGTTAATCTGTCAATAGTTTCCTCCCTTGAATATGGCGTGAAAATCTATGGATTGCTGGACAAAGCATTAAAGTGAGTATCTGCCTATTGGTCAACTAATGGGTGAGTTCGGATGTGGATGGGGCGGAGGACAAGATCTGACTATTTCTATGTGGAATAAAAAATTACAATTGAGACTTGTTGTATGCTTTCTGTATCGGTTTTAATGGGTTTGTTCCGAAATATTTTAAGAGATAATTTGTCAATTTGCTAACTAATTGTTTAAAGTAGACCTACCAAGCAATATGTCATCCTGTGTAAGCATAATCACTCCCAAACGCGCACGTGACCATGCCTCTTGTGAATGGCCTCCACAGGCATTATTATAAAGTTAAATGGATTTTTTGAATTATTTTAATCTGTATCATAGCAATATTATATTTGAATTATTTTAGTTCTTTTATTTCACAAAGTAAATAAATCTATGATTTTGTTAATATTAAAATTTTTGTTATGGTGGTTTAAAATGTGAATATGCCTAATTTACCAGTTTAATGAAACAGAATTGTGCCATCTGATACCAATTCTCTCAATCTGTCATTAAAACTTAGGCCGCAAATGTGACGCCGGTGCTCCGCAAATGTGACGCCGGTGCTGTTGGTCGCGATGGTGACAACGAAACAACGCAAAGAACTAGAGTTGAAACTCGTCGTCGTCGTCTCTGCATTTGAAACAGCCTTCATGGTGATAATGTTGACGACGCCGGTGGGACACAATGTCGAGGCAACACTGTTCATGATGAGACAGAGGGCGATGTTCTCAAATGATGTTCTCAAAGAAGGCCGCGAAGAGTAATGTATTCGATAACGATGGTGATGTAATAACGCCTGTACACAGCTCACGTGATATATCGACCATAGTGAATGAAAAGATAGCTGCAAGAATTAACCCGGTAACCATTGGAATTAAGGTGTCTCAATTTCAGGACAACAATACAGAGCAGCTTTTGCATATTACAAAACTAATTTGACTAAATCGTCTTGCTGCCATAGCTTCAAATTAGTACCCCGAATATTTCCTTTGTCAACAAGAATTTGTCCTTACTGTTATGTGAGGGTTAAACACATTACGGGTTTATAATCGCACATTAGAACTTTATAATCGCACATTAATCATTAGGTGTTTATAATCGTAGAGCATTGCAAGTGTTTGGGGGCTGACCCATGGACGAAGGCCGTTTCCCAAAATCCGTTCTCTATAGACACACCTTCGCATGGCCGATGGCTAGGAGGGAGTTAACACGGAGCATGTTCATGTGAATCTCCATAGTAGTTCATACATTTGACTCAGGTCGCAGCAGAGCTGATGCTTATGACTGACTTCTATATACGTAATTATATTAAAATGTGTGTTTTCGACTCATTAAATGGTAATCAATATGTGGAGTCATTACGTTTCTCCCGAACATAGTTGGCATGCATCGCACAGCGCTGGTATTCAGCTTGAGCACATGTAAAGCAGGATTCCTGCCGTCACCGACAGCCATCACTCCTATGGCCTCCGCCATCTTCTGAGCTGCGCTGATCCATGATTCTGGGTGGTCCTGGCCTGGACAGGGGCCCAGTGGCACCGAAGGCGGGGTCTCGGCAGCTTCTCGTGGCAGCGAGGTCTTCAACGGCTCGCACCTTGATTGAAAAGGCTGAGTAATGCGGGGAGACTCTGTATATACTCTACTGTGATTGCACAACAACAGACTTCTAGAAGATTCTAGTCGGGAGATTTGATAGATTAGGCCTAACACGTTTGACATACTAAGCACACACATGTAGATTTATAACACTGGTTTTGTATTGCCGTCGTAGTGTTGGTGTGATGGCGATAAAAACAGGACAGCCTGTTTTGAGGTCATAACCTTGAGGATGGTCTGAAGAGAGTTTCTTTTAAAAATGGTTATATAGTGTCGTGAGACAGGTGCTGCCTATGAAACAACAGCTCTATGGGTAGAATCTGTTTGGAAACTGCTTGAACTGTTTTGAAACCGAACTGGTTTTAAGCAGCAAATATGGCTATGGGAGGTGGTGGGCCCTGGTCAGGCGCTAGTCGTATAGACCAGCTGTGTGTGTGTGTGTGTGTGTGTGTGTGTGTGTGTGTGTGTGTGTGTGTGTGTGTGTGTGTGTGTGTACGCGTGCGTACGTGCGTGCGTACGTTCGTTCGATCGTGCGTGCGTGCGTGCGCGCGTGCGGTATCTCGCCCACACATGTTATGGCTGAGAGCTACTAGATACCCTGCGGCCGATCTCGTCAGATTTCTCGTGTGGCTGGGTGAGACTTGCTGGGTGACACTTGCCCCACCATCCTCCTGGGAATGGCGTGGTCCAGAACCGCTAATTTATATACAACTACTACTGCAGCTGTGTCCTTTACTATATGGAAACATGTGTATTATTGTGTGATTTATAGGGCAGTTGCTATGATCCTCTTTCTGCTAGTTTTTTACTGTTGTTTTTAGCTCACCTGGCCAGAATGGCTAAGTGAGCTTATGCCATGGCGACCGTCTGTCCGGCGTCTGTCCGTCCGTCCGTCCGTCCGTCCATCAACATTTTTCTTTAAACGACCTCTTCTCAAGAACCACAGGGCCGATTTCAATTATATTGGCGGGAAGTATCCTTAGGGCATAGAGATCCAAGTTTGTTTAAACAAAGCCGATCGGCCAATTTGGCCAGTGGCCATCTTGGATTTTGGCCGATTTTAGGAAATGGCTTTAAAACTCTTCCCCGAAACCGCTTGGTGAATCGATTCAAAACATTCGAAATATCATATAGGGCAAGAGCTGAGCCAAGTTTGTTCGAAAGAACTTTGGCCAAATGTTTCGGCGGCCATCTTGGATGACCTAGTTTTCGTGAAAACGACTTATTCTACAGAACCGCAGAATGGATCGAGCTGAAATTTTGAGGATATGATTATGGACTACGGGCCATTAAAGTTTGTTCATGGGAAGTTGATAGGTAAAAAACATGGCCGCCGTGGACCAATCAAATTTTAGCGTGTTTGGCTGGCATATTCAATTTTTTTATTTGATGGATTTTGAAGCCGAAATTGGTTTTCTTAACTCCGCTTACTTGTCAGTCAGCTGTCGTATAGCGATGACCCCCATCCGTCTTCTGTATGTCCGTCCATCCATCTGTCTGCCCGTCACGAACTATGGCGGCTCATTTTGTTATTTCTTGACGGATTGACACCAAACTTGTTCACAATGTTAATGTCTGCATCTAATATCTGTGCTTTGAAAATGAAACTGATAGGACGTCAAATACCAGTGTTATCACTCCTTAAATATTTGCAGGATCACTTTCATAGAGCAAATACAGGTTTGTTCCCACCGTCCATTGAGTTATCACCATGTCAGATTTTATTGCCAAATTAGATATTAAATTCCAATTAACAGATTAACCATTCCAATACTGCCGAAATATTTAAGATATGTATTATGTGTTCTGACATCTATGCTCTTAAACATATTTTGAAATGTATTTGATTGAAAGTTGTTGCTGCCTTAGGCAGCAATGAAAGTTGTTACTGCCTAATGCAGCAATGACTTTCAGTCAAATTATTTTTTAAATCAACTCCAGCTCACCCTAGCCTGCTGCTAACTTGGTGATTCAGCCAGATGCGCATGTGTTAAATGGATTGTGTGGTGGTTGTGGAATAATCTGCTATAAAGACCAAATACCTGCCTTTAGAGACCATTTTCTTCAATTGTATTTAAACCTCTAGTAACCGTCTGACTGAGTTTTTGCAGACGACATATTCCAAAGGTTATATCTGAATTTGATAAATATTTTGAAAACAATTGGACTGAAAGTTGTTGGTGGCTAAGCCGCCAACAACTTTCAGTCGAATTGTTTTCAAAATATTCAACACGTCAAGAGTTTTTGAAAATTGAAATTATTGACTGCACTGGCTTGTAGCAGTGAGACAGTTAGGAAACCAACTGTAGTTAGGACTGATATCATCTATTTTCACTTAAACATTATTCAAAATCACTAATGCAAAAAACCCCAGTCCAAAGATTGTTGTCAATATCTCGAAAACTAAACCATTTGACTGAAAGTCATTGGAAGTGACACCGATGGATGTAAAACTTAAGTAAGATTAGTTGAAATGCCAGTTCCAGGTGAGCGATACAGGCCCATTGGGCCTCTTGTTTCTAGATTGAAGTTAGACCCATCCCACGGTAATTGCATTCGTGTTCGTGTTCGCTTGGGATAACCGAGGATTTACTGATGGTGCTCACAGTTCCCCGGTGCTAAATCAGGTGCCATTATTATCACTCTCCATAATAGGAAGTGGCTGAAAAATTGTAAACAAACCTAATTATATCTCATCTTAGGCTAAGTAGAAATATCTTACGAAAACAAACCCTAAACATGAAGCTTGGCTAAGCGCAGGTAAGTCGATAAGCCCCTCAGCTAATGGAAGTTTAACTTTTGTTACCGACTGGTCAGCGGAATAGGCATCTTTAAACATCCAACTCCATTGGAGCGGAATAGTGTGGTTCCCCAGGGCCACTACTAAACCTCCAGATCCTCCCAATTTAGCCATGGCTCTGATAAAACACACACTGATTTTGTAAAACGGTAGTGGAGCGCCCACCTGCTTTTACTGCCATTTACCTCTGTTGTTGCCTCGCAGTTCGCTCGGATGGGCCCTGAAGGTGATAATACAATATGCACACAATTCTACCGAGGTTTTTCGATGGGACTGGCCTGGCTGGGCATCCGCAGTTAGTCTGTATGGAGCTTTACTAAATTTTCTTCTTTTTGGTAGCGCCGGGACTTGCACTAAATTTTGCGTCACTTGTAAGAGTTCAAGTTTACTAAAATTGGCTAATCGTTAGGTAGGAGTTTGACTGATCTGGGGCTTAAAACATTTTTCTCTGCGAGTTTGATAGTCTGCTAAAATTGTAGACCTAGAGCAAATGTCCGTAAACTACTAGTCACACACAGTCCCCTTTTACAGAATCCTCGAAGCAGTATATATTATCTTTGGATAGTGTTTCTCTCCATACCTAGTTTCACTGTCCCACCTCCACAACACCAGGTATATTTAAATAGTAGAATTAAAACCGTTTAAACCTAGTATATATTAAACCTAACTAGTTATATATATATATATATATATATATATATATATATATATATATATATATATATATATATATATATATATATATATATATATATATATATATATATATATATATATATATAAATAAATAAATAAATAAATAAATAAATAAATAAATAAATAAATAAATATATATATATATATATATATATATATATATATATATATATATATATATATATATATATATATATATATATATATATATATATATATGAAATCAAACCTAATTCCATCCCTTATCCAAGCTGGTTGTATTTGTAACCTCAAACCTAACTAAGTGTATTTCGAACCTCAGACATACCTAGTTATATTCAAAACCAAAATCCAGACTAAAACTAAACACATCAAAATCTAAAACTTAAACCAATAAACAGATAAACAAATCTATCTTTAAAAACTCTCTTCGCTTGAGGATATCCACCCAGTCACATTTTCCGGGTAATGTAGTTTGGTGATCTCAACGAATTGATGGGGCTCTGGCAAACCTACCAGTGAAGAGCAGTTGCAGTAGCAGCTACCTGCTGCCCACAATATTACTGTAGGTTTGATGTAACCTTTATATTCGTTAATTCTATTATATCTTGTATCGACAGGGACCTATTAACATCCGGGTTATCAATGTTCACGGATAAACCCTTCCGCTTCTAAAATTACCGACCTTTCCCTTCATTAGTCAGCTTGGAAATGGACTACTCTGGCACTACAGACTCCGAGAGTAGTTACTATTTCCCCATATCCCCCTCATTCCCCTGCTTGGTAGAACGGATAGGCGTCCGAAGCATGGCGTCTAATAGACCAGTAGTCTTGAACCCTTTGGGTGCGAATGCATGCCCATGACCACTGGAAGAAAGTCGTTCCACTGACCCACTATGCGGTCGGCAAATGTTTGCAGCTGGACCCACCACTCCCAACCCCACCCACCCCCGCTTCCAGCAGATTTTTCACACCGAGAACAGCTAGACAACGGCACCTGACCTTGGATGGTGGCGCCCATGGCGGCAAGCAGCAATTAACCGAGGCCAGTCCACTAGATCTGTTATATCTTCAATAGCTTGCAACATGCATGAGATTCTAATGTGCTTCTATGGTGATGCGATTTGATTGGCTTCTATATTCTCAGATCAGTCCTTATGGCAAGAACAGTTTCAAGTCAAATTAATTTTTGCCTCGTCTGCGGAGCAGAAAGCGAGACATATGTGTCACTTTTCCGACGACGACAGCGATGGCTGCGACTGAGTTTGGCAAAACTTATCAGTTTATATTTCAGGATTGATTAATCCAATTGGAACTAAACTTGGATACCTTGCTACCTATAATCTTAGAAAGCGGCATTTTGATACTGAGGTCACAAGTTCAAATGTCAAGGTCACTGTGACCTTGATAGAAAACTTTTTTTTCAATGTTAAATTTATGCGTTTAGCAAAACTTCTCGGCTTTTATTTCAGGATTGGTTATTCAGATTCGAAAGAAATTCGGATACATTGTTTTCTATAATGTTAGGAAGAAGCATGTTGATACTGAGGCCACAAAGTCTACGGTCAAAGTCACTGTGACCTTGATACAAAACAGATTTTTCAATGTTAAGTATTTGCGTTTAGAAAAACTTCGAATTATCTTTCAGGATTGGTTAATCTTATTGAAAGTAAACTTAGATATCTTGTTACCTATAATGTTTTGAAACAGGATTTTTCACTGAAGTCACAACGTCGAAGGTCAAGGTCATTCTGACCTCTACAAAAATGTTATTTTTCAATGTTAGGCTTTGCACATCTTATCATGTTATATTTCGGGATTGCTTAACCCTAATGGAACACAACTTTGGTACACGGTTGCTTATGCCATGCGGATACAGAATGGTGACATGCATGTCACCAGGTTAAAGGTCAAGGCCATTATAATATTACTATTTGACCTTTGCTTTTTCAACCGTAAGTTTTTCCATTCAGCAAATCAATTATATTTCAGGATTGGTTAATCCTATTGGAACTAAAATTGAATACACAGTTACCTATAATGTTTGGAAGCAGGATAATAACAGGGAGGTCACAAGGTCAAACGTCAATGCCACTGACAAACAGGAGACAGGCGAGATTTCATTCCACGGAATTCTTGTTTTAAAGATGAAATATGAACTGCCAAGTTGAGCTAAATGCAAAGTGTTAATATTAAAGCAACAGTTTTACCAATTTCTCATTGACCTTTTGACCTTAAATCCATTGTGTGATGCGCTGTCCTCGTATCGAAGCATATGTCCAAGTTTATATCCAGTATGTTTATCCAAAGATGAGACATGAACTTTTATTTTGAGCTAAACGGAACTTTTCCAATGTTGAAAATCCCATAGTTTTTACCAAGGTCACTGTGACTTTGCCCTTTGACATATTGACCACAAAGTCATTGTCTCATACCCTGGCGTTTGATGGAAGCATGTGCTCTAATTTGAGTCCAGTATGAATAACCAAGCATGAGATATTAACTGATAAGGTGACCTAAATGCAAATTGGACGACGACGACGCTACCACCATCGCCGCCTGAATATTGCATGGTATCACAATAGCTTGCCTTACGGTGAAGGTGAGCTAAAAATTCCGTATTGCACTTTGTAGAGACTCAAGATATATTTCATGTGCAGTATTAACAACGTCGATAGCATCTCAGTATCTATGGAGGCGTGAAAATAGGTCACACCAACGTCACGCTGACCCACGTTTCTTATGCTACATACCTTAGTTCTCATAAATTTGTACAAGATGCGGGTGTTAAATAAATGTATGACTCTGCTACTTTATGGATACTTTAACTAACTATAAGTGTAGCTGGCATTTAATCTAGATGTTTGTTGGCGCCATTACTTCAGCTTCTATTCTTTCGTTGGTTCATAGTGGTCATTGTTCTGCTGGCTTCCAAGGTAAGTGGAGCTTCCTAGAAAGTGCATAGCATAGTCCGAAACTAGTTTATTTCCTATGGTGCATGGAGGACAAAATATAGTTATAACAAGTTTATTGAAAACCTTTGCGGCCATCAAACTGTTCTAAAAAATTCGCTGATAATACAATGGTTATTAGGCACAGATTTCATATTTGATTTAGCTTATGCGTTTGGCCAAATCGGTCCTGTACTCTAAAATGGATGATGTGGAATGAGGAGGTAATATTGACCCACCTTTGGGCCGTTCTTTTGACGTTTATATCCAATATATGACGTCAGGAGGAAAATGGAGGGAGTTCTTATCGCCAATAAATCGATGTAGTCTGTGACGACGACTTCTGAGCATTTCAAATAAATTGCTTAAAAGACAACTTATCATTAACGATAACCATGGGCTGATTTCAACCGCACTTGGGGGAACACTCCTAGATGGGTAGATTTTAGAATCTTTGTCCACAAATCCGATTTTTAACATTCTTTCTACGGCCATCTTGGATTTATAAAAACAGTAGGTAGATACCATTAAATATGTTGAAGCTGAGCCGGGATTCCTGAAAACTGCATATTAAGTGCATAGTTTAATACTAGTTGTATATTGGTGCATGTGAATGAAAATGTAGTTGTGCCACGTTTAATAAATCTGTTGATGCCCATAGCAGCTATAGGTTTCCATCAAACTGCTCACAAAATAATCAGCTGAAAATACAATGGTTAGTTACACTAGGCAAAGATTTGATATTTGATTTGAATTATGCAACGCGTTTCAATCAGTGTTCTCAAAATAATCAATAGGACAGTAGTTAATATAGGTCCGTTTGGACGAATCGGCCCTGTACATCAGAAAGGATGAGATGAAAATGGAATGATCGGGTAAAATCCAAAATGGTGGACTAACTCTGGTTTTACCATCTTCATAGACCAGACACATAACATTACATATGTTCTAGATCAAACGGTATGGTATGCAAACATCAAGTATAGCACTTGAACTCGCTTCATAGACCAGGCATATACAATTACAAATGGTCTAGACCAAACCGTATGGTATGCAAACAGCAAGTTCAGCACTTGAACTCGCTTTTGAAGGTTAATCAAGAATGCAGGAAATTATCACCCACCATATCTTATAGGCGGATAAATGAAATGACCTTTACTAGATACTTCACTGCACACCATTCCTTTGTGATCCTATGAGACCTTTAACAGATTGCGTTATCTCTTATTGATAAAGAAGGGAGGTCGTAGAGAATATCGAGATAAGAAACATATAAAACATTTTATTACCTCAAACATTCCTTCCAAATTGCTAGCATACAGTACCGCTCAGACACAAGGCACGCACGCACACACGTATTGACAAGCGTTGGCACAGCTGTACACCAGTCGCATACACGTGCACGCAACTAATGGCTTCTGGTGGAAGTTTTTACAGTTTACTATTAAGTTATGTAACTAATTATTTAATTTTATATGTGAATTCAATCTATTTATCAATGGTTCGATCGATCGATTATTCAGCTAATCCATCCATCCATCCATCCATCCATCCATCCATCCATTCATAGACCATCCAACCACCCAATCAACCAATCAATAAACGACACGAGTCGATTCAGTCAATTAGTGATTGAGGCAAGTGACGTCATATATGAATAAAATTGTCATCTACATTCCGATATATGTACATCGCAGCTAGAATTCGGCAATCTTTTTAGTGTGGTCAGATATATTGTATTATGCACCTCTAGACATGGTCTGCTCTAAGATTTACATACTATTGTGTTATAGGTTTTGCTGTTTAAGGTGTGCAATGCCCGGACTGACAATACTGGCACACTAATAAGTTACAGATTTTAATTGGCTTATAATGGCCCGTTAGGCTTGGTATTAAGAATGTTCCCAGTATGATTTCACGAGGCGAATTTTATGTGGTAAGTGATCGTTGTATATCAATCGGTAATTATAACCAATGCCAACTTATCTGACCCACAGTTTAGCTCGTTTCTGAATTCGATTGCAGTTTGCTTACTGCTTAGTAAATATAGTGTAAGAATTGATGGATGAGTATGTAGTGCTTAAATCCTGGTAGGTGGTAACTGTGACGGCATCGCAGATGTTTGCTAGATACCCCCTCTGGTGGTGTTCATCTAGGCTCGTGCTGAATACTACAGACGAACAATAATACTCAGTATAAACGTGCCTGATTCCTATGATAAGGGCTAATGACTCATATTTCTCAAGTATCAGCTTCCCATAAATTACTCATGTTAATGAGGACTGTTGGTGTACATCTCGCATTGGCATTGTAGCCTATGAATCAAATAGTAAACTGATCTATTTTGTGTAATAGCCTACTCGACAAAAATTGAAAATAAGCAATATTTGGAAGAGACTCATCAATAATTTGACTGTTTGTGAACGGCTAATACAGGATAGTTCTGTTTGATGAAATCTGTTATCCAGGAGTCATCGAAAGTTGAGTTGTCAGTCATTATGCCAAAAATGTCATAAACACACGAAACGTCATATTACAGAGAAGTTATAAGTAAGGTGCATCAGTCGACCATCATGTGATTCTAAGTCTACCTCATTCTTAAAGACTTGGACTGTTGTAATAGAAATTGTTAGCATATTCATACAGTTTGAATTGTGGCAACGTATTTCATTGCCTGTAAATTCTCTGTTCTTTATTCAATAAATCTTGTTACTATAGAATTAAGTACAAGTCGCGTTTGTTTCATATTTGATAAAGAGGACAGGAAACAGCTTCTGATAAAAAGAACACTGTAACATCCAATATATGGCCACATCCCAACCAAACCAGGAGGCACGAAATTATGATATGTCAAATGATTGTGTATTGCTTCTGCTGTTCATACGTTACAGACAAGGTCGTGTTGTGGAAGTTCAGAAGTAAAATTGTTCTAAAATTCACTTTGTAGAACTTTAGAAGTGAAACTGTTCTACATTCGCATGGAAACAATTGGTCATTTTCTAGGAACATGATATGAAACGGGCGAGGATGTCGATGAGTAGTTTGCTAAGGCCTGTGACGAATAATATTTGGCCTGCTCAAGTCACCGCTATGTATAATGATCACATCATACCCATCACTCACACCCCTCACGAGATTGTCACAAGACCTATTTCTTTGCATTGTATTTGATGTTTATCGTGAATATAAGTAAATATCGCCATTAGAATTGTCCTTTAAGTTGTTGATCTGGGTCAATTAAGATTAGAGAAAGAGGGCAATCTGATTAATAAGGACAGTACATATGCGACGTGCAATGAGTGTTTGGGCTATAATGATTACTATACGATTGTTTTCTTCGTTTTTTCCCTGTAGCTAATTCTTCATCTTTCACTGAAGCCTATTTATTGTTATTATGTTATAATCGGAGACGTCAAATCTTGATCAAGAGGTCTTATACAGGGTAAGATATTTAAATGAATATCGGATTCACTTGTGAGATTATGCTACAGTTTTGGAGGAATTACTATCAGGTCCGCGCGCAATACTTGCCCGAACTTGGACGGTCGTTGAGACAGGTTATTGCTCATTTTAGTGATATATATCTATATCTATACTGTTGATTTGTTATCTCTAACATGGCGATGATGTCATCCCATATAAGGAGGTATTCTATTCTAACATTATCTCTGGAGTCTGTCATAGATTGTTCACAATGCACTTAAACCTTTGACCTATAGATTTTCAGAACTGCATTCTCTAGGTAAGTATATAAGCAAAGCGTTAGATAGAGTAAATCTAACTTGACTTATTGTACTGCTAGTCAAATTGGGCTAACGATATTCACCAACATATTTATTAAATTGTAGAGTTAGAATTCGGCTTTTCGCGCTCAAAACATTAGCAACAAGTAACTATCCCTCAGTCGAACGTCTGACACATTCTAAAAAATGGAAGTTTGATCGCCAAATAGTCAAGATCGTCACTCGACCATGCCATAGATTTTAGCACACTATCAGTAATAAACGCGTCTGCATAGTCAATTTATGATCAGATAAGGGTCAGGGTGATAGATAACATGTTACCTGATTTGAAGAGGTTCACAAGCTTAGAATATTTCAATAACTTTTTCTCTTCAAAAATAACAAACATGATTTAGTTTATCAGTACTGCTCAGTGATAGCCATGTGAAGTAACGACCTAACGGTGGTATTTGATTGGCTTAGATAACCTGTCTATGTATTAGTATACTTGATCTCATGTGACTGATGAGTGTGTGACACAGTTTTTATCTCAAACGTGTGAAATATCGGATGATATTCCCAGGGTCCACGCCATGTTTTATCAACAGTACCGGCATGGGGTGCATACAAACGTGATATTTATATATCTACCGGTGGTCCCGCTAAAGAGGCAAAATCGGCAGGGTGTAAAATCTATTGTTTCCATGGTTGGAGAGATTAACAGATGCAGCCGTTATAATTTTGTATGTGCTTTTTTACGGAGGTGACCGTTAAAAAGTCTTAGCTGTACATCGCTGTCATGACTAATTAAATTGTCGCTCCTTTTGGAACAACATTTATTTAAGTGCTTTGCATTGTGTATAGCCTTGCACTACTTGGCCAGGCCAAACAATGTATTCTCTTCGCATCAGTGGAAGAAGTGCAAACGTTAGCTCACTCGCTGGACTCATGACATGCTACATTTGTTCGAGTCTGACAGACAGGTACATCACGCAAAACACATGTAGAACTAACAGTATTACATTAGTAAAATGATCACAAAATGACAAAATACATTGCTGATAACTAACAATTTTAACATCGTATATCTCCATTTGCATTTACGTTTCTTACCTTCATTAGCCAACACACTGTTTGGTACCCATGCCATTAACAATTTATTTATATAAACTGTGTTCCTCATAGTCGGTTGTCTTAGTGCCTACAACGTACAGACCCCGTGGAATATCACCATTTCTTAACCATCAGTGCCGGCGCTTGATCCAATGTTCTTGTTTGCTTGGTCTAGATAATGTATAATTCGGTGTAGCTTTCACATGCGGTAATTGGCTGATAAGCGACATAGTCTAGCATTCCACATGACAGATATCAAATGATATATCGAGCACTGAGTACATTCTCTAACTATACTGAACATTGCCATTGTGACAACACAGAGCAGAAGGATAACAAGTTCAGACCTGCTATAGTTCCAACATAGGCGAACCGACAAACATACATCATACTGACTGACAGGCAGGCAGACAGACTAACATATACTAGTTGCGAGGCACATCTAAAATGATAAAATGCTATCTAAGCAACATCACTTTGATAATGGAGGGATCATATCTGTCACTCAGGTATGTGACGTTATAATCAATTGCACCGCTTGTAGGCTGACGTCACAATTGTAGTTGACAGAATGTAGGCATAGGCAGTAACAGCCTCCAGTCAGATTAATTTAAAAATATTCAACAGGTTAACTGTATAGCTACCTTGAAATTGGAATTATGGGAATTTAGGATTCAAAGTAGGCGTCGGCTATTATCGTATTCCATCAATTTTGTTTACGTTTGTGTTCTGATCAATGCTGTAATTAAGCCTCTTCAAGACGATTGTCATACTAGGCGCAATTGTCATGTTGAATATCTACATATTCTTTACAGATCAATATTGTTACATTGTAATGCAATATACACGGTTTCGATGCCGAATTAATTCATTGCTCTGATTCGTAATATATGGTAGGTCTATGTAAGTGATTTGCAGGAGAGTAACACTTGTACAACATGTATGATCAATGTATTCCCTTGATGGGATTTGATAACACACACATTGTCCCACAATTGTGTACATCCCACTACCCATTAAAACTAATATCGGCAATCTTACAAGCGGTGACAATTAACAAAAACGATCAATCAGACATTACATAAACCGACCTACTATTTTTGACACATTGTGAAGAGTTTGGATTTTCCCAATTTTTCGAATTTTTCTTATTTCTTCGTATCACACCCGCAGTTGTGCAAGCATAGCTTATAGACTCTTATGTAAAGGTTTGACCAATATTGGACCAGTAGTTTCCGCGATATCCATAAACCCAGAATTTGATCCGATCAGGATACAGGTTCTTTTATCCGGATTACACACACCCACCCACCCACCCACCCACCCACCCACCCACCCACCCACACACACACACACACACACACACACACACACACACACACACACAGACACACACACACACACACACACACACACACACACACACACACACACACACACACACACACACAATTCTCCTGAATGACAAGTTCATTCCTTGCGTTAAAAGTTGAACCAAATCGGATAAGAAATACTTGAGAATAAGGTACGGACACATGCGTGCGCACGCACGCACGCACGCACGCACGCACGCACGCACGCACGCACACACGATCACATTGGTGTTTACTAGGGTGTGTGTGGGGTTGGGGTTGGGGGACTGTAGGCTTGCACTCCATCTGTCCGTCTGTCTGTCCGTCTGTCGCAGTTAGTCCCGCACTTTTTTCGCAGTCTCAGGATATCATACTGAGAATTAGTACATTGCTTTGTTATGGGAAGTTACATACCAAGTTCGCGTTTCAGGGTTATGCCCCCTTTCGACTTAAGAAATACGAAAAATATCAGCTTTCAATACTTTTTTCGCACTCCTTTAAGATATTTAAGCGAAAATCGGTACATCGCTTTAGTATAAGGAGTTACAGAACAAGTTCGAGTTTCAGACATTTTCGTCAATCCTTCATGGAGTTATGGCCCCTTTCGACTTATCGACTTATGAAATACAAAAAATATTAGTTTTCCACACGTTTTCTCGTAGTCTTTCAAGATATTCAACTGAGAATTGGTACGTTGATCTGTTATGAGAAATTATAGATCAAGTTTGCGAGTAGTAGAGTCGGGGTCAAAATGATACCACCTACCTCAGAGCATGCTCGAAAATTTCCATTTAGACAAATGGAAAGGGACCACCTCCCTCAGAGCATGCTCGAAAATTTCCATTTAGACAAATGGAAACGGATGAGGTCCATGGGGACCAGATTGACATCTCCTTCCCCCTGGAACACTTCATGCATAACAGGGCCTACTGGGCTACCTATGACGGACAGACGCCGTATGGCGATCCACCGCCCCCTCAATACCTGGGGCATAGGTTGTGGAGGCCACCACGGATCGGCGAACGGCTGCCAGGGAGGTAGGATCATCCCGACACTACTACTACCAGGGGCTGAACGCCCATTTAGAGACAAGCCTCCACAGTGATATACACCACTGATCACCATCAACTACAGGGCCGACCTCTCTCTCTCTATTCTGTATATGCTCAGACAAACACGTAGTCTCTGCCAGAGTCGCATCGGCATGATGGGACCACTATCCATAGGGGCTTCCATCTACCTTGACAACGCTCACCTGGGAGGAGGCTAAAGGGATTAGCATGTTCACATGTTACACAGAGAATCTGGTGCTGAGCATGGGTCTCCAGCAGACATCCACGGCCTACCCTCTCCACCCCGTAGAAGTGCCAGACAGACTTGATCTCTTCACGTGGGTGAAAGCGGTCGTAAATGCTTCTCCGCAAGGGGTCGACCAAAGGATTGTACTGGGGGTCATCCCGGAAGTGGGCCCACTTGGCATCCAATATCATGGTAGTCTCATGGCAGTCTCAGCGCCCTGTGCCACTGCTGTATACGCCAGCACGAGCAGTATGATGAGAATCATGGCTATATATGAAGAGTCAAACTGAACAGAGTGAACCCCTCGAGAAATATCTGTGCCAGTTCGAGCCCTGTTCCATCCGAATCGATAGTGATCTTCATCCCCTCAGGGTCAGGGGCTAGCTGCTTCACTCTGCTGCCGGCTAAGAAACGTAGCTCTGGGACTATATGAGTCGTTTTCGGGCTAGTGAGTCCGACTCGCTGAAGCAGTTTAACAGCACCCTTGACTTTGGAGACATGTGACACACCATCTACCCGTAAGGTGCCCACCTGTAGGTTAACAGCTTCTTCTGGTCCATCGAATGGACGACGCAGCAGGAGCTTTCCACCTGTAACCCCGATCCGGTGACCCACCCTCGTCAGGGAGACACCTTCACCTATGTTGGTGAGGAAGGATGATCCTCGATTGTAGAGCTTTCGAACTGTCCCATCCTTTTCACAACAGTGGAGAGGGGAGTAACCTCTATGTCAATGACTACAGGAGGCCCATATAGGGGCCATCATGTTTTCCAGTCACCCCCCCCAGGTCCAGCGCGGTACCAAAATTCATTCTTCTCAAATATGAACTGCAGGTTTTTTGCCAGGGTCAATAGCAGGCACCTGGCATCAAATAGGGTTTGACCAGATCAAAGCTGAGGTCGTTATTTAGGGTGTTGATGGCTGCCACCTTTGTATCTGAGAGCTCAATCAATGGCTCGAGGATGTACTTCCTCTTCGGGAAATCGTACCGAAACACGATCTTGTGGCCATCTATGTTGCGATCCAGGCGCTCCTTCGTCACATCCTTGAGGTCTGTGAGCAGCTCCACCCCATCACCACCAATGAGAATGCTTTTGAGCTTACTTCGTACTGTAGGGTGAATGACTTGCCATCGCTCTTTTCTACCTTGGCAGCATCAACTGCGTACACATCTGCCAGGTCAGCAAGACCAGTCGAGTGAGCAAATACGGGTTCCATAGCACGCTATAGAAAGGGCTTAAACAGGAGATATACCCACGCCGATTGTCTGACTACTGCTCTCCGGTGGTGAGAACGTAATCTCACCCTCTCTA
This sequence comes from Chaetoderma sp. LZ-2023a, assembly GCA_034401795.1. Lineage (NCBI taxonomy): Eukaryota > Metazoa > Mollusca > Caudofoveata > Chaetodermatida > Chaetodermatidae > Chaetoderma > Chaetoderma sp. LZ-2023a. Next base: position 56,752,223 of record CM067365.1, read on the forward strand.
GAGGGGAGACGGGTGGTACAGTACCGTGCACAACATATATACACGCCGATGTGCTACATCAACCTCCGGGCAATGCACACAGCAGCTCACTAGTAGAAGTCGGCCGCGACGTGATAGGGTATCTCCCAGGTGCCAACAGCAACCTATGGAAAGCAGTCCTAGCCTGTTCACACCTGTAAATCACCTGTTTGACAGCCCTCCATTAACATATATGCCAGCACGGATGGGATATCGAATGCCCATTTAGAGTTTACACTCTTATTACTCATTGACCTGATGACAACATGATATCATACCAGCATTATCTGACCTTGGCCGAGATGATGAAGATAGAGGTTCGCCCCTTCATGACCCTTGCACAGATAAAGGCCTTAAACGAACAGAGGCTCGCATGCAACAAGAAAGAGAGGGACTACAGCGGGAGAACGGGTATCAACAGAACGCGAGCCTTGCAAGGAGGTGAAGGAACAGTGAAAATTTCCGACACTGGCAGGCCCTCCTGGAGGAGAGTAAGCGGGATGCAGGAGTCTTGACAGACGACGATGAGCCAGATGTCTTCACAGACGAGGATGAGCCAGGTGTCTTCTCAGACGAGGATGCGCCAGATGTCATACAATGGAAAGAGGAGATGGCACATAAGTGTAAAACCAAGAAAGCAATCCAGCGGCGGACCTACGATCTTGGTGATAAGGTGAAGTTCCAGATGTCACGTCTCAGAAAGCTACTGGCACCAGGCATAGTGCTGGATGACCTCTGTCTAAGAGACGTCTGTCTCGAAACCAGCAAGCTGGCATGGTTCGCCAGGCTCTCCAAAATGTACCCTTCTAGGACTCATGTGCAGATTCTGCAGGTGATGCAGGTTTAATATCCAGGTATACTATGGCAAAATCAGAGTGGCGCAAGAAACCAGAAATATACCCCTCCCTGATGGCTGACGAGGGCGTTACCATCCACGGCTGGCGACTCCAGCAGATAGATACCATCAGGCAGAATTTCGCCCATGAGGCAGAAAAGTACAGCACAACGCACAGGCGATATAAAACAGCCTACAACGTCCTCGCGTGTACAACCACTGCTGTGGGTGTGATTGGATCCAGTGCTGGGGTGGCAGCTGTGGCCACTGTCGCTACAGGGGTGGGCGCCATCGTCGCCATCCCGCTGGGTGGCGTGACACTAGCCGCCACTGTCTTGGCCACGGGCTTGGGGGTGGGGAAGCGGCAGATCACAAGGAGGCTGGAGAAGATTGCTAAGTACGTGGCACTGGCACAGATTATGCTACGGACTATCGACAAGTCTGTCAGCAAAGCTCTCGAGGATGGCTAGGTCACCGATGAAGAGTACCACCATATATTGAAGGTCCAAGCCCTGTACCGCACGGAGAAACCTAAAGTGCGACAGCAATACCTCAAAGGCTCCAACGGGGGGGGGGGGGGGAGGGAGCGGGGTGTTGGGGTGTGGGGTGTGGGTGGGGGTGGTGGGAGGGTTGATTTGGGGGAGTTAAAAACGAGATGTTACGGCGAGGTCGCATCGCTGGTCTCTGGAGTCGAGATGACTACAAATAGTGTGCTGCCTGTACGGTAGCTTTAAGAACACCAGTATAGATGGCCTTCCCAGTGAACCTCATGACAGTCAACCGGAGCCAACAGCCCCTCCTGGGTACACCCTTGACTGGCCTGAGAGGTCTACTGGATGATATACCAGAGCTAACACCGTTCTCCATCACAGTGGATGGACGGTCCCAAACCAGCTTCTCCATCAACCCACGACTGCTGACCAACCGCCCCATCACCATCAAGGATACGAAGCAGGCACATACTTGGATGGCTTCTCCAAGCCTCTCATACTGGAATCAGCAGCTGAACTTTGCTGTGTGGTATGCCACAGCATGATGTGGAGTAAGTTCCACTCTGCTTCACTCCTATTCTGGTACTCCTGAAGCTGTGCTCATCGCCAGCTATCTCACATTCCATGTGTACTTTATGGTGCGACGAATCCTCCATGAGCTGGGTGCAAGCCTCCCTGATACAAACGCATTCAACCCACAGCTCAACAGTCATAGCGTCTCAGCAGCCAGCAGACTACAGAGAGAGTTCAGCGCTCACTCAGACTATCGGTGACATGGTGGTGACAACAGCGGTCTAGGGGTTATGTACGGTGACCCGAGACGTGACTACTCAGGATTCCCCTATCGAACCCGCCGACGAGTAGGCCGTTGGAAGACAGCGACATTCTCATTCGATCCAAACTCCGAACCTGGGGCGCTGGTGCAAAATATGCACATCACTGTCTTACGGCAGGACTATCCAGATGTGTGGAAGTACTTTGTCCCATGCACCACCTCAGGCCTCACACCAGCAGGGATCGTTCGGATCAACCAGTCCCTGAAACAACTGTGCTACTGCCTCATTACGGCACATACCCAGCTGCGGTATTCCATAGATGGTGTCAGCGGAGCAGAGGTCCAGGCCATGTTCATCAGTATCGTTGAGGATATGATCATCGTGGCAGACCCCAGTAGTCTTATTGCTAAGTTCCAGCATGGGTTGCAGAAGGCCCGTCGCAATCTTGACAAGTCAAGGGCTATAACAACATGATAGTCAAGGGGAGTTCCCCCGGTGTCCACTTCGGCTTCAACACTGCCATCAACGCACCTATACATAGTACAAGCCATACAGTCATTCCGACCCTGACACTGCAGCTAGTCACCACGACACCGCTTCCCATGGTAGCTCTATGTGTGGTGTCAGGCCTAGCTATCATGGCGCGCGGGATGGGCCTAATCCGCCGCTAGCAAATCAGCTACAAGACTATCATGACTCTCTACAGTAGCAGTGGGGACCACGGTGAGACACTGAACCAGCTTGGTATGCCCTACAGCCCCTATATCCGCTGCCAACATGCACATCCAAGGGCTGGAGGGTTCGGCAGCACATCCTTTGTCCAGCTTGTAGTATCGCAGAGCCTTGTTCAGCTCTGAATCCGGTGAAGCCATGGCGGTCTGCAACTGCTGGAACACATCTGACAGATACTCCCGATCCTTGTAGAAACATTTAGCTGGCAGGAACTACTCGACGATACTCCCGCCCATGATAAGGTATTCGAGGAAACAGATCTGTCCCTTGCCAAATCCTGGATGGAGCATCACAGCTGTCAGCTCCTCTGTCAGCTCAGCACCGGAGAGCTGAGCGAGCTCATCTGGTGTCTTCTTCTTGTAGTCCTTCAACTCCCTCCGGAAGACATCATAGTACTTCTCGCATAGCGTGAGCCCGGACATGTTTAAGATGTCTCAATAGAAAGATGAATATTCCTGCGTACCAACCAAGTCACCTGGCAGACGCAGACTTGGAAGATCTTATTAGCTCTCTCGACAGGGGACACAGACGTTTAACCGCATTGTATACTCAGTGCTTAAACAATGACGTCAATGGTACAGATCGTGAAGCAACTGCCCGAGAGCCAGGCGAGGCTTCAGAAGGTGGAGAACCTGCCGCGAACCAAGACACAGAAGTTACTGATCAAAGCAAACCCTCCGGCAGTCCATGTCGCCAGGAACGTGGCAGAGAATGTGGCCATGGTGAAGATGACCGGGGAAATGAGGTTCTTCCTGCCACCACTGCGGCTGTCCTCGCTACATTGGTGAGTGGGGTGGCCGGGAACTGTCTCGGAATAACTCACCCCATCCAAAAGATAGCCCTCAGTGGTGCCTCCTACACTGTTGCCGCCAAGATTATGGGTGAACGTGTTACACGAATGGAGGCCGCGGTTCTAGGGCTAGGAACGAGTGCAATGGCTAAGATCATCGTCGTCTACGCTTAACCCCTCTGAATAGTGAGAGATGGATCACGAGACCCCTTCAGCATATGAGGCAAGGCGTGCCGGAGGGCGGTGTGTAGCCCATAGTTGAGCACGTGGACTGAGGATCGCCAATGCCCGGGAATGGTGGACCGCCCACAAGGCATGCCTCTGCAGGAAGGGCCAGTACCCTGAGCAATGCTACCCATTCCATTGGCCGACTGCGTGGTCCTCCTATGCCCACCTTTTTCACTGGGGTATGACAAGTAGGTTTAAGCCGTCTGTATATGTCACTCACAGACCTAGAAAGCAAAGAGCTAGGCGATCTTGCTCACTTGGGCGAGGCACGCCTCGGTTCAGAGGACACTGTTGCCCATATTCTCCTTCCTAGACTTCAATGAGAAGGGAGACCCACAGGAGATCCGAGGTACCATCCCAGCCAGAGATCTCATCGGGAACACTGATACGGTAGGACAATCGGCCATTAACAAGGCCAATACTGTATACAAGAGGATGGGCTTCAATAGAGGGTGATGATGCAAGGTATGCTCGGAGTCGATGAGGCTTGAGCCATCAATGTTATGGCTGAGTCCTATGCACAGGACCTGGTTAAGGATTTCCTGAAACCACGGAGCTCATTCCGACAGGATGGAGAGAATCTCAAGATAGGCACCCTCGGCCTGGGCCATATTTCTGTCAATGGCCAAACAGGTACTACCGCCAGCTTCCGGCTACCAGAGGTGAAGAAGTCAGGGTTCTTTGGTTTGCCGTATAAGACCACAGGATAGTCATGGCTTCCCGTGCATGTATCATACAGATACTGGATGTACTAGACACTGCAGCTGCTGCTGCTGGGATTTCATGCTTGACGCCTCCATCGCATCCTTCGTATCCGCCGGAGGTGCAGGATTCCCCGCTCTGTAGGTGAAAGAGCTGGTGCAGGAAGTACTGCCGTTTAGTCTCCTTCTGGTGTCTGACTCCGCCACTGAGGTGGTTGACAGTAATGATCAATGGTACAATGGCCCAATCACCAAGACCCAGAACCTGCAAGCACTGATGGAGAAGCTGCTGGCAGCCTGACTGACAGAACCACTTGTTCTAGTTATCGATGACCCGGCAATGGAGCAGAAGACAGTCACCTACCTCAGCAACATCACCAGGCGCATCCAGCAAACAAAGATAACTGTCTACATCCTCTTTCAGAAGTACACCCGTGAGATCTCACCAGACATCCGCCACAATGCCTGGTTGCTATGCTTCAGCTCCAAGTGTGGATGTGTCCTGCTCGAGACCATATACGACAGCCTAACCCTCAAGGATAATAAGGGGACTTTATCGCAGGTGTACAGAGGGCAGCTGAGCTGTACCACTTCATCTTCAGCAACAAGGAGACAGGTGAGCTGCCACACATCAAGCCATTTCTTGAAAAGGCGCAGCCCTTCACCTACAAGCTGAATCCAGCCAGGAAACTAGCCTGCTCTAAGTGTCATTTCTGACAGACTGTCGCAGCTGCCGCAACTTTTTTTCATTCATCAGAAGACTGCGCAGTCTCCGTTACTTCGTCCGCAGTCTCCGCTACTTCGTCAGAGTCTTGAGGACATTCGTCAGAAGCTAGATCGTCAGAGTCTTGAGGACCTTCGTCAGAAGCTACTTCGTCAGAAGCTACTTCATCAGGTCCGTACTGTCCCTTAAACTCTATCCACTGAGGGTCATCTTTTGGGATTCTCTTCATCTGGTTCTTCTCATGGTACACCGACTTTAGCCATCCACGCTTAGCATCTGACTTGTGATGGGATTTGATGAGGTAGTCCTGGTTGTTATCTGGGAATTTCGTAAATGCTGGTAGATCACTGGCCAATCTCCTGCGCCCTTTTTAGTTGAAGATGTGCTCAACAGTCTCCTTGCAGCCAATAGTGATCCCCTCCTGAGTACCTTCTGCATGACTGGTGTCGTGGCTCTCTGCTACAGCTGCACTGACCTCCTCCCTGAAGTAGCTATTTGCTCCAGACTGGAGTCTATCCAGCATCTCTCGCTCTTCCTGGCTATGGAGGCTAAATACGGCACCCCACTTGCCGACCGTTAGTAGATATTTGGGTTCGACCCTCGCCCTTTGGAAAGCTAGAATAACAGGAATGTTGGTTGTGTCACAGATAGGTTGGGTAGTACCTTGACCTGGGTGCTGTCGAACTTCCAGTAGAGTATCCGAGTCAGGAGTTCTTTTGTACTACGAGTTGGCGCTCCTTCCTCTATGGTGGCCAGTATCTCCGCATCAGACGGAGGTGTGAACTTGGCTCGCTTGTGGATAATGTTGATGTCACGAAGCAGTCCTCGGACCCTGTCACAGTGGGACAGTGCACGCCGTGGCTGTGACTGTCGTGCCGACTTGTCCTGCTGCCTAGAGACAATCTGCTGGAGAACTTTACCAAACATGGCTAATGGCAAGTTTAACCCCTCTATATACCCAGACCGTAAACATGCTGCAGTATGTGCAACATCCAGATGTGACTATTGAACCCGCGACATCGCACCACACTGATCCTCGGAAGGACTGCCTGATGGTCATTCGACCCAGTATACATGAGGAGAACCCGTTGTCCGCTGCTGGGAAGTACATTGACTTTGCAATCGCGACACAGATCCACGGGATCAAGAGCATGACACTCGCGTTCAAGCTTCAGAGCACAATAGAACAGACGGTAGATCTCCCGCAGGTTCTGAACAGGTGGGAGATAGTGCAGAACAACAGCATCGTGGACACCACCTATGTGAACGATGAGTACCGAGTTCTAGGTCCGCTGGCTCGTGGCCCAACCTTCTATGTGAAGGGAAAGGGGTACTATGCTGTGGGGTGCAATGAGAGGTTAACCGAATTTGAACTACGGGCAGTTGTCGAGAAGCCTGTGGCAGTTCCACTCTTAACCCTCCCCGAGAACACACACGTGAATCCAGCTGCCATGCAGGATATGCTGTTCCTCCGGGTCTACAGTGAGAAGCTCGCAGATGCGACGATGAATGATCCACGACTTCTGGCATGACGAGAATGACCAGGAGCTGAAGCAAACGGGTTCCAAACAGCAGATCGTGCATGTGGAGCGAGAACACCAGCAGGTCCAAGCCACAGCTAACCAACGGGTCGTGCTGACATTGCATTGTGGTGCATCGGACTGTGTCGCTGTTGCAGTCCTTGTTCAGAAAGGAGGAGCCATCCAGCATGTGGATAAGCTAGACGACTTCAAGCTTGTGGTTGCTGGGACCAATGTTCTTGGTGAGGTACGCAAGCTGGCTGATTACCAACTCTACAGACAGAAAACTAAGTCATATGCACTTCTGCGCCTAACCAGTGGAAGCGACGATCTCGAGTCGGCACTCGAGGGCCGTCACCACCTCGGAGGCAGGGAAATCCCACCTAACCAGGGTAACTGGCTCAGCTTTAACATCGGACCCTCATAGCTGGGACTCGCTCATTAGATGTGATGGTACTTTACTTTCGCTCTGCTAAGGTATGCGTGTCGAACATATCAGGTATTCAGCTTGAGCACACGTAGAGCATGACTCCTGTCATCATCGCAGCAGCTGCCACCACTGCTATACGCTCTGCTGTCTTCTGACCTGTCGATGCTTCATAGTCGAGCGTTGGCTCAGATATCTTTACAGCCTCGTAGTACTCATCAAGACTCATCATCTGCCTCTTTGAGGCTCTGGTTGGCCTGAGCTCGGAGTTGTCGTCGGCGTGCCACCCTCTGGCGCATATGCTCAAGTGCTTTGCTGTACTCAAACTTCTCCTTAGACAGCTTCTCCTTCACCTGATTATGATGCTCATGCTCGACCTCTGCCGCCTTCTTGTCGGCGCAACTGAGTCCCCTATTCTCTAAGGCAAACACACACATATTCAAGATTGCGGAGGCAATGCTATAGACTACAGTTTAAAGCTACTATATAACTGCCCCGGCGTCGGATCTCCAGAGCGATGTATGAACCAGAGGCTGATCCAGTCGAGGATATAGATGACCAGGACTATGGGGAGGACTACGATGAGGAGGATGATTATGATGCAGACGATTACGTTGTAACGGAGACCCAGGGTGAGTGTGATGATGTGGAGCATCTGTTCACAAGGAAGGCTGGCGAGATGGTCCGCAAGATCGCCAATAATGCTCTCCATTGGGTGGAGAAGATTTCTGAAGCCATACCAGCCATCACCTCAGGAGTAGGTACGTTCTTCAGAGTCGCATGCCCTTGGCTACCGTACATTGCCATAGCGCTCACGGCCATCTGGGCCGCCGAACATTTAAGCCTTACTATATAAGGATGGCATATCTGTACGACCTGGTCAAGTCCCTTAACTTCTGAGGGTTGCTCAATAAACTACTGTTCAGTGAGGATCCAGCAGAGATTAGACACCAGTGTACGGAGGTGTTTGAGGAGGTCTTCAGTGATGGTTGAATGAATGATGGCCGTCTGTTCGTCTGTTTAGAGTTCACCCAGGCTGTGCATGACAGGACGGGAGTGGACGTCAGTGATGAAATCCGGGAGTTTATCAACCGTCTTTCTTCAGGAACTCTACTGTCAAGGGCCACAACTTCACATTGGAAACAGTTAGCCAGTGGCTCAGCCACCAGGCGATGTGGCAGATATACAGAGCTCGTCCACGGCACATCAGGCATGCCCACTTCGAGGAAACTGTCCTGAGCAGAGTTCACCAGGCAGATGTTCTATTTCTTCCACATGACTTGGTTGGTCGTTAAACCTACACGTATGCCCTCACCATCGTTGATGTCGCCAGCAGGTACAAGGCTGCAGTACTGCTCACAGATAAGTCAGCTGGCCAGGTGGCCCAGGCATACCAGGATGTCTACGAGGCAGTGAGGCAAGGCAAGGTAGGGCATCACCGTGCCCAGGCTATCATTGAGCAGTGGAATCGGACACTGGCAGAGACTGTTCCCACACCAATATGCCCAGGAAATGGCCGCGCCGAGTGAACGTTCTAGAGTATGGGTGAGAGGGCTGCCTGCTGTGGTGAAGAGATCCAATGCCGAGGTTACTAGGCTAATCGGTAGAGGCTATCAGACACTCTGCTGGTAACAGCTCTAGAGGAGCGAACAAGGGAGAGGAGTGCCTACCAGCTGATGCTCTGGTTCGGTACCTGTATGAGCCTGGTGAGCTGGAAGGTGGTCGACGGCGTGCAACAGATACTAACTGGTCGATAGATGTTCACAGGCTTGACAGGTATGTGGATGGGCGACCTACACTGTACTACCTGGCACGCCAGCACCGAGTGCCTCGACAACCTTTTGTCGTAGAAGAGCTTCAGCTAGTCCCTGAAGATGCACAGCTACCATCCCCTAGTGTGCTAACATGATACTCGATGGGCTTGGTATGGACCCCATCTGGCAGCACATGGCGCTTAGCATAGTAAGCGGGGAGTCCGAGTTTTTCCTGCGCATATGTCACCATTCCCTGGTTGCGCATGTGTAGGCCTCGGTTTTTAGCCCTCTCCACTCTGCCATGTAGGGCGCTGTAGAACCTCTGCCAAGAGACCTCATTCTGCCGCTTTGACATTCCCTTGGCCGAGCACTTACTTGCATCTGCGCTGTCCACGTAGTAGCATTTGGAGCAGAGAGCGATGCCACGAGAGCCTTCGAACTCGAGCTTGAACAGTCCTGGAGTCCGTCCAGCCCATTTGTCCCAAGCTAGCCAGTCCCGCTTATGAGCCTGGTACTCTGCTCGCATCTCAGGGCGAATGACGTTGTCAAGGTTGGAGCCTGCTATAGCAATATACGTGGAATCAGTGAACATCTGCAGGTACTCAAAGCTGTCATGAGCTACGTAGCAATCGAGGAAGTCGTAGTAGAACTCCAGCATTCGCAGATTCGCGAGCTCATAAACGGCTATCCCCACCTGGAAGGGCCTTCGAATTCTGATTCTCGGCTTGTGATTCTGGAGCTCGTATGACTCACTGATCTCCTAGAGATCTTCGAACCATGCACTACGCAGGCCCTTGTCTACCATGCATTCATGCTTCGTGAAGCTGCTGTTGCTATGGCGTTCTAGGGCCTCGATGAGCTTCCCATAGGCACTGTTGCCGAGGAGTTTGAAGAGATCTGCCAAGAGCGCTTTCCTCTTATCTACATCTCCCAAGCGGCGGGCCTCTGTAACATTCTCCACGAACCACTTGAATCGGCGCTTGGCCTCAAAGTCTATGGTGCGCTATACAGCAGTGATCTCCAGGCCATGGGTTATATACCACTTGAGGGTCGGAGCATACAGCAGCCGTTTCTTGCCAGAGAGGGCACACACCAGCTTCTGGGTGGTGGGCCGCTTCCGCCCTGTTCGCTCTAGATATGCCAGCATCTCAGACGACATTGCCTCTACCGGGATCTTGCGGTTATAGAAGAGAGGAGGCATTTCCTCGAACTTTGCCCACAGAGCATTGGGGACCTCTATATCCACCTCAGCAAACCCAAACCAGCTGTCTGCTAGAAGAGCCTCCTTAAAACTAGCTACCCCACTGGCCCCGGACCAAGGGCGCACTTTCTCCTTACCACATGGCATCTCTTTGGCCATTGTTGACAGGTACAGAGCATTTGTGTCGTAGCCGAGTAGACGTTGGCAGACATGCTCACTCTGGCAGATTCAAGTCACACCGGCCTCGAGGTATCTGGTAAACACGATGGTCGGACCGCCAACAACAGCACCCTTCAGCATCTCGTAGGCTTCCTTGTCCGGTGAATAGAGGCTAACATCCGGCATGTGCTGAGCGGTTCCACGTAGGAGGTACTGCAGCGACACACCTGGGAGAGACACTGCATCTTTAAGAATGTCTATTTCTCGTTCTGTGTAGAACTCCCGCATCCGCTCTAGGGCTTCGATGAATGGACTGACGTCCAGGTTGTTGTAGTATCGCAGCCAGTCAGTGAATGTCCGCATTTCATGCTTGCTGAATGTCTGGTTACACTGTTTCTACTCTATTCATGTCAAGAGGTTGCCACCCTTGAGCTTAGATGTCCATGCTGGGTAGTCAGGAAGCCCTGGATAGTTGAGCTTCTCAGGTGTGTCAAACCATTCATATGGGAGCCAGCTCTTCTGCTGTGTTCACCCGTAAGCTTTGACCCACACCTCGTACGAGACTCCTGGGCCGAGGTAGTTCAGCACATCGAGAAACCGTGGCTCAGGTCTTATGAGGAACATGGTCTGACTAGCCTTCTTGGCGACTTTTACCTGTACATCGACAAAGTACTTCATGATGAAGTTCATGTCATACCGCCCAGAGTTGAACCCCAGTACAGGCACTTGGGCACACCACTCGTTGATTAGTCGCTGCTGTTGCTTTGGGAGCTTGTCCAGGTCTGTCGGTATGTACTATGCCCTAACCCTTGTCCAGATTAGAGATGCTCGCCGTTGGATCTCCAGCATGAACTCTCTGATCAGTTCTTTGGGGTCAGGATTGCAGAGGTGGGTGGGCTCACTCGTGACGCCCTCTAAGGAGCTGCCAACTGACACAGAGATAGGTATGTGAGTACTCTCGATCGTGAGAGTCTCCCTAGGATGAGTCTTGATACCTTCTAGGAGTGCTTCGAAGTCGTAAACTATGAAGGGTGGGTATGGGACAGTCCGAACTCGTTTAGGGACGCTTGGGCAATGTTTTATACAACACTCCCACTGTACCACAAGCGTGCATCCAGAGGCTCCCAGCTTCTCCTCTCAGGACTGTCTTGCGGTATCTTTGTTCGGCATCCTCACCTCGCTGGTGTTGTGGACACCCGTGCCAGTGACAGCCATGGAACTGGTAAACGGTGTTGGTGGTCGGATCATAGCCATCTACGGGAGCGCCCTTGATCCAACCCTCGCCACCATGCCCACACTTTACATGGTCACACGCTTATGTTTGTCGACTCATACTCGATCCAACGAGTAGGCGCTGAACTCGATGGTTGGGGCGGATAGAAGGCTTTCTCATACACAGACTGTGGCGTGGTGTCACGGTAGTGAGCCGCTTGACTGATCATGTGCCAGGTGCCCTCTTCGGTTGGTTCATACACGCGAATCTCGATCTTGGCGAAGAACTCTACTTTGTCCACCTGATGCAGTGAGGTCTTGCGGACATCAGGTACTGTCTTGTCGTAGAACTGTGTGGCAAGCCCTCGAGCAGGAGCTGTACTTCTATCAGCTCCCGCTCCTCAGTGGACTGCTAAACATCCCCAGAGACACTTGTTGTCCCTGTAGGTGTCGGGGGGGGGGGGCAGTCATACTCTTCTTCAGTCGTAGCCAGTCTGGAAGGGGGCCTGTCCCAAGCAGAGGTTGGCGGTCGATGAAAGCCCTGAACTCAATGTTGATTGATCGAACGAAAGCCCACTTGGTGTTGGGTCGATCGATATTGTCTGTGTCGAGGCGGGCTTGCTCCCTTGCTGCCACCCAGTCCTGAGCTGCTCCTATCGTGTTCAGCCACGGGCTCCCTGGAGCATTCTTGTGGAAGAGCATCACCCTACTGTCTTCGATGTAATGGATGCGATAGGTATGGGTGTAGCGGAGGTAGATGGCGTTCTGGACAGTCTGCTGGATCTTTTGCATGATCTGGCCTATGAGGTCTCTTTCTAGACCTCTGAAGAATGTCCAGTGTACTGACCGGCATCTTCTATCCTCTGCCTCCCTTTCGCCGAGACGCTGGTTGAGAATGTGTTTGCTTTCTTGCCTCATGCTCCAGGCTAAGGGTTCAGACCTCGGCCCCCTCATCAGTCGCGTAGTGATCCTGCATAGGAGAGGTAAGCACTCCAGTGGATGGTCTTCCATCCGCCTTGCTACAGTCTTGGCTCGCAAGCTAGCAGTCACCTCCTCGTCCAACTGACGAAGCTCACATATCCACTGCGCTTACTTGTGGGGATTCCAAGGATCATCTTTGGTAAGCGCTGGAAACCTTCCCGTCTTCATTGCTCGGGAGAGTTGCTTCTACCACTCCTCGGCACGGACCTGTCCGATCATCTGGAGCGGGCGTTCAGACCCTATTATGTGTGGCGATCAGTACCTGTGGGTGGTGTATATCCTTGTGAATGCCTGTCTCTAAATGGGCGTTCAGACCCTATTATGTGCAGTGATCAGGACCTGTGGGCGGTGTATATCCCTGTGGATGCCTGTCTCTAAATGGGCGTTCATACCCTATTATGTGTTGCGATCACTACCTGTTGGTGGTGCATATCCCTGTGGATGCCTGCCTCTAAATGGGCGTTCAGACCCTATTATATGTGGCGATCAGTACCTGTGGGTGGTGTATATCCCTGTGGATGCCTGTCTCTAAATGGGCGTTCAGACCCTATTATGTGTGACGATCAGTACCTGTGGGTGGTGTATATCCCTGTGGATCCCTGTCTCTAAATGGGAGTTCAGACCCTATTATGTGTGGTGCTGGCGATCAGTACCTTTAGGTGGGGTATATCCCTGTGGATGGTTGTCTCTAAATGGGCGATGCGACTCTAGCAGAGACTACGTGTTTGTCTGAGCCTACACAGAATAGAGAGAGAGAGAGAGAGAGAGAGAGGCTGGCCCTTCTGGTGTGGCGATCAGTGGTGCATATCACTGTGGAGGCTTGTCTCTAAATGGGCGTTCAGACCTGGTAGTAATAGTGTCAGAATGATACTACCTCCCTGGTAGCCGTTCGGCGATTCGTGGTGGTCTCCGTCTCAACACCCTATGCCCCAGGGATTGAGAGGGCGGTGGGGGCCACGGATCGCCGAATGGCGGCCAGTTGAGGAAGGTGGTATCATTTTGACCCCGACACTACTACTTCGGGTTTCAGAAATTTGCGTCAATTTTCGGTGGAGTTACCTCCTCTTTCTACATGAAAAACAAAAAATATTTGTTTTTCACACTTTTCACACTCCTTCAAGGGATTCAACTGAGAATTGGTAGGTTACTTTATTATAGGGAGTTACAGAGCAAGTTCGAGTTTCAGACATTTGCATCAATTTTCCATGGAGTTAATGCCCCATTTCAACTTATGAAATATTAAAAATATTAGTTTCCCACACTATTCTTCGCAGTCTTTCAAGATATTCAACTGATAATTGGTGCGTTGCTTTGTTATGAGAAATTACAGAGCAAGTTCTAGTTTCAGGAGTTTGCATCAATTTTTATGGAATATCGTCCCCTTTCGACTTATTAGCGTTCAAGTCTTTTTCGTTCCCCCTCACCATATATAACTGGAACTTGGTTTATTGCTTTGTCATGAGAAGTTACAGATCAAGTTCGAGTTTCAGTTTCTTCTGCCAATTTTTAATGGAGTTTGGGACTGTCAATCTCTAGAGGTTTATATCACCGGGTAGGGGACATGTATTGTAAAGCAATACTTACAGAATGCTTGTCTTTGTACTGATTATTCTATACAGGAGAATAATTGTTATCCTCCACCATCCTAGCCTATTGGGTGTACGGTGGCGAACTAGCTATCAGCATGTTGGTCTGTCCGTCCATCCATTCATCCACCAGCCTGTCTGTCCATCTGTCTTTATGCCCATCTGTCAATTCTCGTCAACACAACTACTAGAATTTCTAATGGATTAACCTGAAAATCTGTGCACATTATCAGTAGCATGTGCATGTGTTCATGTGTTCTATGCATACATTTTTCCTGGCTGGAAAATTATTCATTACTGAGTGATACCCCTTTAAAAACCTTGAAGCCGATGCACAACTTTAGAATGCCTGCATGGATTCCGGCGAAATTTCGTCTGATTATTTTTATCCACCGGGCTGGAATCCTTGGAAATCTAGCAGGCAACATGTCTGTCTGTCGATCCATTTGTCCACCTACCCATCCATATCCCAGTTTATATGCATTCTTTCCTTGTCAATGCATGTCCTCCTATGGTTTAGTTGCGATTCCTGGCAAATTGTCTAAATATTACCTGTACCACCTGAAGATGTGCATATACCTTGTCCGGAAAAATCCGTCCATGTTTACCAGACTTCTCCCATGAGAAATGTAAAATTCATCAATATTTTATTTCATACCTGAATTTCAGAGTTTTGTACCTATGCCCACACTATTTTGGAAGTGGTCATAGTACAGTGCCAGGAGGCCATGATTTGTTTTCGACGACATCCACCCATGTTTTCCAGACTTATCTCCCCTGAAATACTTGTCTTGCTTTGGCCTGATCTGGAAGAGTTTTAAACATACATGTATGCTTAGATTTACCTTTTCACTGATCATATTACTTCAATATGCACTGCTATGGTTCCAGTTCGATGAAATCCATCAATTTTCTCAAAAGTTATCTCCCCTTAGTTTCATCTTCATTTTTCAATGATTATATTTTCTAAAATATTGCCCTTTACAATTAACAAATGTTGACTCTTGATGTGTGTTTATCAGAAATTTTTGATCCGTATGTGGTTGTGTGCGTGCGTGCGTGCGTGCATGCGTGCACGTGCGTGCGTGCGTGTGAGTGTGTAGGAGAGGTGGGGGGGGGAGGGGTAAGCGATGCTATTCCGTCTTCTGATGGCTCCTGTTTAGCTATAGCAATTATTCTTAAAATCATGTCGCATTTATCACAACTCTTTTTATTGTATGTGTATTGCTGGGATAGTCTGTCAAGTGTAGGGATTGGATGTCTTTGATGGATTTTCCATTTTATTAAACATACTGCTAAATATTTTGAATCTAATTTGACTGCACGATGTTGCTGCCATATTCAACATCTTACCTTGATTAATTACCTTGAAATAGGAATTCTGAGGATGCAGGGTTTAAGAGTGCATAAATCGATCCCAACACGCGCAAGCAAAGCCTGGACTAAGCTTAGCTAGAAATTGGAGGAGCAGTTAAGACAAACAATTACTATCTGTACGGAACATGTCTCAATCGAATGGCTGACCTGTTCTTTAGTTTTGATGGGCAGAATTATGCAAGGTATCTTACCTACTTTTCTGTTTTCTTGGCAAGCAAAGAAGAATCACACCCGGGAGCAACGGAACTGATTAAGCTAGGTGCTATAAGTTTTGTAAGATCCGATGTGCCTGGAAATTTGTGGACAGTGTACAAAACAGTAGAGAAGACATTTATGAAGCACGCAAAATCGCATGCATGAGCAGGAGGTAGGCGAAAGTGAGGCAACCACTTTAATTATAATAAAAAGCTGTTCCGTATTGGGTCTGGTGCTCCTGCACCTACCCATATCCAAACTGATATCATGGCTGCTGAGTCAATTGAGAAACTGGCCAAAGAGACTTTTATAACAGAGAGACTTGAAAGGCATACAGATTTATTTGAACCAATAAAAAAGCAAAAATTGAAAACGTTTTCTGACATGACGAAGAGTGCTCATGGGAAAAGAATCGTGAAATAGAATAAGACAACACGGAAATATTGCCTTCCAGTTATTGGTACGATCACAGAATAAGTCAGAGAAGCTTGATATTGCATGTGTTACATTATCTACTTATGCCAGTATCATCATCAATTGGCACGGCTGATGGGTATCTGCTGAAAACAGACAAAAGTAAAGGGTTTCCCTACTTAACCAAGCGAATATCAAATGCAGAGACACCATCTGATCACAAAACACTGAACATTGAAGATCGAAACGCCACTTTCTATTGTATGAAAGCGGTGCCAGGAACATTTAAGCAGATAAACCTGAAATTGTTTGATGTTGGTACAATAGGGAAATCAAATGTAATATTCAGACGGATATACACGAGGAAAATTCTATCAAATCAATGGAAAGAACACACATAGCTTCTGGAGAGAAACGTATAAACAAGGGTGAAAATATAAAGAGACCTGAAAATTGGGAATTCCTTAGTAATAACGAAGCCAAACAGCAACTAGTGCAGCTGATGCTTAAAGTATGGGGGAAGTGATACATTTAGTTCAAAACTACTTAATAAGATGGTCATTGCTATTTGTGAGGGCAAGGCTTATGAATTAACATCTACTGATGGAAACACAGTGCTGATTTCAGAGATACAGGCCATAGAATCTGACCAAGAAGAAACAGACGCAATTAAGGGTTATTCTCTACTGTGCTTGTACAATAAAAGAGGGCTATGACTTTGTGTGTATCAGAGGTCCACCTAGTGATGTATTTTTTACTTTCTTGTACTATGCCCAAATCATGAAGACACATATTATTTGATACTGGTTCTGAAAACAATAGAAAGCTGTTGGACACTTAAAAATTGGCTAAGAATTTTACACCGCTTTACTGTTCTGCCCCTTTGGGTCTTCATGCCTTTACCAAGTGTGATACAACAAGTGCATTCAGAGGAATAGGCAAAGTAAAACCCATCAGACTCCTACAGAAGCAACTACGATATCAGGAGGCTTTTCAGACCAGTAGTGAGTCACGGGACATCACAGAGAATCTCTTCCTTCAATTAGAGGATTTCACCTGCTGAATGTACAAGATTACTCCCATAACAAACGTTGACACACTTTGTTTGTCAAAGTTAATGCTGAGAAAAATAGCAATCCAAAGAAAATCGTTGACTTATACACCTTACCTCCACCGAGAGTTTGCCTCCGCGAGCACATAAAGAGGGTTAACTATCAGGTAGCTATTTGGAAGCGATCCCACGTACCAAGGCCATACATCCCTGAACACACTGGGAATAATGTCTGGACTGTGTGGAGTGAACAGAGACTCGTGCCAAGTGGTGTGATGGTGAGATTCCGCCATCTATGTTGGCTGATGTTCTAGAGAAGGAATGTGAAAAGGAAGAGAATGGGCAGGAATACAGTTCCACTGACAAAGTTAGTTACAATGAAGGAGAAGACTCGGCAGATAATTGTGACAGTGATGAATTAAGTGGAGTTCAAACATAATTAGTGAATTTATAGTCGATGGGTAAAACAAGCAACAATAAAAATATTTTGAATGCTGTTTTATTGCTTTACAAGCTTAGTTTACAATGATTGCATTTGTCACCGATTCTCACAAATTGTCAGTTGTCATAGTAACAATATTTTATTAAATGAGTAAACTTTAGCTCATTATATTTGTCAAATGGTGCCTTTTAATCAATCTTAAGCTGTTAAAACTAGAATGCTCATTTACTGGTGCTTGTTCAGTGATAGCAACATATAGTTGCTAGATTTTAATCCGTGGCGAAGATTTTGACCTTTTGACCTCTGCAATCGGAGACGATACGATAATTAACATTTTAAGTGGTCTATCACCAATCTACGACGATTCTATCAAAATCTACTTAATTAATTTACAATGAATGCATTTTTCATCGATTCTCAAAAATTGTCTTTGCTGTCAGTTGTCATAGTAACAATAGTCTATTAAATGAGTAAACATTTACTCATTATATTTGTCAGATGGTGCCTTTTAATCAATCTTAAGCTGTTAAAACTATAATGTTCCGTTACCGGTGCTTGGGCAGTGATGGCAACATATAGTTGCTAGATTTTAAGCTATGTCAAACATTTGTGACCTTTTGACCTCTACCGACCTCATTATGAAACTGATTTGTATGTAAGCCATATGCAATCGTAAACGATACTATAAGCAACATTTTGAGTGGTCGATGACTAAGTTACAACGATTCTGTCAAAAGATATCTCGGTTTTTAATACCCCTACCCCTTAATATGGTCTGCTTCACTGTGGGTATTAACTCTAATATAACCCATCAAAAACCTTATTGAGTCCCAGTTTATCACATGTTAACATACATAATCTTAAAGAGAACATCGAAAGCTGTTAGAAAAATATAGTTTCGTAAATTAGTGGGTGGGGGGGGCAGAGTATAGATAGAAATGGACGGGGCATAGTTAGAGGTGGACAGAGCATAGTTAGAAATGGACGGGGCATAGTTAGAGGTGGACAAAGCATAGTTAGAAATGGACGGGGCATAGTTAAAAATAGACGAGTCATGGTTAGAAATGGACGGGGCATAGATAGAAATGGACGGCGGATAGTTAGAAATGGATGGGCATTATTAGAAATGGACGAGGCATAGTTAGAAATGGACGTTGAATAGTTAGAAATGGACGGGGAACAGTGAGAAATGGACGGGGAATAGGTAGAAATAGACACGGTATAGCTAGAAATGGACGGGACATAGTTAGAAATGGACGGGGGCATGGTTAGAAATGGACGGGGCATAGCTAGAAATGGACGAGGCAATAGATACAAATGGAAGGGGGATAGTTAGAAATGGACGGGCATAGTTAGAAATGGCCGTGGCATAGTTAGAAATGGACGGAGAATAGTTAGAAATGGACGGGGCATAGTTAGAAATGGACGGGGCATAGATAGAAATGGACGGCGGATAGTTAGAAATGGATGGGCATTATTAGAAATGGACGAGGCATAGTTAGAAATGGACGTTGAATAGTTAGAAATGGACGGGGAACAGTGAGAAATGGACGGGGAATAGGTAGAAATAGACACGGTATAGCTAGAAATGGACGGGACATAGTTAGAAATGGACGGGGGCATGGTTAGAAATGGACGGGGCATAGCTAGAAATGGAGGAGGCAATAGATACAAATGGAAGGGGGATAGTTAGAAATGGACGGGCATAGTTAGAAATGGCCGTGGCATAGTTAGAAATGGACGGAGAATAGTTAGAAATGGACGGGGCATAGTTAGAAATGGACGGAGAATAGTTAGAAATGGACGGGGGCATAGTTAGAAATGGACGGGGACGTGGTTATAAATGGACGGGGGCATAGTTAGAAATGGACGGGCATAGTTAGAAATGGACGGGGCATAGCTAGAAATGGACGAGGCAATAGATACAAATGGAAGGGGCATAGTTAGAAATGGCCGTGGCATAGTTAGAAATGGACGGAGAATAGTTAGAAATGGAAGGGGCATAGTTAGAAATGGACGGGGACGTGGTTATAAATGGACGGGGGCATAGTTGGAAATGGACGGGGGCATAGTTGGAAATGGACGGGGCATAGTTAGAAATGGACGGGCATAGTTAGAAATGGACGGGGCATAGTTAGAAATGGACGGGCATAGTTAGAAATGGACGGGTCATAGTTAGAAATGGACGGGTCGTAGTTAGAAATGGACGGGTCGTAGTTAGAAATGGACGGGTCGTAGTTAGAAATGGACGGGTCCTAGTTAGAAATTGATGGGTCGTACTTAGAATTGTATCCTTCTATTGCCATCTTCATATGAACCCATAAAAACCAGAAATAACAATTTCCTTATGATGTAAGGAATATGCTGTTGTATATTTTGAAACTAATTTGACTGGTACCCATTGTTAGTTATGGCAGCAATATGGTACAGTCGAATTAGTCTAAAAATATAATGCTTTCTTGTATAGTTGTCTTCAAATTGAGATACTGCCATTTCAAAGGTCAATGAGTTAAAATCCGTGCTTATGGTTACTGGATGTTCAATATCCATGAAATCAGTGGGTTATCAGACTGAGGAAGGGTAACTCTATGGTATATATAATTTAACCTGTCAATAGTTGCCTCCCTTGAACATAGCGCGGAAATCTAAAGATCGGCTGACAAAGCATTGCCATATTTACTCCCTTATTGTCCAGCTAATGAGTGCGTTCTGACTGTGCATGGGGCGGAGGACAAGATCTGACTATGTCTATGTGGAATATAAAAGTGCAATTGAGCCTTGTTGTATGCTTTCTGTATCGGGTTGCCTGTTTTAACGGGGTTGTTCGCACATCTTTTAAGAGATAATTGGTCAATTTGTTAACTAGTTATTTAAAGTATACGTACTAAGCACGATCATCCTGTCTATGCGTAATTACACGCCCGTGCGCACATGACCACGCTTATTGTGAATGACATCCACATACATTATAAAGTTAAACTGATATTTTGAATTATTTTAGTCTGTATCATAGCAATGTTCTATTTGAATTATTTTAGTGGCTCATTTTTGTTTATAATATTTTACGGAGTAAATAAATCTACGATTGTGTTAATATATTCATAATTTAGTTTTTATGTTTTAGAATCGGAAAAAGTCCAATTTATTTGTTTAATGTGTCATTTGAGAACGATTTTCAGACATAATACCTAGTCTTCAAGCGTGACGCCGATACCGTTGGTGAGGACGGGGATGGTGAAAGGAGATAGGTAAAGAACTCAGGCCGAAGCCATCATCATCATTATCATCATCACCACCACTACCACCATCACCACCACCACAACCACAACCACAAACACTACCACCACCGCCACCACACCTTCACCATCATCATCATCATCATCATCATCAATATCATCATGAAATCGTCGTTGGTAAGGATGGGGATAGCGAAAGGAGAGAGGCAAGGATCTAAGGCCGAAGCCATCATCATCATCATCATCATAATCATCATCATCATTACCATCATCATCTCCACTACCACCACCATTACCACCACCACCACCACAACCGACATCATCATTATCGTCGTCGTCGTCGTCGTCGTCGTCGTCGTAATCATCATCATGAAATCGCAACGAGCGAGAACGAGAGAGAGAGAGAGAGAGAGAGAGAGAGAGAGAGAGAGAGAGAGAGAGAGAGAGAGGGGCTGACCCTTCTGGTGTGGCGATCAGTGGTGTATATCACTGTGGAGACTTGTCTCTAAATGGGCGTTAGACCTGGTAGTAATAGTGTCAGAATGATACTACCTCCCTGGCAGCCGTTCGGCGATCCGTGGTGGCCTCCGTCTCAACACCCTATGCCCCAGGGATTGAGAGGGCGTTGGGGGCCACGGATCGCCGAATGACGGCCAGTTGAGGAAGGTGGTATCATTTTGACCCCGACACTACTACTTCGGGTTTCAGAAATTTGCGTCAATTTTCGGTGGAGTTACGTCCTCTTTCTACCTGAAAAACTAAAAATATTTGTTTTTCACACTTTTCACACTCCTTCAAGGGATTCAACTGAGAATTGGTAGGTTACTTTATTATAGGGAGTTACAGAGCAAGTTCGAGTTTCAGACATTTGCATCAATTTTCCATGGAGTTAATGCCCCATTTCAACTTATGAAATATTAAAAATATTAGTTTCCCACACTATTCTTCGCAGTCTTTCAAGATAGTCAACTGATAATTGGTGCGTTGCTTTGTTATGAGAAATTACAGAGCAAGTTCTAGTTTCAGGAGTTTGCATCAATTTTTATGGAATATCGTCCCCTTTCGACTTATTAGCTTTCAAGTCTTGTTCGTTCCCCCTCACCATATATAACTGGAACTTGGTTTATTGCTTTGTCATGAGAAGTTACAGACCAAGTTCGAGTTTCAGTTTCTTCTGCCAATTTTTAATGGAGTTTTTGACTGTCAATCTCTAGAGGTTTATATCACCGGGTAGGGGACATGTATTGTAAAGCAATACTTACAGAATGCTTGTCTTTATACTGATTATTCTATACAGGAGAATAATTGTTATCCTCCACCATCCTAGCCTATTGGGTGTACGGTGGCGAACTAGCTATCAGCATGTTGGTCTGTCCGTCCATCCATTCACCAACCACCAGCCTGTCTGTCCATCTGTCTTTATGCCCATCTGTCAATTCTTGTCAACACAACTACTAGAATTTCTAATGGATTAACCTGAAAATCTGTGCACATTATCAGTAGCATGTGCATGTGTTCATGTGTTCTATGCATACATTTTTCCTGGCTGGAAAATTATTCATTACTGAGTGGATACCCCTTTAAAAACCTTGAAGCCGATGCACAACTTTAGAATGCCTGCATGGATTCCGGCGAAATTTCGTCTGATTATTTTTATCCACCGGGCTGGAATCCTTGGAAATCTAGCAGGCAACATGTCTGTCTGTCGATCCATTTGTCCACCTACCCATCCATATCCCTGTTTATATGCATTCATTCCTTGTCAATGCAAGTCCTCCTGTGGTTTAGTTGCGATTCCTGGCAAATTGTCTAAATATTACCTGTACCACCTGAAGAGGTGCATATACCTTTTCCGGAAAAATCCATCCATGTTTACCAGACTTCTCCCATGAGAAATGTAAAATTCATCAATATTTTAGTTCATACCTGAATTTCAGAGTTTTGTACCTATGCCCACACTATTTGGAAGTGGTCATAGTACAGTGCCACGAGGCCATGATTTGTTTTCGACGAAATCCACCCATGTTTCCCAGACTTATCTCCCCTGACATACTTGAAATTCATCAAAATTGTCTTGCTTTGGCCTGATCTGGAAGAGTTTTAAACATACATGTATGCTTAGATTTACCTTTTCACTGATCATATTACTTCAATACGCACTGCTATGGTTCCAGTTCGATGAAATCCATCAATTTTCGCAAAAGTTATCTCCCCTTATTTTCATCTTCATTTTTCAATGATTATATTTTCTAAAATATTGGCCTTTACAATTAACAAATGTTGACTCTTGATATGTGTTTATCAGAAATTTTGGATCCGTATGTGGTTGTGTGCGTGCGTGCATGCGTGCACGTGCGTGCGTGCGTGTGAGTGTGTAGGAGAGGTGGGGGGGGGAAGGGGTAAGCGATGCTATTCCGTCTTCTGATGGCTCCTGTTTAGCTATAGCAATTACTCTTAAAATCATGTCGCATTTATCACAACTCTTTTTATTGTATGTGTATTGCTGGAATAGTCTGTCAAGTGTAGGGATTGGATGTCTTTGATGGATTTTCTATTTAATAAACATACTGCTAAATATTTTGAATCTAATTTGACTGCACGATGTTGCTGCCATATTCAACATCTTACCTTGATTAATTACCTTGAAATAGGAATTCTGAGGATGCAGGGTTTAAGAGTGCATAAATCGATCCCAACATGCGCAAGCAAAGCCTGGACTAAGCTTAGCTAGAAATTGGAGGAGCAGTTAAGACAAACAATTACTATCTGTACGGAACATGTCTCAATCGAATGGCTGACCTGTTCTTTAGTTTTGATGGGCAGAATTATGCAAGGTATCTTACCTACTTTTCTGTTTTCTTGGCAAGCAAAGAAGAATCACACCCTGGAGCAACGGAACTGATTAAGCTAGGTGCTATAAGTTTTGTAAGATCCGATGTGCCTGAAAATTTGTGGGCAGTGTACAAAACAGTAGAGGAGACATTTATGCAAAATCGCATGCATGAGCAGGAGGTACGCGAAAGTGAGGCAACCACTAATTATAATGAAAAGCTGTTCCGTATTGGGTCTGGTGCTCCTGCACCTACCCATATCCAAACTGATATCATGGCTGCTGAGTCAATTGGGAAACTGGCCAAAGAGACTTTTATAACAGAGAGACTTGAAAGGCATACAGATTTATTTGAACCAATAAAAAAGCAAAAATTGAAAACGTTTTCTGACATGATGAAGAGTGCTCATGGGAAAAGAATCGTGAAATAGAATAAGACAACACGGAAATATTGCCTTCCAGTTATTGGTACGATCACAGAATAAGTCAGAGAAGCTTGATATTGCATGTGTTACATTATCTACTTATGCCGGTATCATCATCAATTGGCACGGCTGATGGGTATCTGCTGAAAACAGACAAAAGCAAAGGGTTTCCCTACTTAACCAAGCGAATATCAAATGCAGACACACCATCTGATCACAAAACACTGAACAATGAAGATCGAAACGCCACTTTCTATTGTATGAAAGCGGTGCCAGGAACATTTAAGCAGATAAACCTGAAATTGTTTGATGTTGGTACAATAGGGAAATCAAATGTAATATTCAGACGGACATACACGAGGAAAATTCTATCAAATCAATGGAAAGAACACACATAGCTTCTGGAGAGAAACGTATAAACAAGGGTGAAAATATAAAGAGACCTGAAAATTGGGAATTCCTTAGTAATAATGAAGCCAAACAGCAACTAGTGCAGCTGATGCTTAAAGTATGGGGGAAGTGATACATTTAGTTCAAAACTACTTAATAAGATGGTCATTGCTATTTGTGAGGGCAAGGCTTATGAATTAACATCTACTGATGGAAACACAGTGCTGATTTCAGAGATACAAGCCATAGAATCTGACCAAGAAGAAACAGACGCAATTAAGGGTTATTCTCTATTGTGCTTGTACAACAAAAGAGGGCTATGACTTTGTATGTATCAGAGGTCCACCTAGTGATGTATTTTTCACTTTCTTGTACTATGCCCAAATCATGAAGACACACATATTATTTGAGACTGGTTCTGAAAACAATAGAAAGCTGTTGGACACTTCAAAATTGGCTAAGAATTTTACACCGCTTTACTGTTCTGCCCTTTTGGGTCTTCATGCCTTCACCAAATGTGATACAACAAGTGCATTCAGAGGAATAGGCGAAGTAAAACCCATCAGACTCCTACAGAAGCAACTACGATATCAGGAGGCTTTTCAGACCAGTAGTGAGTCACGGGACATCACAGAGAATCTCTTCCTTCAATTAGAGGATTTCACCTGCTGAATGTACAAGTTTACTCCCATAACAAACGTTGACACACTTTGTTTGTCAAAGTTAATGCAGAGAAAAATAGCAATCCCAAGAAAATCGTTGACTTATCCACCTTACCTCCACCGAGAGTTTGCCTCCACGAGCACATAAAGAGGGTTAACTATCAGGTAGCTATTTGGAAGCGATCCCACGTACCAAGGCCATACATCCCTGAAC
This sequence comes from Chaetoderma sp. LZ-2023a, assembly GCA_034401795.1. Taxonomy (NCBI): domain Eukaryota; kingdom Metazoa; phylum Mollusca; class Caudofoveata; order Chaetodermatida; family Chaetodermatidae; genus Chaetoderma; species Chaetoderma sp. LZ-2023a. The sequence goes on from CM067365.1 coordinate 56,777,594, forward strand.
ACACTGGGAATAATGTCTGGACTGTGTGGAGTGAACAGAGACTCGTGCCAAGTGGTGTGATGGTGAGATTCCGCCATCTATGTTGGCTGATGTTCTAGAGAAGGAATGTGAAAAGGAAGAGAATGGGCAGGAATACATTTCCACTGACAAAGTTAGTTACAATGAAGGAGAAGACTCGGCAGATAATTGTGACAGTGATGAATTAAGTGGAGTTCAAACATAGTTAGTGAATTTATAGTCGATGGGTAAAACAAGCAACAATAAAAATATTTTGAATGCTGTTTTATTGCTTTACAAGCTTAGTTTACAATGATTGCATTTGTCACCGATTCTCACAAATTGTCAGTTGTCATAGTAACAATATTTTATTAAATGAGTAAACTTTAGCTCATTATATTTGTCAAATGGTGCCTTTTAATCAATCTTAAGCTGTTAAAACTAGAATGCTCATTTACTGGTGCTTGTTCAGTGATAGCAACATATAGTTGCTAGATTTTAATCCGTGGCGAAGATTTTGACCTTTTGACCTCTGCAATCGGAGACGATACGATAATTAACATTTTAAGTGGTCTATCACCAATCTACGACGATTCTATCAAAATCTACTTAATTAATTTACAATGAATGCATTTTTCATCGATTCTCAAAAATTGTCTTTGCTGTCAGTTGTCATAGTAACAATAGTCTATTAAATGAGTAAACATTTACTCATTATATTTGTCAGATGGTGCCTTTTAATCAATCTTAAGCTGTTAAAACTATAATGTTCCGTTACCGGTGCTTGGGCAGTGATGGCAACATATAGTTGCTAGATTTTAAGCTATGTCAAACATTTGTGACCTTTTGACCTCTACCGACCTCATTATGAAACTGATTTGTATGTAAGCCATATGCAATCGTAAACGATACTATAAGCAACATTTTGAGTGGTCGATGACTAAGCTACAACGATTCTGTCAAAAGATATCTCGGTTTTTAATACCCCTACCCCTTAATATGGTCTGCTTCACTGTGGGTATTAACTCTAATATAACCCATCAAAAACCTTATTGAGTCCCAGTTTATCACATGTTAACATACATAATCTTAAAGAGAACATCGAAAGCTGTTAGAAAAATATAGTTTCGTAAATTAGTGGGTGGGGGGGGGCAGAGCATAGATAGAAATGGACGGGGCATAGTTAGAGGTGGACAGAGCATAGTTAGAAATGGACGGGGCATAGTTAGAGGTGGACAAAGCATAGTTAGAAATGGACGGGGCATAGTTAACAATAGACGAGTCATGGTTAGAAATGGACGGGGCATAGATAGAAATGGACGGCGGATAGTTAGAAATGGATGGGCATTATTAGAAATGGACGAGGCATAGTTAGAAATGGACGTTGAATAGTTAGAAATGGACGCGGAACAGTGAGAAATGGACGGGGAATAGGTAGAAATAGACACGGTATAGCTAGAAATGGACGGGACATAGTTAGAAATGGACGGGGGCATGGTTAGAAATGGACGGGGCATAGCTAGAAATGGACGAGGCAATAGATACAAATGGAAGGGGGATAGTTAGAAATGGACGGGCATAGTTAGAAATGGCCGTGGCATAGTTAGAAATGGACGGAGAATAGTTAGAAATGGACGGGGCATAGTTAGAAATGGACGGGGACGTGGTTAGAAATGGACGGGGGTATAGTTGGAAATGGACGGGGCATAGTTAGAAATGGACGGGCATAGTTAGAAATGGACGGGTCGTAGTTAGAAATGGACGGGTCGTAGTTAGAAATGGACGGGTCGTAGTTAGAAATGGACGGGTCGTAGTTAGAAATGGACGGGTCCTAGTTAGAAATTGATGGGTCGTACTTAGAATTGTATCCTTCTATTGCCATCTTCATATGAACCCATAAAAACCAGAAATAACAATTTCCTTATGATGTAAGGAATATGCTGTTGTATATTTTGAAACTAATTTGACTGGTACCCATTGTTAGTTATGGCAGCAATATGGTACAGTCGAATTAGTCTAAAAATATAACGCTTTCTTGTATAGTTGTCTTCAAATTGAGATAATGCCATTTCAAATGTCAATGAGTTAAAATCCGTGCTTATGGTTACTGGATGTTCAATATCCATGAAATCAGTGGGTTATCAGACTGAGGAAGGGTAATTCTATGGTATATATAATTTAACCTGTCAATAGTTGCCTCCCTTGAACATAGCGCGGAAATCTAAAGATCGGCTGACAAAGCATTGCCATATTTACTCCCTTATTGTCCAGCTAATGAGTGCGTTCTGACTGTGCATGGGGCGGAGGACAAGATCTGACTATGTCTATGTGGAATATAAAAGTGCAATTGAGCCTTGTTGTATGCTTTCTGTATCGGGTTGCCTGTTTTAACGGGGTTGTTCGCACATCTTTTAAGAGATAATTGGTCAATTTGTTAACTAGTTATTTAAAGTATACGTACTAAGCACGATCATCCTGTTTAAGCGTAATTACACGCCCGTGCGCACATGACCACGCTTATTGTGAATGACATCTACGTACATTATAAAGTTAAACTGATATTTTGAATTATTTTAGTCTGTATCATAGCAATGTTCTATTTGAATTATTTTAGTTGCTCATTTTTGTTTATAATATTTTACGGAGTAAATAAATCTACGATTGTGTTAATATATTCATAATTTAGTTTTTATGTTTTAGAATCGGAAAAAGTCCAATTTATTTGTTTAATGTGTCATTTGAGAACGATTTTCAGACATAAAACCTAGTCTTCAAGCGTGACGCCGATACCGTTGGTGAGGACGGGGATGGTGAAGGGAGATAGGTAAAGAACTCTGGCCGAAGCCATCATCATCATTATCATCATCTCCACCACCACCACCACCACCACCACCATCACCATCACCACTACCACAACCACAACCAGAACCACTACAACCACCGCCACCACACCTTCACCATCATCATCATCATCATCATCATCATCATCAATATCATCATGAAATCGTCGTTGGTAAGGATGGGGATAGCGAAAAGAGAGAGGCAAGGAACTAAGGCCGAAGCCATCATCATCATCATAATCATCATCATCATTACCATCATCATCTCCACCACCACCACCATTACCACCACCACCACCACAACCGGCATCATCATTATCGTCGTCGTCGTCGTCGTCGTCGTCGTCGTCGTCGTCGTCGTCGTAATCATCATCATGAAATCGCAGGAATTTGAGAACGCCGTGCCTGACACCACTAGTCCTGATGACACAGAGAGCAAAGCCGTGGAAAAAGATGAAAGGCAATGCTATCTATAACGATGAAGGGCAGTGCTGTCGATAACGATGAAGGCCAGTGCTGTCGATAACGATGAAGGGCAGTGCTGTCGATAACGATGAAGGCCAGTGCTGTCGATAACGATGAAGAGCGGTGCTGAAGGCCAGTGTTGTTGACAACGATGAAGGCCAGTGCTGTCGATAACGATGAATGCCAGTGCTGCCAATAACGATGAAGAGCAGTGTTGTCGTTAATGACGAAGGGCAGTGCTGTCGATAACGATGAAGGACAATGTTGTCGATAATGATGGTGATGTAACACATCCACACTTGATAGGCCAGTATCTAAGTTTCAGGACACCTGTACAGAAGATCTGTTGAATATAGACTATTGCAACTAATTTGACTGGAACTCATATCTCCCAGTGAAATGTGCTGCGAACTATTTGCCAGAGTATTCCTTGTATCAAGAAGACGTTGCCATGTCTGGCTTGCAAGGCTTGAAGGGTTAAAACAATACACTGATTTTGGTAAAGGTTTGCGTATCCTAGGGCTGTATAATGACAAAGCATTACAAGTATTTATATCACTGATCCTTTATGTGAATGAACTCAAAAGGTCATGTCCTCAATGACTTGCAATCTGCTCGGGCCTCTGATGCGATTAGATGATCACGTGATTCTATTGGCTGCTATTTTCCAACATCAGTTCATATTGCATGATCAGGTTCCTGTCAAATTCCCGTTGATCAGTTTAGCTATATAGTTGTCTGGTACTAGAGATCTTGCCCATGGTTAAGGTTTAATTCTTAGTCAGTTCTATGGTGAATATATAGAGATATAGTAGCCTATTTTATATAGATTTATCTGCCGGCATTCATATGTAATGAAGCATACTGTAGAATTGACGATACTACACTCTCCAGTTAATATTCATCACCATCACTGTTTTGTTTAAGCTCAAATAACTGTGCACATACAAGTTCATCTGTGAACTTAATTTTAATAAACAACACAGTCTTTCGGAAAATTATTAAGCTGGATCATCAGAAGTGAAATTCACAAATGACATTATCCATTTCTGCATAGCCACAAATAGCATTTACTCGTGATTATACCCCTACAGCTCAAACTCCCGAGTCCCGTTACGTATGCTCCAATTCACCCGGCATGCCATGTTCAGACACCATATTCGTTTCAAATATCGGACGCCACATTATGTGAGAATCAACTTCCTCTTAAACGTAATCCGTATCATCTGACAGTCTGCGATCACATTGAGAACGATAACACGTGTTTATGAGGTAGAATTCGTAGAAGGCATTCGATGAACTGCATTTCCCTTTTACCAGTCAATTTGTATGAACATCTATGTACATGCTATGCTCATTTTATTATGCATCTAAGAGATCTATAGCAATAGAGGAATCCAGTTTTAGCTATGCACCCGTCAGCGTTAGCTGAGCTTCACCCACACTTCGCCCCTGCTGGGATAGACCGGTCACTTAATTCTCTGACAATCAGTTTCCAGAAAACAATACAGATAAGCTGTTGAATATATTGAAACTAGTTTGACTGGGTGACTGGCACCCAGCCAAATTAGTTTCAAAATATTCAACATCATGTTTATTAAATAGTAAAGCCATACAATTCGTACAACAACGCTTAGTCCGTCATCAATTAAGCGTTCGTGACGATCTTAGCTACGTAATTCATGACGTAATCGATTATGACGTCAGCCTACATGTCACGTAAATGTGACGTGGTCGTGATGGTTCCGGTGGTGTCATACTTCCCGTGGAAACGCTGGCCAGTTTAACTGTATGCGGAACATTGCCAAATTCAAGCATCTAGAAACATTCAAATCTTATTGTCTAATACAGAGAAAATATATAGGTTTTCAGATTAAGCTGCTCTCAGATGGCATGGATCTGCATTTCCTGGGGTAGTTCCAAAGAATTGCGGATCAAGGGGTATGCCCTTAAAATGGATTTGTCCAGGTGGTCTCTACCAGCTTTTCTAAAGATTTGGCAACGGCCTCATTTTTCCGAATGTGTGAAATGATGGAATCAGCATGAAAGACCTCCACTGTCGCTGCTTACCAGCTTATACTCGATAGTTGCTTGAGGCGTGAACTAATGTTAGATAGTAACTGCTGACTGCAAGAGGCTTAGTACAGAAGTGTCCAGAGATACATCTTGCTGTGTGTCTATGTTCACATCTTCTTTGTATTATATGGTCACCATTATATGATTCCTCAGAAGGTATTGGTCTCACCCTGGCTGTTCATGGCGAATCCATCTGATCTCCGTGCCCTCAGGGAGTGTCGGTAATATTCTGGTCATTTGGCGGAAGCAAAGGGACAAATACATGACATAATACTGCTTGCCATATGCGAACTACCAAGGAATAATGGAGCGGATAGCAGCAAGCCAGAGCAGCGAGTTGCTTTTTGTGTACCCCGGTCAGTGTTACGAGAGCATTAAGCAAAGCAGCAGAAGATACATCCAGATGAAGAGCTGATTGTAGATGATTTAGGATTATCCGAATACTCATTGAACCGATGGAGCATCTTGGTGCATCATCTGTCCCGCAAGGCAGCACATAGAATATTTCTGGAAAATATTAGCATAGATTGACCAGATGCGCCGCTTTAATTGATTCTGTTGGGTATGGAATATCTTCCAGGGGGTGGTCATCCTGTCAAGATCTCAGTGACTATCCCATACATTTTCGGTCAAAGTGACACAATGTCTCGGAGTATCTATAAATCCAATGGATGACTTCACTTTTACCTATGCCCCACCCATCTCTAGCTAAACTCAACCCGCGCTTTGTCCGTGTTGGGATCGATCGATACCCGCACAATTTCCAGAAATCTATACAAGTAAGCTGTTGAATATTTTGAAACTAATTTGACTGGGTGCTGTTGCTACCTATGGAAGCAACAGCGCACAGTCTAATTAGTTTCAAAATATTCAACACAATGTTTAGTAAATAATAAAGGCATACAATTCGTACAACTTACGGAATATTGGTATTAAGCGCTTATGACAAACTATATCACGTCATTCACGACGTAATTCATTATGACATCCCAACATAATATTAACATCAATAGTTTTACAAAGTGTAGAAATAATCCATTGCCATAATCAACTGTGTTACATGCGCATTTTCAACAGAGCCTGGTAATCGAAGAGGAATCTGTGTCAGCCAGAATGGATCCTGCTAAAGGGAACATATTAGTTAAAATTTGGTTTACTCCATTAACAAATGTGTATCGCAATTGGGCATGACCGGGTATTCACTGCCTGGTTGACGCAGAGGATCAGCTGCATATATAGCCTTCACAAATGACAAAATTATCTTTTGGTAATTTAAAGAGAAATTAAACAGACGCAAATTTACACATTTTAACAGAAATAAAATTGCATGCCTATATTAATCTGACACTTTATTTATAGATACTACGTAATATATTTAGTAACAAAACATATTATTTTGTAAACTACATCCGGGGGGAAAATACTGAACTCTGAAATGCTGCTTTTGAGTGGGTCGTGAGTGATCTAGCTAGAATGTACTAAATCTATGGTATAGATACATTGCAGGATAAATGTATACCGTGTATCAAAAGTAGGTCGACGTGACGTACATTTTACGGGCCACTGGACATCATATAACATTCCTAAACAGGCTGTAGTTTCAAGAATCTTTCGCGCATAGTAACTGACTTGGGTGTGTGGATGCATTTGTCATCACAAGACAGTAAATACTTGTCATACAATATTTAAAAATACCCATTTCCACATATAGTCAACACACGTGGATTGTGGATTCATCATAGCCCTCGGATATGTCCTTCATCAGTAAGTCACCAGCATGACCTGCTTTACGTGGTTCACTGCCTGCAATAGAATGTTCTTCAACGGACTAGCTCATCGTATGCACACTCAATCTGACATATGTGTATACGTGTATGGATGTAATGTAATATAAAGGTGCGCCACGTCTCGAAAGGTGGCCGGTGTGACCTACACTAAATGCGTTGTAATCACTGAATTTAAGTACAGTAGGGCTAAGACCTTTAAGTGTTAAATATTCGGACCTCAAGACATTCGTTCTTCTTGATAATAGCTAAATATTGAATAATTTCTACAATCTTTCAAGGTTGCTACAATTGACTGTTTAATCAATAACACTGTGGTCGGCCTCATTAGCGTACGTGCGGGCATAATCATATACGTGTGTTGTACAATGCAACCTGCCAGTGCGCTGTAAAAGAACTTGTAAGCCTATTCATTGTGTCAGCAGTCATTGTGATTATGGAGGATAGGCTACAGGCGGTGGCATGTACGCTCGCAATCTAACAACAATGGTGGTTTTCAAACAACATCGTCAAGGAAAAACTGAGTTAAGTTTATTGAGGCATCACACACCTTTATTGTCGACTATTACACAACACACAGCATGATCCAAAACAATCAATATTTTATACTGTACCCACAACTTCAAACGTAAAGGTATCAATCATGTCAAGCGTCATCAAAGGACTCTAGTTGCTGTACTGACTGCGCTGCAGTAAATTCCTAGAATACGCGTGCGGCGGGGATAGACACACAGGGTGACAGTGATAAGCCTTGATATTAAACCTTTGAACCAGAAAGAACCGTGAAATAGAGATTCTGGGACTATTAAGCGTTAATGACGGACAATATTGAGTCATTCATGATGTCATGATTATGACGTCAGTCTACACGTCACGTAGTTGACTATGATGTCATATGACGTCATATGATGACTGGTTAACCTGGAATGGTCCATAGGTTAAATGTCCATCATCTGTCCGCTACAGTAATATGCAAACAACATCAAAGCAGTATATTATGAAAACATAGGATTTAATGCAAATACATTCATGGAAATCGCACACAAGGGGGATGGGTAGCAAGAGTGAAAATACTGTTTGATACAATCATAGCAGTCTAGCAAGTGGGCACTCAAAATGTTGCTTTTATAGATCACAGTCACGTCATATAGGCTAGATGCGAGTCTGTTTATTCATTAGGCCAACAGAGGTCAAAGTGTCCTCAAGTCTACCCGCTGCTGAAAATCGGACACAAGTGCATTGATGTGCTTGACAAGTGCTAATAAAAGCATTAACATCTTGATACGGGGATTGAAGACCATCTACATGGGAAACATGTATTTAATTCATGAGATCTTGTTCCTATGACAACCTTCAGAATCCCACATTTTCATATAGCAGAAGAATACAGTTATGGAGTTAAAAAAATGAAAACTGAACGTACCATCACATTTGCATAACATAGCCTACACATAATCGACATGGCTGTCCATTCAAAATGTCCCTTATCCTTACCGCCATAGATGCCTACATGTTATATCCAATCCAGTTGAATAATTAAGTCAACAGGGGTCAAAGGTCACCAATTTTGCCCGATGTTTAACAATCCGGACAGCGGTACATTGGTGCAACTCACAAATTGATAATAAAAGAATATTTTGATGTTAACATCTAATGATATAAGTATTAACAACCATCTGTCAAATCTAAAGGCGCGGTATCCATCTATGCCTTGGAATGGCGTCACTATGACAACTGACAGAATGCCCTTTTTTAAATGGCCTGCAAATTAATTTATTCTGTAATGACGAATAATAACATTACATCTACATAACCTAGTGTAATTACTGGCCAATAAAATATCCGTTCTCGGGGCTTCCTCAATACCATGTATGTTACCTGAAAATCACATGGCGAATTAGGTCTCCAAATATCAAAAGGTCGCCGACTTTGCCCATTGCTCAAAATTGGGGAACCATGCATAGCTTTGATGGGCAAAATTGTTTGGAAGCCAAAATGTCTGTGCCAACCTCTTGAAAGGTGAAATATCGGCACCATCTGACAACTCTAAAGGGCCAATGTTCATATATTTCATGGAATATGTTGCAATAGCAACTAACCTATTGTCCATTTTTAAAAGTAGCTGAAATATTTAATTATGGGGTAATGCACATTGACATGAAGATACAATGACATGCAAATAAAGTAGAGCGATAAATGATCGCTCAAATTGTTTGTATTTGTACCCTACATACGAGATAATAAACCTGTTACCTGCATTCAAACATATTTTCTCTCAACGGACCATTTCATTTTAGCCATGCCCTGCCAATCTCTAGATAAGCTCCGCCCACGCTTCGCTAGTGTTGGTATCAATCGATCTCTGAACTCTCTAACTATCAAGTTCCAGAAAAGTATACAGGTAAGCTATTGGATATTTTAGAACTAATGGCAGCAACAGCGTCCATTCAAATTAGTTTCAAAATATTCAACATCATGTTTATTAAATAGTAGGGGCATACAATTCGTACAACGTGTTGTACAACGCATTTGACTATTAAGAGTTAAAGACGTATCAAATAGAATTATTTATGACGTAATGATTATGACATCATCACACACGCCACTTAGCTGATTATGACGTCACATGACGTCAGATGATAGATGGATACTCTGGAAGGGTGAATTAGTCATTGTTACTATCACCTGTACGTTCGCTCTATATTATCCATCGGCACATGGATAAACAGCTCACCCTCCCGAATTCCATTCTGACGCGGCCATTACAGTCGAGCCATTATTCTAAGTTGGTGCGTTGGTGATGGGTTATACTGGGTACAACCGCAACGAAGTTTGGCGAATGGGAATCCTTTCAAATACCTACTTACCGTAGCGAACTCTACTGTTGTCCTTGCGATAGCAAGCTGTTGCTGGAAGTAGGTGTCGCAGTGATTTTAGGTCAGAAATATATGATTCACTGCATTGTATTATATCAGTCAATATAGTCAGTATAACAGTGCACAAGCATAAGAGATCAAGCGACACTATTGCGCGAGCCTAGGCCAGGAATACAATAGCCCAATTAACACTTCGGAGAAACATTCAATAACCAGCCAGCCGTGTATTGAAACCTTGGTAGATAGCTAATACATGCAGATTATAACTGTAAACCGTGTACGTATAAACTATTAATCTCAAACGGTGATAGCCTTTTGCATTCAGACACAAATGGCTTTACTACTGTGATTGCATTGGAAATAGTGTGAATGAAAGGTGTTACTGCCTAAGGTTTTTGGTTAATTTGTTCTCAAAATAATCACCAGACGTTTACTCATGAACCTTACTTCTAAAGATATCAGCACCTTGTTATATTGAAAGCAACTGAATCATTATTTTTATTTAATTTTATTACATAGACCTCAATTATTTCGAAATATCATCTAATAATTTGAAATTATGCCATGCTATAGAAATTGCTTGAGACCTGTTTAGATGTACTTTGAACATTATAAAAATAAATAAAAATGTTTATTGAGTGGTGTTATGGAAAATGAGATTCTCGCTTCAGGGAGTCTAAGCGACTGCTCAGTCCATGGTGATAGGCAGACTGATGAATAGACAGGCAGATCAACTGACGGATGGACTGGATAGACTGATGGCTGGACAGACAGATGTATACTAACGGGCAGATAACTTTGACTAGTGGCTTATACACAGGCTCCTTACAGCGCTAATCAATAACTAACTATTGGAGACATCTTGATAAATTATTCAGTATTTTGCTTTCATAACTCAATGATGATCAGCAGTTAAAATTTCGATAATTAAAAATGGTTTCAAAGCAATATAAGACATAAGTATCCTCTTATAAAACTGAATGTAGCTGATTTCTTAACTACTACGGGCCGGTCTAGCACAGTCTAGGTACCTCCACCAGCTTACTGTCTTCTACAAGGAAGGGTTCATCTTTTATAGAGGAAAGTTGGCATGACAGTAAATAACAGTTTTCTAAATTTCTTAGCAACAACTCAAATAGCGACAGATGTGAGGTAATTATTTCATTTAACGAAACATAAGCTGCTTTTTAATTTTTTTTTGCGTCACTCACTTTGTCAGCTACTCAGCTTGACATGTTTAGGTCAACGAGAGAAAACTAAAAATTTAAATAATAGTAATGGCGTATACATATGAGTTCGGCAAAAATGGCGGGAGAGGGGTAGACGTGTTGATATTGTCTCCGGTTAAGACTGTTCTCAGAAGACTTTGTATTGCGTTTTTATCATAAGAAGTTATGGGAGATCGTAGTTTGAATTACTGCAGTTGTGATTATAATAATAATAATAATACTGTAACACTTGTCGTTGTGTTCCGTGGGAGATAATAAGAACCATTATTCGCCAGGACAAGTACTAGTCCGGGAGCCAATTTTCAAAAGGGGTCTAGAAGAATGGTTTCGTAGCACACCAAGTATTCAGAAGGTTTGTCTCTATATTATGCTAGACCGATGTCTTGGGTATATTCTGAGCCGTGTTGTACAAGAAAATTGTGGTATCACTAACCCGTGAGAAGCCCATTTACAATAGGTGTTGAATGTAGTTTTCATACAATTTTCACAATGGTAAATTTTTCACAAACTTAAGCGCATGTTATATCAATACAATCTTAACCAAAATGGAAACGAGTGATCGTATATCGCAGATTTATACATAATCAACCTCGTTTAAGACACCCGTATGTTGCTTTGTACATATTGGGGCACTTAGGTCTTCTTGTGATTAGCAATACCTTAGCTACAATAATGCCCATGTTTTCTACATTTTTCATAATTAAACTTTTAACCGACATGCAGTGCATGTCTACACAAGCTGGCAGGACATATTTATCACGTGAGCAAATGAGAGAATGTTACTCATCCGTGTCAGAGTCATCTTCGACAATTGTATGCTGAACATTGTCACACATTTCACCTCCCATACAAAGGCATGCTTCAGTGCAGAGTAGATTGTTAGCCTTGCATTGACAGAGATCTGTTCTTTTGCAGGCAGACTTTTGACATTTACATGATGTGAGTTCAATTAATCCAAATGGAGCAGGATCCTTTGACATTAGAACAGGCTTGTGTAGACCATCCACTATACTCCAGCCATGTCCATTTGGAGATGGAAGATTCTGACCAGCTTGCAATGAACGTCTCCAAACAAGAGCTTGAAAATTGGCCCTTTCGGTGTGATGCTTTAGACTATTCGATGTAGGTGGAAGATTTTCATTTCTTTGTCTCTTTTGACAAAAGAGCCAATAACGGGTTTCATCAGCAGTCTTTCCCACATCCCTGGTGGTATACAACTCACAGACAAATTTCTCACATAGAATTGCAGTATTCGGTGATAAGTCAACATGTTCGCCGAGTTGGGCTAAGCTAAGCTGATGACATTCAGATGACTTTAAGAGATTGAATGATTTTCTCTTAGCGACTCCAAATAATGCACTAGTGCTATTACAACCTGTAAGAGAATGAAACCCAGGCAAAGACAGACAGATAGCTGGGCCCAGTACTTGAGCAACTGTATGTATTGGTATGTATCGCAATTTGTCCTTTGTGCCCGTACGGAACCATAGTTCATAACAGTGAAGCGAACGATACGTATATATACTAAGTACTGCCACGTCTGTATCAGGAGACTGTATAACAACACGCGTGTGGTCTTTTGAAGCGTGTAGCGCGTGCAACATCATACGCGTATCTGCTTCCTCGTGATCTGATCGAAGTTCTTCCAAATACGACGAATTGTTCGCTGAAATGACAACACCATCCATTCCATCGTTAACGCCACCAGCAAGAATGACGCAATTGTCGGCAGATAGCATATTTGGACCAGTATCACGCCACCGCTTGCTGAGAAATGCAACCAGGTTACTTTTGTTGCTTGGATTGCTGATGTACTTGGCCCATTGCTTTGGAACGGGAGTATTTTCTCCAGCAATCTTTACTTCCAATGCTGTTGATGACCCACGTTCTTCCGCTTTGAGAGATTCCAGTCTATCATATCTGTCAAAAACTATATCTACTCTGTTGCAGTATTCTTGATTCAGTGGAACTGTAAAGATGTGCCAGTATTTATCAGCCAATTCTCCAAATGTAGACGTACCTCCAGTTTTAACCATTTGCACAATTGCCATGCCATCTACTACATAAGCTGTTGCGCCTGTCTTGTCAACAGGTGGAAGCCGTCCATCAACATATACTTCCTTTTCTAGTTCACTTAACAAAACACTTTTCACATTCTTTCTTAGAGTCCCATCCGTATGTGACAATGATAGTGGAAAAGCAGACAGTTCATACGTCATCACTAGTTTTAAATCAACATCTCTGGACCTTGCGGCAATAATTAATCGACCAAATAGTTCGCGGTCAGACCTCACATTGTGAATTTTTTCATCATTTGTTTTGAGTTTTTTCTTCTGTGCTAGGCTGGCAAATGTTTTAAGTTTTAAGTGTGGCAACGTGTCCCAAAAGCTTCTCGTGTTAGTGTCCAGCCGCTCCTGAACAAAATTGTCCATAATCTCCTTACCAATGTCACAGGCGGAAACAAGTCTCTTGGCGATTTCACTAGGCAATACCACGCCAGTTGCAATGTTTACAAGCGGAAGACACTCGCTGTCGTCGTTTTCCGCAATATTAAAGGGATTGGTCATTATATCTGATGAGAACATCGAAAGTATCTTCTGCACGTCGGTTTCATCCCTGTTCATTCGATTAGTCCCCATTTCCTTATGTACTCCAAACATGTGACTATCTTGTAACCCACACATTTGCTTTGTGACCGTTGTTATGGCTGCCCTCTCGTGGCTAGTTAAAAACCACCTCTCCAGAGCTCCTGGCTTTTGTGTTATTCCAATAATACCACCTCGCTTTTTGGAATCCAAATTAATCGATTGCTCTAAGGCCATATCTGTCCACACTTGATTGAATGGATAGTGTGAGCGACTTACGGAATGATTTCCATTCAAGAATTGTTCATGTACATGGGGATGTGTACTTGGAAGCATCTTCATGTCCGCAAGATATATTGGCAGCCATCTTGCATAATTGGTTCTGTCCATGCTGTAGAAATATGGCGCCATAGTAGCAGTAGCAGATAGGTGTGCCTGCCAATCTCCAGTTCTCTCAGCTCTTATGAATCCAAGCAGCAGCTCTACCATATGAATATATGAGTTCCAAAATGCGAACAGGTGTGATTTCGAGCTTGACTCAACTTTAAAGGATTTGAACAGCTGTTGCAATTTATTCACGTACATACACACCTCTTTGAAATTTTCTTGCAATGCGTCTAAGTCGTCAATGCTGCTTCGACACATCTTAATTTTCTCATCCAGACTCTCCAAATCTGTTGGAGTAATGTGGTCTTCATGTTGTCCATTTTGTTGAACCCATTTGGAAAAAGACTGCCATTGTAATCGCAGCAGCGCTTCCAGAACCAATTTGTGAGCCCTCACTCCTCGATTATATGACTTCCCTTTAAGTAGAGCAGCAGCCGTGCTGCTCCCATATGTGTTGGCCTCTATGAGGAGATCTTCTAAGCCAGAGTCATCAAACATCTTTCCAATAACAGCTAAGTAGTTTAGCGCAATGTGGAATCCCCCCCAGTCTGATCACAGTGTCACTAAACTCTTCTTTATATCGCCACTGTATCTCCTTTGCCGTGACATATATGGCAATGACAATGAGAGCGATGTGAGGTGTAGTATTCATTTTAATTTGTTTTTCCGCACCGATTACCACCACATCCATCTGTCTCATTCCAACCACCATTACCTGGGTGCTTTGTCAACAGTGGTACAGCTGGATATACAGATTCTATGATGGAGTTAGTATACATACATACATAAAATATAACCTTCACATTTCACCCTCGCCTTTGGTCTATGCATGCAAAATGTATGTTGGATATATGTTAGGTCGATATCCGTCTAAATATCATATATGGTGAATCTAATACGATATTACTTTGAGTTATGACACGATCATGCTTATATCGTTGTGCACTGTGGATACAGCCACAGCCTAGACCCTCTATGCAAAGAAATCAGGATAACTAATTAGTGCTACCACAATTTGTTTGTACAACAGGGCTTAAAATGTGTGGGACATGTCCCCCAAGCCACAGCAAGTGTCAGACCTTCAGAATACTGGGTGTGCTACGTCACGATTCTGACCTATCTTTAGCTCCTGGACTATACAGCGGTATTGCCACTAGACATTACTTGTAGTACAATTGGCGTAAGTACTTTAGTGTGCACTAATATACAATAGCATAGCGCCAAGCTGTTTGAATATAAACAAGCAGTAATTCGTTTAATATTGTGAGGCTATAACCAGTGCAAATCGTAAACAAACAGTCAGAATCAAAGTAGATAGGAGCACGAGCTGAGCGACTCAGAGCGTAAAATCAGTCAGGCGTTCAGAAACTTGCCTTCCCAAATGGAATTTGTCGATTACTACACATGTAATAGCCAATAGGCAATGTTATTGTGATCAACCACGCGTTAATCATTACCGTTATTAACTGTCAACATACCAGTCCAACGACAACATTTCTTGATATTTTACAAGGTTCAGAATCAGAAACAGCGTAGTGTACAATTGTAATTTAGAGGGAGATAGCAGAGGTAGAATCCAACGACGGTAAATCGAAACGGAATGTAGACGAGCTAAGCCTCAATTCGACATCTTCTGAACCCAGTCTACATCGGCCACGTATTCGCAGCACTGCCAGCATCGTCCTCCACGGATCATCCACTTGAATCGAGTACTCCGAGAGATGAGAATGGACATTACATAACTGGCTTCCTGCTACATCACAACACTAATATTAGCATACACCAAAGTCCACAAATTGTGATGACTTCAGTGATTAGTGCAGAATTCCAAGCAACAATAATCCCGGTAATGACGGCTGCTCTTCAGCCAGTTCTACAGCAAATAATTAATGCTACCGTACATCCCGCTATTCATCCATACATCTAACCAGTGCTACCATTCAGATATTTATCCAGTACTTTACCATCTAGATATTTAACCGGTACTTTACCATCCAGATAGCTAACCAGAGTTTTACCATCCGGATATTTAACCAGTGTTTTACAATCTATACAGTTAACCAATACATCACAATCGTTCCAGTTCCTATTCTGTAATTTAGTATAGGACGACCACAGCAAGAAAGTAAGAGAAAATCAACAGTGACTATGTTGCTAACAATGGTAAAGATGATAGAGATGACGATGACTACAGCAACGATGACGAGGCATAAGCCTATACGCTCATTTTTTAAATTTTATATGCACGTACTCACATTCGCACGCACGCGGGCTCGCACACACACACGCACGCATTCGCGCGCTCAAACGAACGCACGCGAATGTGCGTAAGCACGTGCGGACACGCAAGCACGCGCGTACGCATGTACGCACGCGCGCACACACGCACGCACGCACGCACCACACACGCACACCTAGGCCAGTGCGATTATTTCCAATAGTGATCGCGATCGATTATTTAACAATAATCGCGATTACTCGATTAATCATCATCCGTATAAATTACCCAGACATAACAACATTGTCATATCAATGTGGAAAGCTCCAATAATGTTTAGAAATGTCCATTTGCGGGCCTGGTGAGGACTGTTTTTGAGGATGTATCACTGGAATGCCTGGCTCGATGCTCGAGCCAGTCATTCCGGTGATACATTTTCGGAAGGGGTCTTCTCCTGGCCTAGAAATGTACACTCACTGATCAAAATGTCATTTTTTGATTAGTCGGATCAAAGAGTAATTATAAGAAAATCTTTCGAAATATTTTATCCTGACTGGTTAACGCCAGTCACATTGCTTGCAAATACAAGTAGGGACCTATATGGCCACAGTTATCACTATTCCAGCGCAGTGGATGCTGTCCAAGGCGACCGGCTTCATAGCACCGAAAGTAGTTATAGATTACATTCGGTTATTTGATAAACGGCAATAAGCTGACAAAATCCTCGCGGTGTGCTGGTATGGTGGTTTTGGGTTTGGGACGTGTGCTAATTTGAACACACTCCCTGAATACCCACTAGCCTTGCACCGCGGGGCAGATTGTCGCAGTGGACGGAATTCTCTGTATTTGAATTTAAAATAAGCAGACAGCCGGAGAAAACAACACCATACAGTCCAAAATAGCCAGATCTCGCTATACGGACCGCTGTATAATTTTATATATGATGTTCAAACAATGGAATCGTCGATCTATATATATATGTTATCATTTTTAAACTCATACATACTACTTTTGTTTCATTTCGTGTTCACACCAACCGACATTTGTATATCTCTACCCTATTCATTAAGCAGTACAGTTTACCCACCATTAACAGAACTACGCACCAAACCATTAAGCATACCTAAAACCGAATCACGCCACAAAATTAATAACATGCAGCATGTCATATCCTATCGAGGTAATGTCCAGCATGTTTTAGAAAATAAAACCAACAATTCATATCACTATTGAACAACACAGAACCTAGATGTGATCATTTCATGCAGCCCGTGGAACCAAAACCAATAGCACGGTGCATGGCAATGAAAATACATTTGATACCTATGATAATAACATGATACACAATATATTTTCTGTTCCTTTGTTCAATGCACAATAGCTTTTAATTTCAGCTCAATTAATTGTATTTATAACAACAGTTCTAATAACTCTTAGTGGCGACGTCCACCCAAATCCAGGGCCCACAAGCTCATCCAACCACGAGGATATATCAGTTTTTCACCTAAACACGCGAAGCGTACGTAATAAACTTGACCGAATAAGTGATGATCTATCTGATCACGATAATGTACGTTTAAGTGAAACGAAACTGGACGCGTCAATCATCGATGAAGAGCTTCATCTAACTAATTATCACCCTCCTATAAGAAAAGATCGCAACCAATATGCAGGATGCCTTTCTATTTACGTGCCAGAACTTCTAAACTATACTCGCCGTATTGACTTAGATCTGCCAACTATAGAAAACATGGTACTCGATGTAAATTTGGTAAGTTCAAAACCCTGGTTTGTGCCCTCTATCGACCACCATCTAGCCCACGTCTGATATGGGAAGCCATGGAAATTGTAATTGAAAATTTGATCGACACAGGACTTTCCAACACTAATATTGGGCGACTTAAATGAAGATCAACGCTACCCTAATCTAAGACGGCTAAGCGAATTATAACAACCAACAATCTAATTTCACTAATTAATGAACCGACTCGCATAACAGCTGGAACGGCAAAATTACTCGATTTGATTTTAACCACCAGTGATATTAAAAGTGAGGAATCCGGCGTAGTCAATTTCGATGAATACCATTTAGGTACATACACAATTATTTCCACCCCGGTACTAAAGACGAAGATGTATGAAAGAAAAATATATGACTATGCACAGAGAAGTAAAGAAAAATTTAACGAAATCGTAGAAAATACCCCTTGGGATGCAATACTTAACATTTATGACAACGTGGACAAAACGTGTGAAAAATGTACACACTTGTTTATTGACATTGTTAACGAATGCATACCAAACAAATTAATAAGGATCTGTCCAAATAATAAATCATGGTACAACTCGGACATATGACGTGAATCGAGAACACGTGACAGACTAAGATCTAAAGCATTAAGATCAAACAACGCTAATAATATGACATTATACAAAAGACAAAGAAATAAGGTCACAAATCTAATAAGAAGAGCAAAACATCAGTTTTACGAGACAATAATAGAATAAGTGGCCTATCTTTACGTGACCCAAGATCATATTAGAACGTGATAAAACACTTAATTACGGGTAGAGAGATATCTGATATTCCGTCACTTCTACTTTCGAACACTATTGATTATGCATATACCGATTCAGACAAAGCCGATCGTCTTAATACAGTCTTTTCCAGCATTACCGATATAGATGACACAAATCACAAACTCCGGATATTTGTATTCAAAACAAACGAGAAACTCACTGATATAATTATCCTTCCACAAGAGGTCACTGACATCATCCAAATTCTGGATATCAATAAAGCATCAGCTCATGATAAGATCAGTCATCGTATGTTAAAGGCAGTGCAACAGACAATAGCTATACCTCTTACCATCCTCTTTATCAAATCGCTTCAGACATGTACCTTCCCATGCCAATGGAAAACTGTTTGCATAAACCCACTCTTCGAGAAGGGGAATAGACAGAACCATGAAATCACAGACCGATCTCACTTCTAAGTGTTTTGTTAAAAATCATGGAAAGGGTACTATTTAAAAATATTTACAATCACCTGAACTCAAACCATCTACTTTACCAATTTCAGTCATGCCTCTGACCAAACCAGTCAACTAAACACCAGCTAATTGAAATGTGTCACATCCTATCAAAGGCTTTCTTCTTCTTCTTCTTTTCGTTCGCTGATCATACCGCCAGTCCTGTAAGTGACTGACATGATCATAAGTGTTAAGTGCGTGGATCCATGGTTTATTAGAGTGCGCCGAGCGGCCTGGAACCTCCGTCTTCAGCACTCGACGTTTCTGTCAGGGTTACCTCACCCTTACCTCCTTTAGTTGCCTCTTACGACACGCAGATGATACGGAAGGTGTATTCTAAGCCCCACCTACAGGGCAAGTCAAAGGCTTTAAACGAAAGGAAATATGTGTGTACAGTTTTCTCTGAAGTTGCCAAGGCATTTGATAGAGTTTGGCACAGAGGATTATATAAATATGCAATATGGTTTAGAAGGTAATCTACACAAATGGCTAACATACTATCTAACTACTAGGAAACAAAAGGTTAGAGTAAATCAAACCTACTCTACCCAGGAAACTATAAATGCAGGGGTGTCACAAGTTTCTGTTCTTGGTCCACTTCTTTTTTAAATATATGTATGTATATGTAACCTAGTCTAACCAATAGCTTATCAATTTCAATCCCAACAAAACAGTGACTATGATTATGCACAACTAACCAAATCAAAACAGAATAAATATCCTCATAAAAATTACCAGAATTAACACCGTCACAACCAACAAATAATTAGGCATAACTTTCTCGAATGCTTTTAGATGGACAACTCACATACAAGAACTATTATCAAAGGGAAATAAAATACTAGGATCTATGAGGAAAATCAAATACCGTCTCTAACGCAAGACTCTCACGCACATTTACACATGTTTCTTACGACCACTTTTGGCACATGTCACAGAAATATGGGACGGATGTACAGAATACGACTCTGAAGTACTGGAAAATCTCCAAAAGGAAGCTTTTCGCGTAATGACTGGCCTCCGCAGATTTACTGCACTACCATTATTATACGGCGAAATAAGGCTGGAGACGCTAGCACATCGCCGAAAAACTAAAAATTTGTACTCCTATGTAAAATTATAAACGAAGATCATTGTCCAAATTAGATTAAGGAGCTTGTTCCCGCCACGTGGGAGAATTAACAAATTACAACAACAGAGACAATTATCAAGAAGAACAAACACGTCTTGAGGTTTTCAGACGATCTTTCTTCCCCAGCACATACATACTATTGATATCGAGAACGACGCCAGAATATTCTACACACAAAATTAAGAAATAAATGTAGCCAATTAAATGCACATTTATTCAGGTTTAACCTACTCGAAAATCAAAACTGCCCACACTGTAATGAAATAGAAGACATTAATCATTACTTATTCAAATGTACCCGCTACAACGAACCAAGACAAAAACTGATATCTGACCTAAATAATAATCATATGCCGAACTTCTCAGAGAATACATTATTAAATGGAGATCCGGATTTGAACAACACCCAAAAACACCATCATCTTTAGAAATGTTCAAGATCCAATATCTAGGTCATTGGCTGGCGTCGGACGTTATCTGCGCCTGTTTTTGGACGCAGGGTTACACTGGGCCCCAGGAGGGCTGCCACCGGTTGGCACCAAGTGCTAAATAACAAAACTAAGCCTGTAAAAGCACATAAACCCTAGGATGTGGTTAGACTTGGTGACGAGGAATGGCGCGGTGGGTTGGTGGTTTATGCACGTATATGCACTGGTGAGAACAGTTAAATTGACAGCTATTTTAAATAGGCCCACAAGCGGCAACATTTATACTAGTGAGTGCATGTATGGATAATTAATCGCTTCATTTCCCGCGCCATCACGCCGCACTGCACCATGTGGACCTCGGAACTAGTGGGGAGTCCCGGGCCGGCGCTGTTCTTCGGCGGCGGTGGACCACTCTGGTGCATCGTATTCCCCAGTTGAACGCATTAGCGCAGCACTGCTGGCGTGTGAGCGGTTGGGGTCGCGCCGCTGTGAATTTCTATGCGGCCGCAGCGCTTCGCCAGTGTGGAATACCATTTAGGGCATTTTACGTCGGAGCACTGGCATTGCCCTCTACTGGCAGTGGATCTCTCTGGTGCATTTCCAATTGTATATATGTACTTATGTTTCTGAACATACACTACACTGCCACCATTATTACTGTATAATATCTATGTAGGGAGCGAATCGTAACTAAGTTGTAAACAACTTGTGATTCAATCCCAATTGTCTCTTAGAACAATAAAAATATGTTTAAATCAATACATTGTATTAACACAATGAAATCTACCTTTTTGACAATCAATTAATTTGGAATGTATGAGTTGGTTTTGCAATTTACAGTTCTCCTTCAATCAATACTCACCATTCTATTACTTCTGATTCAGGTAGCCTGGATAACTGGGCCCTAGGACTATAGACTTAGTAAGCTTTCCCGACTCCTGGAACCGAGTACTCGGATCCCAGCTACCGAGTACCCGTTTGCCATGAAGCTCATTCTTGTTTGCATAGCAACAAGAGACACATGCTTTTTTGCTGTTGGAAGTCTTGAGATTATATTAAGTCTTTTTTCTGTGTAATTGTGATAGCTTTGTGCGCTCTCTAAGGGCATATTGGATTACCATGGATGCAGCCGATGATAACCAGGTCGTATATTTCCATGTTATTCCATAGTTAAAAAGACTTAGGTCTTCAAAATCTCGCCGCTGTCGCATGTTCCAATTTCTAACCCCAAAGAATTTGGGACGTGTGTTAACAACGAAATATGCCAGATGATCGCCTTCCTTTAAACCCCAACAGGAGATCGGCAGATATGAAATAAGGTGTTGGCTTGACGGTGTTTTAACACGAAAATTGGCTGACATCGTTCTCCGTAAGATCCGAGCGGATGACGTTACACCCGTGCTGCTCGGATGTTTATGTGAAGAAAATGTTTCATTAATTCGCGCATCTGATTCTAGGTGCTGCGTACTTTAATTGGTACCAGAAAAACCTTTGGAATTTTCAAGTTTTGCGTGTTATCACGATCTGTTTGCAATGATCAGTGGTTTCAAAATTCTGGATTTAGATGTGTGGTCTGCGGTTTTACCGTGTACTACAGCAGTTTGTTTACATTTTGTTGTTTCTTCACATATCGTTTTGGCCTTCGTTAGGAGTATAATTTATATTTATTAGTAAATATACCCCGAATGCTATGCGATAAGATTCCTGGTTCCGTTATACATCCTTGACGATCAGTGTATGGGTGTATTATTGCCCGCTTCGTTCTTGTCGTCATAATCAATGCGATCTTTGTGGTAACGTTGCGGGGTGGGGTGCGGGAGGGTTAACAGCTAATTTATGATCACACTATTTGAAAATTAATTGTCTGCCTTCCATTCCCGTTTCGTTCCACTTGCTTATTGTAGGTTTGTGCTTATTTATAGGCCAAGCCAGCCCCGCCATCACGTGACGAGTGCCACAAATTCGTGAGGGTTCTATTCAAGGACCATGTCTGTTTCCGCTGTACTAAGTGTAATCTTGACAGTAGGTGTAACGTTTGCGCAGTGTGGTCGGTCGATATGATGCATAAGTTCCTTACCCAGAAGGACTTGGCAGGGTCTGACGCGGGGTCATGCGGTCCGAAAGTAAATCGTGGAGCATCCGTTTCGGCCCTTGGGGGCATTCCACGTCTGCAACCGGAGGTGCCGGAGATGGCACCGCCAGCGTGGTTTGGTCCTGCCATGCAAGGCTTCTTGCATAGCATTCTTCCCACGCTGGTGTCGTCCCTGCTGCCAAAAGTTGTAGGGCAGTCTCTCCCCGTGTTTGATTCGGACCCTATCCTTGGACAGGGTTCTGGACTGGCCACCGAGGGAGCCATCTTGTATGGCCCCCTGGCAGTCCCGTCGGGCTCCGGTCTGATGGGCTCTGTCTCTCTGTGGCCACCTCCGGGATGTCCAGTAGTGGTGGCCAGTCCGTCAGGCATGGGAGCCGTCCGCCAGGACGGCTCCACGGTTTCCTCATCTAGTGACGACTCTTCGGGGCCTGAAGATGAGGAAGCCAAGGAGGAGAGATTTCTGCAGCCTGTGATGCCGCGGGTGGAGAGCATGGAGGTCGATTCCGTCCTGGACGGAACCGTCCTCCATCTGTCTGGCTTCGCGCAAGCCAGGACAGCGGCTCCGCCCGTAGTTGAGGCCACTTTGGTACCTTGCACCGGTCCTGTGATGGTTGGTTTGCCGCCAACCGACACGGTGAAGGGTGTGGCTGGCCAGGCGTGGTACTCACTTATCTCGCCTGGTCCGGCGGGCAGACATGGGCTGCCGTTGGCGCCCGTGTTTGGCCACAGTTCTTCCGTGTTTTTCCGTGCCGGCCTACTCCATGGACTGGTGTGTTCCATGGGGTGGCGGCGGAGCCATACGGTACCGGAGTTCCTGGCGTATCAGCTGGTAGGGCTGTGAACATGTCAACGGGTGACGTGTTCACGGGAGTGTCCTCCTCGGAGACGGATTGGTCTGAGGCTCTGGCTTGGCTAGCCAGAATGGACCCATCTGTGGTTTCGACCACGGCGAGGAGGGTGCACCCCGTCCATGGGTGGCATCTATTAGGTCGGGGATCTTGCCCGCAGCCCGGATCCAGTCTATTGGACTGGATCCAAGGTTTATGGAGTTGCTTGATGCTATTTATAGCAAACAACTCCTGACCAAGGGCCAGCTTCCTGTAGCCTCCAGGGAGGTGCGGGCGAGGTGTCGTATTCCACAGGGGGAATACGACAGGTATGGTGTTGTCCCGTCGGTCACCGAGGATGACCACTGGTTACTGGGTGTCCAGAGTGCTGGAGCGGGTGGCCCCGCCCCGGCACTGGTGGACAAAGCTCAGGTACACCATGCTGAAGTCCAGTCCCTATGTGATGAGGGGGTGAGGGCAGCAATGAGTGCTGTCAACCACTCTTATCGCCTTCTTCAGTCGGTGTGGGCTGAAGCTGGGGCTTTCGTGCGGTAATGACGGCCTGGTGCTGTCTATGGATGCATTGGCAAGGGTGCAGGCGCATGAGACTAAGTCCAGGAGGCAGATGGTCCTTGACCATATGCGTCCAGCTACGGCTGTCAGGGAGCGTCTTGAGGCCCTGGCATCTTTGGTGGCCAAGCGCAGGCCATCTTAGAGGATATGGCCAGCATTGTGCAGAATCGGTTGGCGGTTAATCTGCAGCTAGAGCTAGTGCGTCAAGCGCACGCACTAGGGGCTGTAGCCAAGCCGCTGACCGGGCAACCTTCTAAGAAACAGAAAAAGCACAAAAGCAAGGCGAAAGCTAAGCCTAGTGCTGCTTCTGCTTCTACTGGGGTTTCTCAGCCGCCTCCGGCAAAGAAAGCCAAGAAGGTTGTGGAGGCCCCTACCCTCCCCATATGTTGCTCCTGATCGCCCGAGAGGCGGGAATGGCAAAGGGAAGGGGAAGGATAAGTCCTCAAAGTGCGGAAAGAAGGGAGCGGATCGTACCTGAGGGTACGAGGGCTCCCTTCGTATCTGCCTGGACCGCACCTGTGCAACTGGAACAGCGGTGCCAGTTAGACCAGCCAAGCCAAGAGCAAAATGGTTCTCACTCTCTGTCATCAAGAGAGGGATGGGGGAGCGGATCGCGAGCCAGACACCCCCATTAGGCATCGATGCGTCTATAGTGGGTGGTAGGCTCATGCGTTTCGTCGAGACTTGGCGAGGTGTGACGTCAGACAGTCTGGTCCTGGGATGGTTATCCCAGGGGTACATGCCGGAGTGGTGGGATTTTCCAGCACAGAATCTGTCTTTGGCACCTGTCTGGACACCCGTACCAAGGGAACCAGACAAGTTACAAGCCATTCAAAACGAAGTGTCAGGTTTGCTTCTGAAGGGAGCAATAAAACCCGCAAACCGGAACAGTCCACGATTCTATTCAAACATGTTCCTTGCCCACAAGAGCACAGGGGGGTGGAGACCCGTACTCAATCTTAGGCCATTAAATTGGTTTATCCATACGCCTCGGTTTCAGATGGGAACTCCGAGGTCGGTAATGCAGGATTGAGGAAGGGAATGTGGTGTGTATCGATCGATCTGAAAGATGCACATTTCCACATTCCAATGAA
The DNA here is from genome assembly GCA_034401795.1 of Chaetoderma sp. LZ-2023a. Taxonomy (NCBI): domain Eukaryota; kingdom Metazoa; phylum Mollusca; class Caudofoveata; order Chaetodermatida; family Chaetodermatidae; genus Chaetoderma; species Chaetoderma sp. LZ-2023a. The sequence continues at coordinate 56,803,232 of CM067365.1, forward strand.
CAGGGGTTGTCACAGGTTTCTGAGATTTGCGTTTCAGAATCACGTATGGGTCTTTATAGTCCTCCCATTCAGCCTGTCGACAATTCCACGGGTTTTCACCAGAGTGGTCCTTGCGGTGACAGCGTTTCTCAGAAAAGCGAACGTGGCGCTTCACACCTACATAGACGATTGGCTGATCAAAGCAGACACATCAGCCAGGTTAGAGGTGGATACTGCTCTGATTCTGAAGTTGCTTTCAGATCTAGGCTGGATAGTCAACAAGGAGAAATCCGAGTTGACACCCACTCAACATTTCATTTATTTAGGGATGCGATTCGATCTCGAGGAGGGCAGGGTTTACCCATCAGAGCCCAGAGTGGTGTCTCTGTTAGCCATCCTCAAGAGTTTTCGATTGGGAAACCACATCCAGGCGAGGCGGTTTCTTCAGATGCTGGGCATGATGGTCTCTATGGAGCAGGTAATACCGTACGCTGCTGTGAAGACCTAGCCAGTTGTTTATGATATCTGTGGAAACAGAGAACAGAACCCCTGTCAACACTGGTGCCAGTTTTTGAGCCACTAATGTCGCATCTTGTATGCTGGAGAAAGCGTCATAATCTCCTAGTAATAGTTTCGCTGCACCTACCCCACCCCAGCTGTCCGTGTACACGGGTGCATCGCTGGAGGGATGGGGGCCTGCCTGGGAGAACACCAGGTCTCGGGCACATGGACTCTCCAAGAGAGCCAGCTGCATATCAATCTGTTGGAAATGATGGCAGTGGAACTGACATTGGAAAAGTTTCTTCCATAAATCATGGGCAAGGCGATATTGATACGGTCGGACAACTCGACAGTATTATCATACATAAATTGCCAAAGCGGGACCAAGTCACCCACACTATGTATCAACGTGTGGCACTTGATTCAATGGTGCAGGAATTACTCGGTTGTTTTGAAAGCAGCTCACATTCCTGGGTGATTGAACATTCTGGCGGATGCTTTGTCTCGCAGACAGAGAATTCTGCCAACAGAATGGTCTCTCAATCCTCTAGTTCTTCACAGGATCTTCGAGCATTGGGGCAAACCCAACGTGGACTTATTCGCCACAAGGGAAAATGCTCAAATCATGACTTATGTCTCGCCGATTCCAGATCCAAATGCCGTCGATACAGACGCTCTGGCGATAAGCTGGAAAGGGATGCACGCTTACGCGTACCCACCCACCATTCTTCTACCGAAGATATTGGTGAAGATCAGGGAGTAACCGTGCCTGGTCCTGCTAATAGCCATGCTCATTCCCAGGCTAATATAACGAAAGCGCAGTTAACCCTCTTGGCATATTTGTGTTTCAGGTGAGATGCATGTTCGTGAGTTCTCTCCATTTTCTTAGGAGAAAAGGTGGGGGGGGGGCAGTGATGCGAATGTGATTCGGTTTCGTTAACTTGATGGCCCTTTTAGGTCTCCAATAATCAAGTTTAAGTCTAGCTCCAAGGGGCAAAAGTAGGAATTAATGGCTTTCCCCTTCCCACCAGGTTACTGTCTAAATCTGGTGTATATCAGAAGTAATAGAATGGTGAGAATTGATCGAAGGAGAATGAAGGAAATTTCAATTTCCTTTTCTCCGAGATCTAACAATACTCACGATTCTATTACGGACCCAGCCTCCCAGCCCCACGGAGGCAAGCTATGGGTATCTCTTGTTTCGTGGCTATGCAAACAATATGAGCTTCATGGCAAACGGGTAATCGGCAGTTGGGAGCCGAGTACCCGGTTCCAGGAGTCGGTAAGGCTTACTGAGTCTATAGTCCTAGGGCCCAGTTATCCAGGCTAGCTGTATCAGAAGTAATAGAATGGTGAGTATTGTTAGATCTCGGAGAAAGGGAAATTGAAATTTCCTTTATTCTTGTGTCTTGTGTGCTCAATTTGGCAATGTATCATGAGTGGCTTTGAGTGACAGGCCGTCTCCAAGACTGGGCTTAGGATTTGATTAATATTCATTACACATTGGCATGTCTCGAAGCGGTAATTGATCCTTTCACAAAGTTTCTGGCCGGGCAACCCGGATTTTTGTTAGATATATAGAGACACATTTACTGCTGAACTATCAGGTGAACTCCTATACTAATCCATGTTCTCTTTAAGACAAGTGGTGTCACATGACGTTGCTACATATGAATGCAACAGATATAAGCCATACCATTATAACATGGAACCGGCGAGATGTTCATTTTGCCATAGTGTCATCATCAATTATTACTGATGTATCATAGTACTCATCCTTGGGTGTAACAACCCTATGGCCACAGCTAATACCCCCAGTGTTACCATCTAAATATTGTACAAAACCGCTTTTCCATCAGTGATCGTCCTTGTAGTCATAACATAAGCTCAAATATGTATGCAGCAACAGCTCCGAGTAAAAATAGTTTCAAAATATTCATCCAAATATTTACTAAATTATAAATGCATTCTGGATTTTGCACTCTTGAGTTGAAATGGCTAATTATATTGAAGGATTCTGAAAGGTTATCGTATGCCGATGACGGAGTCTGAGGTGTTACACGAGAGAATTACCACAAGAGACGCATTGCGTACAATCTTGACGCGGCTTCAGACTACAGATTAAATTCTCAATACATCTTGTGAATTTGAATCTTGACAAAGTTAGATTTATCCTGAAAGCGGAGATTAGATAACATTCACTGTAGTGTAATTGAATTCTTAAGCGGAAGTAAAGTCGGTCTGATGCAGACATTACGTAAAAGGGCAAAGATTGTGTGGGTTTATGTAATTATGTAGGATTAGTCTGTATATTTATAAAACCACGAATTTTTAGCTTATCTAACCACGCTCATCATCCACGCAAAATTTATGGAAAACAGGTTAATAAATTAAAATAATATTTCTAAAATCAATATCCTGTTATTTTCAACACGACACACCGTTTTACTTATTTCTGAGTCTCATTTTATTGTGCAAGCATGTGCTATTACCAGAATCCTGTTTTACGATATCCGAGTCCATTTTTACTGACACTTATTATATTTATATTTATAAAATGTTTAAATTTACGTACACCCCTCCCTTGTAGAAACTGGTATTTTCAAAACATTCACCAGCCCACCCATCCGTCCGGCTGCTCTCCCATCCACCCATCCGCCGCTCCTAACGCCCAGCCGCCCGCCCGCCTGCCCGCCCACCTGACTACCTGGCTGGCGTATACAATGGTGGCACGTTTAGATACGACCTCAAAGGCCAGAGTTACCGCCCTTGAAATTTCGACCTGCATGTGAACCAATGGGGGAAAGATATATATCGGTGGCACATTGCGTTACATTTAGAGCTGTTGTCATCTCACCTTCTGGGACGCTTCTGCAATAACATACCGCCCTTTAGCAATTTAAGACTCAAATTTGTCCAAGAAGATCTAAATTTTTTCATAGAAAATGTCCAATTGCAGAGCAAGTGAAGACGATTTTTGACAATTTACCACTGGAGTGACTGGCTAGTTATCGAGCCAGTCATTTCAGTGGTGATTTTAAAAATAGTCTTCTCTTAGTCTGCAAATGGACATTTCTCAAGACCGCTGCAGAAGTCGTTTTTAAACATGCTGTTGAATATTTTGAAACTAATTTTACTGAACAGAACCCAATCAAATTAGTTTCAAAATATTCAACAGCTTACCTATGTATTTTTTTTGGAAATTGATAGTCAGGTTGTTCAGAGATCGATCGATCCCAACACGAGCGAGGTGTGGGTGGATCTTAGCTAGAGATGGGCGGGGCATAGTTAAAACCGCTAAAGTCTATTGCGAGTAACAGTTCGGCTAATAGGAGACAAACAATAATTAGGTTAAGTTATTAGGACTTAGGGGAGGTAGGATATATGAGATACTACTCCAGTTTGTATCTGGACTGTTACCATCCTGATCACGCGGTTGGCATCTTTATATATAATTTTCTCCTGGTACCATCCACTTATATAATATAGGTTGTATATCCATTGCCGTGGACTTTACCGTGGCGAGTTTACCATTATGCTCATCTTGCTATGTACATATGAGATAAAGGCATCTGTTTCTAGATATTCCCGCCAGTTTCTAGTTAAGGTCCGCCCACTATGTGTTGACGATTAATTTGAAGTTTTGACACCCCTAAGTTCCAAGACTCTTAATTCAAAAAATATAAAGTAAAGCTGTTACATATTTTGACACCATCTGCTCCCAGTCAAATTAATTCTAAACGGCATACATTCCAGAACCTTTGTGAAGGAATGCACTTTTCCATTTTCAGCTATGTGCCGCCCATCTCAAACTAATCTCCACTCACACCTGGCTTCCGCTGAGATCGATCGATCCTTGAAGTGAGTGAACTTCCTGACTATCAATTTCTAGAAAACTCTACAGGTAAGGCGTTGAATATTTTGAAACCAATTTGATTGGGTGCTGCTGCGGCCTACGGTAGCAACAGCGTCCTGTCAAATTAGTTTCAAAATATTCAACAGCATGTTTATTAAATAGCAAAGACATGCAATTCCTACTATTAAGCGTTTAAAAGGGACTAAATCGAGTCATTCATGCTGTAATTGATTATGACGTCATCCTACTTGTCACGTAGTTGATTATGACGTCATATGATGGATGAATAAACTGCAAAAGTCCATTGCGTTACTTTGATTGCGATGCCAGGTAAGAAGTAACGTCTTATTATATACACTAAGCAAACAATAAATAAAACCAGTAAATGGGTACAGCATGATCAGACTCTCAGTGAGGGTAGCCCAATACATTTTGGCCCGTGTTTGCGAATTCCACAAGGCATCCTGCACAGAAAGCCTTGGAATTTGCTGTACTCGGTGTCAACATCTAGAGAGCTTGTTATTGACGTCACTGTACAAACCTACAACGTGTGCTACATACCGATGTCAAAGAAGACGGACTGAGTACATTCATAACCAACAAAAACACCAAAAGAGGCTAAGTAATCTCGCTGAGAACAAGAAACTGTGACCAAACAAGAATGACTGTTACCAGCTGCATGATGCTTTCAATCTACTGCAGCGGCAGAACAGAGTATGTCGTCGTTGTCGTCGTCGTCGTCGCTGCATCCACCACCACCATCACCACCACCACCACCACCACCACCACCACCACCACCACCACCACCACCACCACCACCACCACACAACCACTAGCATATGCTGATATTAGCAATTTTATTTTATAGTAATATCTAGACAAGCGAATATATGTATTTTGGCGATCATCATCATCATCATCATCATCATCATCATCATCACCACCACCACCACCACCAACACCAACACCAACACCAACACCAGCAAGAGCAGCCGCAGCAGCATCACCACCACCACTACCAGCAGCACCAGCACCACCACCAGTACCACCACCACCACCACCACCACCACCACCACCACCACCACCAACCACCACCACGACCTCCAGCACCATCACCACAACGACCACCACCACAACCACCACGACCACCACCACCACCACCAACACCATCAGCACCACCACCACCAACAACACCACCACGACAACCACCACCACCACCACCACTTACATCAACAACAACAACACGACGACCAGCACCACCACCACCACCAGCACCACCACCACAACCACCACTACCAATGGTAATATCGTTAACCTAACTGGTTCTACATTGTCTGAAGCAGCTAAATCTCGGTCTAACATTCGTACCAACACCATGGACCAAAGTCGACATAGATGCCCTTTTAGATAATGGCTTATGGAAAATTGAAGAATTTTCTCACCGTGTAAAATTAGCAGACTTTTTACGAAATTCCAAGAATAACAACTTTGAAAATGAAAAAATGTTCTTTCCTAAATTCGACTTCAAAAGACTTGGAAACAAAGTCCAACAACACCTTTTGAAATATAGTTCACTGTTCACATGATTAATGACCGTTGTGTGATCCCTTTGATCAATCAACAGACTGATACTAGAACCTCGTTCAGAAAGGGATACCTTCTGAACAAACAGAATCGATCTCACTAGGTTAATATGCATGGCTTGATCTCTTTGATCAACCGCCACTCATTCATGAGAGTATTACTGGAAGCCCACTCAGAAACCTTAGAACTCAATCAACGTCAACGGATTTAGACAATAGTTTTTAAACATCTGTGGCAGTCCAAATCTTTAATGTGAATAAAATTTTAAATTTTCAAAGTACAATTGAACACTAATCTAAGCGACATTCATAAGGCCATCAATTCTAATAAATAGACAGATTTTTGGTGGACAGGCAGATGTGTTCTGTGGCCTGAAGCTGACAAACCTTGTCGAAACCGGTCGCCCACTTCACGACGGTGCATACGATTATTGGTAATATACACAATTATCCTTTGATAGTTTATATGAATTATTTAAATATTAACATGCTTAATCATAACCTTCTTTTTTTCAGCGGTATATTTTTGATACGCTTGTAGAATTTGTTAGGCTTGTAATTCGATAGACCTCCCTTGGTTCACGATTCCATTAGGTCCCGTCAACTTTTTGGTATTCTTGTAGATTTTAGTGGCAGAAACATTGAATTATCTAACTAGAAACATTATGGCTGGAGTTAGCAAGGGTAGAAGACGGGATGACAGGAGGTCTAACGACAGTCGCCCGCCATCTGCCCAGGCTGCACTAACCAAGTGTTACTACATGATTATACAATGCTTTCACCACTTTGGCATCTTGAATGCTCGTGTACGTAGGGGCAGTTTGCCTCCTGGATTGAGCTGGAAAGTGTCAGAGTTAGAGAGACAGAATTTCCTCTGTAAACCAGCGATGCCTAACGCCGAGGTCCGTAAGGACATCTTAGCAGCAAATTTGAAATGGGCCATATCTTTACTTCAGGTTAACATTAGTCACTATAATTTCCAGCTTGGTCGTCTTATGTCGCTCCTCGTCGAAGCTCAGTCCAAACCAAATGTAGAATTAGGTAGAGCGAAGACCACAGCAATAAATTGGGCCCGAAATAACTATGGGAGGAAGTTTCATTCTTCATCAATTGATCAGTTTTATGATTTCATCAGACCTTTTGATCCGCATTTTAGAACCTGCCATAGTACAACAACCCCTGTAGGGTCACCTGTGACCTTACCAGGAACATCAACTGCAGGGCCCTCTGTGGCCCTACCAGGCACACTGACTGCAAGGTCAGCCTTGACCGTACCAGTCATCCCACAATCAAATCGGAAACGGAATAGGGCACCAACTGAGAGTCCCCCAGTAGTTAAGCGGGTGAATAACCGGTGCTCACCAGTGTTCCCTCTGCAGTCTCCTGTGGTGGATCCGCTCCTGATTCCACTGCCAGAATGGTCACCGTCAGTGTCTGCTCATGTGGATCCTAGTCAGATCCCTCTTCCGGTCTCACCACTGTCCCCAGTCGAGTTTCCTCCCCTTCCACAGAGAGCAGCTACTGACCGACCTGGTCAAAAGACCAGATCGTCGACGCCGAGGTCCAAGCCACCACAACCTAAATTTACGCCCACACCTAAACCCAAACCTACGCCTATGGATACACCCAAAGAGCATAGGTCTTTCTACAAGTTTCGGTTCGTGGTGGATAACAAGAATGAATGGCGCCTTCCTACTCTGAACAAGAAGATTCTGCTGATTGGGTCTTCAAATTTAGCTCGTATCAATCAGACACCTCATCCAGATATGCAGGTAGCAATCTATCCAGGTGCTAAGATAAACCACATTAGGAATATGGTTAGAAAACACAATGAGGTCTTCCAACCTCAGCGTATCATCCTTAACATCGGAATTAATGATAAGGACGAACTTCAGCATGACACCTCCCAAAGAATTGAGAATCTGTTTACTACCATGCGTTCAAAATTTCCAAAGGCTAAAGTTCACTTTGCCAAACTAAATTATTCGAAGCACCTGACTACAACCCAGAAACGAAACATACAATTCGTTAACAGCCGTGTAGAGGCCTTAAGGGCAAAGGTCCCTATCCTGCCCAGCCTCCCCGTGTCTGAATTTCAGGTGGTTGAGGACAACATCCACTGGACTGAGTGCACTGCAAATAGGATGTATAATAGTTGGTTATCGCACTTTAATTTAAACTAACTACGGGTCAGGGTACTAACCACCCAGAAATTGGTCTGGGTGGTAATATCGTTAACCTAACTGGTTCTGTATTGTCTGAAGCAGAAAGATCTTCGCTAAATCTCGGTCTAACATATGTACCAACACCACGGCCAAAAGTCGACATAGATGCCCTTTTAGATAATGGCTTTTGGGAAATTGAAGAATTTTCTCACCGTGTAAAATTAGCAGACGTTTTTTCGAAATTCCAAGAAAAACAACATTCTACCTTTTGTTGAAAAAAACTGGATGGGCACCTAACTCGAAGTTGGTTGACCCTGCGATCCCTGATAGTATAAAAGCTATCAAGGAGCGTGTTGAAAATTGAGAATTTTCTAAAAATCATCAAAATTTGTCATATCAAGAACGTTTAGCCTTAACAGGTTTGCGTAAAAACAATGACATCATTATAAATCCTGCTGACAAGGGATCTGCTACTGTAATAATGCGTAAGGATAATTATATTCGTGAAGCGCATCGGCAACGCGGTAATCTGAAACACTTTCGCAAATTAGACGAACCACTCTGTCAAAATAATTGTGATAAATTTAATGGAATCCTTCAAGAAATGGCTGACAACAAGGCCATAACGCAAAAGCAGTTTAAATACCTTACTGCTAAACGAGATTCAAATCCACGTACGTTTTACCTTTTGCCAAACATTCATAAACCTATTGAGTCATGGTCCGACCCTATGATACCACCGGGTCGACCTATTATCTCTGATTGGGGCTCTGAATCTTATCGAATTAGTGAAATTATTGATTACCACCTACAACCAATTGCGAATAGACATTTCAGCTTTTTGAACAACACTGAGGATTTCCTATCCGAGGTCTCCAAAATTTCTGTTCCTCCAAACTCACTCTTGATAACCCTCGACATCGATGCTATGTACACAAACATTGACATCGAAAGGGGTTTGACATCTGTTCGCAGATTATTTGATAAATATCCTGATAACAATAGGCCCATTAGCGAAATATTAGCTCTCCTGGAGCTGAGTTTAAAGGGCAATGATTTCGAATTCGCTGGCGAAATCTACCAACAAATCTGTGGATGTGCTATGGGTAAACGTTTTAGTCCTAGTTTTGCCAACATCTATGTAGCTGAGTGGGAAGAGGATGCGCTTAACAAATGTCCTAAGCAGCCCTTATTTTACCGCCAGTACCTCGATGATATTTTTATGATCTGGAATCATTCGAGGGAAGAGTTTGATGAATTTTTCACTATTTTGAACAATCACGATCCTAACATCAAACTTAAAGCCAACATTGACCAGTCGTCCGTAGACTTTTTGGACGTTACTCTCTACAAAGGTGTAAATTATAACACGAGTGGGCTTCTTGATTACAAAGTATTCTTTAAGCCCACCGATTCCCATCAACTACTGCATAAGAAATCTTTCCATCCACCTCATACTTTTAAAGGTATTATCAAATCACAGATTATCCGGTTTCACCGAAATTCTAGTGATAGAAAGAATTTTGAATCTGCGTGTTCCACCTTATTTAAAGCCCTCAAACCGAGGGGATATTCAACACGATTTTTGCGCAAAATAAAATCCGAAACTTTACATGATTTGGAAACTATTACTGATAAGGCTGCCGATCAAAAGCCTACCAAAATTCGTCACAATCGTCCGATTATAGGCGTAGGACAATCTCAGAAATGTGGAAAGAAGAGGTGTAAATTAGACCTCTATCTACCTAATCAGACAACATTTGTCAGTTATCAGAACAAAAGCAAATTCCAACTTCAGTCTAATTTAGATTGCGATTCTAAAAATGTTATCTATTTAATATCTTGCAAATTATGCCAAAAGCAGTATGTCGGTGAAACAAAATGCCCTTTCAGATGGCGAGCAACTAGACACCTTTGCGATATTAGACACGACGAGGACACCAACGTAGCTCAACATTTCAATCTTCCTGGTCATTCTGTCGATAGACACTTTGAAATTATGCCTATTGAGCAACTGCCTCTTTCTGCTACGGCCGAAGAAACTGATAAACAAAGAAAACTTCGAGAATCATTTTGGATTAAGCAACTGAAAACAAAATGGCCGAGTGGCATGAACGTGGACCCTGGTCTTGCTGATCAACGTGAAATTATTCCATTCAGTTTAACATACAATCGAAAAAATGTTGAAATTTCAGAAATTTTGAAAGATGAATATCATAAATTGCAGGATAAAATGAAAAAAACTCTCAATTTGCGTCCAGTGATAGCCTTTAAGAAAAACTCCAATCTACGTGACATCTTGGTTAATTCGAAATTAACTCTTCAAAAACCTTCAGAATGAATGATATATATTATTCATATTTTATAGGCCATACCGCCTCTATCAAACAAACATAACAAATCTCAGACAATAAAATAAATAAAAAATATCTCCCAACCTTGGGAGATCCTGAGCCAGTGCGTTTAATCATATAACCACAACCACCACGACCACCACCACCACCACCAACACCATCAGCACCACCACCACCAACACCACCACCACGACAACCACCACCACCACCACTTACATCAACAACAACAACACGACGACCAGCACCACCACCACCACCACCAGCACCACCACCACAACCACCACTACCAATGGTAATATCGTTAACCTAACTGGTTCTACATTGTCTGAAGCAGCTAAATCTCGGTCTAACATTCGTACCAACACCATGGACCAAAGTCGACATAGATGCCCTTTTAGATAATGGCTTATGGAAAATTGAAGAATTTTCTCACCGTGTAAAATTAGCAGACTTTTTACGAAATTCCAAGAATAACAACTTTGAAAATGAAAAAATGTTCTTTCCTAAATTCGACTTCAAAAGACTTGGAAACAAAGTCCAACAACACCTTTTGAAATATAGTTCACTGTTCAAATGATTAATGACCGTTGTGTGATCCCTTTGATCAATCAACAGACTGATACTAGAACCTCGTTCAGAAAGGGATACCTTCTGAACAAACAGAATCGATCTCACTAGGTTAATATGCATGGCTTGATCTCTTTGATCAACCGCCACTCATTCATGAGAGTATTACTGGAAGCCCACTCAGAAACCTTAGAACTCAATCAACGTCAACGGATTTAGACAATAGTTTTTAAACATCTGTGGCAGTCCAAATCTTTAATGTGAATAAAATTTTAAATTTTCAAAGTACAATTGAACACTAATCTAAGCCACATCCATAAGGCCATCAATTCTAATAAATAGACAGATTTTTGGTGGACAGGCAGATGTGTTCTGTGGCCTGAAGCTGACAAACCTTGTCGAAACCGGTCGCCCACTTCACGACGGTGCATACGATTATTGGTAATATACACAATTATCCTTTGATAGTTTATATGAACTATTTAAATATTAACATGCTTAATCATAACCTTCTTTTTTTCAGCGGTATATTTTTGATACGCTTGTAGAATTTGTTAGGCTTGTAATTCGATAGACCTCCCTTGGTTCACGATTCCATTAGGTCCCGTCAACTTTTTGGTATTCTTGTAGATTTTAGTGGCAGAAACATTGAATTATCTAACTAGAAACATTATGGCTGGAGTTAGCAAGGGTAGAAGACGGGATGACAGGAGGTCTAACGACAGTCGCCCGCCATCTGCCCAGGCTGCACTAACCAAGTGTTACTACATGATTATACAATGCTTTCACCACTTTGGCATCTTGAATGCTCGTGTACGTAGGGGCAGTTTGCCTCCTGGATTGAGCTGGAAAGTGTCAGAGTTAGAGAGACAGAATTTCCTCTGTAAACCAGCGATGCCTAACGCTGAGGTCCGTAAGGACATCTTAGCAGCAAATTTGAAATGGGCCATATCTTTACTTCAGGTTAACATTAGTCACTATAATTTCCAGCTTGGTCGTCTTATGTCGCTCCTCGTCGAAGCTCAGTCCAAACCAAATGTAGAATTAGGTAGAGCGAAGACCACAGCAATAAATTGGGCCCGAAATAACTATGGCAGGAAGTTTCATTCTTCATCAATTGATCAGTTTTATGATTTCATCAGACCTTTTGATCCGCATTTTAGAACCTGCCATAGTACAACAACCCCTGTAGGGTCACCTGTGACCTTACCAGGAACATCAACTGCAGGGCCCTCTGTGGCCCTACCAGGCACACTGACTGCAAGGTCAGCCTTGACCGTACCAGTCATCCCACAATCAAATCTGAAACGGAATAGGGCACCAACTGAGAGTCCCCCAGTAGTTAAGCGGGTGAATAACCGGTGCTCACCAGTGTTCCCTCTGCAGTCTCCTGTGGTGGATCCGCTCCTGATTCCACTGCCAGAATGGTCACCGTCAGTGTCTGCTCATGTGGATCCTAGTCAGATCCCTCTTCCGGTCTCACCACTGTCCCCAGTCGAGTTTCCTCCCCTTCCACAGAGAGCAGCTACTGACCGACCTGGTCAAAAGACCAGATCGTCGACGCCGAGGTCCAAGCCACCACAACCTAAATTTACGCCCACACCTAAACCCAAACCTACGCCTATGGATACACCCAAAGAGCATAGGTCTTTCTACAAGTTTCGGTTCGTGGTGGATAACAAGAATGAATGGCGCCTTCCTACTCTGAACAAGAAGATTCTGCTGATTGGGTCTTCAAATTTAGCTCGTATCAATCAGACACCTCATCCAGATATGCAGGTAGCAATCTATCCAGGTGCTAAGATAAACCACATTAGGAATATGGTTAGAAAACACAATGAGGTCTTCCAACCTCAGCGTATCATCCTTAACATCGGAATTAATGATAAGGACGAACTTCAGCATGACACCTCCCAAAGAATTGAGAATCTGTTTACTACCATGCGTTCAAAATTTCCAAAGGCTAAAGTTCACTTTGCCAAACTAAATTATTCGAAGCACCTGACTACAACCCAGAAACGAAACATACAATTCGTTAACAGCCGTGTAGAGGCCTTAAGGGCAAAGGTCCCTATCCTGCCCAGCCTCCCCGTGTCTGAATTTCAGGTGGTTGAGGACAACATCCACTGGACTGAGTGCACTGCAAATAGGATGTATAATAGTTGGTTATCGCACTTTAATTTAAACTAACTACGGGTCAGGGTACTAACCACCCAGAAATTGGTCTGGGTGGTAATATCGTTAACCTAACTGGTTCTATATTGTCTGAAGCAGAAAGATCTTCGCTAAATCTCGGTCTAACATATGTACCAACACCACGGCCAAAAGTCGACATAGATGCCCTTTTAGATAATGGCTTTTGGGAAATTGAAGAATTTTCTCACCGTGTAAAATTAGCAGACGTTTTTTCGAAATTCCAAGAAAAACAACATTCTACCTTTTGTTGAAAAAAACTGGATGGGCACCTAACTCGAAGTTGGTTGACCCTGCGATCCCTGATAGTATAAAAGCTATCAAGGAGCGTGTTGAAAATTGAGAATTTTCTAAAAATCATCAAAATTTGTCATATCAAGAACGTTTAGCCTTAACAGGTTTGCGTAAAAACAATGACATCATTATAAATCCTGCTGACAAGGGATCTGCTACTGTAATAATGCGTAAGGATAATTATATTCGTGAAGCGCATCGGCAACGCGGTAATCTGAAACACTTTCGCAAATTAGACGAACCACTCTGTCAAAATAATTGTGATAAATTTAATGGAATCCTTCAAGAAATGGCTGACAACAAGGCCATAACGCAAAAGCAGTTTAAATACCTTACTGCTAAACGAGATTCAAATCCACGTACGTTTTACCTTTTGCCAAACATTCATAAACCTATTGAGTCATGGTCCGACCCTATGATACCACCGGGTCGACCTATTATCTCTGATTGGGGCTCTGAATCTTATCGAATTAGTGAAATTATTGATTACCACCTACAACCAATTGCGAATAGACATTTCAGCTTTTTGAACAACACTGAGGATTTCCTATCCGAGGTCTCCAAAATTTCTGTTCCTCCAAACTCACTCTTGATAACCCTCGACATCGATGCTATGTACACAAACATTGACATCGAAAGGGGTTTGACATCTGTTCGCAGATTATTTGATAAATATCCTGATAACAATAGGCCCATTAGCGAAATATTAGCTCTCCTGGAGCTGAGTTTAAAGGGCAATGATTTCGAATTCGCTGGCGAAATCTACCAACAAATCTGTGGATGTGCTATGGGTAAACGTTTTAGTCCTAGTTTTGCCAACATCTATGTAGCTGAGTGGGAAGAGGATGCGCTTAACAAATGTCCTAAGCAGCCCTTATTTTACCGCCAGTACCTCGATGATATTTTTATGATCTGGAATCATTCGAGGGAAGAGTTTGATGAATTTTTCACTTTTTTGAACAATTACGATCCTAACACCAAACTTAAAGCCAAACTTAAAGCTTCTTGATTACAAAGTAGTCTTTAAGCCCACCGATTCCCATCAACTACTGCATAAGAAATCTTTCCATCCACCTCATACTTTTAAAGGTATTGTCAAATCACAGATTATCCGATTTCACCGAAATTCTAGTGATAGAAAGAATTTTGAATCTGCGTGTTCCACCTTATTCAAAGCCCTCAAACCGAGGGGATATTCAACATGATTTTTGCGCAAAATAAAGTCAGAAACTTTACAAGATTTGGAAACTATTACTGATAAAGCTGCTGATCAAAAGCCTACCAAAATTCGTCACAATCGTCCGATTATAGGCGTAGGACAATCTCAGAAATGTGGAAAGAAGAGGTGTAAATTAGACCTCTATCTACCTAATCAGAAAACATTTGTCAGATATCAGAACAAAAGCAAATTCCAAATTCAGTCTAAATTAGATTGCGATTCTAAAAATGTTATCTATTTAATATCTTGCAAATTATGCCAAAAGCAGTATGTCGGTGAAACAAAATGCCCTTTAAGATGGCGAGCAACTAGACACCTTTGCGATATTAGACACGACGAGGACACCAACGTAGCTCAACATTTCATTCTTCCTGGTCATTCTGTCGAGAGACACTTTGAAATTATGCCTATTGAGCAATTGCCTCTTTCTGCCACGGCCGAAGAAACTGATAAACTAAGAAAACTTCGAGAATCATTTTGGATTGAGCAACTGAAAACAAAATGGCCGAGAGGCATACACGTGGACCCTGGTCTTGCTGTTCAACGTGAAATTATTCCATTCAGTTTAACATACAATCGAAAAAATGTTGAAATTTCTGAAATTTTGAAAGATGAATATCATAAATTGCAGGATAAAATGAAAGAACCTCTCAATTTACGTCCAGTGATAGCCTTTAAGAAAAACTCCAATCTACGTGACATCTTGGTTAAATCGAAATTAACTCTTCAAAAACCTTCAGAATGAATGATATATATTATTCATATTTTATAGGCCATACTGCCTCTATCAAACAAACATAACACATCTCAGACAATAAAATAAATAAAAAATATCTCCCAACCTTGGGAGATCCTGAGCCAGTGCGTTTAATCATATAACCACCTACAAGCGAGTGCCAGTTCTATTGTTTTATTGTCTCACTAACACACTAATTATTGCACCATACCGTCGTGGCAAATCTGTCTGGCATACCATCATTCCATCAATTTAGTCTGTCTTCTTAATAATAGTTTTGATTCCTTCATCATTTCCTTCATTCCTTCCTTTCTTCCTTCCTTCCTTCCTTCCATCCATCCTCCCTCCATCCCTCCATCCCTCCATCCCTCCATCCCTCCATCCCTCCATCCCTCCATCCCTCCATCCCTCCCTTCCTCCATTCCTTCCTCCATTCCTTCCTTCCTCCCCCCTCCCTCCCGCCCTCCATTCCTCCCTCCCTCCCTCCATTCTTCCTTCCTCCTTCCTTCCTTCCTTCCTTCCTTCCTTCCTTCCTTCCTTCCTTCCTTCCTTCCTTCCTTCCTTCCTTCCTTCCTTCCTTCCTTCCTTCCTTCCTTCCTTCATTCCTTCCTTCCTTCCTCCCTCCCTCCCACTATCCATCCCTCTCTGATTCCGGACATTTCGTCCATCCGTTTGTCATTCTTCATTCTGTCCTTCCATCCTTCATTCCTTCTCTCTCCCTTCCTCCCTCCCTCCCCCCTCCCTCCCTCCCTCCCGCCCACCCTCCATCCCTCCATCCCTCCCTCCATTCTTCCTTCCCTCCCGCCTTCCTTCCTTCCTCCCTCCCTCCCTCCTTCCTCGATCCTCGCACCCGCTGTCCCACCCTCACTCACTCCCGCCATCCCTTCCTACCTTCCTTCCCTCCTCCCTCCCTCCTTCCTCGATCCTCGGCCCCTCCGTCCCACCCTCACTACCTCCCGCCTCCTCCCTCCCTCCATTCTTCCATTCTTCCTTCCTTACTTCATCGATCCTTTCTTCATTTATCCTTCTTCTGTCACTCCTTCCTTCATTAACTTGATGGATGGATTGATGGATGGTTGGGTGAATGAATGGATGGATGGGCGGGTCGATGAATGGGTGGGTCGATGGATGGGTGGGTTGGTGGGTTGTTGGGTGGATGGATGGATGGAGGGAACTCGAAATTCATATTGCTCATTAAATCTTTCAAATACACTTGAATCCTATTAGTCTAAATTCTATTGACAATTATTTAATTGTTGGAAATTAAAAAATGTTCTTTCCTAAATTCGACTTCAAAAGACTTGGAAACAAAGTCCAACACCACCTTTTGAAATATAGTTCACTGTTCAAATGATTAATGACCGTTGTGTGATCCCTTTGATCAATCAACAGACTGATACTAGAACCTCGTTCAGAAAGGGATACCTTCTGAACAAACAGAATCGAGCTCACTGGGTTAATATGCATGGCTTGATCTCTTTGATCAACCGCCACTCATTCATGAGAGTATTACTGGAAGCCCACTCAGAAACCTTAGAACTCAATCAACGTCAATGGATTTAGACAATAGTTTTTAAACATCTGTGGCAGTCCAACTCTTTAATGTGAATAGAATTTAAAATTTTCAAAGTACAATTGAACACTAATCTAAGCCACATCCATAAGGCCATCAATTCTAATAAATAGACATATTTTTGGTGGACAGCCAGATTTGTTCTGTGGCCTGAAGCTGACAAACCGTGTCGAAACCGGTCGCCCACTTCACCACGGTGCATAAGATTATTGGTAATATACACAATTATCCTTTGATAGTTTATATGACTTATTTAAATATTAACATGCTTAATCATAACCTTCTTTTTTTCAGCGGTAGATTTTTGATACGCTTGTAGATTTTGTTACGCTTGTAATTTGATAGACATCCCTTGTTTCACGATTCCATTAGGTCCCCTCAACTTTTTGGTATTCTTGTAGATTTTAGTGGCAGAAACATTGAATTATCTAACTAGTAACATTATGGCTGGAGTTAGCAAGAGTAGAAGACGGGATGACAGGAGGTCTAACGACAGTCGCCCGCCATCTGCCCAGGCTGCACTAACCAAGTGTTACTACATGATTATACAATGCTTTCACCACCTTGGCATCTTGAATACTCATGTACGTAGGGGCAGTTTGCCTCCTGGATTGAGCTGGAAAGTGTCAGAGTTAGAGAGACAGAATTTCTTCTGTAAACTAGGGATGCCAAACGCCGAGGTCCGTAATGACATCTTGGCAGCAAATTTGAAATGGGCCATATCTTTACTCCAGGTTAACATTAGTCACTATAATTTCCAGCTTGGTCGTCTTATGTCGCTCCTCATTGAAGCTCAGTCCAAACCAAATTTAGAATTAGGTAGAGCGAAGACCACAGCAATAAGTTGGGCCCGAAATAACTATGGCAGGAAGTTTCATTCTTCATCAATTGATCAGTTTTATGATTTCATCAGACCTTTTGATCCGCATTTTAGAACCTGCCATAGTACAACACCCCCTGTAGGGTCACCTGTGACCTTACCAGGAACATCAACTGCAGGGCCCTCTGTGGCCCTACCAGGCACACCGACTGCAAGGTCAGCCTTGACCGTACCAGTCATCCCACAATCAAATCGGAAACAGAATATGTCACCCACTGAGAGTCCCCCAGTAGTTAAGCGGGTGAATAACCAATGCTCACTAGTGTTCCCTCTGCAGTCTCCTGTGGTGGATCTGCTCCTGATTCCACTGCCAGAATGGTCACCGTCAGTGTCTGCTCATGTGGATCCTAGTCAGATCCCTCTTCCGGTCTCGCGACTGTCCCCAGTCGAGTTTCCTCCCCTTCCACAGAGAGCAGCCACTGACCGACCTTGTCAAAAGACCAGATCGTCGACGCCGAGGTCTAAGCCACCACAACCTAAGTTTACGCCCACACCTAAACCCAAACCTACGCCTAGGGATACACCCAAAGAGCATAGGTCTTTCTACAAGTTTCGGTTCGTGGTGGATAATAAGATTGAATGGCGCCTTCCTACTCTGAACAAGAAGATTCTGCTGATTGGGTCTTCGAATTTAGCTCGTATCAATCAGACACCTCATCCAGATATGCAGGTAGCAATCTATTCCATTAGGAATATGGTTAGAAAATACAATGAGGTCTTCCAACCTCAGCGTATCATCCTTAACATCGGAATTAATGATGAGGACGAACTTCAGCATGACACCTCCCAAAGAATTGAGAATCTGTTTAGTACCATGCGTTCAAAATTTCCAAAGGCTAAAGTTCACTTTGCCAAACTAAATTATTCAAAGCACCTGACTACAACCCAGAAACGAAACATACAATTCGTTAACAGCCGTGTAGAGGCCTTAAGGGCCAAGGTCCCTATCCTTCCCAGCCTCCCTGTGTCTGAATTTCAGGTGGTTGAGGACAACATCCACTGGACGGAGTGCACTGCAAATAGGATGTATAATAGTTGGTTATCGCACCTTAATTTAAACTAACTATGGATCAGGGTACTAACCACCCGGAAATTGGCCTGTGTGGTAATATCGTTAACCTAACTGGTTCTACATTGTCGGAAGCAGAAAGATCTTTGCTAAATCTCGGTCTAACATATGTACCAACACCACGGCCCAAAGTCGACATAGATGCCCTTTTAGATAATGGCATATGGGAAATTGAAGAATTTTCTCACCATGTAAAATTAGCAGACTTTTTTCGAAATTCCAAGAAAAACAACTTTCTACCTTTTGTTGAAAAAACTGGCTGGGCACCTAACTCGAAGTTGGTTGACCCTGCGATCCCTGATAGTATAAACGCTATCAAGGAGCGTGTTGAAAATTTAGAATTTCCTAAAAATCATCAAAATTTGTCATATCAAGAACGTTTAGCCGTAACAGGTTTGCGTAAAAACAATGACATCGTTATAAAGCCTGCTGACAAGGGATCTGCTACTGTAGTAATGCGTAAGGATAATTATATTCGTGAAGCGCATCGGCAACTCAGTAATCCGAAACACTACCGCAAATTAGACGAACCACAAAATAATTGTGATAAATTTAATGGGATCCTTCAAGAAATGCCTGACAACAAGGCCATAACGAAAAAGCAGTTCAAATACCTTACTGCTAAACGAGATTCAAATCCACGTACGTTTTACCTTTTGCCAATAATTCATAAACCTATTGAGTCGTGGTCCGGCCCTATGATACCACCGGGTCGACCTATTATCTCTGATTGCGGCTCTGAATCTTATCGAATTAGTGAAATTATTGATTATCACCTAAAACCAATTGCGAATAGACATTTCAGCTTTTGAACAACACTGAGGATTTCCTATCCGAGGTCTCCAAAATTTCTGTTCCTCCAAACTCACTCTTGGTCACCCTCGACGTCGATGCTATGTACACAAACATTGACATCGAAAAGGGTTTGACTTCTGTTCGCAGAACATTTGATAAATATCCTGATATGCCCACTAGCGAAATATTAGCTCTCCTGGAGCTGAGTTTAAAGGGCTATGATTTCGAATTCGCTCGCGAAATTTACCAACAGCTTCAGTCTAATTTAGATTGTGATTCTAAAAATGTTATCTATTTAATATCTTGCAAATTATGCCAAAAGCAGTATGTCGGTGAAACAAAATGCCCTTTAAGATGGCGAGCAACTAGACACCTTTGCGATATTAGACACGACGAGGACACCAACGTAGCTCAACATTTCCATCTTCCTGGTCATTCTGTCGATAGACACTTTGAAATTATGCCTATTGAGCAACTGCCTCTTTCTGCTACGGCCGAAGAAACTGATAAACAAAGAAAACTTCGAGAATCATTTTGGATTAAGCAACTGAAAACAAAATGGCCGAGTGGCATAAATGTGTACCCTGGTCTTGCTGATCAACGTGAAATAATTCCATTCAGTTTAACATACAATCGAAAAAATGTTGAAATTTCTGAAATTTTGAAAGATGAATATCATAAATTGCAGGATAAAATGAAAGAACCTCTCAATTTGCGTCCAGTGATAGCCTTTAAGATAAACTTCATTCTACGTGACATCCTGGTTAAATCGAAATTAATATCTAGACAAGCGAATATATGCATTTTGGCGATCATCATCATCATCATCATCATCATCGTCATCGTCATCATCATCATCATCATCATCATCATCATCACCACCACCACCACTGGCACCACTAACTCTATCAACTCCAGCACCAACACCAACACCCCAGCAACAACAGCAACAGCACCACCGCCACCACCCGCACCACCACTAGCAACACTACCACCACCACCACCACCACCACCACCAACACCAACAACAACAACACCAGCACCACCACCACGACCAGCATCACCACCATCACCACCACCACCACCACCACCACCACCACCACCAACAACAACAACAACAACAACAACAACAATAACAACAACAACAACATCAACACCACTGCCAGCACCAACAGCACCATCATCATATGCTGATATTAGAAATTTTATTTCATAGTAGTATCTAGACAAGAAAATGTGCATTTTGGCGATAACTCTGGCTTGGAAGAACGTCAATTTGTTATATCCATTGGGCGTGACTAGAAGTAGTTTTTGTGTTTCACATGATATGGTCAGCGAACACGCATTTAAGTCACAAGTTACTAATGGATCTTTCTAGTTTAACTATACATCACATGACGTCATAATCAACTACGCGAAGTGTACGATGACGTCATAATCAATGCTGGCACGAACGCTTAATTGATGACGGAGTAGGCGTTGTTGTACAAATTGTATGTCTTTATTATTTATTAAACATGCTGTTGAATATTTGAAACTAATTTGACTTGGCGCTGTTGCTGTTGTGACGCTTTTAAAAGCATACGTGTGCGCAGCAATAGTTACGGGATTTCTAACATATAGAACGTCATAGGAATACTCAATGCATCGAATAGAAATGTCGAATACAGCTGTTGCATCTTGTTAATTCGCTCACAACAAATGGAGAAAAGAAAACTTTCTTTAAATGTCAGTGAACTTAATCAATAGAGTGCATGTCGTGGGAATAATTGCTTTGCTATTTTTGCATTAATGACTATGATTACACTATACGAATATTTGAATGAGTTTCTGCGTTTGATGTAGCAGAGGTCCAGCTTATGTCCAACCACACTTCACAATATAATAGCCCGTATATTACTGGATTGAGCAGTTATTCGAAATACATTTAGAAGTTTTAATAACATCCACTCTCTGTGTGATCAAAGGGGAGTTTATGAGCATTCATCTCATCGTTAGTAATTTTGAGAATATTGATTCTTCTTTTCTTTCGTTTTCGATATACCGTCTTTGTCCTTTGAACTCGGGATTCCCAGAATTTCAAGTTAAGCTGTTGGATGCTTGGCAGCAACATCTATTTCTTCAAATTATTCAATGCATTACTTCACGTATCTAAAATGTATGCCGCATTTGTCCTTCAGCCTCATAGTGTTAAATATTTTGCAACTAATTTGACTGGGCGCTCCTGCTGCCTATGGCAGCAACAGCGCCCAGTCAAATTGGCTTCAAAATATTCAACAGAATATTTATTAAATAGTAAAAGCAAACAATCTGTACAACAACGCATATACCGTCTTCAAATATGCGTTCCTGACGTACTTATCGACGTCATTCATGACGTGATTCATTATGATGTCATTGTACACATCACGCAGTTCATTATGACGTCATATGATGGGTGGGTACTTTGGAAAGGTGAATTATGTTGCAGGGAAAAATGTTTAATGATGTAAGACAGGATGAGACTGTGCTGGAATCAATTCCTTGAGATGTATCGGTTATTTAACCCTTTCACGACGAAACCCTACAAAACTAGCCTTAACAGTGGTCTTGATAAATGTCCATTTGCAGGGTCAAAAGATGACAACTTAAAAAAAATTTACTACTGGAATGACTGGCTCCATTACCGAGCAGCCATTCAGGTGGTCATTTTTTTTTAAATCGTCTTCTCTTGGTCTGCAAATGGACTTTCAATAATTAAATATGTTGATTTTTGGAAATAAATTAGTCATTATAGGGTTAAACCCACAATTTCATTTCAAACATAATCTTTTCTTAGTCCATTATCTGTGCACGGTTAGAGGAACATGTATACATATATAATGCTGAAGAGCGATGAAGATAAAATTCCACTGCTTATATACTAGATAGCAGATCTTTATCCTCGATGCTCTTCAACCACAGAGGCAGAGCACCTTTTCGTCTGAAGCACGTGTTACATCTAGGAAATTTAGATTTCAAATCATCTCTTCTTTCTGATTTCAGTTTGTTGCAATGGATCAAAAAGTGCGTCTGATCGTCAACATTTCCCATAGATAGTGGCATATTATAATGTTTTGTATGATGATTGAATAAATAATTCACGCATTAACTGGATGAGTTAGCTTAGAGATATGTTGTCCAGGCGCGGGTTTAATGAAGTTTGGGTATCGCAAGGCAGCAATGTAGACACAAATATGTTTATTGTACAATATAAACAAAGAGCTTATGATAATTATATGCAAGAATGGATAGGATTATTAGACAGGGGTGGTAAAACCAGGTTATATAAATACTTTGTTAATGATTTGATGTATAAAACATACTTAGATATTGTTAAAATAACGAAACAGTCAAGCATTATGTAAGATCAGGACAGGAAATCATAGACTGCATGTAGAGACGGGAAGATGGCATAAGCCGACACCCACGCCACTATCAGAAAGAATATGTCTATTATGTAAAAATGATATAGAAGACGAGTATCATTTTGTCCTGATATGCCCCTATGTATAGTAACTTACGTAAAACCTTCATCAATCCCGATTATTATAAAAGACCGAGTGTCTATAAATTTACGGAATTATTACAATGTCCAAGTACAGTTGTCCAGAAAAAATTAGCAGCCTGTGTTTATGAGGCTTTTAATGTGCGAAAGGATTTGATGACATGAGCACTTTCTCCAAATGTACCTAGACGTTGGGCTGGGGTGGGTGGGAGGGGTTGGGAAGGATATGAATCGTGAACATCTTCACCAAATTATAAATATGTATAACATGTAAAATCGGCTTCCTGTCTGGTTAACCTTACAATATAGATCATCGTAATACAGTGCGCAAGCCCGTAAGTTGGCAGCCGTTGATCCAGTTTGACTGAAAGCTGTTATTGCTGTGAGCTGTAATGGTTGTCAGTCAAACTGGTTCCAAGGCGTGCAGCATTTTGTATTACAATGTGATTTTTTGGTAGATGATTTTCTTGTCGACCTGGTCTTAATCCTTGCTTCACTTTCGTTTCTTTCGTGGAAACAAGGAGAAGGGACAAATGGTTGTTGATCAATTTCTCTAGGGGTCGATGATTATCTCGTCGACTTGGGACCGTGTTCGCAGAGGGGTCATAGCCTGCGCCTGGCATAACTGCCTTGGAGTCATTGTGACGTCATAATAGATTATGACGTCATATTCTCCAGCGTGTTTGTGCCGGGTGTGGGTTGCTACCCGTTCGCGAACACGCCCCTGGTCTCACTCCTCATTCCTCTCATGCAACATTTTGTTTTACAATGTGATTTTTGGTAGATGATTTTCTTGTCGACCTTGTCTCACTCCTGATCACTTTCGTTTCTTTCGTGGAAACAAGGAGAAAGGACGAAAGATTGTTGATCAATTTCTCTTGTGGTCGATGATTATCTTGTCGACCTGGGGTCGTGTTCGCGGAGGGGCCGTAGCCTACACCTGGCATAGCTGTATTGTAGTCATTATGACGTAATTATACATTATGACGTGATATTCTCCAACGTGGTTGTGCCGGGTGTGGGTTGCGACCCGTTCGCGTACGAGCCCCTGGTCTTGGATATTATTGATAAATGGTTAATGAATTGAAACCTAGAAGCGTGGGACGAGATTTCTCTATGAAATATTGTTGTAACAATATCCTAATTTAATCTTATGTGTTATAAGGTATCCGTCATGCATGTATAATATGTTGTACACTCAAGGGCCGATGGCCTATTGTGAATAAATTATCTTATCTTATCTTATCTATAGCCCTAAGTCCTCGTTTCGATTCCAAGCTCATGAGCTCAAATTGGAAGCCTAGTTAATTTGCTTCCTAAGGTGTGTAGTAGGCTACTAAGAATAGACAATGCGCTGATTACATTTCACTAAATTACAAATCTGTCCTAATACTTGATTCGGAGTAACGGCGGCGAGAAATTTAAATAGAGAATAAATACAGCAGACATACATACGTCTCTTTGTCGATATCATGCACGCTGTTTGATAAGGCAGAGGTATTAATGGTTAGATGAAGTCTCCGCCACTATTTAGTCATTTAACGTAAAACATCTATTAAGGAATGCATTATATCTGAAGGGTGTGGGTGTGGGTGTGGGTGGGTGGAGTGGGTGGGTGGCTGTGTGTGTGTGTGTGTGTGCGTGCGTGCGTGCGTGCGTGTGTGCGTGCGTGCGTGCGTGCGTGCGTGTGTGTGTGACTGGGTGGTTGTTTGTTTCCAATGAACCTATACACCCATAATACGACGGCATAATCAACTGCGTGACAATTACAGCATAAATGACTCGATTTAGCCCGTTTTAAACGCTTAATAGTCTGACACGTTGTACGAATTGTATGTCTTCACTATTTAATAAAGATGCTGTTGAATATTTCGAAACTAATTTGACTGGGTGTTGTTGCTGCCGTAGACACCAACACCATCCCGTCGAATTGTTTTCCAAATATTCAACAGCCTACCTGTATAGTTTTCTGGAAATCGATAATTAGGGAGTTCAGGGATCGATCGATCTCAATATGAGCGAGCTGTGGGTGAAGCTTAGGCAGAAATGAGCGGGGCATGGCTAAAACTTAAAAAAGTTCATTGCGTGAGCGACCTATTTTACATCTTTACCGTCTGGGTAATTTATTCTTCGTTCCTTCACAACCTCAACTCTTATAGGCGTATACAGTCATGTTATATTATATATACATAGTAATTGTGTCTCTGTTCTTTTTGTTTATGTTCTTTAACCCTTACAACTCTGGTGTTAAAATTTTAAATTTTCAAATTAAATTAAAAGATGAACTGGTGTTCATTTTTCAACAAATTTGGTGGGAGATGGTGCTGTCGTAGACAGCAACATCTTCCAGCAAAATTGTTGAAAGATGTTCACTAGTTTCTTTGATATTGACACAGTAAAAGATAGAATATTGACATCAGAGTGCTAAGGGTTAAATTATGCCTACAAATCATGTAAATTTATTGATAACCTTGCTACTACTGTCGTCTCAATGGACCTTTCTAGTTTTGGTTATTCCCCGCCTATCTCTAGCTAAGCTCCACCCGCACCTCCCTCGTGTTGTGATCGATGGATTTCCAAAGAACTACTACAGGTAAGCTATTGAATATTTAAAAACTAATTTGACTGGCTGTTGGTGTTACCTATGGCAACAACAGCGCCCAGTTGAATTAGTTTCAAAATATGCATCAGCATGTTTACTAAATAGTAAAGACATACAATTTATACATCATGACGGAGTATTACGCAACTAAGACGGACTAAATCGAGTCATTCATGACGTAATGATTACGTCATACACGTCGCGTAATTGATTATGACGTCATGTGATGGATGGATAAACTGGAAAGGTCAATTGACAAGCAAACCGTTTAATACTTCGCCTTAATTATGCATTGGTTTTGAATTGATGTCGGCCCCATGTTAGTTACCATTGTGCAAGATTGGAACATTAACCCGCCTAATTAATTACGGATATATTATTGTATGATATAATTGGGGTGCGTATTCGCGCCAGGGCGCTTAAGGGTGACACTGTTGAAATTGTGTACATTTGGAGGCTTAAATTGTGGTCCTAGGTGGGGTGGGGCGGGGTGGATCTTGACATGTGGTGATTTTAATACGTATAGATTAATATGATTTTTGGGCTGTGAAAGTGAATTGGAGGCACAAGTCCCTAATTCAGTTTCAAAATTGTGAGAGTTGTGTTGGTTTGTCCGGGATGAGGTCATCATGTGTTGGGATTTATTCCGTTTCATTGCATTGGGGTACACACCTTAAGCTTCTGAAGGTATACGGGTTGGATAGTTTTGTTTCGGGCACTTTGGTGTGGGTGTGCACTGTTAATACGAAAACAGCAGATTGTTAATAGTTTACAGATTAGCAGAGCCTTTTGGGTTGTTTCCCTACGGAGCGCAAGGCTGATGACGTTAGTGATAATAATAATGCCAATAATTATATATGGTAATACTAGATTGATGGGGAAAATTTGTATATAACTCGATATACTTTGTCCAAAGTCTGGGTGTAATAAATGTATCGGTCTCAGTATCAGGTTATTTTTCATGTTATTTGTCATAATAAAATTCCAGACAAACAGACTTATTAATAATGAATTCCATACTGGGCGTTGCGCTATGCACATAGCAGGTGGCAGTGTATTATTTCCTAAATTACATCTAGAAAGAACCACATGAAAGTAATATGAAACCAACACGTAATTGAATGCTCATGTAACTCGCCTATTTGAGAACTTGCGGGCGGAAATTAATGACATCACTATAGAGATATTGATGTTATCCATAATCTAGGTACATGGTTTGAATGCATGAGCTCTTAGTGTAAATTAGCACCTAATCTATTGTATGCCGCTAGATGCGAGGAAGATACACGATTACATTGTGACGATGGGTGAGAATTAATATGCCCGCACTTACGCCCGTAGACACGCTTGCATGCAAATGGACAAGCCGGCATATATACCACAATGGAGCTACAGAAGAACTACACACATAGTCTGGCGACACTCATATTTTAAAAATCAGCACACTGCCATGTCACAATAATGCACGAATCTAAATTATCTAATTCGTCTCTCAGATTGACAATGTCGCTATGCACCCCACTCCTCAATATACTAACCCCTCTTGTGTCAACAGCACCTTAAGGAGCTCAAAATTCTACTTATATCAATTAACCCTTCAATGGTCAAGATTTTTTGAGAAAATTATAATTTTTACAATATATTTACAAAAATAACGTTGTTGCCAGGCAAATATACATTACTCGAGACCACTACAGGTGCTGTATTTTGGCAGGCTTGACCATGGAAAGAGTAAAAAAATTCCAGTTTTTTTCTAAGCTATAGTATCTATTTGTCGGCTGAGAGAATACTATTTTTGAAAATGTACTGCTGGGGTGACAAATTTTCAAAAATCACATTCTCTTGGATGAAAAAGGGCATTCCTTAAGACCACTACATAGTCTGTTTTTGTTGGTCTTGACAATTCACCTCTCCAGAGTATCCACCCATCATCTGCCCTCGCATGACGTCATAATCAGCTCAGCGCGTGTATGGTGACATCATGATCATTACCTCACAAAGTGTTCCATATAGACCGTCACCAAATCTCAAATGGTCCGACACGTTGTATGAATTGCATGTCTTTGTACTTCTTTGCTATTTAAAAACATGCAGCAACAGCACCCAGTCAAATTAGTGTCAAAATATTCAACAGCTTAGCTGTGTAGATTTTTTTTCAATTGAAAGTCAGTGTGTTCAGCGATCGATCGATCTCAACACGAGCGATGTGTGGGTGGAGCTTAGCTAGAGATGGGCGGGCCTGTCTAAAACCGGAAAGGTCCATTAAGGAGTTAAGTTAACACAAGATCGTTTAATTAGTGATGCAGCAGAGACAGGGAAACATATGGATCTGATCCACACCGATGATAGCGTGCATATTGTGAAAAGTCCGTTATTTTGGAGCATGAAACTGACTCACGCCATCGTTGGACGCGTTGGCAAAATACGCTATGCTATTTCAAAATGACATACCACAGCTTGCCATGAAGTCAACGCGGTTTGCGCCTTTCGGACATTGAGCGCTCGTGCCCGATTTGTCTCTTTTAGTGTTTGCAAATCATCAATTTAAACCTTACCTGGTCTATTACAAAATGTGAATAAATCATATGGCCACTCAGACTAAAATGGGTCGACTTGAATTGGATCGAAATTGCACTATATAAACCGAAAACTGGTAACAGATTTCTTCGGTTTGCATGTTGCATGAATTAGGAATGAATTGCATGATTGGATTGATCGATCCCCAAATGCCCTAGCTATCAATTTCCTGAAAACTATACAGGGAAGCTGCTGTATATTTTGTAACTAATTTGACTGGGTGCTGTTGCTGCATATAGCAGCAACAGTGCCCAGTCAAATTAGTTTCAAAATATCCAACAGAATATTTATTAAATAGTAAAAGCAAACAATTTGCACAACAATGCATAAACCGTCTTCAAATATGCGTTCGTGACGTACTTATCGTCATCATTCATGACGTCATTCATTATGACGTCATTGTACACATCACGCAGTTCATTATGACGTCATATGATGGGTGGGTACTCTGGAAAGGTGAATTGGTCAAGACATTTCAAGGAAATTACAAATTTTGCAGGCCATGAAGACTATTTTTGTAAATTTACTACAGAGATTTATAAAAAATTTCTTTCTGCTGTCCTGCACAATTGGACATTCATGAAATGAGTAATGCTCAAGAAAATTCAAGTTTCCTTAGCCGGTGTCCATTTGCAGACAAGGAGAAGAGTATTTTTTGCAAATTGCAATTTACAATTCTCTAGCCAGTCAGATGTACTTTTCTCTTGGCCTACAAATGGATTTTTGTCCAGACTACCGCAGATATGTTTTTTTCTGCACCGTAAAACTTCAATGGTACGTTGACGCAAGGAGGTTTAGGAGATTATACCACACCTGGGAGAAAACCGAACAAGTCATTTCACTGGTAAGTTTTCAAAAATACTTAACTCTTGGTCAGAAAATGGGCACTGGCTAATGAAAGATTTGGATGAAAATGGAATGGAATGTGCAGTAGTAGCGGGTGGCCTATATGGGAAGCGTCGCTGATATTGACACAAAAGTACTCCGCACCCACCGAGGACAGATTTGATCAGGATGCCCTCATTTGTGCACAATCATATGACAATACGTAACTTAATCAGCAAGATCTAGTGTGTAGCTGAGAGGACCACAATTAGCATGCTACTATGAGGAAGTGGAAATTCTCGAGACGCTTTACAAACGCAATGTCATTATCAGCCGTGTATGAGAAGAATAGTGATTCGGATACAAAGTTAAAATTCATTTATTTTGATTTATAATGCACACATTCTAATAACACGAGACGTGGTTCACCAAAGGCAGAGCCTATATAGACGGTGGACTAAATAGAATACAAATTTAATTATACACGGAGAACTGATACCAGTACGATATAATACACAGGAAGAGCAATATAGATACGGGTTGTTGATTTCAATACGGTGATTTTTACGGGAATCATATACTGTTTTTTTCTTGACATATAGTCGTCTGTGTAGCGAGGATACATTGCTTGCCCGATTCACATACTGTATGTATTGTGTGTGTGTCATTTGAATACTATAAGTACTAAAATTGCAGTTTTTTGGATAGCTACTAGACCAATTGATATTCAATCTTTTAATTGCCCGACATGCCAGCTAGTCTTCCTCTGGTTTGATTGACTTCCCCGCTTCCAGGCCCCATTCAGAAATATATTCTTCCGATCAATATATAAGCAGTATTGAGAAACATTGTGGTTCTTACAAATATCTTATACTTGTTTTCAAACAACATGTCAAATTGTCACCAGTCCTTGGGTTTGCTTTTTTCACGCGATTTATCATAGACACGTCTATATGATTGAAACACACGATATTTAGATTTCAATGGGTGAATCCACTTTTATCCATGCCCGCCAATGTCTAGCTAAGCTCTGTCCAGGCTTTGCGTGTGTAGGAGTCAATTTATATACTATAAATGCTGAATTTCCAGAATCCCAATTTCAGGTTTAACTATTCAACTAACTTGCTGGATATTTTGAAAATAATTTGACCGGGCGCTGTTGCTGTCTATGGCAGCAACAGCGTCCAGTCAAATAGTTTCAAAATATTCAACATAATGTCTATTAAACAGTAAAGAATACAATTCGTACAATTCGACGGACTGTTGGGATTCCTAATTTTAGGATAATTATACAACCAGGATATCGAGTCTTTTGAAAGTAATTTGGCAGGGAGCAATATCATCTCCCAGCTAAATCAGCTGCAAAATATTCAATGGCATGCTTACTAAAATCTAAATTCCCAGGAAGATGTACAATTCAGATTGTTTTTGTTAGACACTTTCCCTTTTCATGTCGGATCTATGCTACTTGATTGTGAGGTCAGCCAACACGTGACCCATTTTGATAATGACGTCAGTTACTGTCGCATTTGACGAATAGATCAGCTCACTGACTCATAAATCTTTCACAATATCAAGAAGACATCATATATTTTTATCGGGCGGGCCCCTTGTCGCCTCATTGGCCGTCGCCTGCGAAGCGACCCCATCGTCTGACGAGGATGACAAGGTCCAGTTCGCGAGTAGGTCTTGGGGTGCATGACTCCCGATGGTATCGACCAGCTGGACTAGCTACAAATGCGTGTCGACCACGTAATGGGCCGACAAACCAATTAGGTTCCCGCAGAGCCAGGCAAGCATTCACGCCAAATGTGTTTAATTCCACAGTGAGGTCGGACGTCGTACCCTAGACACCCTCACGCTCGGTGGACGATGCGGGATTCTGTGGGGTGGTGTTGGGGAGTATTACATTACAACGTACTGCAGGTTGGAATCAACACCTGCAGTACGTTTCAGGGCCGCAGGTCACTTCAACTGTAGGTGGTCTTCGCTGGTAGATTCATCTGAGCACCAAAGTATGTGTCATTGGGGGCTGCAGGTGGCTCCAACCGAAAGTGGTTTTCAGCGGTAGGCTCGCCAGTGCAGTTAATGTTTTTGTTTTGAAATAACTAGTTGGTTCAGATCTGAAATATTTCTCTTTAGTTTTAGGTTTGAAAATATAAATAGTTAGTTTTGAAGTTTGCAAAATAAATATTTTGTTTTAGTTTGCAATACGAATTTTAGTATACGGATATACGTATATATAGGATCTAACTGTTGGGACTATCCTATTCAAGGTTATACATGTTTAATAACAAGAGCGGTACATCCGCATGTATTTTTGTGGAGGTTATGGCAGGATGGGTGTTGTTACTGCCTGTGCCCAGTCAAATTAGTTTAATATTATTAAACAGGTTAAATGTATAGTGACCATGGAATTCGGAATCTGTCAATTCAAGTATAATATGAAAATAGGCGTTGCCTATAAGCGAGCGCAGATACCAGTTATTGCTTACATAAATAGGACGAATTTGTATCGGGTCGAAATGTCATAAATACGTATGCCATGTACATTTGAAGCTAATTTTTCATCATGCTTGGAGGGCATTACGGTAAATCCAGTCCCACGATATTCACGACAATGCGTATGTGCAGTTGCACAGGTCCAAATTTGTACCGAGGTATCGCGGTGCTCCTTGCTATTTGGTTAAATACAAACAAGTTCATAGTAACTATGACGTCATAATGAAATGTCGGCCGCTAGAATTTTTAGATCGTGTTTGTCCAGACATAAGCTACAAAATACGGGAATTAATACATGTCTGCGCGTAAATGAATGAATGTACATTCAATCCGGGTGCGAATGTCGTGGTACCGGGCCTTAAATTTCGTGCTATCAGTGCTAAATACGCACGGAATTAACAACAACGCCTTTCCACGGCCATTGGTGTTAAAAATAATTACGAGACAGTCAACCAAACCTCATATTGCATTTACAGACGCATAAATAGGAATTAAATAAAGCTTGTATCTGGTCTGCGTCGGACAATTTAACCGTTTTACATTCTGAAGTAAATGTACTCTATTTCGTGATAACAGTTAATAAAGTATTACACAAATTTTGGGCAATGCAAATCTGCAGTAGGTTGCCCTAAAATAACTGGGGGAACATACGCATAATGAAAAACCATATCCCATAATGCAACAGGGCCCATGAAGAAACCACAAAAGCTATATCATAAGCCAAAGCCGGAACCAAAAGAAAGCACGTGATCAGAAACGAAGCTTTCTCAGTCGCATGGTATACATTTGTATTTTATCCTGGTTCCCTGTCCCATTTTCAGTTGATTTTTCCTCAATACACGTACGTACATGTTATCTATATACGCTCACTGCGTTCGATATAAAATAACTAGGGGAACATACGCATAATGAAAAATCATATCCCATAGTGCAACAGGGCCCATGAAGTAACCACAAAAGCTATATCATAACCCGAAACCGGAACCATATAAAAGCTCGCGACCAGAAACGAAGCTTTCTCAGTCGCATGGTATATGTATTTTAGCCTGGTTCCCTGTCTCATTCTCTGTTGATTTTTCCTCAATACACTTACGTGCATGTTATCTATATACGCTCACTGCGTTCGCTATAAATAATATGAAAATAGGAATTACCTATAAGCGAACACAGACACCATGTATTGCTTAAATAAATAGGACGAATTTGTATACGGTCGAAATGCCCTAAATACGTATGCCCATCTATAGTACATTTGAAGTTAATTTTTCGTCATGCGTGGAGGGCATTCTGGTAAATCCAGTCCACGATATTCACAACAATGCGTCTGCCCATTGTCAGTGATATCCGCCAGCATTATTGCATCTTTTACCGGGGCATACACCATTAAAATAGTTGCACCAGTCCAGTCCAATGACGTTATACAATTTGTACCAACGCATTGCGGTGCTCCTCGCTATCTGGGGGAAATACAAACAGGTTCATAGTAACTATGACGTCATAATGAAATATCGTCCGATAGAAATTTTAAATCGCATTTGTCCAGACATAAGCTACAAAAACGGGAATTAATGCATATAATATATAATTAATGCATATAATCCACTAATACCACCACCATCAGTACTCTTAGTCAGTACATCTCAATTAGCTTCCATGCCTTACAGTATTTCAACATATGCCAATAATACAGGTATTCATCCATCATTAGCTCCACAGGCTAATATGGTTTCAACACCAGTGCTTCTGGCACATTACCAGTCTTCCACATTTCCTGGCCTAGTGTCATATGCTGCGTATCAGCCTCAGGGCTTTCCCTATATAGGACAGCCACTATATATACAGAGAAGACTTGCCGATATCCACCAATACCAGCAGGCAGCAGCATCAAGGAGTAATTATGTGTCACCACCTTCATATGCCTCGCTCCGACAGAACTTCCGGCAACCCTCCTATGTATTCGTTCCACATCAGTCATATCAGTCTTTGCAGGCAACATCATCAACCATGCCACAACAATCTTCTCGCCCCACACGAGTACCACCAGTATCAACATCTGCTCCTCAGTCATGTCAGTCTGCCTCACAACCTGCTTCACTGTCCTCTCCACAACTGTTACAGCCACCAGTTTTAACTGCTCCAGCTTCACAATCATCCCATTCAGTAATACTACCTACTCCACAACCACCTCAGCCAGCAGCGGTATGCACACCACAACCAGCTCAACCAGTAGCATTATGCACACCACAATCATCTCAACCTGCAATAGTATATACACCTCAACTGTCTCAGCCAGTAGTGTCATTATCCACACATCAGCTGCCTCATCAAGTAACATTATCTATGCCACAGCCGTTGCAGCCAGTAGCTCTATCTAGACCTAAACCATCTCGGCCAGTAGTGTCATTATCTACACTACAACCATCTCAGCCAGTATTATTATCTACATCACAGTCGTCTCAGCCAGTACCATTTTCTAAGCCACAGACAGTATTATCCCAGCCAGTAGTGTCATTATCCTAGCCATAGCCAGTATTCTTACCTCCACAGTCGTCTCAGTTAGTATCATTGCCTAATCCTCAGCCACCGCATTCCGTATCATTACCTTCACAGCTGTCTCAATCAGGATCATTACCGACACCACATCAGCCTCAGTCAACAGCATTATCTGCTCTGAAACAGTCACACTCAGTACCGTCATCTGGCCAGCCCAAAGACCAACATCATTAATATTGAAGGCGCAGTAGGCAATCGGATATACCTTGAGGAGCTCCTAAGCAACACAGATATATTACTTGTCCAGGAGCACCACCTATATCAATTTGAAAGTGATAGTCTGAGCAACATTCATCCGGACTACAATGTCATTGCAAAGTCATGTGATCAAAAAGAACCAGTTCCTCCTAAATATCGCTTACGTGGTCATAGTGGTACAGCCATTTTCTGGATAAAAGAGTTAGATCATTTAGCTGATTCCATAGAGGATGGTAGTGACAGTGTATGCCTTATTACAGTAAACAGCAATGCTCCTCTGTGTGTTGTATCTGTGTATTGCCCTTGTAGAGGCGCTCATACACTTCATGAGTACTGCGAAATCGTCGATGAGCTCCACGAACTACATACTACCTACCATAACAGTCATATTATCATCTTGGGTGAAGATTTTCAATGCCTCATTGCTCGGTCATAGGACCGATGCTTTTAGTTGCAGGTTCAGAAACTTTGTCAGTGAACACAATCTTAGCCAAGGTGGAGATCCAGGTGGACAAGATACATTATACTCAGGATGTGGCCGATACAGCTCACAAATTGACTACATCTTTACAACAGACTCAAATTACATGACAGACCTTACTATAGGGCATCCTGATGATTCTCCAACTAATTGCTCTACCCATACACGGTGTATACATCACCAAACAATGTACTGCTACTAAACCAAACATAATTTCCAGAACCTGCTGGCTAGATAATAACAATGCATACTCAGACGAGGTAAAGGAGAAACTGGATAATGCCCAGTCTCCTAGTAGCACTGATGACATTGATGGTGCAGTCCAGTACCGTATCGATACAATGAAAACAGCAGCTGAATCAAATGTTCCTAAAAAAAACACATCACTGTCTAGAAATCAGAAGACTATGAACACAAATACAGGGGAAGCAATTAAGATATCTAGGAAAGCACATTACCTCTGGAAGAAAGCTGGAAGACCAGGCAGTTCTCATGCCACAAGTATCTCCTGTAAAGAAGCCAAGAAAAATGTACGTCGCACACAGAATAAGGCAGCAGCGAATACCAGAGAGAAGCTATATAGTCAGATATCAGCAACATCTACCACAGATTCTCGTCTCTTCTATCGGCTAGTAGCAGCTCAACGAAAGAAAAAGTTGGCAGGATTGTTGAACTTGTGATCGACGATGTGCATGTCACGACCCAAGAGGATATCACGAGGGCCATGTACGCTCATTTCTCCACTCTAGCACACCCTGAACAAAATGCCTACTTTGAAGAAGAATACAACACCCTCGTTATGAAGGATGTCAAGGCCATCCAGACATCTGCATCAAACAAGCAATCTATAATTCCAATTACAACTAGTGAAGTAAAATAGTACATCTCGAAATTAAAGAATGGAAACGCAGCAGATGAATTTGGTATCACTTCTGAGCATCTGAAGAATGCTGTCAATGCAGTAGCATCATTTCTAGCCCAGATCTGCACAGCAATTGTGAACAACGCTCACATTCCTGAGTCACTCAAATCTGGTCATCTCTCAGCAATACATAAGAAAGGCAAACCAGCTCAATATCTGGACAATTATCGTGGAATCACAGTATCCCCCATTATCTCAAAGAGTATAGATCACATGATGCTTGCACATTCCAAAAGCCTTATAGACAGTGTACAAGATGATCTTCAGTATGGGTTCACTGCAAATGCATCACCAGCTATGGCAGCAGTTATCATCACCGAAGCAATCCTCCACGCCAAGAATCGACATTCAGCGCTCTATGTGGCAAGTGTTGATGCACAAAAAGCATTCGATGTCGTAAACCATGACTCGTTAATTAGAAAATATCATAACTACGGCCTTTGCGGGCATTGGCTACAACTGAAGATGCTATCATACAAGAACCTAACTGCAAAGATTAAATATGAGGATCTTATAAGTATCCCTTTGCGATCTATCAGGGCGTTGGGCATGGAGGCGTGACCAGTGCGTATGACTATAAAGTCTACATCAATGACCTGCTATTAGATCTTGGCCAGCAAAACTCAGGCCTAAAGATTGGTACAATACACATTGACAGAGTGGCCTGTGCTGACGACCTGGAGCTTATGTCTGACACGATCAACTCAGTCTGTCTATAGTCCAGTCATATTCTAATTACGAAAGATATACGCTTCATCCTACTAAAACGACTATATCTGTCTTCAACATCAGCATCCCATCAGATACTTGGAGCAGCAGTCACTACTGGCATCTTAATGGAAACCAAGTTTCTGTCTGCGAAGAGTTCACACATTTAGGTCTGACCAGAAATATCAATCTTTCATCTCAGCTGTCATCATTCATCAGTGATAGAATTAGTAAAGGGCGACGTACACTATATATGCTCATGGGAATCGGTTTACACGGTCTTAATGGTCTTCCACAAACAGTAGCCTACAAACTGTACACCACTTATATCCTACGTTGCTATATCCATGGGCTCGAATCAATATGGATAAAGCAGAAGGAGATGGATGCCCTAGAACCATTCCACAGGAGCACTCTCAGATATATACAGCATCTCCCGAAAACCTGTGCGAATGCAGCCATATATCTTCTACTAGGAGCTAGACCCATAGAAGCAGAAATTGATGCTAGGTGGTTAACTCTATTTGGAGCAATAGCGCGTCAACGAGACTCTACTATTGCAAAATTAGCATATCGTCAGCTCATCATGACTCAACCAAAAGAAAGGAGCTGGATTTCAATGGTTGCTGCCTTATTCAAGAAGTACAATTTGGGCAGTCCACTTCGCCTTCTAGAGAATCCTGTAGTGAAATTAACATGGAGTACCAAAGTTCGTAGTAATGTCAACTCGTTCTGGACCAATTCACTCCACGACAAAGCCCATAGTAAGAGCACCCTGCAGCACCTATGTTAGCGAAGTGTCAGATTGGTATTTCACACCATATTTGGACTAATTCATCAGATGTAAGAGATGTACAAAGAGCTACGATTAAAGCAAAGATTATCACTGGATGCTACACTCTACAGAGCACAAGAAACAGATTCACTGGCGGGCGTGAATCAGATAGCTGTCCTATATGTCAAGTTGAACCAGAGGACTTAGCTCACTTTCTCTTTCGGTGCAACATGTCTACCCAAACGAAGTCTGCTATAAGAGATATATGGAAAGCCTTCTCCAATCAACACTTAGTGAACAGCAGCTTCTAACACTGACCCTCAATTCTCAGAACCTAAACCCACTAACAACCCCTGAAGGAAGTACCTACAACATCAGTACATCAATTTCGGAAACGATAGAAGTAATGTCTCGCTGGCTCTGTTACAGAGCCCATCACTACAGAGCCCGCGAACTTAACTACCTCCACAAATGACGAAAATAGTCATTGCAGAGTAGTGTGAATAGAGATGTACAAATGAACTTTTATGCTATGTCTACTAACAGAACTGTACATAGCAAAAGCCAAAACTACTAATTTTGGTGTCGGTGCGGCTAACCAGTTTAGCATTA
This sequence comes from Chaetoderma sp. LZ-2023a, assembly GCA_034401795.1. Taxonomy (NCBI): domain Eukaryota; kingdom Metazoa; phylum Mollusca; class Caudofoveata; order Chaetodermatida; family Chaetodermatidae; genus Chaetoderma; species Chaetoderma sp. LZ-2023a. Next base: position 56,841,277 of record CM067365.1, read on the forward strand.
CCCTGATAACCAGGGAGACTATATCATAGTTAAAGCATGTCTGCGAGTAAATACATGAATGTACATTCCATCCGGGTGCGCATAGCGTGGTACCCGGCCTTAAATTTCCTGCTATCTTCGCTAAATACATACGATATTGACAGCAACGACTTTCCGCGGCAATGAGTGGTAAAAATAATATGAGACATTCAACCAAACCTCATATTGCATATTGCATTTACAGACGCATAAATAGGAATAAATAAAGCTTTTGTCTGCGTCAGACCATTTAATCGCTTTACATTCCAAAGTAAATGTACGCCTTTTCGTGATAAATACGTGTGCGAATCGCGCGGTACCGGCCTTAAATTTCCTTCCACCAGCGCTCAATACATACGACATTGACAACAACGACTTTCCACGGCCATGAGCATTAAAATAACACGAGACATCAAACAAACATGTTGTATTTGCAGACGCATAAATAGGAATAAATAAAGCTTGTGTCTGGTCTGCATCAGGCGATTTAACTGTTTTACATTCTGAAGTAAATGTACGTTATTTCGTGATAACAATATCACGCAAACATTGGACATTGGAAATGCGCAGTAGGCTTCCCTAAAACAACGAGAGGAACATACGCATAATGAAGAACCGCATCCCATAATGCAACAGGGGCCCATGAAGAAACCACAAAAGCTATATCATAAGCCGAAACCGGAACCAAAAAAAAGCTTGTAACCGGAAACGAAGCTTTCTCAGTCGTATGGTATATGTATTTTAGCCTGGTTCCCTGTCTCATTTTTTGTTGATTTTTCCCCATTACACGTACGTACACCTTATCTATATATGCGCACTTCGTTCGCTAATATGAAAAGAGGCGTTGCCTATAAGCGAACATTTACTGCTAAAATAAAATTAGACGAGTTTGTATAGGGTCGAAATGTCCTAAATACGTATGCCCATGTATAGTACATTTGAAGCTAATTTTTCTCTTCTTTTTTTTTTGGGCATTCTGGTAATTCCAGTCCACTATATTCGCAACAATGCGTATGCCCATTGTCAGTGATATCCGCCAGCATTGTTGCATCTTTTACCGGGCCATACACCATTAAATAGTTGCACCAGTCCCTTGGGAAAGGGTCTAACTAAGCTGCAAGAACTTGTATCCAATCCCTTTGTAAAACGCCTACAATAAAATATGTTTAAATTTTATTGAACCAGTCCAATGCCGTTATAAAATTTGTACCGAGGTATCACTGTGCTCCTCGCTATTTGGGGAAATACAAGCAAGTTCATAGTAACTATGACGTCATAATGAAATATTGTCCGCTAGAATTTTTAGATAGCGTTTATCCAGACATAAGCTACACAAAACGGGAATTACTGCATATCTGCGAGTAAATACATGAATGTACATTCATTCCATCCGGGTGTGAATGACAAGGTATCCGGCCTTAAATGTCCTGCTATCAGCGCTAAATACATACATACGACATTGCAACGACTTTCCATGGCCATGAGTGTTAAAAATAGTACGAAACAGTCAACCAAACCTCATATTGAATGTACAGACGCATAAATAGGAATAAATAAAGCTTTTACCTGGTCTGCGTCAGACTATTTAATCGTTTTAGATGTACGATATTTCGTGATAACAATATCATATAAATTTTGGACGTTGAAAATGCGCAGTAGGTTTCCCTCAAACAACTAGGGGAACATACGTATAATGAAGAACCACATCCCATAATGCAATGGGGGCCCATGACCAAACAACAAAAGCTATATCATAAACCGAAACCGGAACCATAAAAAAGCTCGCGACCAGAAACGAAGCTTTCTTAGTCGCATGGTATATGTATTTTGGCGTAGTTCCCTCCCTCATTCTCTGTTGATTTTTCCTCATTACACGTACGTACATGTTATCTATATACACTCACTTCGTTCGTTATGGTTTCGTGTCCATCGCTCACTGTGTTCGCTATAAATTGAACTCAGCACGCGCAAATTATGGGCGGAGCTTTGATAGAGATGGGCAGGCCAAGCTAAACGTGGATTCATCCATTACCATCTCGAGAAATGTGCGATGTTTTATTCAGAACACTACATGCTGTATCATTCGTATTCTATTCTAGCTAAAATTAGGTGGCGTGAAATATGCTTATATTCTCGGAAGCAAGTACAGACAAACGTGGATGTATTTGAAAATAAAAAAGAGTGAATCATGAATTGAGATCCTCTTCAGAGCCCACCCTGTCAAATTAGTTTCATATTATTCAACAGGTTAAATATACAGTTTCCATGGAATTTGGATTCTGGCAAGTCAGGATTCAAGTATATAAATCGATCCGGACACACTCAAAGTACGGGGAAGCTAGGATAGAGATGGGCGAGAAATATGCGATGCAGAAAAGCAAAATGCAAAATAGTATCGCGTAAAGGTGAGCCTAAATTTGTGTTGTCTAATTTACCTTCAGAGCCTTAAGTCCCCTTCAAATATATCTATGAATGACATCATAATTAACATAGTAGTTTGTGAGTTACAAGAAATGATATGTCACCATCTATGAACAGTGAGATTCAAACACACGATATGCATTTACAAATCGGTTCCCATCTGTGTGTAATGCATCTTGATACACGTTGAATGAAGGAATAGAATCAAGGGATAAGGAGTCTATGAATATGCCCTAAGGCATGATGATGATGATGATGATGATGATGATGATGATGATGATGATGATGAGTAACTGTTTTCTGCGCCTGGAATCCTAAATCTGCAATCAGTTGTCTTCAAACCTCAGCACGACCCTCTTGTCCTTTGCGAGCTTCCCAAGCTCATTTAGGTTTTCTTTCGTCTTTATTGGTATTAGATTACGTTTTTCATGTGAGATCGTGAAACACTTAACAAATCGGTGCGTCCCATGCGTGCTTTAAGTTTGCTGATACCAAGTACCGGAACCTCCAACACTTTATGAGCGGATGCATCAGCTGATCTTCGATGACCATGTCCAAACATTGACCGAACTGGAGAATGGGATGAGAGGATCTCTTCCGCTCAAGCTCACCATTTTATCATGCTAGTGCACAGCATGCAGAAGCAACAATTGCCAAACATAAAACATTGTATTTTATTTGGTACGCCAGATATATATGGCTAACCTGTAAAACAGCTCGTCGTCTGTTTTTCGCAACATGGCGATCAGTCACTAAATATACATTCTGTTACTTGAATACTATCGGTGCTCATGGACCTAAGATGGCAATCAAATACTGGGCCAAACTAAGAAGATCATATAGGCACTTGAACTTCCTGAAGCAACATGTGTCTGATCAGTATCATTTTACAAAATATGCAGATCTTATGTGGAATTACAGAGCAATTGATCATTCCAGTTTATCCATCCATCATATGACGTCATTATCAACTACGCCATATGTAGGGTGCCGTCATAAGGATTACCTCATGAATGACTCGATTTAGTCCGTCTTAAATAATTAATAGTCCGCCAGGTTGTATGAATTACACGTCTTTACTATTTAATAAACATGTTGTTGAATATTTTGAAACTAATTTGACTTGACACTGTTGCATAGGCAGCAACATCACCTAGTCAAATTAGCTTCCAAATTTCCAAAAGTGTACCTGTTTAATTTTCTTGAAATTAATAGCCATGGAGTTGAGTGATCGATCAATCCCAACACGACTGGGGTGAGGGTGTGGCCTAGCAAGAGACGGACATAGCATTCAATGATGAAGTTGCAAGGATGGATGTATTCGATATAATTTGCAATCCTCCCTCTAGTATTGGCAATGGACCCAGGGTTTCAACTCTCCTGGAACAGTGTGTCTTTGCGTAACTGCGGAAGATGCAACACAATGCTGTAAGGCTTGAGATCTCAGCAGGCCTATGATTTAGACAGAGTATGGATTTTGAGAAGCCTGTGGCGTACATCAGTTCATAAAGTTCGGGAAACCAGCTTTGTTATGAGCTACTTCATATGTGGGCTTGAATATCACATATAATTTCTACAAAATCACATATAATAAATTATATGAAAGTAGCACTTAATGGAATACAATTATTGAGAGAGAGAGAGAGAGAGAGAGAGAGAGAGAGAGAGAGAGAGAGAGAGAGGGAGGAAAAAACGTAAGTGACAGTTGGCATGAATCCTTCCGTGTGGGTGTGCGCGCGCGTGTGTGTAAGCGTGCGTCTAGGTATGTTTGTGTTTGTTTGTGTAAGTGTGTGAGGTGAGGTGGGTGACGGGTGGTGGTGGGTGGGGTTGGGGTGCGTGGTTGGACAGATATGGAGGCATTACTGAAGTTAGTTTCTTTCCCAAAAGGTTCATATACACAAATTATATACACAAACAGCTCATTAAATTAGTCTAGACGAATAACGACATAATTATACGCATTATTATAGTCGCCGCAAGGAACCCTGTACTCCTGGTATTAAGATGAACATGTGTGTCTTCGTGAGGCGCGCTGTGTAACTTCCTTTACTGTAGCCTCATCGAGATGGTGTGACTCATCCGGCTTATGAGAACGCACTGTTGTAGATGTTTGCCCTGCAGTATGGTTACCAGCATCGCAGTATTTGGCAGTGCCCAGCTTCAGATTTGTATTCTCATTATTATCTGATGTATCTCAGCTTCAGTGTATATACAGTACCTACATAATCATTCGACTTTCATACAATCCTCAGTTATCGATTTCCGTTGTAATAGACCTTTCCAGTATTTATGCCCCACCCATCTCTAGCTGTTGGATCGACCACTCTCTGAACTTCATGACTATCAATTTCCAGAAAACTATGCAGGTAAGCTGTTGAATATTTTGAAACTAATTTTACTGGGTGATGTTGCTGCCTATGGCAGCAACAGCGCCCAGTCAAATTGGTTTCAACATATTCAACATCATTTTTTAAATTAAATAGCAAAGACATACAATTCGTACAACGGGTGTGACTATTACGAGTTTAAGACGGACTAAATCGAGTCAATCATGTTGTAATTGATTTTTACGTCATCATACACGTCGCGTAGTGGATTATAACGTCATATGATGGATGGATAAATTATGACGCTATATAAATGATATTTTTGTAAATCGTCAAAAGATAAGTACACGGGGTATGGCTGGCAATGTCTTCTGTCAGAAACCAGAATTTATCCCACTGTCAGGGGTGCAACCCGCAACATTTCTGTAGTGCTGGAACCATAGATAGCTACAGGGTTTAATGACGCTCACACTATTAAAGATGGAAATTAACGTAACAATGGTAATAACAATACTCTTTCTGGGGAATGAAGTGTGGCTTATAACAGTAATTGCCAATGAAAAGCCGCAATACGGCTTCGACGAAACGATTAACCTTTCGTCCTTTGCCATTTGAACATCAAAGTTTTTATCCGATTCATGACTTTAGAATAATAACATGTATACAGCACCTTTACATGCGGATTATCTAAATTAATGACAAACTACAATAAAAAAGACCTCTTAGCCATTGTTGTATTATGCAACAGACATAGAATAGTAATTAGTTTTAAGCTGGCAACTATTTCTTATGTACACTTGGCTTGATAAAGGAATTGTATATTTAGTTTGACTTAGCGCTTTCATTGTGAAGCGGGCCAACACAGGTATCCGCAGTATTCTTACGTAATCCCCTCTTGGCCTGCAATTGAGCATTTACTATGCAAATATAATGATATTATTGATCAAATTTAGCCATTTAAGCGGTTAATCTAATATCTATGTTTGATCTGATGTGCGACATAACCATCTTGGTGGACTATTAAGTGTTTATGACAGACTAACTCCCCCCATTCATGACATATGTGATTATAACATCAACCTACATTTGACGCAGTTGATTATGACATCAGCTGATTGATAGATAAACTTGATTCCTCAATTGTCATGAAGGTTTGACATCTAAATATTCTCGGAACATACATGCCTCTAGCAACGTCTTCTCGCACTACCGTACCAAATAACAATTACTCATTTCGATCATTAACTCTTGCCACACTGATGTCAGGTTTTCAAATTTTCAAATTAAATTAAAAGATGAACTGGTGTACATTTTTCAACGATTGTTGAAAAATGTACATCAGATTCTTTTCTATTGACATGGTGAAAGATAGGCTATTGCCATCAGAGTGGTAACGGTTAAAGTATTGAATTAGTATGGTGCATTGCTTCACATGATGACCTTCCTGCCTATAGCAAGTGCTTCAAGTTAAATTTATTGGAAATCGTCGGCTACATTTTCTGTAAACGTGTATACACAACTACAGCGAGTTCAGTAGTGATAGGGTCCATTAACCACAATATTACACAGTGACATTACCACGATTATTGCTAGTTGACGTTGTCATAATTCACATCCACTTAATATGCCATGCTGTTTCTCAGTTTGAGATTTGTGTTGCTAGAAATGGTCCCCTGAGGAATCAACCTTTTTCAATAAAGCTGACGCATTATAAAAACTAAACACGTGTTTTCCTCTTTCCATATGTTCTGCTAAAATGCGATTACCATTGCACAGCACGCCAGCAGCTGAAGCGGATGGTAATGTCCTTAATCTAGATGGCTTAGTTATTCCTGGCGAACTAGTTCCCTAAATAATAATGATAGTGTTAGTGATGACAGTTATAAAGCATGTCTTTGTACTGGCTCCAACTCCACTCTCTCTCTCCCCCCCCCTCATCACCCCCTCTCTATCTCTCTCTCTCTCCCTACCTCCCTCCCTCCCTCCCACCTCTCTGTCTCCCCTCTCTCTCCCCCCAGCCACCCTCCCTCCCTTCCTCCCACCCCTCTATCTCTCCTTCTCTCTCTCTCTTCCACCCTCCCTCCCTCCCTCCCTCCCTCCCTCCCTCTCTCTCCCTCCCCCTCTCTCTCTCTCTCTCTCTCTCTCTCTCTCTCTCTCTCTCTCTTCTACCCTCCCTCTCTCCATTTCTTTATCTCTCTCTCTCCCTCCCTCCCTCCCTCCCTCTCTCTCCCTTTTTCTCTCTCTCTCTCCCCTAACCGTCTCTCTTCCTCATCCACCATTCTACCACAACCCCTCTCCTGATTTCATCGCCTGACCCTGATTCCCTTTCTAGATCACACATACTTTCGACTAGGGCTGTTCGATTATGGAAATAAATAATCGATTATGATGTCTGGAAAATAATCGATTTAATCGGATAATCGATTATTTAATCTTGGAACTTTGGAAGTAATGACTACGCAGGGAGTGAGTGAGGTAGGGAGGCTGAACACGAGGAACAACCACGTCCAGTATAATGAAGTCAATTTAGAGTCCATTGTTCACTCGTTCCCATTGGATAATGCTCTTAAGAAACAACCGTGTATGCCCAGACTTTCAAGCCAGTAAAAAGGCTCCAATTTAATTTTAACATTACAGAGATTAACTTTTAATTATATAGCGCTCGCCCGTAGCGCCTATCTACGATGTTTCCCTATTTTCCACCATTGAAAATGCCGAATATTTTGAACATCATTAGACTATGCGTGGAGCAACAGCTTTAAGTCAAATTAGTTACAAAATAATCGGCAACATTTGTGAAAATTTGGAATGAAAGTTTTTGAATTTACTACGGAGTCAATTTTGTGCATTTTTTCCCTAAATGGCAATATCATTTTTATTTTTATTATGATATAAATTTCGCCCATAGTGCCTATCTACGACGTTTCCACATTTCCCAGCATTAGAACAGTCAAATATTTTGAAAATCATTTGACTGCAAGTTGTTGCTGCCTTGGGCAGCAACAGTTTTAAGTCAAATAAGTTCCAAGACAATTGTCAGAATTTGTGAAAATTCGCATCAAAATCTTGTGGCTTTACTATGAAAACAGTAATTCATTTTTTTCATTTTTCGCAAAATGGCCACCAACACTTCATCCTACAGCCTTCAGAGGGGGTATTAAACAATAGCAATCAAATGCTTCCAATCAATTGCGTATCAAGCAATTACTTATATAAACATTCGCTTGTATGGACTATGACTCGGAACGGGAGGGCTTGAACGTCAGGAATAGATGCATATACAACTACCTTGTTTAAACAATCACACCGCCGATGCATTAGCTGTATTACAAGAGCGATGCATTAGCTGTATTACAAGACTAAACACTAAATTATGCCTGATTAAAATAAATATTCGATTTTTGCTCGATTAAATCGATTTTCCCAATTTTTCGATTATTCTATTTTACACTCGATTATATAATGGCCAGGAAAAATAATCGACAATCGATGAATATCGATTAACCAAACAGGCCTACTTTCGACATTGTCTTATTGCATCGTCCATCACAATTACCTGCAATTTGCAAAGCAGCTGCCAATTCACAGACTGGTGAAAACCTGGTGTAACACATCAAATATTTAATGAAACGTATTAGATCATGCTACAAAATGTGGCTGTATATGTCTCTCCAAATAGCTTTGTTAATGTGACTTGTTTCTAAACGATCCCATTCAATTAACATCAGATCCGATGCTGAGCCAGGCAGTACTTGAGCCCATAAGTTGGATTATATAGCTACTAGCTTTTGATGATATATTCAGAGATCGTGAAGGCAGGCCAACTGCCATGGAGATAATATGCAGAGGGGCGGGTTGTTACACGCCAAACCGGAAACACTTTGAAAATGCGAGGCAGAGGCTCTCCCTCCTGTATTTTGTGATTAAGGTTGCTCTGCACTCACCCGCCTAACAATCGATGTGACTTATCCGCCTGCACAAACTACACCATTTCCACCGCTGTTGCCCTCAGTCCTGGCTATAATGCTACTCTTTAAAGACCAGAGCAGTTACTGACCTGGCGTGAAATATTGACTGTATTCTCGTGCCAGGTAGGAATCAACTCATCGATAATTTATCAAGTAAGCGAAAGGCATGAGCTAACAGGCTATGCAATTTTAGATAGTAAGATTGTTCTATAAAGCTAAGTGAATAGAAATGCAAGTGGCGTCTATTGTATATTAATAGCAACTTCCCAAATGCGTTAGAGTACAGAAGCCGCCATGGCGTCACGTATAGGGCGACTCTATTGCTCATAGCTTATAGTTTGACTTTGACTGTTTTGCTCATACATCACGCTGCAGTAACATTTAGTAATGACGTTATATTTACAGGCTCCCAGTAGGGAGAATTTCAACCATCTATGTATAGGTGTGTCTTTGCTGGACAACATTTATGGGCAGCGGTGATGTTTTACACGTCTTGTATAGTGTATCATTGGATATTATTCTGTTTGACCATTGGTATCCAGTGATGGTGCCGAGGTGTTTCTAGTGGCAGGTATCACGTTTGCTTAGAGTTGCTTTTGGAGTTGCCCATCTGGTGCAGTTGTACATCATTACAAATACGCAGGTTGCGTTGTACAAACAAATACATTTTGTCAACGGCATCTTTGATCTACGAATCTTCAGGGACTGGAAAGCTACGTTTCCCATAATGCCACGTGGAGCGGGGTCAGAACTACAATAGATCATCGAGCCCATGATTTTGCGATAACGGGAGAATTGATTTAGGTACGTGATTGGTTTTCAGAATTGTCACTTGCATATTTGAATAGTTCAGAAAACAAGCCTTCCCTAAATTAGGCCAGTGTATTAACGCCGACTCTAATTGCTTGATTCATTGGAAAATTTCGTGTAAATCTGCAATCCTGATACCCGTTGTTACTATGTGATGTCCTTGACGATGATCTGTGACAACTACGATTGGTGTTGGCAAACACCAAGCTGAACTTGCAAGATATGATTATTATGCGTAGTTCCAGAGCACTATCAGCTATCCATATGGAGATGGCCTCTTTGCGGTACTATTTACACGCGGCCTCGCTGAAGTCATGTGATCCACACCGGAGCACTCCATAAAACCAATCCTCACAGCATGTTACCCTGGAACTGGAGATGGAGTAGATAGACGATGTAGACTAAATACACGAGGAAATCAAGTGTCTAGATGATCTTCTCCCTTCAACAGCTCAAGATAATAATCTCTTCTTGAACGAGACTGAGAGAGAGAGAGAGAGAGAGAGAGAGAGAGAGAGAGAGAGAGAGAGAGAGAGAGAGAGAGAGAGAGAGAGAGAGAGAGAGGAGAGAGAGAGAGAGAGAGAGAGAGAGTGAGAGAGAGAGAGAGAGAGAGAGGAGAGAGAGAGAGGAGAGAGAGAGAGGAGAGAGAGAGAGATAGAGAGAGAGAGAGAGAGAGAGAGAGAGAGAGAGAGAGAGAGAGAGAGAGAGAGAGAGAGAGAGAGAGAGAGAGAGAGTTTAGCTATGTACACCTATCATCGATAGGGAAGTCACTGACTAAGACGGCTGACGGCGTGATGTGGAGGAATGGAAGAAAAGAAAAAGGCATCACGTGGGGCATAGCCTTGGGTTATTTTGGAAACTGGATGCGCTAATCAAGAACCATTTGCCAGAAATGAAAAACGCATGTGTACGACGTAAGCTGTGCATCACTGATGCTCTCTAAATGTAACACCTCGCCAGCCCCAAAGGCATTTATAGATAATCCTGGGGAAGATATCGTAGCACTGTTTTCCATCTGAAATAACAGAGTCTATGGAGAGAGAGAGAGAGAGAGAGAGAGAGAGAGAGAGAGAGAGAGAGAGGTCGCATGACAGCAAATACAAGACCAGTATTGGATAATCATAATAACCATATCAGGCCAATTTATGGACAACCGTTTCGTGATATTTGGAACTCTCAGATGATGTACACATCCTGCTATTGGCAGGAGAGTTTCATTTATCATAGACGATGTTATTGCGCCCAATTTCACCCAAAGAATATACTGCACCACTTTTCGCCCATGCGATGATAATGCTAAAGACAAAACAAACATTTAAAATATATATACTGATTTTACACGCATATCACATTCGACACCACATAACTACTGACGAAGTTTAGTTTTAGCTATACACCGCCCATCTCTATTTAAGCTCCATCCATATCTCGCTTGTGTTGGAATCAATCGATCACGGAACTCTCTGACTATCAATTTCCTGAAAACTATAGCGGTAAGCTGTTGAATATTTTGAAACCAATTTCACTGGGTGCTGCTGCTGCCTATTGTTAAATCGTAAAGATATACAATTCGTACAACACCAATTCCGTCACCAATTAAGCGTTCGTGGCGTACTTATCTATGCCATTCATGACGCCATTGACTATGACGTCGTCATACACGTCACGTGGTTGATTATTATGCAATTTAATGGATGGATAAACTGAAAAGGTCCATTCCCATGTATCCCATATCGGTCGATGGTCATCGGCAGAGTGCATCCAGCTAATGGAGTGACACAGGAAGGAGCATAGCAGACAACTTGACTATTCATTTATTTCAATGGATAAATGATCGCTTACATAAACGATGAACGTATTTTCAATTTAAGAATGGAGAGTTCACATACCACTCATTATCAATTCATTTGACAGATCGCTCAATTTGAAGAATTCATTGTTTGTCCGGCAAGTGTTGTAAGTCAGGCTGTAGTCAAACCCGCCACATCCTGTAGAATATTGGTTGTATCAGACGCCACGAATCTGATGTATCTCTCTTCTCCATCACCCATTTCTTAGACACCATCTTGGTGCGGTTAGAAAGAAAGGAAAGCGTTAGCATATTGTTACGCGTATTGTGTTTCCTAAAGCCAACAGGCCCCTTGGCTCGAGGAAACCGTTTCTAGAAATATGACTTAGCAGTTTCGCTGACGTAATCAAGATGTGAAGAATAAACACAGTTTCTAATTAGTAGTATACTAATGTGTTATACAACTTCGCCATCCTTGATATAGTGTCAGGATTAAATAAAAAGTTTAATATTAAATTACCGACATGCCGAAGCTTTCACCCCCGGAATGCCTGTCATTCACCAAGCCGTCAGAATGGCCAGAATGGAAAGAGCGTTTCTGTCGTTTTCGTCTCGCCATGAAATTACACACTGACGAGGGAGAGGTGCAAGTAAGCTCTCTCATATATTCTATGGGTCCAGGAGCTGAAAGCATATACAAATCATTCACATTTACTCACGAAGCAGACAAAAATAACATTTTACTTAGTTTTGTCAACATTTGATGAACATTTTGTGCCCATACGAAACATCATTTTTGAAAGAGCTAAATTCCATTAATGCTTTCAGAGCTCGAATGATACAGTCGAGGCGTTTGTGTGTAAACGAAATTAAAGAAGAGCACATTAGGGACAGATTGGTGATTGGATTAATGGATAAGTCGGTTTCACAACGTCTTCAGATGAAGGCAGATTTAACATTGCAAACAACAATTAAAATAAGTAGACATTACGAACTCATCACAGAACAAGATACGAGTACAACACCGCTAAATTCTACGTCCGATATACGTATGAAACTGGATGCGATTGCGAGAAAATCAAGTGTTAGTAGTAATATTCACCGGGGAGCACGGCTAAAAAATAAATACACAGGACATTTCAGGCTCATCATAGCTACCAAAATCGTACGAATTATCGTGATTCTTCACAACAACAGAGGTGATCTCGCTGCCACCGTAAACACATACCTGGAAATTCATTTCCAGCAATAGGTGCTGACTGTCGAAAACGTCACAAGATTGGTCATTATGCGGTCAGCTGTCACACACAAATGTTGCGGGAAGCTACAGGTACCAATATAAGCGTGAATCAGAGCAGTAATCTACAATGTGAACCGGAATATTATTTTCTCGGATCAACTGTCAATCTAAAAATGTTAATGAAACAGAACCAGCCTGGCAGGTTAATTTATAAGTAGACGATACGTCAATTAACTTTAAAATCGATTCTGGAGCAGATGCCACGGCTATAACAGATAATAACATAATAATATTCAGGCACAGCCAATATTACATCGGCCAAATGTAGTGCTTCAAAGCCCTGGTGGGAGCATAGATTGCAAAGGATATTTCATAGCAAATGTTCATCACATAAAAGACACATTTACGATTCCAATCTATGTGATAACAGGACAGATTGCTCATTATCTGCTTAGCCGCACAGCAGCAGTGCAGATGGGTTTAATTCAGAGACTAAATGACATTGAATCAGACATATTTGGAAGCATCGGTATTATAAAAGGTGATCCAGTGCACATATCTATTCGAGACGAGGCTACACCTTATGCAGTGCATGCATCAAGACGCGTTCCAATTCCATTGCTAGCGAAAGTCAGTGATGAGTTACCGCATTTGGAAAATGCGTGTGTGATTGAGAAGGTCACTGAACCATCTGATTGGTGTGCGCCAGTAATGTCTGTTGCTAAGCCAAATGGCCAGGTGCGTATTTGTGTTGACCTAAGACAACTCAACAAAGCAGGTAATCGAGCACAGTTCTTACTACCAACGTTAGATGATGTTCTTCACACACTCTCAGGCTCTAACTATTTTTCGAAACTGGATGCGACCCGCGGATTTTATCAAATCTCACTTGATGAAAATAGTCGTAAACTTACCACATTCATCACAACACACGGTAAATATAGATTCCTAAGATTGTCATTCGGAATTTACAGCGCATGTGAAATATTTTCATGTAAGATGACAGAACTTCTAGAAGTCTTATATGAAGTTTCAGTTTGCATCAATCATATTTTCATTTATGGGTCGAGACTTGAAGAGCATGATAAGCGTCTAGAAGCAGCAATTAAGCGGATTAGACAACCATGGTTAAAACTAAACAACGACGAATGTTTGTTTCATCAGAAAGAGATACATCTCTTAGGAGACAAAGTAAATTCCAAAGGAATTAGTCCTCATCCAGACATATTACGCGCAATTATAGACTTAGGGCCACCTACAAATGTCACAGAACTAAGGCGAGTTTTGGGCATGATTAACTATTTAGGCCGGTGTATATCTGATTTGTCAGATGTATTGCAACCACTTAACACACTTTTGAAAATAAAGAACTGTTGGAGTTGGGGTCCATCTCAACAAAAATCATTTGACACTGTAAAACAAATGATTAGTAGTACTTCTATGTTGGCACTATACGATGTAAATAAACCTACCATGGTAAGTGCGGATGCCAGTACGTACGGTATCAGAGCTGTTCTCATGCAACAGCATAGATCTGACTGGAAACCAGTTACGTTAGCATCACAAACATTGACAGATTCAGAGAAGCGTTCTTCACAGATTGACAAAGAGTGCTAGGCATCGGTCTGGGTATGTGAGAAATTCGCCAGGTATCTCTGCGGTCTTCAGTCATTCAAGTTATTGACTGACCACAAACCACTCGTTCCACTCATAAATCAAAAGACATTGACATTGTTCCTAGTCGGTGTCAGAGACCACTTATGAGTCGTATGCGATTCAATCCAATTGCAGAACATGTAGACGGAAAGAAACTACTCATAGGAGACACATTGCCACGTAGTCCATTACAAACTTCAGATTGTGATAACCTTGAACAGGCGACACAGCAGCATGTCGATGCAATAGTTTCATCATGGCCAGTTTCAGACCAGAAATTAAACAAAATCAAAATTGAAACAGAAACAGATCTTACATTAAAAACTATAATTAATTATGTACGATATTGTTGGCCAGATTATTCAAAAGACATTCCAAATGACATAAGTGCCTATTATGCAGTTCGTGATCGCCTCAGTGAAAGTGCTATGTTAGTCTACAGTAGCAGAATCGTCATTCCTGAGCTAGCGAGAGCAGAAATACTTGATCGCATCCATGTGGACCATCAGGGTCTTACTAAATGTAGAGAGCGTGTAAACCACTCAGTGTGGTGGCCTAAAATCATTGATGATGTGAACAACAACGTATCTTCCTGTTCATTTTGTTAAACAAATCTATAAAATCAGCGCACAGAATCGCTCCTAACAACACCCCAGCCGGCGCGTCCATGGCAGAAGATCGCAGCAGATTTGTTTACCTTCAGACAACAACAGTATTTAGTCATCGTCGATTACTTTTCTCGCTGTTTGGAGATTATACATATGACTAGTACATCTAATGAAAGCGTTATCAATAAGCTAAAGTGTGCTTTCCCGCGTTACGGAATTACAGAAATTCTAGTAACAGACAACGGTCCTCAGTTCATCTCATCAGCATTCCATGAGTTTCATAACCTATATGGTATCGAACATATTACAACAAATCCTTACTTCCCACACGCAAATTGGGAGGCGGAACGTACGGCTCAAACAGCCAGAAAATTATCAAACAGCCTGATCTATTCCTAGCACGTCTCAGTTACAGAGCAACACCAATGGAGGCAACACATGCTAGTCCAGCTCAGTAGTTAATGGGACATCAAAAAAGACCCATTATGCCAACGTTGCCACAGAATCTTAATCCTGGGTGGCCACCATTGTGTAAGGTGAGGAAGGCAGATCAGAACAATCTGCGTCATAGTGTGAAAAAACTGTCCAAGCTAAAAAAATTGCCGATCGTGCGTGTGTTAAAATTGACAATCGGAAAGAGTGGTCCTCTTCTAGCATTATTACAGCCAAATGTCGGGAGCCAAGATCATTTATTGTAAGAAATGATAACGGAACATACAGACGAAATCGGCGTCATCTCGCATTTCGCATAGTGGTACGTCAATGGAACAGTCAGTTGGTGATGCATTTATGACATTGGATCTTCCTTATGATGAGCCTCGTCTACCCAACAATCGTGATCATCCGGTTCCAGATCCAGATCCAGTGATTGGTTCACAACCTCTCAGTACTCGACCAGGACGTGCCATCACCAGGCCAGTGTGACATCGGTGAAATGACATTTATAATTATGCACATCGTTGAAATGACTTTATAATTATTGTAGTAACCTAGCTATATATAAAAGGTTACTCACCCAACAGAGGTCTTGAATCGGACCGTGGAACCAGCGGCAGGTGCTTGCGTTTCAAATTCCAAGGTACGACTGCCGGGCATCTGTGGAAACAGCGGGAATCAGCTAGCCCGGCGGCCGCGAAATGTGAATTCCAGGATTGCAGGATACCGCCAGTTCCACATTCCTCCCCGTTCTTAAAACGAGGCTTCATATTTCTAAAGATCTGGAAGCCTCAATTATTCCAAATTATAAATTTATAAAAAAAATTATTAAATAAAAAACCAACTTATAATATAATTGTATGGCCATTGACGCTCAACTGCTAACCTTGAAAGAATTAGAATCGACTAGAATTAACGATTATCTAAGTTAATGTTCTAATTTATATATCCAAAAAAGAGAACAACAAATTTGGCCATTGTGGATGTCAATCTATCCCGATGGAACGAGACGCTAAAACAGATGGATAGACTGATGGGCGCCGGACTAGAAGTCATCATTATACATTTTAAAACAGCATAGCATCCTTAATTTAAATTAAGGACAGTGGTTTTCCACCACAGAAGAAAACTGACAGAATTGACGGAATTGCCGAATTCATAAAGAAGAAACAAAAATAACCTCACATGAATTTAGTGGAAGTATTATCTGAAATTAGCATATGTGAGATTCGAGGAAAACCTATGAATATTGCATATTTTTAATTTTAGTGAACATTTTTAACCTTAACATTTATGATATACCTCTTATATAATTGAACGGATCTGAATCCACAAATTTAGGAAATCCGGAAAACCACTATCCCTATCACAATAAATATATCTGAGTGAAGCTAAAACGGAACGGATAATACAGCAGAAGAAAGAAACATGCTTTTGCGTTATGACGAGTGCGTCAAATTTCGCATTATAAAGTGGTACGCGCAAGAAAGGCATCTGCACGATTTATGCAGTCTTTGCTAAATGCATATTATAAATATGCTGTCATATGCCAGACTTCTGCATTATAGAGTAATGCACATTATAATATGCATGAGTCATGCATTATAGAGTTAATTCTAGTCGATTCTAATTCTTTCAAAGTTAGCAGTTGAGCGTCAATGGCCATACAATTATATTATAAGTTGGTTTTTTATTTAATAATTTTTTTAAGAGAAAATATATAGATATGGCATATATATAAAACTATATATAATTTATTTGAGCTACCCTATAAAATATCTGAGCTGATAAATGTAGAACTGGCATTGAATAGCTAACCTAAACTGAATTTCACTATACATAGATGAGTTTGCATCATAACATATGATGCATATACTTATAAAAAGCGTGTACATGGATTTAATCCATATACACACAAACAGAGAGCATTATTATGACTACGCGTCATGACGGACAATAAATACAGTTAACAATACAATGCGTATGATTAATGCGTAACAATTTACACATCATTTGACAACGCATATTTGTAATGCGTGATCAAGAAATGCATAAATATATAACCACGCATTACTACGCGCAATTATTCACGCGTCATTTGAAAAACGCGTAATTATAACAACGCGTTCTGTGAGTCATACAGCGATGGACCACTGTTAGATTTGGTATCTCAAGGAGTATTATTGCTGAAAAAAGCCACTATGTGCTTATGTGTCCAACTAATTTAGTTTCCCAAAAACTTACAAAGAATAGAACATCACGATTTTGCTGTTGCTGAAACTAAAGCTAAGATGGAAACGGAACATAAGCCCATGATTATAAATGTTTTCCGGAGAAGTTGAATGTCTTCAGTGTCATGCAGAATGTTAGAATTTGAAGTCATAATTTCATATCATCTGGATTATAGTAATTCCTTTAATGTTGAATTACTGTTACCATTGTACATTATCACATTACTATTGTAGTACTGTACTACGACCGAAAAGCTAACTACAGTCCGCAACAGTACCATGACCAAATGAATTCGAAATAAGACGAAACCAGAGGAACATTTATGGGGGTGGACAAGTAGGGTCCATGAAGACTTACCTAGTCTAATTCACGAATGCTTAAGGGGCATTCCAATACCGTTCATAATCTAGGAACCTGTTGGGAAGACGACACTGCCTTCCTGTTCGACTCCTGAATGGTGTGAGTTTGGAGTTGGTGATCTCTAGGAGATGTGTGATGTATTTCCCCTCGGACCTGACACGTTATGCGCCTAGGGGAAAAAGTGTGATGTGTTTCTCCTCGAACCTGACACCTCATGCGCCTAGGAGAGTGATGCTGTGTTTGTGGGACGGGTAAAACAGAGTCGATATAATAATAATAATAATAATAATAATAGTACATTTGTAATGCGCTAAATCCATGCGATTGCATGCTCTAAGCGCTGACAATAAGAGAGAAATTTAGCATACAGCTTACGGGAAAGCTTCTTTAAACAAGAATGTTTTCAAGTTAGTTTTAAATACGGATAAAGTCGGGACAGATTTAATATGAGTTGGGAGATTATTCCACTGAGTGGCGGCCACGAATGAAAAGGCTTTATGGCCATAGGTATTAGTGTTTACTCTGGGAATCTTCAGGAGATTTTGTTCAGAAGATCTGAGGGTTCGTGTAGGTGTGTAACTCTCTAGCAATTCAGATAGGTACGTTGGTGCAGTTTCGGAGACACATTGATATGCTAAGCTTAGGATTTTGAAACGGATTCTGTATTCTAGTGGGAGCCAGTGTAAATCTTGAAGAATGGGGGTAATGTGGTCATACTTATTTCTCAGTGATACAATTCGCGCAGCTGTTTTCTGAACTGCCTGAAGCTTGTTAATGAGTATTTTGGAAGCACCTGCGAGAAGACCGTTACAATAATCGAGCCTCGACATTACTAGTGATAACACGAGCCGTATTGCCGCTTCCCGAGTGATGTACTTCCTAATGTTACCAATGTTTCGTAGCTGCATAAAGCACACCTTGCGAATATGATTTACATGACTTTCCATATTTAATTCAGAATCGAGGAGAACGCCTAAATCTTTTACAACAGTAGCCAATGGAATATTATTAACTCCAACAAGGACGCTACTTAATCCCGTTTTGGAACACCTGGTGGCTGGACCTACCAAAATAGCTTCAGTTTTTTCATCGTTAAGCATTAGCATATTCGTTGTCATCCAGGATTTTATGTCAAGGCAACAATCAGTTACTTGTCTACTGGCTAGATTCGCGATGGAGGCAGATGGAGCAAAACTGTTTATCAGCTGTGTATCGTCTGCGTACAAGTGCCGTTGGACATTATGACCCTCAATAACAGATCCTAATTGACGAGTATACAGGGTGAAAAGTATAGGGCCTAGGATTGAGCCCTGTGGGACAACACATGTTAGTTCTACTGATGAAGAAGGGGTCCCATTAATATACACAGATTGATACCTATCTGATAAGTATGACTGGAACCATTTCAGTGCGACACCGTTTATACCAATTTCATTTGTGAGCTGAGACAGAAGGATGTGATGATCGATAGTGTCAAACGCTGCGCTAAGGTCAAGCAGGATTAGTAGAGACACATTACCGGTATCAACAGCACATCGAATGTCATTGACAACACGCAATAGGGCTGTCTCGGTACTGTGGCCATGCCTATATGCCGACTGGAATGGTTCATATAGCCTATTAATCGTTAGGTAATCAGAAAATCTATTTGATACTGCCATTTCAATCAGTTTAGACATAAAGGATAAATTTGATACTGGTCTGTACTTTTTTAGGTTATCAGGATCCAGGCCTACTTTTTTCAGCAAAGGGTTGATCAAAGCGCGCTACCTGACTCTAGGCTAGAATTGACAAGCCGAGTAATTGTAGGGAGTAGGATGTCGATATATTCAAGGACAATTTTCGTAGGAACAGGGTCCAGTGTGCAATACGTTGGCTTTGATTCTTTCACGAGCTTCAGGACCTCATCCTCTGAGAAACGTTTGAAATGGTCGAGTTTATTTTGAGTTAATGTATGCTGGTTGTAGCGAACATTGGAGAGCACTACAGACTGATCCAACTTAGTCCGAATGACCTCGATCTTATCTTTGAAAAAGTCCGAAAACGATCTAGCCACCTCTGTAAGATCATCATTGCTAGGGAGCGACGTACTAATTTTCTTCCCCATAAACACAGACATAGTATTATATAACGCTTTTGGATTAGATTTGTCCATCTCAATTTTGTCAGTAAAAAAACGATCGTTTTGGCCCAGTAACAAGCATAGTAACAGTATTTCTCGCATTACACTATATCTGACGATGGACCTCAAGCCGCGTCTCTCTCCATCTCCTTTCCGCTTGTCGTCTAGCTGCTTTGGCTGCGCTCACCTCTGGTGTAAAGAACCACATGGACTTTGGCCTCTGAGGGAAAGTCTTCAGCCTCTCTGGTGCGTGCTTATTGAGGAGACAAGATAGTTCTTCATTATAGAGGTTGGCCAGCTCCTCACAGTCTGCAGGCGGAGAAACTAACAGACTAGATTGTTCCAGATCATGACGGAACGCTACCCTGTCAATTTTCTTGATATTTCGGCAGAGCACGGGATGAGGAGGTGGAAGAATTCTGATTGCATTTAGATGTACTGTTACCAAAAAATGGTCCGACATTTGAAGGTCTTTGACTCGAACATTTTGGACACACGTTTCTGATATACGACTCACAACCCAATCAATGACATGGCCATTTTTGTGGGTAGGCATGCTAACGCGCTGATGACAGTCATGAGAGGATAGTAGATTTAACATCTTTTTAGTATGTGGAGCGTTTTATCCAGGTCATCTGTCAAAACAGCATCTAGATCATCATGCAGAGTTGATGAGGATGGATCAATACCATATGGAATGGTTTCATCCAAATCCTCTCCAAAAATGGATACATGGTTATCATCAGATAGCATACTGCCATTATCGGAGGATAATAAGTCATCATCATCGCCATGATCTTCAGAGCTTATAGCACGTCTCATTCGCAATATCCAGAAAGGTAAATCGCGATCTCTGCACAGCTTTAATCTATCATGGTGAACAACTAGTTCCCGGCGTTGGTTTTGATATCAAACAGTGCTTCTGACAACCTTTTATAAATAATAAATGGACCAGTCCAAGGAGGTTGTAGTTTACTGGACTGACCTATCTTAGTTGCAGAATTAGCAAGATAAACTACATCACCAACATGATAGGCACGTTCATGCAAACGTAGATCATACTCTTTTTTCTGGCTCTTCTGAGCCATTTTAAGGTTATCCCGTGCTATCTCATGAGTTTCGTGCAACGTTTGCTGTAACTGTTGGACGAAGTCACTGGCATCTGAAGGGGCTTCCTCTGTAGTCGCAAACACAGGGCATTTGCACATTATGTCAATAGGCTGTAGCACTTCTCGACCAAGCATCATCATGTTGGGAGTATAACCCGTCTGTCAGCTTACAGTAGATCGTATAGCTCCAGCGATGAAAGGAATACACATGTTCCAATCCTTCTGTCTGTCATACTCTTGCACGTAACACCATATACACTGCAAGATAGTACGGTTTATACGTTCAATCTGTCCATTCAAACATGGTCTATAAGCTGTGATGCGTGTTTTTGAAATCTCCAGTAGATGGCACAGTTCCTTAAATAGGCTGCTCTCAAAGTTACAACCCTGGTCGGTGTGTAAGAAATATGAACGGCCAAATGTGGTGACAAAACGCTCCACATACGTTTTGGCTACCAGGTCTGCCCCTTGTTCAGGGAGCGTATAGCACTCAACCCATTTAGTGAACTGATCTATGATCATCAACACATATCTATTTCCCATTGCAGATGTGATAAACGGGCCCAAAATATCCATATGTACCCGTTCCATGGGAAAACCAGCATGGGACTCGCCCAGAGCAGCTCCAGGTCGGATGAAAGCTTTTTTCTACAGCTGCAAATCCGACAGGATTTCACATGCGCCACCACACCAGGACAGTATCTGTGCCAGATATATTTAGCCTTCACTCTCTCTAATGTCATCTGCTCACCCATGTGACTGACAAGCTTGGAATCATGACAATTTTCCAAAATCAGCTTCTTGAGAGACTTTTGGGACTACCAGCAGATTCCGTGTGGTATTTGCTTCTACCCAGAGACAGTGCAAAATGCTATCGACAAAAATCAATTGATCACAACGGGCCCACCAAAACTTGACAGCTGGACTAGCTAAATAGAGCTCTGCATCAGAAGGTGTGTGTGACTGCTCAATCCATGACACAACTGTCTTCAGATCAGGATCCTCCAACTGACGCTCCCTTAGATCTTCCAAAGAGAATGCGTCTAACCAGTTTGACCTTCTGATAACCTGGTCTCTTTGGGGGACACCATCCAGCAGTCCATCTGGATCATCACTGTCTGTGTCGCTGTCTGATAGGTCATTATTACTCAGTTTAAGTGCCCTTATGGTTTGAAAAGCCAAAGAAATTACATCATCAACATCTTGTTCAAATTGAGACCATTGCTGCTGGAGCTTGGTACAATATTTGCACCCACCACATGGTAATGAACTCAGAGATTGACCAGCTTTATAACAGTGGCAAGGTGAAGAATCACTTGGAACTCGTGATAGACCATCAGCATTAGAGTGCTGTTTACCGGAACTGTACTGCATTGTCATATTATATTGGGACAGTTCTTCTAGCCATCTAGCTAGTTGTCCTTCGATGTGCTTGAAACTGAGCAGCTACGTGAGACTGTGATGGTCAGTCCGCACGATAAATGACCGTCCTAGCAAGTACATATGGTACTGCCTAGTAAATGCTACCGTGGCTAGCAACTCTTTGCGTGTAACACAATATTTACGCTGAGCTGGTGTCAACATTCGGCTCGCAAAACCAATAAGCACCTCTTTCCCATTCTGAATTTGGGATAAATCTGCACCAATAGCGGCCTCTGAAGCATCAGTATCCAGTATGAAGGTACCATCCGGTGTCAGATAACCTAACCCTGCAGGGTTGGCCATAGCACCCTGGAGTGATTTGAAAGCTACCTGATGCTCTAGAACCCTTGGAAAGATTCCAGCTCTTTCCTGGTCTTAGGAACAGGCCAATTAGCGACGCTTTCCATATTGTTTGGCTTAACAGTGATTCCCTTATCACTCACCAACTTACCTAAGAAACAGAGTTCTGTATGGAACAACTTACACTTCTTAGGTTTTAATTTAAGGTTGTGCGACAGGAATCGGGAAAGAACAGCTTTCAAGTTGGTCATATCACTGTCAAAGTCACTCCCTGTCACTACCACGTCATCTAAATACGCAAGACATTCGCACCAGTTAAGATCTTGCAACACCAGCTGAACAACCCTCTGAGAGGTAGCCGGGCTGTTGCACGTACCAAATGGCATCCGGACCAATTCACAGAGCCCATATCTTGTGATAAATGCGAGCTTGTGGCGATCCTCTGGGTCAACCTCGACCTGCCAATACCCGGCTGCCATATCAAGTGTGCTGATGAATTTAGCACCATCAAGTGCATCCAGACATTTTTCAATGTTTGGTAGGGGGTAAAGGTCTTTGCAAGTTCTCTTCCTCATTCTCAAAACCAAGAGGAGTTCGTCTAAGTTTAGAATGAACAGGTTGTGCATTACCTGTGTCAACCTTATGTATTATTCCCTTGAACACACCTAAATCAAAATCATCTTTTGCAAATGCATCCTGATACTCGATTAACATGGATTTCACTTGCAAAGACTGGGTCTCCGATAAACCCGATGTCGACCTCTCATACAGATCCTGCAAGAACACAGGGATGTCCACCTCAATGGCTGTAGAAGTCTGTGAACCGTCCCGGTTTATGGGGTTACCAGCAAGTTGAAATTCTGTTCCAGGATCTAAAACCTCAATTTCTGTGACAATACCAAGGTTGTGGTCTTGTTCCAGAGTAATATATTGGGCCGACAGGTTCCTTAACAAAATAGGAATCTGCAAATCTTTGGCAGTGGCCACTGTATGAGGCATTACCAGACCCTCCAGTTTAGATGAGGACAGGAGCACAACATCATTCTGTACCTCCCGATCCAGAATGCCTGTGGTCTTCACGGCCTCAAAAGGACCAACGACCACTTTCTGCTTCAATTTTACCCGAGCTACTTGGGCTTCCTTCCCATGAGCTCTCAACATTGATGCTTGAACCGGTTCTCCATTAATTGTCAGACACATTCTAGTCAGATCAATGGTGGCCTTGTGTGCTTTCAAGAAATCCAGGCCTAATTTAATCGGCTCATTAATATTGGCAAGAAGGACTGGCCAGTTGAACATCATAGAGCCTAATGCAATTGTGACTGGCTCAACACTTTCCACAGGGATAATATTGTCTCTACCTGCACATTTCAATGAAATAGACTCCAACTTCTTTAAAAGGGTAAGGTAATTTATTTGCAAAGAAATTGCCAATTACTGTCACTTGTGCCGCAGTGTCCACTACTGCATCAACGGAAACACAATTTACTTTAATGGGAATGACTAGTGTCATAGGATCACGATTAAACTCATACATGCGAACATCATATGATCGCACAGGCGAAGATCTCGGTGAAGCAGAAGGTGATGGCGACCATGTACGCCTCGGCTCCGGACACTCACGGGAAAAATCATCCTCTAAATTGCAATTAAAGCATTTTCCCGATCTGAGGGGAGGAGAAAGGGAACGCGATGGAACGACCTTCCCTCTTGGAGGAGAACGATCTCGACCGAATTGACCAGATATAAGATTCAACATCTTAGCAACATCTAGCTTAATCTCCGCCATA
The DNA here is from genome assembly GCA_034401795.1 of Chaetoderma sp. LZ-2023a. Taxonomy (NCBI): domain Eukaryota; kingdom Metazoa; phylum Mollusca; class Caudofoveata; order Chaetodermatida; family Chaetodermatidae; genus Chaetoderma; species Chaetoderma sp. LZ-2023a. The sequence continues at coordinate 56,865,884 of CM067365.1, forward strand.
TCCTTCCTAAGTCCTTCGACATCTTTCTCTAATTTATTTATCCTGCTTGGAGCCGTTATGCCTCTCAACTGCTCAGGATTATCTGCCACCATCAAACCAGAAGCATCGTCCGGAAAAACGGACCTTTCGAACCTCAGGTCTTCTGGAACCCATGATCGATCTTTGATTATGGATAGTTGCATTGACCATTTGTACAGCCTCCTCCAGGGTGCTCGGATCTTTATCCATAGCTATCAGAGCGGCTCGTTTATGCTTAACACCCCGTAGGAATGCATCAATGGCAATTGTCTCGCCCAAACTCTCTAAGGCATCAGGGTAGCTATCTAAAGTGAGCTCCTGAATGACATCTGCAAATTCTTCTAAAGAGTTACCCTCTTGTCGAATGTCTTGCATTTTTTTCCTGATGATGTGGGGCAGATCTTTCTTTCCAAATCGCAACCGTAATTTGTCGCATAAACTGAAGTAATCATTCTGGACTTGCACAGAACAGATACAGTAAAACTTTAAGGCCTTATCCCTTAAAGCTGAGATGAGCATGTCTAATGTATATGTATCAGACCAACGGTACCTTGAAGCAGTATGCTCAAACTGTATGAAAAATGGTTTCCACTCACATTTTCCATCAAAAGTTGACATTTTACGTAGAGGAGGACCATCAGAGTAGCTTCTACGACCTGGTGACGACATTCTAGAGTCATTATACGAAGAGCCATCCAAGCAGGCTCTACGAACTAGTAAAGACGTCATGGTGTCATGGTGAGAAACTGATCTCGACGCCCTCTTAGGCTCTCTAGGGGTATATACCCCCTAGGAGCTAGGTTATCAACTAGGATCTGATCAGCCCTTTGTCGACTAGTTGAGTTAAGGAGTGCCTTGTATTTGATACCTTGAGCTAGCAGTTCTATGTTCAGTCTAGCTACGTGCTCTTCCAGGGATTCTTCCCTTGGGTGCGAGTCGACCTCACCAACAGGGCCTTCATTATTGATGTCGAATATGACGTCCCCAGCCTGGAGCAATCGTTCAAGGACTGTAGCTGTGGCAGGAAGATCAGGATCTGCCTTAATGTCGGCCAGAGATATGGAACCGCCTCTGGAGTCACGAAAACTTACTATGCCAGCAGCTCGAATTTTACCAATGTTATGGAGTGCACTAAGTTCCTTCACGGTTGCAGTGTTAATACACAAAGGTTTCGGCATTATGGGTCTCTGGTTGATTTATACCATGGAAGCGAAATTAATATTCGCTAAAAAGTAATATCACTTACTGAAATAAGTTGTGAGCGTAAGCTTACTGAATAATATAACTCACTGAGTAGTGATGGTGGTGCAACTCCGGAGAACGTCTAAATGAATCTTCCGAAGCCAAACCAGATTCAGTAGCGTACCTGCATTCAAACCATCCTTCAGAAACTCGAAAGTATAAGGATAACGGACGCGTTTACGTGCACTAGATTTTTTACGGAGTATTAACTCTACACTGCATTTGATGGTGTGTACACCAATATCTGCATTACTTTTCTCAATTCTATCATTGAGAAGAGAGAGTTCGTTATGCAGTTGCAGCTCTTGGTCTTTGAAGGAACAGGGATGCAAATGGTGCAGTTGCTCATTATACAGGATCAGAGAATACGCCGGGATATCGATACATTTCACCGTTTGGCCATAATGCCTTACTATGTCTATCGCACGTTGATAGTGTTGGCAAATGCGGTCTACCTCGAGTTCATCATTGGCCGTCCTTAAATAGACAAAACCGTCGCCTCGTTTCTCGGTAAGGTCGCAGGTTCCGGCCCATATATAGAAAACGGTACGGTGAAATTTCTGAACGGCGTTGGCTATTCTCGATTGCAAAATATTAACCAGGTCTTGTGTAGTACCACCGCTTTTACACCAATACTCAACAAACCCAGTTTGAGCAGCCCTTTTCAAAATGAAACCTTTACTTGTACCCAACAAAATTGCTTTGTGGGTAATGGATTGATCGACAGAAAACTGGGTGCGGGCCAAAAACTCCTCAGATTTAACTTGAAAAGAAGGCATAAGCTGAGTAGTGTTTTAACGGAGTAGCTAGCAATGTGATAATGAACTTTTTAAATTGATAATAACAAGAAAAAACAAATAATGTTCAGCGTAATTAGTAAACCTGATATTACAATTGAAACACATTTGTTGATTAGAAGGGAGATTACCCTGTAATGTTCAAAAAGTTAATAATAATAATAATAATAATAATAATAATAATAATAATAATAATAATAATAATAATAATAATAATAATAATAATAACAACAACAACAACAACAGTGATTTATATCACTTCTTTATTTCAAATAATTCTGAAATAAACAACGAAATTGAACTATAATTAAAGTATAAAGAAATATAAAAAAACCGACGGTTAAATTACAGCTCAGAATCGCGGTTTCCTACATATAACACTGATGACAACTAACAATAACAATCCAGAAACTATAGGGTTGTCATTCCACGGAATACTGACATAGATGATAGAAACTTAGCACAAAAATATACTTCGATTCATTACAGTTCAAATAAATAACATTGAATCTTGAATCTATGACGTATATGACGTATGTGTGTAAGGTATATTAATCTATATACCCGACATTTGCATGCTATAGTATAAATACATAATATATATTTTACTATAACTCACCTATCATCTGTGATTATTAAATAATAAAACATTAAAACAAAATCAAAATGGCGGTCAGAGTCTGTCAAATTGACGTTCGGGCAGGACTAGCGTAGCCCTTATATTTCCGAGAATTCAATTTTTTTTTTTACAGCAAAATCGTGAGTAGAATTTAGAAATAACTAATAATAATTTTTTATTTAGGGCCCAAAGTACTCCTGACACCATTTGTAGTAACTTAGCTACATATACACGGTTACTCACCCAACATAGGTCTTGAATCGGCCCGTCGAAACAGCGGCAGGTGCTCGCGTTTCAAGTTCCAAGGTACGACAGCCGGGCGTCCGCGGAAACAGCGGGAATCAGCTAGCCCGGCAGCCGCGAACCGCGAATTCCAGGATTGCAGAATACCGCCAGTTCCACATTATGATAAACTTAAAATGAAAGACATAGTTAAAATCATATCATCATTGATACTTTGCTGTTATACTGACTCATAGCAATTCTTAATATCTTACTTTAGTCATTTCACTATACAAAATTCATAATATATGATTTGTCTAAGAAGAAAGTTACGTGTATTGCGTTTCCTGAAGCCAACAGTCTCCTTGGCTCGAGGAAACCGTTCCTAGAAATAGGACTTAGCAGTTTCGCTGACGTAATCAGGATATGAAGAATAAACAAAGTTTTTTTAGGAGGCTGGCGAAATAATGACTTATATGATATGCCATTATTTATTCTGGCAATTGCAGTCGATTTGCTATACGTAATGGGCTCAGATGCTTATTTTATAAATGAGACAGAGAATGCTGTTCATATTTGGCATCCGAACACCGATATAAAGACCACATGCACACGGACATGCACCCACACATGCATGCGCGCGCAAATGCACTAACATGAACACACGCACCCATACATGTTATCAGTGGTGAAGCGTGGTGGTAGTGGTTGTAGGTTAACATGCACTAATGTGAACGATTGCTTCCATCGTTTTAGATGGAACCGGTTTGTGTCAGGGCTATTACTGCCCCGTTTTAGTTCACATGCACGAAAACTACACGCGAGAATGAGGTTCGATCCGTAAAGGAATGTGTTGTGTAAACTCTGCCTGACACTAACACTTATACACTGATGACTGTAATGAATTTGTCACAAGAATGTGCAATAGAAACCATTCAGGATGGAATCATTTTCACTTCGCGAAATGCATGTTGACGGATTGTCACAATAGATAGGAATCCGAGAAATCCTTCATGCTGATGGATTGTCACCATAGATCGGAATCCGGGAAATCCTTGGAATCGACTATTTTGACAATCTATCATAACAGGTTTGTTATACAAAAAATGCTAGAAAATCTATCAAACTGAGTCGGTTCAAACCAGATTTGCCGTCATCTTTTTTGCTCAACCGAGAGGATCCAAGCTTTTGATTGGCTAACGATAATGTCTGAATCCAAATTGGCTTCGGATTCGGCAATTTCCGTGAGTGCTCGTCGGTTGAAAAGAGACCGACGGTTTACCTTAAATAGCGGATGGCGCGCAATCATGACATCTTGTTTAAACATATTTCGGCCATCAGCTGCAAGCTCGTATTCCCTTAAGTTGCGAGGGATGCAATTTTGCTCTTTTGATAAAATTCGGACTAAGATAATTTACAAATTCAAATAGACATCATTAATATCTTCAATAGCCTGATAGGATAGCAGCTGACGTAGATCATACATCTATATTGTATGTGTAAAATATTATTAATATTATGTGACGCTAACACGTCTGTCAATTTAATTTGAAATCGTTGTACAGTTTCATTCTATTAAAATCAACTTCTCAACTTGAATTTCATAGAAGCATCCTATTCTGCGTTGTCATTGTAATAGCGTGTTCATGCAGCAAACCCTTTGAAGATAACTTAGGCGCGGCACCTATGATTTCTTGGCAATCTTCTGAGCAGCAGATCAGGCCCAGCAACGCCATAAATATCACATTAAATTGTGAGGCGACTCAGAGCGGGCGGCACGTGTACGATCATCTTAAGAATCGATTTACTGCTTTGTACCATCTTAAGAATAGCATCTACAATTATCTTAGAATCGATTTACCATCAGTCAAAAGATCACTTTGCAATCTTAGCAAAGTCTTGCAAATCTCTCCTACGTCATGTCATTTGCAATACGTACGTGGCATTTCTTGCCTTACGAATAGCCATGCGACAAAAAAGAGTTTTTCCGGCTTTCTCGTGAACAAATCAGATTGGGACGTGTGTGAGGACTTCCAGACAATCTTGTCAATAAACTAATGAACCACGGCTTTTACTCCCATTAACTATTATGACGACTACGAAGATTAGTAGATATCAAACGCATAGCTAATAAATATTCACTATCTCTGTCAAATTACATCCTAGATTTTCGGACGCGAGTGCTTTAATGGAAATACATCATTAGACAGAAGCGTCGTAATACAATCACTCATGGCGCCGTTTATTTTCTCGGGGTATCTCTATCTAGAGTATGCTACGTAGGCTTGTCGTTAGTGGATAACACCTTTTTTTAAATATCTATTTTCAAATGGCGTATTCTGTCTAATGAATTACGTAATTATCGCCTTCTAGGATAATGAAGTGTCGGACTGAACTCTAAATCTTTACTGTGAAATGATGTGTTCTGAGAGAGGACAATGTATGTGGAAATAGGTCAAAAGATAAAAAGAGAGGAGAGAGAGAGAGAGAGAGAGAGAGAGAGGGAGAGTGGGTGGGTGGGTGGGTGGGTTGGTGGGTGGGTGGGTGGGTGGGTGGGTGGGTGGGTGGGTGGGTGGGTGGGTGGGTGGGTGGGTGAGTGAGTGAGTGAGTGAGTGAGTGAGTGAGTGAGTGAGTGAGTGAGTGAGTGTGTGAGTGAGCGTGCGAGCGAGCGAGCGAGCGAGCGAGCGGGCGGGCGGGCGGGTGGGTTTTGGGTGAGTGAGTGAGTGAGTGAGTGAGTGGGTGGGTGGGTGGGTGGGTGGGTGGGTGAGTGAGTGAGTGAGTGAGTGGGTGAGTGAGTGAGTGAGTGAGTGAGTGTGTGAGTGAGTGTGCGAGCGAGCGAGCGAGCGAGCGGGCGGGCGGGCGGGTGGGTTTTGGGTGAGTGAGTGAGTGAATGAGTGAGTGAGCGAGTGAGTGAGTGAGTGAGTGAGTGAGCGAGCGAGTGAGCGAGCGAGCGAGTGAGTGAGTGAGTGAGTGAGTGAGTGAGTGAGTGAGTGAGTGACTCAGTGAGTGCGTGAGTGAGTGAGTGAGTGGGTGAGTGAGTGAGTGAGTGAGTGAGTGAGTGAGTGAGTGTGTGAGTGAGTGAGTGAGTGAGTGAGTGAGTGAGTGAGTGAGTGAGTGAGTGAGTGCGTGAGTGAGTGAGTGAGTGAGTGAGTGAGTGAGTGAGTGAGTAAGTGAGTGAGTGAGTGTGTCGGTGCGTCGGTGGGTTGGTGAGTGAGTGCGCGAGTGAGTGAGTGAGTGAGTGAGTGAGTGAGTGAGTGAGTGAGTGGTTGGGTGGGTGGGTGGGTGGGTGGGTGGGTGGGTGAGTGAGTGAGTGAGTGCGTGAGTGAGTGAGTGAGTGAGTGAGTGAGTGAGTGCGTGCGTGCGTGCGTGCGTGCGTGCGTGCGTGCGTGCGTGCGTGCGTGCGTGCGTGCGTGCGTGCGTGCGCGGGCGGGCTGGCGGGCGGGCGGGCGGGCATTGCGTAAGTGAGAGGGCGAGAGAAAGAGAGGGTGTGTGTGAGACATAGCTTGATAAAGGGGGAGGTGCTGGTGGGGTGGGATGGGTGTTGTGTGAGAAAGGGATTGGCTTGTGGTGGACCAATGTGCCTGGCATATATTGTCGGAACTGATATGACCTTATACGCAACTTCTAGCATATTGTACGTTCCATTCCAAAAATAATGTTAGCGATTCCATATAAAATTATTGGTTTTGTACAAAATAGAAAATATGACTGGCTAAATAAAGAAAGGAATTCAGTTTATCTATGAGTCATATGACGTCATAATCGACAACTTGACATGTAGAATGCCGTCATAATCAATGACGTCACGAATGGCGTGATTAAGTTCGTCAGGAACGCATAATTGATGACAGACTAAAGCGTTGTTGTACGAATTGTATGACTTTACTATTTAATAAACACGCTGTCGAATATTTTGAAACTAATTTGACTGGGCGCTGTTGCTGCCATATGCAGCAACAGCGCCCATTCAAATTAGTTTCACAATACTCAACAGCTTACCTGTATAGTTTTCAGGAACTTGATAGTCAGGGAGTTCAGGGCTCGATCGCTTCCAACACGGCGATGTGTGGCTGAAGCGTAGCTAGAGATTGGCGGGTCATAGCTCTGACTGTATTTCTTCATTGCTGTTTCTACATTGATTCTTTTACGGCGATGCCATGCTAACGGTCAATGCTGGTGGCAGTGTAATCGTTTGAATTTCTCGACACCCAAACAGAAATGTCTACAGCGATTAGATGTCTTAGGGAAGGAGTATATTGTTGATCTTTTAGAAATAACGTGTAGGGCAGTATATTTCTTTTCTACCGTATGCAGTGACAATTGTCTTAAAAATCCAATTTGATTCGGAATCTTACGCTTAATGGGCTACGAGTCCATCCCTGGCCAGTTAGCCTCCTACATAGTTAAAATAATATCATATGAGTCACACAGGATTGAACACATGCTTTCAGCTCTCCAACCAAAACAAATTACAGATAAAATATACTGTTCAGTACGAATGCATCTAAGACACTATCTATACGGACACACACACGCACGCACGCACGCACGCACGCACGCACGCACGCACGCACGCACGCACGCACGCACGCACGCACGCAGACATCGAAGTGGACATACTCGCCAGATGATGATCTGAGGGCCCTCCACCCACTAGACAATTTCGAAATCTCGATGCTCTTCACAAGTTTCATTGTGTGGGACATATATTGAATCAAAAAAGTTTAGCAATCTTAGATTTTTGCCTGTCATATAAAAATATGCAAGCTAGCGTGATCAATATTGCTTTGTGTTTGGCGGAAAATGGTCACTCATTGTTTGTCATGAAATCAACTTCTTTACTCGCTTGTCCTGCCTGTATTTTCACTGCACGTGCTAGTGAACTTTGTGTTTCCTGGTCGAAATTCCCATGCAGCACGTGGGAAATGACATCACATTTCCAATCAGGTAACCAGCTGGAACTGAAAACTATCGCAAAACTTTCGCATGTCAACATGGGTCGCCGTCCAGGTTTAACTGAAAATCAGCGTCATGAAGCAATGGGAAGACTTAGCGCTGGCCAACGCGTTCACAACGTTGCGCGGCAATTCAATGTGCATGCCAGTACCATTTCTCGTCTCCGCCAAAGTGTACAGCAGACTGGACAAGTTCGGGATCGACCACGTTCTGGTAGACCACGAGCAACAACCCAAAGGGAAGATCGGTATTTAGTGACGTCATCTCGACGTCACAGGTTCGAAAGCGCGCCACGTTTAGCCATGAATTGGCATAATGCCACTGGCACTAGAGTTCACGCACAAACTGTTCGAAACCATCTCCAAGCCGTTGGATTATGAGGTCGTCGTCCGGTCGTTGCAGTTCCACTAACAGCACATCACATTCAGGAACGTTTAAGATGGGCCCGAACTAACCAACACTGGCGCCTTGCATAATGGAATAACACGTTATTTACGGATGAATCCAGATTCTGTGTGCAATATGCAGATGATAGGCGCCGCGAATGGAAGAGAGAAGGAGAACGGTATCAGGCTGACAACATCATCCAACATGACAGATAAGGCGGTGGCAGCGTCATGGTATGGGTAGGGATTCATGGTACAGGAAAAACAGATCTTGTTATCGTTCATGGAAACCTGAATGCTCTGCGTTATTGTAACGAAGTTATCACACCGGTTATCATTCCATTTATGCAGCAGCATTCGGGCTTCTTGTTTCAACAGGAAAATGTGCGACCACATACGGCTAGGCTTACCGCTGAACTTCTTCAGAGGAACAATGTTCAGGTGTTAAACTGGCCAGCAAGGTCACCTGACTTATCGCCTATTGAACATGCGTGGGACATTCTTGGTCGTAGCGTACGAGAAAACCATTCCACTATTCATAATGTCCGTGACCTTGACCTTGCTCTGATTCAGGAAAGGAACGCTATTACAGTTCCTGAGATCAATCGTCTCATCAGAAGCATGGTAAAACGTTGTACTGCCGCTATGAATGCCGGAGGTGGTCACACACATTATTGAAACGTTGCCACCATTTTTGCGCTTCGACCCCTGCGCTAAACAAAGTGACGTTAAAGGAGCAACGTTGAAATTGTGACAAAAATGAATTGATATTCTCATTAAGAAATGCTCTGTCAATGAAATAATGTTACTAAATAAAATAAATATTTTATGAGATTGTATTTATTTCATTCTTTGTACAGAATATGGTTAAGTATAGAGAGTAATAGTGTAGTAATATAACATTCAGGTCCAGGGCAGCCATCCTTTTTACCCATCAAATTCCCTTGAATAAACTTTAATGGTCCTTGGCCCTAATGATATCTCCCAAATTTTGGCATGGGTTCTGTGGAAGAAGTCGTTTTCGGGAAAACTAGGTCATTCAAGATGGCCGCCACGTGATTTGGCCAATCAAGTTCCCTTGAACAAACTTGGTTCAGCTCTTGCGCTAGATCATATTTCATGATTTTTTAATCGATCACTGAAATGGTTTGGGAACATTTTTTAAAGACCTTTCTAAAAATAGGCCAAAATCCCAGATGCCCCCGGCCAATAAGATTGGTCGATCGGCTTCCGTTGAACAAAATTGGATCCCTATGCCTTCGGATGTTTCCTGCCTTATATACTTGAAATCGGCCCAGTGGTTCTCGAGAAGTGATTTTAAATTTCACATTGCTTTAGTAATGGAGGCTTTGGCGGGAAAACTATCCAAGATGGTCGCCAAACCGTTTATCCGACAGTTTCGAAAATGGCCCAATTGAGATCAGAACACCCAACAAACGTATATAAAACTAATTTCAACTTTAAAAATCCATCAATATAAAAATCATTTACAGCTATGAAACACGCTATATTTTAATTGGTCTATGGCAGCCATATATTTTAGGTATTAATTTCCCTGAATAAGCTTTAATGGCGCTTAGCCCTAAGGATATTGCCCAAATGTCGGATCGATCTGTTCAGTAATTCTGAAGAAGTCACTTTTGCGAAAGCTATGCCATCCAAAATGGCCACTGAAGCATTTGGCCAATCAAGTTCCCTTGAATAAACTTGGTTCAGCTGTTACACTAGATGTTTTTTGGCTGAAAATAATTCAAGATGGCCACGAAACCATTTATCTAACAATTTTGAAAGAGGATAATTTGAAATCACCAATCAGCTATGTTTGAATAATTTAGGATCTCCATGCACTACCGATGCTTCCTGACACGTTTACTACATTGTATCATGTCAGATGAGATAAAAAAAATGTACATTAATTAAACCGTTAAGTAGACCTGAATTTAATGTATTCAATACTTAGCTCAATTAAGGAATCCGATCAACCATTTATATTTTCAACAGCTGATTCATGTGAAGTCTTAAATTGACATCAAGGTTAGATGTTGCAGTCAAATAGAGTGAATGTCCATTTGTAGACCAAGAGAACACTATTTATTAATATTTACCACTGGAATGACTGACTGGCTCAGTTATCGATCCAGCCATTTTAGAAATCTGACAAAGTTTGGAAGTCCTTGAATTAAATGTCCATTGAAAAACATTGATATAATTCTTGATGCATGCTGCATCAACGATGCCATGCGGATCGCTATGTCAAGCCATCCTCTGCTTCGCCTAGGGCTGGTCAAAATAGCCGTCTCAGTCTGCAAATGGACAGTTCTCAAGTCCACTGCAGAAGCCATGCTTGGCCAGCTTGAGTGTTAAACCTTTAACCCTTAAATTATTTTGCGGAAATTTCAATTTTCTCATAGACATGAGGCCCAAGGGGCTTGTGCTGCTCACCTGGTGTATTATGCATTTTTGTCAAAATTGTTGGTGGATGGTTTAGGAGTAGTCTTTTAAATGTGTTTGTGGACATTTTTGCAAGTGCAATATGGCTGCCAAACACGCTACATTTTGATTGGTTCACTGCCGCCATGTTTCTGATGTAGCTCCTTCCCTTGAATAAACTGTAATGGCACTTGGTGCCTAATCATATCTCCCAAATTTCGCCCCAATCCACTCAGTGGTTATGGAGTTGTTTTGGCAAAAAATAGGTTATCCAAGATGGCCGACAAATCATTTGGCCAACCAAGTTCCCTTGAACTAGCTTGGTGCAGCTCTTGCCCTAGATGATACTTCATGCGTTTTGAATTGATCCCCCTAGCGGTTTAGAGAAGATTTTTAAAGACATTTCTAAAAATGGACCAAAATCCAAGACGGCGTGAGAAGAATACATTTTAAATTTCCTATTGCTTTAGTATGGGAGATTTTGGCAGGTAAATGATCCAAGATGTCCGCCAAAGGTTTATCTGGCAGTTTCGAAAATTGCAAATTTGAGATCAGAATACCCAAAAACCTATATAAAACCAATTTCGACCTCAAAATCCATCAAGTAAAAGAAAATTCAATATGGCCGCCAAACATAATATATCCTGATTGGCCCACCGTAGCCATGTTTTTTGACAGATCAACTACTCTTGACAAAACTTTAATGGCTCTCAGTCCCTATCATAAATCACAACTTTCAACCAGATTGCTTCAGCGGTTCTGGGGAAGAAGTCGTTTTTGCGAAAACTAGGTCATCTAAGATGGCTGCTGACCCATTTGGTCAATCAAGTTCCCTTGAACAAACTTGGTTCAGCTCTTGTCCTAAATCATATTTCATCAGGTATGCATCAATCCCATAAGCGGCTTCGGAGAAGAAGAGTTTTAAAGACATTTATAAAAATCAGCCGATTCCAAGATGTCCGATCGGCTTCGTTTGAACAAACCTTAGTCTATATGCCTTAAGGATGCTTTCTGCCAAATACAAGCGGCCAAAGTGGCCTGTATCGCTCACCTGGACCATAGGCATCTCAACTAGAATGGTCATTAACAATAAGTAAAACTCAATGAGTTGAGCAGATTTGTAACAAGAAAACAGAGGCCATGTTTCTTTATGTATCAACTTCTATTGAACAAACTTTAATGGCCCTTAGTCATCAATATCATATCTCCAAGATTTCCGCCGAATCCGTTCAGCGGCTCTGAAGACGAAGTTGCTTTCATGAAAACCAGGCCACCCAAGATGGCCACCCAGCCATGTGGCAAACCAAGTTCCCTTGAACGAAATTGGTTCAGCTCGTGCCCTAAATGATATTATATGACTTTTGAATCAAGCACTCAGTTTCGGGTAAGATTTTTAAAGACACTTCTAAAAATCGGCCAGAGCCAAGATGGCCGCCGGACAAATTGGCTGATTGGCTTCGTTTGAATACACTTAAATCTCTACAACATAAGGATGCTTCCTGCCAAATATAATTGAAATCGGTCCAGTAGTTCTAGAAGAAGTTTTTTAAATTTCCCATTGATTTAGTATGGGAGCCTTTGACAGGAAAATTATCCAAGATGGCCGCCAAACCGTTTATCCGACAGTTTCGAAAATTGCAAATTGATCAGAATACCCAAAAGCGCATATAAAACCAATTTCATCCTGAAAATCCATCAAATAAAAAATCCAATATGGCCACCAAACACACTATGTTTTGATTGGCCCACGGGACCATGTTTTTGACGGATCAGCTTCCCTTGAACAAAGTATAATGGTCCTTACTCCTTAACCATATCTGCTAAATTTCGGCCCGATCCGTTCAGTGGTCATGGAGAAGAAGTCGTTTTCACTGAAACTAGGTCAATCAAGATGCCCGCCAAACCATGGAACCAATCAAGTTCCCTTGAACAAACTTTGTTCAGCTCTTGCCCTAGATATTTCATTCCACCAAGCGCTTTCGGAGAAGATTTTTAAAGACTTCTAAAAATCGGTCAAAATTCAAGAAGACCATCGGCTAAATTGGCCGATCGGCTTCCTTTGAACACACTTGAATCTCTACACCCTAAGGATGCTTCCTGCTAAATATAATTGAAATCGGCCCAGTAGTTCTCGAGAAGACATTTTAAATTTCCCATTGCTTTAGTATGGGAGCTTTTGACAGTTTTGAAAATTGCAAATTTGTGATCAGAATACCAAAAAACATATAAAACTAATTTCAGCCTCAAGATCCATCAAATAAATAAATCCAATATGGCCGCCAAACATGCTGCTATTTGATTGGCCCACTGCGGCCATGTTTTTTTGACGAATCGAATTCCCTTGACCACACTTTAATGGCCCTTAGTCCCTAATCATATCTACCAAATTTCGACCTGACCCGTTTGGCAGTTCTGGAGTGGAAGTCGTTTTCGCTAAATCTAGGTCAACCAAGATGGCCGCTGAACCATTTGATCAATCAAGTTCCCTTGAACAAACTTGGTTCAGCTCTTGGGCTAAATCATATTTCATGAGTTTTACATCAATTCCACTGGCGGTTTCGGAGAAGAAGATTTTTAAATACGTTTCCTAAAATCGGCAGAAATCCAAGATGGCCGCCGGCCAAATTGGCCGATCTGCTTCCTTTGAACAAACTTGGATCCCTATGCCTAAGGATGGTTCCTGCCATATATAATAGAAATCGTCCCAGCAGTTCTTGAGAAGAAGTCGTTTTAATGGAAAAGTTGACACGCGTGAGACGGACGACGGACGACGGACGACGGACGACGGACACACGACGGACCATAAGCTAACTTGGCCTTTCAGGCCAGATGAGCTAAAATGCTCTTCCTTTGGCCTGCAAATAACATGCCACAACACCACTAGGTAGCTGATTCTGGTTGGTTTGAACTAGAAGATTTGAAGTTTGATGGGTTAAGTTGACACAAGGGTGGTTAACATGATAGGAATAACGGCTGCATTGTATTGATAGATATCTCCTGTTGAGGTAACCATCAATTTTTTAATCAAATTCTCCGTCAATACTTGTTACGAATGTGTTGGATAAATACCATGGATACTGAGTTAGAACACAATCATTCTTGTTTCGTCAAATAAGTCAAGGTAAATAAGTTACGTTTGATGTGTTGAAGCCGCCAGTGCATCACTGAGGAGTTTATCTTTCACAAAAATGCCCCTGCTGGGAAATAACATCTACAAGGTACTCACAGGTTTTAGATACGTACGATCGAAAGTTCATTAACCCTTACCACTTGCTTGATGTCAATATTCTAACTTTTACTGCGTGAATAGCAAAGAATCTGGTTTAAACTTTTCAGAAATTTTGGGGGACGATATTGCTGTCTATGACAGCAACATCTTCCACCGCACGACGGCAACATCTTCCACCAAATTTGTTGAAAAATGATTACCAGTTCATCTTTTAATTCCGCGATGTTCCAACAACTGCCTTTAAAATAGGTACCAGTGAAGGCAGTGTCGGCAATACGAAATGTCGGCAAAAAGCCATCGAACACCTATAAACGGCATACGGACTGTATGCTCCCAAAGGGAGTGAGATTGTGCAGGATTGAAAAAGACCCAATGTTCAGGGGTAAAGTGGTAAAGTCGGCTGAGCACGCAAGTGGAAGCAGACTGTTAAACCATGACCATTGCCATGACATATTAATCTAATTTTAATTTTAAGATCAGAGTGGTAATGGTATATTTACTACGGAAATCAATGGCAGGTAACAGTTCAATACAGATCACCACAGTCACCATCCCGTTTTCTCTGATGTAAGAAGTATGTACACCGACATAAACAATAACGTTGCAGCTGCGTTGAATATATGCGTGACATTATCTTTAGCTTCAGTATGTTCATGAACAGTATGTTCATATTATCATTGTATTAACAGTGTACTTGCTGTTAAAAAAATATAACGAAACAATTGTATGTCCTTAAATTGAAAATATCTGATATCTCTAAATACATCCTGGAATACTGAATGTTTGCTTTCCCTACCACGCCTCTGAAAATAATGGCGACGGCTGCACCTTCAGCGATGAATGAGTCAATGTTACGTTTTTGCTTAACAAATCGCATGAGACTACAATTCTGGATTGACTAAATATAGCAGAACTGACCATGAATATATGTATGCACTTGGTTATTTGAATCCGTGTGGTCATTTTCTTGTCACAATGCCAAAGGACAAATTTGGAAGTCAATATGTCCTTGGTATAAAACTCTGTTTTTGCATGTTGGCCTTTCCCTTAGGAAAATCTTGCAGCCTGTATCTGAAGATTAGTTGACCATATAAGGACCAAACTCGCTACATGGTTGCGTAGGAATCACTGTGCTTCAACGGAGGTCACGAGGCTAATGGCCAAGGTCACTTAGCAGCAATGAGGAGAGCGCGCAAGACATTCTATTCTGCAGATTTCTTGTTTTGGTTAATATAATAGGATTGCTATAGTGTGAATGTATACTAATTTTAAACAGGAATTCCTACGCCGTCATCCATATTTGTTATAGTTTGATATAGTCATGTCAACTAACGTGCGAACCTCAGATGTTGCAATACAAATTATCCATTGATCAAAGTATCGCGACGGAAATTGTGAGCAATTTATACTTGTTATTACGTATTCAATGTTTGTGGAGCCTTTTATTCGCCTCTTAAAGGTGCACATTCACACCAGAATACGTGACAATAAAATTGCTTAAATTGTGTACTTTTAAAGGTTTGATTTGTGCACCTCAATGTAATGAAGCGAACTAAATCTTAACCTATGATAATTTCACTCCGTACAAATTACAATAATCTTTTTAATTGTGATGTTGAACTAGGGACTCGTGTCTCTTATTTAATTTCGTAACTTAAAAAATTATATTAATTTAAGCGTAATGAAATCATTATATGTTATGGTTTATTTAGTTTCATAACATGTAGGACGAATATTCATGATTCTGAAAGTATACAATTTTGCCAATTTTTTTCTTCAAGCCTACTGCTGTGAATAGATGCCTTTAATAATTGTCTTGATTGAACAGACACAGAGGTTGGAGTTGGCACTACATGTCGTTTGTAATGTGGGAAAGCATGTGTTCATTAGGAGCAGAACAACCTTTGTAAATGTTCACCTCGGTTAGTAGGCAGTAACTCAATGAGCGTTTCTCTAGAATCCATAAAAATAATTCATTTTGACAAGAAGTAATCAAATGTTAGTAAATACTATATGGTGTAGTCTAAATCGTTATCCGAAGATATTATTTCAGAAATTAGCAAAGCACACAATGGTGAGCTATTAATTCGTTTAAGACTCGCCACAACAGATGTGCAATTCCTTGAAGATGCAGGATCTAAATATGCAAAGGGATGCCTATCTTAGTATATTGAAAGGCTACACTTCTAAAGTCCAGGCAGCTAACGGGTATACGTCAGATTGGTGATGACACGGATGTGTGAGTACTTTAAGATCATACATAATAGGCCCATTACAGTACTACGCAAAGCCTCTTTGTTGAAATACATAGACAATTACGGTTTGGCATAACGCCCTGCATGATTGATATGGTGGTCTACAATCGATGATTTCCAGGCGCGTTAGGTTAGTACTTATACATACAAGTTTATATTACACACTTTTGATTCTGTGTATGGCATGTTGTTATGAACGTTGATGATTAATGTGACAGAATCTCGGGTGACAAAGACCAATGGGCGTTTTCAGTTTATCTATCCATCATATGACATCATAGCCATCTACGTGACGAGGATGACGTCATAATCAATTACAGTATGAATGACTCGATTTAGTCCGTCTTAAACGTCTTAATAGTCCGACACGTTGTAAGAATTGTGTGTCTTTACTATTTAATAAGCGTCCTGTCGAATATTTTGAAACTAATATGCAGCAAGAGCACCCAATCAAATCAGTTTCAAAATATTCAACTTCAACAACCTACCTGCCGGCTTCTTGTTATCCGATGGTGAGTGTCTGATCACTAGCTAATATTCATTTATTGCAATTAAGGAAGCGTACAATCTGCTTGCTATGGGAGGCATTACATCCTACATTGAAGCCATATGATATTACAAGA
The DNA here is from genome assembly GCA_034401795.1 of Chaetoderma sp. LZ-2023a. NCBI lineage: Eukaryota > Metazoa > Mollusca > Caudofoveata > Chaetodermatida > Chaetodermatidae > Chaetoderma > Chaetoderma sp. LZ-2023a. Next base: position 56,882,661 of record CM067365.1, read on the forward strand.
TAAAATCATACCTGGTAATATTATCTTTAACTGTAAACAATACACGGTCGCAGTTTTCCTATTTCGATTCAAGCTGTATTAATTCATTAGAAAAAAGAATATGCTGGGGTGTTTTCAACTCACTGCGAGGTTAATAACGAATACTTTATGACGGATTTATGATGCTACGGATGCTGCGTGATACCTGTGTCATGAATCCGTTTGCAATAGAAAAATCCATTGCTACATATTCTCCTGCCATTGCTACCTATACCTCGGCCATTGCTACCTATGCTCCGACCATGGCTACCTATGCGCCGACCATTGCTACCTATGATCCGGCCACTTCTACATATGCTGCATTCATTGCTACCTATGCTCCGGCCATTGCTACCTATACTCCGGCCATTGCTACCTATACTCCGGCCATTTCTACCTATACCCCGGCCATTGCTACCTATGCTCCGACCATCGCTACCTATGCTCCGGCCATTGCTACCTATGCTCCGACCATCGCTACCTATACTCCGGTCATTGCTACCTATACTCCGGTCATTGCTACCTATACTCCGGTCATTGCTACCTATACTCCGACCATCGCTGCCTATACTCCGACCATCGCTACCTATGCTCCGACCATCGCTACCTATACTCCGACCATCGCTACCTATACTCCGACCATCGCTACCTATACTCCGACCATCGCTACCTATACTCCGACCATCGCTACCTATACTCCGACCATCGCTACCTATGCTCCGGCCATTGCTACCTATGCTCCGACCATCGCTACCTATAATCCGGTCATTGCTACCTATGCTCCGGCAACTTCTACATATGCTCCTGTCATGGCTACCTATACTCCGACCATCGCTACCTATGCTCCGACCATCGCTACCTATACTCCGACCATCGCTACCTATACTCCGACCATCGCTACCTATACTCCGACCATCGCTACCTATACTCCGACCATCGCTACCTATGCTCCGGCCATCGCTACCTATGCTCCGACCATCGCTACCTATGCTCCGACCATCGCTACCTATGCTCCGACCATCGCTACCTATGCTCCGACCATCGCTACCTATGCTCCGACCATCGCTACCTATACTCCGACCATCGCTACCTATACTCCGACCATCGCTACCTATACTCCGACCATCGCTACCTATGCTCCGGCCATTGCTACCTATGCTCCGACCATCGCTACCTATAATCCGGTCATTGCTACCTATACTCCGGTCATTGCTACCTATACTCCGGTCATTGCTACCTATGCTCCGGCAACTTCTACATATGCTCCTGTCATTGCTACCTATGCTCCCGGTCATTGCTACCTATGCTCCCGGTCATTGCTACCTATACTCCGGCCATTGCTACCTATGCTCCGACCATCGCTACCTATGCTCCCGGTCATTGCTACCTATGCTCCCGGTCATTGCTACCTATGCTCCGGCCATTTCTATCTATGCTCCGGCCATTTCTATCTATGCTCCCGGTCATTGCTACCTATACTCCGGCCATTGCTACCTATGCTCCCGGTCATTGCTACCTATGCTCCCGGTCATTGCTACCTATGCTCCGGCCATTTCTATCTATGCTCCGGCCATTTCTAGCTAAGCGCCACACATTTTATGCAAGTTGGAATCGATTTAGAATTTTTAAGGTATGTATACATGCAGGCTGTTTTTTAACTTAAGTTCTTTGATCGGAGAGGTGTGTGTGTGTGTGTGTGTGTGTGTGTGTGTGTGCGCGCATGCGTGCGTAAAACAAATTAATACATAAATCTTTGGAAATTGGATGACATTTCCAATGGTGTATGGCTTTAATTATATTATGCTTTTCCTTCTTCAAATAAACGGTGTAATCTAATAGCAAAGCATTACTGTTCAAGCGTCGCTGGACTAAATAAGCCAACTTTTCTGGTTTGTGACAACCTTCAACAATACTGCTCTCATTATGGACACGTTTGAATTTTCAAACGACATTCTCAATTAACGGCGACGCTGTATATAGTTACTTATTTAATAAGTTTCTTTTTCCTGTATTATGATACTTTATTGTGATTATTATATGTATATTTTAGCAGGTTACATCAGGATTGATTTGCTTGATGGGTTACATGATAATATTGTCTCACGTTATGTCAATCTCCCTAGTCCGAAACATGTTCTAGCCAAAGATAGATGAACATTTCTCAACACACAAGCCAAGCTTAAATTCGCTCCGATGATTCTAAATGTCTAACAATTTGGCTACCCGTTCTTGAATGTCTGCTTAGACATCTCTACTTTGCTCAAATGAACATACTACACCGAATGCACGTGACTTACACATTTTAACGCCGCAGAACTCATGGCATGGCGGTATTGTATGGGCCCGATGGCTAGAGGCGGGTATGCGAACTCTTAGCATTCAGTAACAAAGCTTTTTAAAAGAAAACTTGTAACCATTTTCCTACTAAATTACCACCTTCGTTGTACATTTCCATTCGATAAACTTTCAGGTGTTCGGTTCAGGAATGGCACGAAGCAGAACAATGGTTAAGAGCGCAGTGAACGATGATGATTATATTGATGACATTAACTTTAAGGCTGACATCCAAAGGTGTTTGAAATGACTCATCTTATTGATTAATTAATTGAGCAGATTTTTGTATCTGTATCTGGAGCTGCAAATGTGATTTTGCATGAATCACCTACAGAAAAAAATAATTGTTTTTTAATGTAAATGTTGAATGGCGCTTATCGCTAGGGTACAGCCAGAACACGTGCACGCAAGCATGTACGTCGTAACGCGCCAATACTCAACACGCGCCAACAGCGCAGGCCCATATGCTAATTTGTTATCGATACGCCAGTTTGTAAATGGCCCATATGCCAATTAGTTATATGCGCACCTATTTGTAAATGGCGAACGGCCCATATAACAATGTAAAACTTGCACCAATGTGAAATGTAGATATTTGTAAACGAATTGTGATTTTATCCCCACATTCGTAGATCAATTATTAATTTTCAGTCACTGGGATAGTTTACCTGAAACGTCTTGCCATAATATGGAAAGCCATCAGGGTCATAAATGCACATTCCATATGCGTAATAAATCGATTGATTATGTTTTCACCCAAACAAGCATGCCCGACATTAACCACACACATGACGATGCAGGTTCAGCACCAATCCTACCAATCCAGGATTCTGACCAAACCACGGTCGATGATGAGAATGATGCCGAGATTCGTTCTCGACATGTCCCTCCACAGATCACACATACTAGGCTGGGTAGGCCGTATCTGGAGTCCTTTATGCCTGTACTGTTCATGGAGAAGGGTGGGAAAGTCGTCCCACCTCCTTTTTCCCATTCCACACCTCTTCACGTTATCAGGGCGATTATAGCCCTACCCTAAACTGAAGCAGTGGCATGCCCCAGCCTTTCTGCTTCGCTGACTACGATATTTATGGTAAATTCCTTGGAAGAATTAGGGTCACCAGGATACTCTCATGTTATCAAAAAAAAATCAGTCCACCCCAACTGTCCACCCATTCCAACCCAACCAATTCCAATCAACACCAACCCCATCCAAATGGCGTGAACAACGCCATCGCCGATTTTAAGACATTCACTGTCTCCCAACACCCCAACACTTTACTGGTGGCTAACCGCGCCGGTAGTGTGGGATTACTTTATCCCCTATTAGAGTCAGCCTCTCCCGCGCCCCTCACGACTGCTGGTATTTTGGCCAGCCCTGATATGACCGCGCAAACATATTTAAACACGATTCGGTGCGTGGCGATATAGTAAGCTAAAATCCAACCGTAATTCCCATGGAGAATTTCCAAATTATCGTACTAGAAACGCTCCTGTTAAAACAGATCCAAGGAAGTTTTATGGGACTACCACACACATAGCACATGTGCCGACCACAGAACTTAGGCCTGCTGCTCACATTTCATGACACGCGCAAAAAATCAAAGTGCTACACACAGACTTTCTTAAAATTAAGAAAGATCACCGTTATTCCTATTCAGTCTTCAACCGCCATACTGTGCATATCGCGAACCTATTGCCTCTTACAAATTAAGGCCAGTGTGAATGCACAATATGTACCAATAAACCGACTTTCAGGCAAGGTTGTATTCCCTGTCTTGTAGGCGTGACGTCATAGACATCCTAGCGCCAGCTGCACACAATGCTGGACCGGGTGAAACAAAGAGACGGCAGCCGACCACGTGACACGCTATCGCCCTCCCTCACCCAACTGTAAGTAGAGGCCAAATTAAAATAGGCACGTCTATAGCGCTCGAGTCAGGAAACCGAATTACGCCCTACAACTTGGGCCATCCAAATCGATAAATAGATCCAAACTGAATCTGCCCATCAGTAATCATTCCTTCATGCTGCAGATGATGGAATTTGTGCACGAGCCCTCCTATTTATAACGGGTTATTACTTCTCAAATAGCTGTACAGCAGCCTGGAGAATATTAACCACATTTTGGAAAATTAGGGTATGGCCATATAACACATGTAGACCACGAGGAAGAACAAGTGAGTCTTATTCCGCACTGTGATACAGTTCAGAAGGCATAAAAGGAGCGAACTTGTCGCAGAATAACCAACTTCCCCATCAACGGCGCATGCGAAGATCAACAAGCAATAGGCGCCTTTGGCGTCACAAACTAAAATTCTAGCCTTTTTCTGAGTTAGCGGAAGCTGTGTCTTTTTCTTCTTATTTTATAAACTTTTGTGAATATAAAGCCGAGAACATTACTATATACTGTTATATCATAAACACATGAACACCTTGCAGCTGTTGCCAATCTCGACATGTCTGATACTTCCAACGAAGGGCCATCAAATCCAACTCACAAATGTATGTGGGAATCCGTAGAAGGAGGCTACCTTGTGGCCAAACCAATAGCTATAAAGGTAAACTTACTTGTCACATTGACCGAGACCATAAGCTTCTCAGTGCATGTGGCACCCAGTGCAACAAGTTATTTACGGCGCAGCCTTTCGGCGTCACACATTCGTCAGCTGCAAATCATCACATACATTTAATTAACATGTTGTCAAATGAGCTTACTATGAAGAGAGACCAACACAGCCCATTGCTACCCACCTTCGACCTCGTCGTACAGTCTTACAATCTTGTTGCGAAAGCAAGTAAATTCAGAAAATGAAACCCACGCCTGCAACAGCACCAGCAACGGCGACACCTCTAGTTTCAGCACCACGTGCCATTCCAGAACCACGTGTGTTAATAAGCCAGTTAGTGTTATTCTAATTCTAGCCGATATCTTTGGATGAACCAGAGCAGTTAAAATTGTATCCAGTGATCCAGATGAATCTGCAACTTCTGTGCTGACGACGCTTACACCCAGGGAAAGTATTATATCGCCCTCCATCAAACCTGAAGAATTGACTTCCGTTAACTCGATGCCAACTTCGACTTCCGTGCTGACTTCGGTCTACAAAACGCCCAAAACGAACAATGTTAGAGGAACTCAGTCCACCATGTGTTCGTAAGCGAACATCTCCGACCCGTGTTTACAGTGATATGAAGAAAAGTCAGGTCACACGTGCCACACCCCATTTGTAGCAGCGGTCATAGCTAGGGCCAAAACCCATCTACCCTCGCCACATGGAATCTACTAATAGCACGGATGAGACCGTGGTGTGGAAGAGAAATATAGGTGGGAATGCTTGACCGGCCTCACTGGAACGTTATCGTTCCCCAGATCTATGAGATTGGCTTTTGTATCCATCAGGGCATCTGACTTCGAGCTCTCCAGAACGGGAAATCCCGAGATCTAACGAGCTAATCCATCAGACCGATTCGTACCCTTTCTTCGGACGGGACCCCGTTATGAGGATGCGCCATTGCTACACTATGCACCAAACCGACCATTCTATTTAGAGGGTCTGATACGAGGTCCCATTTAATATTACTATTATCAACCGAGTGGAAAAGTATCCCTTTGCTCTGAGTTTCATATATTATTTATCATATAAACAGAAATTCTGACATATTTTCCAATAGTTACGCATATAACTTTTATATGCATTTTCATCATTGATTTTCATGAAATAGACACCTTTGTGAAATAAACACCGGTGTGACGTATCACTGCCCGGAGTTCGTCAGTCATTGTTTTAATTGGTTAATTTAAGTACCTTCGCACGGCCAATAGCCAATGAAAATATTTTGTTGAATATTACACGTGCGTTTGCACCAAAAACTATTAAACGGGCTACAAGTTACAACATTATATATCAGTGCGGATGTCGTGCCACCCTGGATGGCTACTAAGCAAATTATCTGACGATGAAGCCATGCAGGAAAGCAGCCATGTTTGATACGGGAGTTGGCGGAAGTTACGGCGTGGCAGTCATGATGTGTGAGGAATACACTTAGTAACATTTACGAGTGAACAACAAGAGAGGCGCCTGATAAATTCATTTGTATCGAAAAGGCTTTATTTCATCGGCTTGCGGAGGAATGGTACTAACACATGGAGCTAGGTAACCAACGAACCGTATAATTGTACATGTTTAACCAAAATTAATAAGTCCCGACTTCCATGTATTTGGAACATAATCAATGTATTAAATGGTGAGCGTGCGTTGTTCATTTGTTAGTTTGTTCGTTTGTTCGTTCGTTCGTTTGCTCGTTCCCTCATTCATTTGTTCATTCTTTCATTCGTTCGATCTTTCCTTTGTCCATTCATTCATTCGTTCATTCGTTCGCCCATTCGTTCATTCTTCGTCCATCCATACATCAACTGCCTATCAACTCACTCGCTGACTCCTTGACTTACTCGCTTTCACTCCCTCATTCCATCCCTCCTTCCTTCTTTCATTCACTTGAGCACTAAGCCAACTAACTCCTAGTGACCCGCCCGCCCACTCACACGCCTGACCTAGAGCCCAACCGGTTGTTTACTCTCTGACCCACTCACTTATCAACTCGCACATGCCACTGCGTATATATTTAAGCATTTATTGTTTTAGTTTCTTTATGCATAGGGATATCAAACATCGTGTCAAACATGATGTTTTGCGTTGCCTTGGAAATTTCAACATTTGATGGTCTTTACCCGCTTGTGTCTTCACATCACACGCCGTGTGTCGGTTTAAAATACCAGGTGCGTGGAGAAATGCCAAATAACTCAAAATACATTTATTGTAAAACATGAGAAAAATGAGAATACTCATGAGACTAATATGAGAAATCTATTGATCATATTCATCAGCTATCAATGGCAGTACCCTGTCCAGTATCACCGCTGTTCTGTATTTTGCTCAGTGGTGTAGAGATTTAACAATATGAGGGACTTAATTCAAGTCTGGGAGCCAGGGCCTAACAATTTGGCTTATCCTACCCGGTGTGCACCCTTTGTTTCGATGATTTCTTATGATAGATATATTCATTCCAGAGGAGAATTAAGATGGTGTATAAAAATTTGACCCGGCGAACATCTCCATTTTGGATAAAATGCACTCTAACCCCAAAACAATATTTTAAACATTGAATATTCGCAGTTTGTAACATTATCCCTGGGATTCACATTATTTGTATAATATTTGGTGCCAAGAACACTTGAGACATACCAAATACTACAATATAATGCTAACTAGCTTTCAGTCCTTGGTTTTCCAAAATACGGACCAAATTTGACTCAAGTTAGTGGAAAATCGTTTCTGTTTCGTTTGTTTTCCGGTGACTTTCAACCGAGAACTTTATGAGTAATTGGTCTAGATAGTTGACACTTCCACAAAACTGCCCAATTATAAGGTGATTAGGGTATACTAATAAGGATCCAGATTTATCTTAGGGTTTCTAGTCTATTTGAATTAAACCTTCCCCCACCCACAACATATGGAAATTCTGGCAAATCACACAAAGAGCTTAGTGGGTTACTGGTTGTTTAAATTACCACGGAATTACAGCTCATTGTCACAGAAAAGCTATGAGATGTGTTGCAGTCTGTGGTAATGAAAACTTAGAAGTTCAGCAGGTCAATCACGAGAGAATATTTGATCATTTATTGCGTGAACTGATGTACGTGTTCTTCATGATCTGTGTGGGTTAAGATCTGACAGTAAAAGTCACAAAGAACATCTGTTTCGCTTAATTACCCAATTCTGCGAATGGCTCTTTATAGTAATTGACAGATAAACTCTCTTGCAGTGACACAAAGCTATTCATATGTCAAACGGTCAAAGGCCAATCTGCGATACAATCAATTGTTACGTAAAGGGTAACTTCCCTATAACCACGTTATAGTGCGTTACTGTGTTAAAACGTATTACTGCTCACGTGGTATGTTCTTTACAAGACACTAAGAAATCCATGAATCCACAATAGAGTCAAACCTGTCTACAGAGACCAGTTGCCTTTGATGACAAAACCTGGTGGTTCTTTAAGTTAGGTGATTCTAAGGCCTTAAAGAAGCACACTCATCTGGCTCCAAAATGCCAATTGGGAAGCACATTTTATTGAGTGACAGCCTGTCTTCATTGACCACATTGTGATGGCTCGTATGGTGGTGATTATAGACAGCTATATATAAAATATATATAAAATTCTGTTGTTTTCCGCCTTTTCATCCAGTAAATCACAGTATCTGAGTGTTCGCATGATAGTATAGAGGCGCCATTGAATGTATTGAAACTGGTTTGAATTCAAGCTGTTTCTACTTTAGGCAGAACCCGCATGTTTTCAAAATTAGCCTCAAAATATTCAACAGAAAATCTATTGCATTGTAAGAATTTAATTTTATTCTAGACATCCTTGATACTCAACTGCCTTGATGAATTTGGTGTAGCCTACTCCTGCAATACACCCTGCCATCCGAAATGTGGCTGACAAATGTTCCGGCCATATTGCATGATCTCTATTCATCTGGAAGTAATTCGTCCACAACCAATGCATCTTTAAAATTGTGTCTACTTTCATCTAGCTGGCCTATCATCACTTTTACCTGTGCCATGTTTCTTTCAAGATGATATGCTGTAGTATAAGCCATAATATCACCCATCTCTATTCTGCTACCTAACACAGCCATACAGTCACTTATTTCTACCATGATATCGAAATCAAAGTCTTGATTAGCGACCAACCCTTCGAATCTCTTCCATTTTAGGAATACCAGTGCTTCATACACCCGCATGCGTGCATTAACTGCATGGTAATAGCCTTGTTCTGATAACACATTTTCGGATATGCCATCTTTCAACAGTTTACCACTGACACATGTTCCTTTAAACCACTTCCACACACAGCCTTGCCAACCGCTCCGAAATAATTCATCAGTAGCTGGAACCCACCCAATCTGTGAATCACGTTGTGATACCCGTCTGGATTTTTGTTCCACAATGTATAGCTAATCTCATAGATGACTTCATCCCGAGTCACTACCGTGTGAGTGGGGCCTAACTTCTGGCTTGTTTTCATGCATATCTTCAATGATTTGCATACACGCGCTGAGCTGATTATGATGTCATACGAAGTCAGCCGATGGATGGATACTCAGGAAAGGTGAATTGTGTAATCTGCTTAATGGCTATGCTTGATGGAATAAACACATTGCCATTATCTGATTGTTTATTGATTTGGATTGCAACAAATGTTAGCACTCTTTGTAGTTCATCACAACCTGAACACAGCCCTAACCTGTTTAACACAGCTATGCCTCCTTTATGTCTAGTATTTATGGTGTGCATACACAGCTAGCCCTACATGCGGAGGAGTTTGCATACCATACACATTATATATTATATGTTGGGCGACATTCACCGCATTTTGATGGACACCAAGAGAGGTAAGTCGTCCAGTCGGAACTTTGTCAAACTCGACCATCTGTATCCACCATGTTAAAGCTGGTATCACAAATTGTGAATGCTATTAAGTTGTATACACTCAGAGGAACCATTGCTAAAACTCCCATTTTGAAAACCTTCAAGTCGGATTTAACTTTATGTGCAACTCTGAAAGCCAGCTTTCTCTCCGCCAACCGTCATCAATATCATTATCATTAGAGTCCACGTCTGGAATTGGGATATAATTCTCATCAATGTCACATCTCAACATTTGCCATGACTTGAGAAGCCCTGCCGCTGGCATCTCGATATTACAGATTATATCTGACACCTGCCCTATCTGGGGAATAAACACAACACGAATTACTAAAATGGGACTGTAATCTAAGTTTGAGGTGGGAATTGCGTTATCACTATTCAACCCTGCAACAAGGAGTTTACTTTGGTACAAGTCTCTCAGCGTTGGTGCGTGGTACAGTTTACCCATTTCTAGCGGGTTACTAATTTCACTAATCAATGCACTCAAAGCTATATCAGATGGATTTACATCATCGTGGCCAATACTCAGAGATTGTGGTTTATTACGTAGGCTATCATAGCGGTGTTTGTGGTACCTAGCTTCAGCTGACACCATATCTATTGATTGTTCACTATCATCAAATATAAAAGTATTGCTTGTCATTTGCTTGGATAGCATTATCATAGGTCGTCTTCTGGACTTATAAGGCTGGAAAAGTCAATTTGATCATGCGTGCTTGCCTTATTTAGAAGGTGATCAATGTGGCGGCATACACACTGCACACAGCGGTACCATAATCGTCACTGAAATACCCTTCCATATACAGCATGAAGGCGCGGTGTGAATGGAAGATCGCAGCGTCACCAGGCAGTGTAATATTACTGATCTTTACACACTTGGACATTCCACGGAGCCATAATTGTAAAGTTAAGTTAATACTAGTTTATTAATCTGGTCCATTCACGTCAATGAAACCAGCTAGATACGGATCCATTTTATTGGCAAATCGCTGGAAATTGCAAAATGTTTTATGGGTAAACTTACTTTATAATTCGTAATCTGGCCGCGGTTTGAAAAAACACAACACGCTTCCCGTTTTGCCAGAACCAATGTACCTCTACTAATTCCTATTCGGTCCGCTTAATAGTTTGACTGCTACAAGCCACTGGCTAATAGTATCAATGAACAGTAACTCGGGACCAACTGAATAGTTTTACTGAAAGTGGTTGGTGGCATAGCCACCAAGAACTTTCAGTCAAATTATTTTCAAAAATATTATGCATATCCAAAATTACGCCCCATGGAATTTGTAGTCCGCATAATTTCAACAGTCAGCCAGTTAAACTGGCTAAAACGGCCTCTTTAGTGGTCTTGAGGACGTTCCATTTGCAACCCAATCTAAAGACTATTTTCAACGATTTACCACTAGAATGACGGTTTCAATGAAAATGGACAGTGACTAAGAATATATTTGAATTTTCTTGACAATTGGCCCTTTAACCGCCAAGCGGTTCGTATGTTCGAGAAAACTATACAGGTAAGCTGTTGAATATTTTGAAACTAATTTGACTCGGTGCTGGTACTGTCTACGACGCCCAGCCAAATTAGTCTAAAAAATATTCAAAGGCTTGTTTATTAAATAGCAAAGATCTACAATTCGTACAACGTGTCGGATTATTAAGCGTTTAAGACGGATTAAATCGAGCCATTCATGCTGTAATTGATTATGACGTCATCCTATGCGTCACGTAATTGATTTCGATGCCATATGATGGATGGATAAAATGAAAAGCTCCATTTACACCTTTTGTGTCAAAAAAAACATTTTTCACGCAAATGGGCATACCTCAAGAACACTACAGATGCACGTTTGGTCAATTTGATCATGAAAGGGTTAATTCACGATTGTTCTTAGCCAGTGTCCAGTTGTAGTCCAAGACAAGACTATTGTTTTCAATTTACAAATTCAGGTGACTGGTTTTGTTATCAGTTGTACATTTTCAAACTTGGACTGCTCTTAGATGTTTTATCCTGCAAATGGACATTTCTTAAGATGGCTGTGTGACAAGCTTGACCTTTACAGGTTTAAGCGACGCAATATGTGTTAAAGCTCTTCACAGCACGCTTGGCATTTTGTTCTTGGTACGAATATAGCTCACAGGAAATGCTGTTCTCAGCTGAAATGGAGTTCTCAGCTAAGTGTTCGTGGGTTGTCTTATTACCTTCTTGTCGTGTTGTGTGTGTATGGGGGTTGGGGGGGGGGGGTCGCGAACGAAAAGTTGCAATTCATTGTATAGCTTTGAATGTATATACAATGCACGCTATTTGGAATTACCTTTTTAGACCAGACGGTCGCGTGATGGATTTTGTCTCCCATTTGTACTCCCAGAGTTGGCTCAATTTTCATAAGCACATTTTGTGTTCTTAATTCGAAATTGGATATTGGTTAGTGAATGGCATAAGGCGTAAAACATTTAAGCACGCAGTCTTGAAAAGTAGGTATAACCGCCATTTTGAACTTATACTGAGCATAATAAAGTTAACACTTGTCATTATCCTATTCTTATTTCTTGGAAATGCAAATAGCAACAAGAGCAATCGGAGAAGGCAAAACCTCGCCCTCTCTTTTTTGTTACGTTGTAAGAAGTATTTTCCCGATTTTGTTCCGATTTTCCGGATTTCTTCGGAGGACGCCACAATTTGTGGAATCCTACTGTATGGTCGCACATTTTCTTATGTTAAAATATGAACCGAATCCGATACGCATGGATACAAAATTTGATCCAATCAGAATCCGGGTTCTTTCATCCGCATCGTGGCAAAAGACTGGAAATCCCTTTGCATGGCAAGTTCCTTCCATGTGTTAAATTTTGTGTCACATCGGATTAGAAGTATTTTAGATACATTTGCGGACGGACGGACGGACACATAGATACACAGACAAACCCAATTTCAACACATTCCACTTACGGTGCGAGCCCAATACTATGAGCAAACGTATGGAGGAATAAAATGTCAAATTTAATAAGAATATTGCATACTACCATATACGAATGAATGATACATTCTGTATAGGCCCAGTATCGGCCCCGGATAGGGCAAGTAATCTGCGTTATCAAGGTATTTATCATGCGTCACTTGTTAATTGGCGTCACTTGTTAATTGACGTCACAATCAAATAACCTAGGGCTTGCATGAAAGGGACAAAGGTCTGCCGGTAGTCGTCAGAATTCACCTTTCCAGGGTATCCATTTATCATATGACGTCATAATTAACTACGTACCGTGTAGAATGACATCATTATCAATGACATTATTATGACGTCATAAATTGCGTAGATATGTACGTCACGAACGCATACTTGATGACGGACTATACGGTGTTATACGAATTGTATGACTTTACTATTTAATAAATATTCTATTCAAAATTTTGAAACTAATTTGACTGGACGATGTTGCTGCCATAGGAAGCAACAGCGCCCAGTCAAATTAGTTCCAAAATATTCAATAGCTTACCTGTATAGTTTTCTGGAAACTAATAGTCAGAGAGTTCAGGCATTGCTCGAACCCAACAACAGCGAGGTGTGGGTTGAGCTTAGCTAGCGATGGGCGGCCCCGGCAGGGCTTAGCAAAATATCAATGTGAATATGCAGGTAAACTGTTAACCATTTTGAAACTAGGTTGGCAGGAATAGGTTGCTATGGCAGCAACAGCTTCCTGTAAAAAATAGCTTAGAAACATTCAACAGAATAATTATTAAATTGTAAAGAAATTTTGATGTTTGTCATTTGATGCCGTCTTCCAAATGACATGCCATGGTGCAAAAATGGCATTCGAAACTGAATGTAGGGCTACAATAAACGTGTTTGCTCCATACGTGCTGATATGATGCAATGCAAGAAATATCATTTCCGTATTCTCTTGCCAATTATTGCATTTCTTGATTGATAGGTTAGATAACAAATCATAGACTTAATTTCACAAGTTGATCAATGACAGCTTTGTATTATCAAAAATACGTGTCTGTCGCTGACTTACAAAAAATGATGTTTGAACAGTAGACTGTACATTTCCTTTACCTAACAACAAGCGTTATCTTTACTACATGGTCCATTCAAATTGGATTCGCCGTTTGATGCCATATGGGTGGTGTTGTCTAGAACTAGAGATATGTTGCCAAATACGTCGTCTCAAATATGAAAACTATAGCCGTCGCATTGTGCAAGCGAATGTTGTATATAATATAGGCTTTTACATTCAAAATGCTGAGAGAATATGATCCATTAATCATACACACCTTTGATGACATACGTATTTGTTATTCAACCTTGTATTTGCGTATTCACAAGTGAGCTGGCAGTGGATACACACTTTTAAAATGACGTTTTCAATTTGCTTTTCACAATTATAATTGCATGGATCTGAAAATATAAATATGGGGTCAATAACTGTCAACTGAATTGACTTCAAAATCTCGTCAGCATCGCATAAGCAACTCCTCTATTCCGGTCTCACATATGCGCATTAGACACAGAAAATCACGCATATATGCTTGCAATAAATGGATCTATTTCTCGCCAAGCCACGCCCATTGTTCTGTCTCTTTTGAGCGCGTGGTGGACTCAATTTAAAAACTTTGAAACACGGGTTCCCATAATCTAAATTGTCAGTTACGTATACATATAAGCTGTTGCATAGTTTGAAACTAATTTGACGTGGACCGGTTGCTACATATGACAGCAAAATGGCAGCAACAGCGCCCAGTCAAATTGGTTTCAAAATATTCCACAAAATGTGTATTAATAGTGTAGATCCATTAAAGGCATACAATTCTTATATCTAAGTTACATGTATTCTGATATTCGTGACGGAGCTACATCATTTTGTTTGTGATGTCAGCTAACATCTGACGTATATGATATTGTCATCACGAATACTTGAGTGACAGATATAATCCCTCTATATTAGTAGAACATGGAAGCAACCAAATAATAAAATCTGTTCTTGCTTGACATGTTCTCAATAGGAAGAGGTCTGGCCTCACCACGGGGATTGATTAATATAAATACATTGGACACATTTTTGCTTTATTTTACCCACAACCGACGAAAGCGCCAGGCATCATATTCCACACACGCTTCCACCACACCAACACGGTCCGGTGGAAGCGCGTGTGGGCTATGAGGATTGCCGCTTTCGCCGGCTGTGGGCTTGACTCCATGTCAATGTCAATATAATGTAATGCCACGACTACTTCAATAACATTTTTGTATTTGTAGCACACTAGCGTCTGTGGCATCGTCTTGCTACAGACGTATGCATATCCTATTAATCGCAGCTCTAGCGAAACACACTCGATGGATGAGTCATTAAATGGATGTCTCCAAATCCAGTGGCACTTATTATAGAGATGACGTACACCGGGTGGGTGGAGTAGGTGGGGTGGGGTTTGGGTGGAGGTATGGTGGAGTTAATCCTATGAAATATTTTCGCACGAATTTTAATGCTGCAGCAACGTAACAGGTTAGAAGCACAGGGGATATACCATCTCCCGCGCGGGGAGGCGATTGATGTCTCAAACTCTGCAGACTTCAATGACTTGTCTCGTACTATCAACATGGTGTCTGCAAGTAGTAGTAGTCTCACTAGTGTAGCTCATCTTTATTGCAACTGTCCTGGCGTAGTACATCTAGGATCTTTAATTGTAGCGAAGGCTCGTGACATGCCAATCCACATTTTGTTGGAACTCAAGTACTTGGACATGACTACTAAAACAAGCATGCGTTGCGCCCATACAATTTCTGCACAGCTGCGGTCATGTTTAAGGACACTTGGATATGATCCGGTGAAGTTATCAATCTTGTCTCGGACATAGGACATAGTGTAACATTGGATTTGATTTTCAGTATGCTGTTGAGGAGCACAAAGGGCCGCAGGTTAGCTGCGGGGACAGGTGGCTTTCTTTGGCTTGGGTAGCGCGATAAGTGTACAAAGTCAACAATAAACACTTACAATACAACCATATCCAACATAATATTCCCTACAGCATACAAAATGGACCAGTTTATCCATCCATCATATGACGTTATAATCAACTACATGGCGTGTAGGATGACGTCATAATCAATTACGTCATGAATGACGTAGATAAGTTCGTCACGAACGCATACTTGGTGACGGACTAAAGCGTTGTTGTACGAATTGTATGTCATTACTATTTAATACACATACTATTGAATATTTTGGAACTAATTTGGGACACATGAGTTTCACAATTATTCAATAGCTTACCTGTATCGTTTTCTGTAAATTTATCGTTAGCGACTTTAGGAATCGATCGATCCCAACATGAGCGAAGTGTAGGTGGAGCTTAACTGGAGGTGGGCAGGGCATAGCTAACACTGAAAAGGTCCATTCAGCCTCCATGGGCTACGTTAGTCCCTAACAGCCTATACAACAACTTCTGGTTTCACATATTGAGGGTTTGGGACATACCACACCATGTCTTACCCAGAGTTTTACACTAGTACGCACCGTCCATGTCACGCCCATTTGCCCATCCATCCACATGCACGACCAGAGAAGCACATGATCTGAAAGCTGTAAATAGCATCGTCTATAATTAGCAATTATAAATATCATTCATAGAGAACGTAAAGGATGAGTGACATAATGACATAATAACGTGGGTTGGAAAAGGAATATAATTCAGGCTGTTGTGGCGTAATTGCCAACTTGGCTCAGGCGACATTTGCGACAACTCGGCCGAGATTGGCAATCCAAAACAATCGAGGAGACGACTCTTAGATATTTATATCTTGCTTGATAAATAACATTGCATAACCAATTAATAATTGCCGACGGACGATCTTTATAAATAGGCGGACCTTATCTAAGAATATAACAGGTCTCTTACGAAACCCACACGAAACCCGATTCCTGTACATGAGAATGGATTAACCAACGCACGTTTAATTGACGTGCGATGGAATAGATGTCATAAAGTACACGAGTAATCCCAACGACTCCCAGACATATACAACAAGTCCCAGATACATCTCGGTGTGTCCCATACGTATGTGATGAGTACTCGGGTTCGTACGAAACCCGACATCCATAATGATGACGTGGCCTTATCTTGTAGAATGTCCGGCACATGGTTTCGTGTCAAACATGACGTGCACAGACATAATCACATGACCCCCATTGCCCATGCACATATGAAACTCCATATGATACTATGGGAGATTTTCGTAACAAAAATCAGGCCGAAGTCGATTGCCTATTTCACTCTATTAACCAATCAAAACATTGGAATTGAATCAATGAGGATTCGACATGTGACGTCGACTAGCCAATCGATAACTTAAATTCTGACGAATAGAATAAGACAAGGTTCTCTGGCATGACTCGCTATCAGTAGCTGTTGCAGGCAGAGTCGGTAAAATTAAGTAGTAAATAAATGAAAGAATGAAAATGATTGGTGGAGGGTGTATTTTGGTGATCCTCCGGAAATCTAATTAATTTTCCGTATTATTAACACACATAGAAGCTGGACCAATATTTTTTGGGAAATATGCATAAATGAACTCACGGCGAGTCTTCGGCTATGTGCATGGGGGTGTGGGTGGTGGGTATGGTCGGCCATAATGTGGGAATCCAGATTTAGCTATGCCCCGTCCATCTGTCGCTAAACTCTACACACACACTTCGCCGTATTGGTATCGATCGATCCATGATCTGTCTAACTATCATAGGCAGCAACAGCAACCGGTCAAATTAGTTTCAAAATATCCCAAATATCCCAGCAGCATGTTTATTAAATAGTAAAGAGACACAATTCGTATAACAACGGTTACTCCGCCATCAATTAAGCGTTGATGACGAACCTTTCACGACGTCGTTCAGTATGACGTCATCCTACACGCCAAGTGAGTTGATTATGGCGTCATATGATTGAAGGATGAAATGGATTCCTCCATTGATTAATCTATTCTTCAGAGGACTTAACAAAGACATCCATGCATTCTAGATGACGAGCACATCATACTGTGGTATCATCTAGTCAATGTATTGTTTGGCCTACTGAGATAAGTTATTTCCAAACTGAGCTAGGCGATTTCCATACCGAGTTAGGTTATTTCCATACTGAGCTGGGTTATTTGCATACTGAGTTAGGTTATCACCATACTGAGTTATGTTATTACCATACTGAGTTAGGCTATTACCATATTGAGTTAGGTTATTTCCATACTGAGTTGGGTTATTTCCATACTGAGTTAGGCTATTACCATACTGAGTTAGGCTATTACCATATTGAGTTAGGTTATTTCCATACTGAGCTAGGTTATTTCCATACTGAGTTAGGCTATTTCCATACCGAGTTAGGTTATTTCCATACTGGATTAGGCTATTTCCATACCGAGTTAGGTTATTTCCATACTGAGATAGGTTATTTCCATACTGAGTTAGGTTATTTCCATACTGAATTAGGCTATTACCATATTGAGTTAGGTTATTACAATATTGAGTTAGGTTATTTCCATACCGAGTTAGGCTATTGCCATACCGTACCGAGTTAGGTTATTTCCATACTGAGTTAGGTTATTTCCGTACTGAGTTAGGTTATTTCCATACTGAGTTAGGTTATTTCCATACTGAGTTAGGTTATTTCCATACTGAGTTAGGTTATTTCCATACTGAGTTAGGTTATTTCCATACTCAGCAAGCGGATTCGTGGAACAGTACGGAACTCTCTGTGGTGTAGGGCATGCGCAATCAGACGAAAATAGAGTAATCCATTCTATCGATCAATCATATGATGCAATGATCAACACCGTCATATATAGTCATAAATGATGTAATTAGGTCTATCCTAAGGGCTTCATAGTCCGTCAAGTCGAATTGTATGTCTTTACCATAAACACTTTGTTGCATATTTTGAAACTAATGTGACTGGACGGTGTCGCTTCCATAGGCAGCAGCAGCACCGAGTCAAATTCGTTTCGAAATATTCAACAGGCTACATTTATAGTTATCATAAAGTTGGGATCCTGGACCACAGCATGGGCGGAGCTTAGCTAGAGATGGGCAGGACATAGATAAAAGTGGACCCATTCCTATCAACGCGCTGCCCATTTTTCACTAAGGTCCGTCCACGTAGATTACACTTTTGAATTGCTTTTAACACGTTGAACCATGCATTTCCAGAATCTTAATTTCCAGCTAACTATGCATGTAAACTGTTGACTAATTCGACTGGCAGATATGGCTGATAGCAACAGCATCCAGTAAAATTATTTTATAAACAGTCAATAGAATGTTTATTAAATTTAACTTTCACCAAAGACACTACAATTTAGCCACTTACTGTCGGACCGTTTCCGCTTGCATTACGGACATGTAACCTTTGATTGTGACGTCAGCTAAAAAGTAACTTATTTTGATTATGACATCAAATATTTGGATGGTATATGGGATCCCTCCATGGCTATGATTATTATATCATAATTCATTTTGACCTATGCGATAGAAGATGGTAATAGCGGCGACTTTATAACTGATTTGTGCTGAAATCTAGTAATGCACTTTACGTTCCTTTTGCATGAGCTTTCTATGATGTCCTTATAAACTCCCACCACGGTTTCGTATCGATAAGGGGTTTTCTATAGGCTACGTAACTCAACGAAGAGACACACTCGGTACCATCGACACTACTGTAATACAGTTCTCTTGATTAATTCCCATTTGCAGTCCAAGAGTATATTTGAAAATTTACCAGAGGAATGGCTGGCTCGGTAACCGAGCCAGTCATTCTAGTTGTACATTTTTTAACAATTATGCTTTTCATAGCCTGCAAATGAACATTGGCTATGCAAAGACGTGACTCTTATTGTCCCTTTAACACCACTTTGATCGTCAAAAGAATTCTACAGTGGTACTGTGAAATGTTAATTTGCGCGACGACAGAATGCTATTTTCGTAAATTTCACCGATAATTTTACAAAAAATATCTTCTTTTGGTCTTCAAAAATTAGAATTCTCTTGAAAACTCTTGACCAATTAATAATTAATAAAATTATGCCAAATAGGCCCCAGCTTTAGCGAACCTTTACTTTGTTAATCTGTTATTCTACTCAGTTGAAATTTACACAATTCTGATTATGTCGTATTCATAAACCACAAATGCAAGATTATGATTTACGCATGGACTGAAGGTGTTTAGCATCCAGTGAATACGGAAGCAGTTGAAAGTTATCCATTGACACGTGAACGTAAGGTCAGATTCTAATGTATACCCTGATTTCATATGTTCACAGGTATTCAGATAAACATTCATCATACACCTATGCAAACGAACCCCTACTGAATGAGCTATGGCGATAGAAAAGCTCTGAATGAATGTCGAGTATTCGTCGTTGTGCTTTGTATCCGTGGATGGTTTTAAGCATCTAGATAATCAGTGATAATTTGTTCATATTAATTGAACACGGTCTATAGAATCTCTGGAGCTGCTGGTGAGTGAGTGAGTGAGTGAGTGAGTGAGCGAGCGAGCGAGCGAGTGCGTGCGTGCGTGCGTGCGTGCGTGCGTGCGTGCGTGCGTGCGTGCGTGCGTGCGTGCGTGCGTGCGTGCGTGCGTGCGTGCGTGCGTGCGTGCGTGCGTGCGTGCGTGCGTGCGTGCGTGCGTGCGTGCGTGCGTGCGTGCGTGCGTGCGTGCGTGCGTGCGTGCGTGCGTGCGTGCGTGCGTGCGTGCGTGCGTGCGTGCGTGCGTGCGTGCGTGCGTGAGTGCGTGCGTGCGTGCGTGCGTGCGTGCGTGCGTGCGTGCGTGCGTGCGTGCGTGCGTGCGTGCGTGCGTGCGTGCGTGCGTGCGTGCGTGCGTGCGTGCGTGCGTGCGTGCGTGCGTGGGTGGGTGGGTGGGTGGGTGGGTGGGTGGGTGGGTGGGTGGGTGCGTGCGTGCGTGCGTGCGGGGGTGGGCGGGCGGGCGGGCGAGCGAGCGAGCGAGTGAGCCGGAACGCGAGCGACTGACTGATCGATCGACCGACCGACCGACCGACCGACCGAGATACAGAGCAGTTTATTGAGCTGCAACCCTCATCTTAAAACACATTGATAGGATATTGATCTGATCTTCAGAACACTTCCCCGACAACTCATGTTACTAGGCCGGCACTGGGCCAGTAGCGGGCAAATAAGACCCGCAATTTGATTTTGACGTCAACCAATAAGAAATGCATTATGATAATTACGTCAGATAGTTGAGGGAAAGATTTGATCTCTCTTTTCTTTGCCAAGTGTCGCATCCCGAATCTCTGAGTGGGGCCAAGAATTGTCCAGCTGCAATCTCTCACCACAAGGGCCTACTCGCCAATCCCTTTTCGTTAATATCGACAGACTAATAATTCTCAAGAAGACATTTCTTTCAGTAATGATAATAAATAACAATAGTATTGCCAAGGTGTCCCTATTGGGATTCCTCAAGCACTTAATACACCCGACTCCTTGAGGTATGAAACAACCTCAAGACCGCACTACAACATGTATTGCCTGGCGAATGTACGCCGCTACACACCTAATTATTTTGAAAGCAATTACAAAATATTCTGAATACGTTGTTAATGATTCAGCACTCATTTTATTTCAGCACTCGTCTTGTAATAATATTATCATCTTTGATATCGCTTCAATGACACTCCAGACATCACACATGTAACACAAATAAGTGATGATTTCCTTTAGGCGAACGTTGGACACGAGTCTGGTATTGCAGATCGCTGTATTTTTCAATTGGTACGGTCAATATATACTCGCCTGTATTGGTGTCCCATTTAACATTCTCACCTTCTTAGTTCTGTGGAGAATAAAGCCATTAACGTCAGCGATCTTAACTATGATGTGCATTGCTGTACATGATTCGATTTGTCTCTTTTTGGATCGCTTTAAACAGGCTAATACGATTAATTTTTGTTGGTATCGTGTACACGAACATTGGATGTTCTCTGCTAAAGATTGTTCGTTACTTACTACAGTATAGTCCGATTTGGTTAGTTGTGCTTTTAACACTAGAGCGTGTTGTTGCTGTGTGTTTTCCTATGAAAGAAGTTCAAGCCTGTACTCTCTCTCTGTCTCTCTCTCTCTCTCTCTCTCTCTCACCCTCTCTCTCTCTCTCCCTCTCACTCTCACTCCTCTCTCTCTCTCTCTCTCTCTCTCTCTCTCTCTCTCTCTCTCTAACGCTCGTCGATCCATCATCATCCCCTTCAATAAGATCTCCTAATTTGCATACCTCAAACATTTATGAAGAGCGACTAGTTACTATCGCTACCTATGCGTGTCGCGTCAGCCATAAATACGAAACGTTCAGTACAAATCTAGTGGATGTCGTTGATTCTGTATTTTTCGTTATTTTTCCATTGGTATCATTATCTTTGGGCAATATAGCAATCATAGTCACACTGAGAATTTCCAGAGAGATGGAAAACTTAACAACTGATTCCTCGGTCATTGAAGAGAATACACGTCAGGACAGGTCCATAACTGTGATGCTTTTAGCAGTATCAATAACAACTATTATATGTATTGGACCAAGTGTGACATTTGCTTTAAATGAAATGAGTTGGTTTACAACATACACTGTTGGTACCAGGACATTTGCATGTCGGTTCCTGGTTCTCCAGATAATTATGTTTCTCACCGTTGCTAACCATACAGTTAACATTTTCCTGTACATCGTTAGTGGAAGGCGCTTTAGAGTTGGCCTCTCCACAATGATATCCCCTTGGTTTTGCTAGACAAATGGCAATGTTTCCTTTAGAGAACAGACACTAATGCAGTAGATGCTCTTCTTTCTAATTCCATCTGTTTCACAATACCCAATGGACCTTTCCAGTTTTAGCTATGCCCCAACCATCTCTACCTGGGATCTACTACCCACACATCGCTCGTGTTGGGATCGATCAATCCCTGAACTCCCTCACTATCAATTTTCAGACAACTATATAGGTAAGTGCCCAGTCAATTTAGTTTTAAAATATTCAACAGCATGTTTATTAAATAATAAAAACATAAAATTCGTGCAACAACGTAGGTCCATTCGCGTACTACTGTTTTGTATGGAGCGTGCCCTATGTGCGTTCTTTTTATAACTGGGCCGTGGCTGGATTAGTTGATACGTAATTCAATTGTAATCGAGTTTCTTGGTAAAGTTTATTGCACGGCGTTAGCGTCAATCCGTTGACCACCGCCAACTCGCTCTTGTATGAGGTAGTATGATTCTGCAACGCGACATATAAAGTTATATTAAGTACTAACGATCGGCACATTATGGTAGTACTGGAGCAACTGAATATTTAACTCTACCATTCTACAACATTACTTGTACAATTCATTATACTAACAATCTAGCATACGTTGTTCAGGCCTATGTATTGCGAGTATCGGAAATAACAGCACGTAGTGGACATAAGTCAGGATATGTGCATGCATATAATATCACATGCCAATGCTCTGATTTGATGGACATAACCAACATGTCCAAAGTCAATGGCGGAATCCAGTTTAGCTATGCCCCGCCGACCTCTAGCTAAGCTCTACCCATAATTCGCCCGTGCTGGAATCGATCGACCCTTGCACTCCCTGACTTCTTCTTCTTCTTTTCGTTCGCAGATCATACCGCCAGTCCTGTAAGTGACTCTCGACATGACCATAAGCGTTAAGTGCGTGGATACATGGTTTATTAGAGTGCACCGTGCGGCCTGGAACCTCCGTCTTCAGCACTCGAGGTTTCTGTCAGGGTTACCTCACCCTTACCTCCTTTAGTCGCCTCTTACGACACGCAGATGATACGGAAGGTGTATTCTAAGCCCCACCTACAGGGCACTACTGACTCCCTGACTATTTCCAGAAAACTATACAGGTACGTCTATGGCAGCAACACCGACCTGTCAAGTTATTTTCAAAATATTCAACAAAATGTTTGTTAAATAGTAAAGACATACAATTCGTACGTTTCGGACTATTACACATTTACGACGGACTAAATCGAGTCGTACATGTTAGAATTGAGTATGACGTCATCCTACACGTCACGTAGTTGATTATGGCGTCATAATTATGATTGATGGATACACTGGAAAGGTCCATTTCTTATGCTGTAGGGAATATTATTTTGGATATATTGAAACACATTTGAATGGGAGATGCTACTGTTTATGGCAGCAACATGACTGGCTCCATTCAAATCAGCCTTTCAGATAATTATACTGCTCTCTCCAGCATCCGTGTTTGACATGTTTCAATCTAGATTAATGCCGTATGCGAAGGTCGTGTGGGAGTGGAACGTGCATATTTTATCAATTTTTAAATCACATATTTAGCACGTACATATGTGAAAAACACTGGCACCAATCTTTGTGTGTAAATTATGTGAATTTTATGCCATTTGGATATTAGCTCATATGACTATGATATAGCAATGTTTATTTTATTAAATGTGACCATATGTCTGCTATCGCTATCTATGGACATTATTTTGGTGTCTTAGCGAGACTTTCAGGGTCACAGATTCTATTTCTCACTTCACCGAATTTCCTTCCTTCCATTAAAAAATTCAAGATGGTTATGATTAGTTCCGTCAATTAGGATGTAGTCCGGACAGAGATGGTCCACTTCATCCTTCTAGTATCGCCACCTAGGCCTAAATACATAGTAAGTATCGATAGGAACGTTGAAAATAACAGAGTACGTAAAACCGCGCAACGAGCATGTGCGCTATTCTAGATAGGCTACCTACGCTGCTTACTAGTTATAGAGTATGACATGTTCTTGTGTATATAGTTTCCTGTATAATAGCCTATCCTATCAATCTTTGCATGAATCATGGGCATGATTTACACAACTAACATGGATCTTTTTACAGAATTAAAATCGAACAAGAATTGGCTGAGATATCATTAAATTTAAATCTAAATATAATCTGCGCTATCGTTATGTAGCACGGATCCCGTAGGCCCCGGGTCGAATCGGCCCGAGCCGATCTGGTCTAATCTCACCCACCCCCCTAGTATGGCCACCTAGGCATATGTACACATCCCGTATACGATAGGAGCGTTGAAACGTCCGTAAAATCGCTCATCGCGAATGCGCTCTATTGCAGATAGGCTACTACACTATGTAATGGTTACTGAGTACAGGCTTGCTCTCGCTTATATAATTGCCAATTTTTCAAAATCGTTAACAGCGGCTATCTTATGCCTCTTTGAATGAACCATCAATAGAATTCATCACCAAACACTAACCGAAATCCGTTTACAGAATTGAAATCGAACAGGAATTGGCTAAGATATGATTAAATTAAAATCTCACAAAAATATAGCATGCACTAATGTTAACCCCCGTATCACGCGTACTCCGTGACGTCACAAACACATGACCTTATCGCTTTTATTCAAAATGATCACGGGTTGATTGGTTGAAAAACTCTATGGAGTCATTCGATTGGTCAATAAATCTTATATAAGGAGCCGTATCGGCGACAATTCCTCATGAGTGCCAAGCCGCGTTGACATCAAAGGCAATGAGCAGGCCAACGAGGCAGCCAAACAAGCGCTCAAAGATGGAACCAGGATCAGCATAGCACTCTCAAAGTCCGAAGCGAACGCCCTAGTCAAAAGGCACATCAACAGCAAATGGCAAAAACAATGGGACGAAAGCACAACTGGCAGATTCCTGTTCAGACTCGTCCCTGGAGTCAAACGCAAGTACCAAAACCACATTCCAGGACGCCATGACGACATTGTATTACGGCACATCAGAATGGGTCAGATCACCGTTAACCAGATTAACTCAACATGTCAGACACAGACCAATGTGAGGCTTGCGAGGAGATTAAAACTCTAGACCATTTCTTCCTACGATGCGCTGAATATACAGGCATTAGAAAGGAACTCAACAACAGAGCCAGTGCCGGTGCCCCGATGCGGTTACGAACCCAACAACGACAGGCTGGTAGAGATACAGATGGAGGACCAGGATGGATAACCGACCAACATAACAACAGACGGGTTTGCCGGCCGACGGGCCGCAACGGATATGGACGTGTGTCCATGTTAATCGTGGACTGTCGGTAGGTATGTTCGTTTGTCGAACGGACTGACAAACCGACCAACAAACGAACAGACTGACGGACAATTCTGGGCACAGCAAGCTGCTGGGGTACGCTTAAGCAATGTACTCGGCCCGACTTGCTCAGTCTTCTCGGATGGGACTTTAAACTGAGGTCCCGTCATACAGTGCTCATCGCTGTGTGAACGTGAGTTAGGGCTAGGTAGGCAAGAAATTTTGGCATTATCAAAGTAAACCGGATGCTGAATGGATTCGTCCTCGGACGGAATCAAGCAATATACGGATTACATAATCAAAAGCAAATTGCTAGCATTAGAATCTTTCAGACATTTTCCATGAGTCTAGGGAGGGATGAAACCCGGATGGCTGATTGAGTTCGTCCTCAGACGGACGCAATCACCATACGGGCTGCCCAAACAATCCAAATCAAACAAGTACTCGCTGGTGCCGGCTCGGATGATGGCCAGAATGGCAAATGGGTCCCAGGACCCTAAAGACCCCACAGCCCACCCTCACTGCACCCCCAAGGGGGCCGCGAGGTCTCTGACCTAAAGCCCCCCCCCCCACCTCAACAGGGTACATCAGGTCATGTGACCGCACGCACCCCCTACTCCCCACCCAGCACCTACCCCCTCCCCATCCCGGTAGGCCCAGGTTAGGACCTCCCTACCCCCCGCCCAAGTATGAGGAGCAACAGACCAGCCACGGACAAGAACAACATGAGACAAAATCGAGAGACAACGATCAACACACAAACACAGAGACACAAGCCAATACACAAACTTTCGTCACAAGAATTCACAAGAATTCATCAGAAACCACAAAGGCCAGGCGTGAGTCTAGACCCTAGCATTGGGAACTATCAATTAAACGCCTTAAAGATTACAACACACAACACACAACACACAGCAATTCCTCAGTCGCAAAGGGATGCTGTCTGATATGGTTAACAATAGTAGCTCTCCAGAACAACGCCGATCAGCCATTGACAATCTACACCGCTGTAATCAAATATAACCTGTGACCGGGATCGGAGGCCGAACCCTTCTGCGCCGAAATAAATTTTTCCGCCCTTCTTCAAGGGCAAATAACCAAATAAACACAAGTATTCGACTTAGTCAAGAACTAGGCGTCTAACAGCGCATCAGAGCTAGCTGATGGCGCAGATCTAACTGAATTTGACTACCTGAAACGACGCTAATTTGGACCTAATTATGACATCTCCAAATTGAACTGTGGGTCTTCATGCCCGATATCGCTCTTGCTAATACTTGTTCGAGCCACACCAAAAAGTGGTTCTCTAAAGCACACTATTTGTGCAAATAGACTAACTCGTCAGCCCTCAACTTTTAGCCAATTCTACTCTTCTGAACATTGGTTCCGACGCAGCATCTGAGCTCGATGCATAAACCATCTTGTGCCAGATTACTTCTTCTTCTTCTTTTCGTTCGCTGATCATACCGCCAGTCCTGTAAGTGACTATCGACATGATCATAAGCTTTAAGATTACTTCTAAAACCTTAGCAACACGCCGATTCCCTACACGTGTGCGCCATTCTAGTATCGTATCTTGACCTGCATCAGTAACAGACTTTCTACCAAGATACTAGAACGCTTTCACGTCGCCTTTTCTGTGATTTTCACCTTTTCTTCTTATTGTATAAGTTATTGTGCCAACTGTAACCTCGGGACACCTTTTTGTTTTCTTACACCGATGACTAATAGGCGTCCTTTATTTTCGTTAATCTTACACGCTGATGACTAAAATGTGTCTTCACGTTTTTTATTTGTTTCTATGCTTCGATGAATAATAGGCGTGCATAGGTCACTTTGACCTAGGCTATCGGTTACTATCTGTAATTCCTTGTCTAGTGCCGATTCTAAAACATATGTTCTTTTAAATCGTTATTAGTTAATACGTATACACTCGCCGAACTTAACATAAGAGACCTACCTTATTACCGAACAATTAATTATTTTTAAAAGCAACACATTTCACTAGTGACCGTTTATGTGGCAGAATAGACATAGGATTCAGCCAACACATTTCACTAGTGACCGTTTATGTGGCAGAATAGACATAGGATTCAGCATAAACCTAACTAGTTCTAAACTCAGATAATTCAGTTAGGATATTAACAAATAGAGGCCGCTGCCAAATTATACAAGTGGTACTAAGTTTGTATAGTCTACTACTATGTATTAACATTACACCAAAAGAGCAAAGCCGAAAGAATACAGCCGGCCCAGCAGCTTTCCTTAAATGTGATTAACTCCGTCCATCCTGACCACCTCTAATTGTAACTCCATCCTTCGGTTTGGTTGGCCCGACCCTTGAAATCGCCGTGGTTTCTTGACAGCTCCAATTTAACTGAAGTGCACCACTACCTCAGTATATTCAATGATACCTTTAAATCCAAAGTAGGAATTAACTGCGAAATAATAATATTAAATAACTGGCCTAGGAGTGAATCCAGGGCTAATATACAATACACCTAACTCAGAATAAACGTTAGCTACTTAGGGACCAAGTCTACAGCTTGACCTCGGCACACCGACTTCGGCAACAGAGACGTATAGCGGACTAACCCTCTGGGCCGAGTGGAAGGGCCGAGTGTTTCCTCCACGCCTTCAGTGGAAAGGTCATAATAGTCTGCCATCCACTTCTTCTGGCCCAGTCTTAAATAGATATGGTGCTTCTTAAACGTTTTTGTGCTGTCCTGTATTTGTCTTATTGTATGTGGCTGTTGGTTGGACACAGGCTGTGAGTCGCTTTCCAGCTCGGTGGTACCCTGTCGCTGCAGCAGCAATTGTACATGCAGTCACCTTGAGGGTTCATTCTATAGTCAGAACCGAAACGGGTGTGGGTGTGTGTGGGATGGGGGTTGGGGGTGGGGATAGGGTGGTAGGTGTGTGGGTGGGGTAGTGGGGGTGGAGCGTGGGGGCTGTGTGGTGTGGGGATGGGGTTGAGCTTGCTACCTTAAGAAAGCAAACTTATGTTTAAAATGATAGGCTTGGGTTAGGTCTCTGAGGCATTAAGCTCTGTGTTCTGGACCCAACAACTAAAGGTTAGTTTAGCCCTGTGAGAAGGCATGCTCACTAAACGGTGACTACCTAACCCCTCTCCATGTTGAAGATTCGGCTAAGCCGATTTCTACTTAGTGAATCTTAGGCTAATTTACAATAAACCTAGTGCAGAATAAACGTTAGCTCCTTAGTGACTACGCCTAAATGGCTTGATCTCAGTACACCGACTTCGGCAAAGGACACGTATAGCAGACTAACTCTCTTGTGACTGGAAACGCCGAGTGGGTTCTCCACGGCTTCAGTCTTAAATAAATACGTGCTTCTTAAAGGCTTTTGTGCTGTTCTGTATTTGTCTTGTTTAATGTGTCTATTATAGTGGACACAGGCTGGGAGTCGCTTTTCGGCTCTATCCCCTGTCGCTGCAGCACCAATTGTCGACTCAAGGGGTTCACCCTATAGTCAGACCCGAGACGTGGCTTGAGCTTGCTACCTCAAGAAGGCAAACTTCTGTTTCAAACGATAGGCTAGGGTTAGGCATTAAACCATATGTTCTCGACCTCACAACTAAAGATTAGATTAGCTCCTTGATGCCAGCTCACTACGCGGAGACTACCTAACCAATCCCCAGTTTGAAGATTGTATTGAAATCTGCTTGCCATTTCCACGTAATAGAACGTACACACAGATCTTAATAACACTAGCTTCTTCTCCCTCTGCTACGGCGTGATAAGAACTTATTTTGACCAAGGCTCGCGTGAGGCATTCATCTCTCTAACCGTTTTCCAGTCTGCACGAGGCATATAATTAGTTTATATTAAACTAGTGTGCACACACTCATTCAGACCGTGCGAGGATTATCTCTTGCAGGAACTTCCTCTACATATATAAATATAATCGGATAAGTCATTCTCTGGCGAGAGATTTAATCTAACCAATGACAGTAAAACTCACAGCAAGAAAGGTTACGTCAGCCTAAATTCTGCCACGTACCATCACTATCTAAAGCCAGCAAACAAACAGGCTGAACCAAAATGACACATAGTACTGTCATCAAGTAAAATACCACTAAAATGTACAGGCATATCGGCTACACAAACAGCATGGACGACACAATGGTATTCAGCATTGGCGGGAATGCTCGCTCGGCCCTACTGGAACGTTATAATTCCACTGATCCTAGCGATCAGTCATTGTATAACGCGATCGCCCGTGGTCCTCCCTCTAAACGAGAAGAACTGAGGCCAGCTAACCAGCATAATCGGGCCGACTTGTACTTAGTGTATGAATCAGATCCTGAAGATCATTACGGAGGGCACTGTGACCGAGCTACAACTAACCCCGTCTCATGTGCCGGTGAAGGTCGTTTATAACACGCTTGTGACGTTATGATCACATGGCCTTATGGCGCATATACCCATTAGAATGATCAAGTGTTGATTGGCTAAAAAATGCTATGGCGTCATTTGATTGGTCGCTGGAACCTATATAAGGAGCCGTATCGGCGACCATTTCTCACCCCCGTTAGGCCCAGGTTAGGCCCTCGCCATTCCCCAGGCCCAAGCATGAGGAGCAACAGAACAGCCACGGACAAGAACAGTACGTGCCATCTTCAACATGAGACAAAATCGAGAGACAATGATCAACACACTCTCACACACACAGAGACGCAAGCTAATGCACAAACTTACATCACAAGAATTCACAAGAATTCAACAGAAACCACAAAGGCCGGGCGCGAGTCTAGACCCTAGCATTGGGAACTAGCAAACAAACGCCTTAAAGATTACAACACACACACAGGATGATTTCTCAGTCAGTAAGGGGAGGTTGTCCGATATGGTAAACAACTGATGTAACTCATTGACAATATACACCAGTGTTATCCAAACCGAACCTGTAACCATGATTGGCTACCTGGTCCTTCTGCGGGCCAAAGTTAATGTTTCCGCCCCTTTGTAGGGACTAATAACAAACCCAGGCGGCCAAAGGTGCATCATATCTAACTGGTGGCCCATAAATACATGAACATTCAAGACCTTTAATGGCGCTCGTTTTGATCCGAATAACAACTACAATTTGAAACTGTGAACATTTCTGGGCCAATCGACTATCTCAGCAGTACTTGTCCGAGCCACGCAAAAAGTGATTCATATAAGCACACAGCTTGTGCAAAAATGTGTCCCATTAGTGCCATAAACATTAGCCGATGCTACTATTCGAGACATTGCTTCCAACGCACCATTTGAGTTAGCTGAGCTGATCCTCTTGTACCAGACTATTTCTAAAACTTAGTGCCATGCCGATTCTCTCTACACGCATGTGTCATCTTCAGTATCATCTTTTGGTCTGTACTTTCTCCGACATTTTATATCGATGAAACCAGGACCATCATTTTCATCATTATCTGCCAGCATTCATTTTCTATCTGTTGCATAAATTACTGTGCCCTTTGTAACCCGGCACAACCTTTTTTATGTTGTATTACTCGCCGATGACTAATAGGCGTTCTTAATTTTATAATATTTTATGTATACACCGATGGCTATTAGGCTTTCGCAGGTCAGAGCATACCTAAGCCATCAGCATTTATCTGTGATATCTTCGGCTGGTGCCGTTTTAATTTATATGGTATTTCCAATCATCATATTAGTTATTATATTGTAGACTTTCAATAACGCTTTATCTATTCTTATTACACCAGTGCACACACACACACACACGCACACACACACACACACACACACACACCCACCCACCCACCCACCCACCCACACACACACACACACACACACACACACACACACACACACACACACACACATTCGGCCGGGCGAGACTTACTCGGATAGACCATTCTCTGTCGAGATATATAACCCAGAGATAGTAAACTCACTATCAAGCGCAGTTACGTCGGCTTAACTCGGCCACGTACCTTTTCACTAGATAGAGCCAACACACATCTAGCTAGACCGTTATAACATATCGTGATCGCAACATAAACACCCACATCATGTACAGGAATTCTGGCTACACGAATAGCACAGATGAAACGGTCGTCTTCGGCGTTGGCGAGAATGCTCACCCAGCCCAACTGGAAGATTATCATTCCATCGATCCTAGAGACCAGCTTCTGTATGCCCCGATCGTCTGCGGATTCTCAGGGTACGAGTCGGCGTGACGACGCAGGTCAGCTGACCAGCGTTGTCGCACCGACTCGTACCCTGAGTGTGAAGCAGATCCTGAAGATCGAGATGGACGGCGTGGCGACCGAGCTACCAATAAAAGACTACCGTGTGACAACTATGTTAACCAGGAGACGGAGTTATACTGACCATTCAATTGTCTATGTTAGATCTCATCGCAAAATGTGAACCAGAAGACTGAGTTATACTGACAATTCAATTGGCTGTTAGATCTCATTGCAAGATATTGTCGATATAAATTACATATTATATCATGGCTTTGATTTCCCATAATAATCAGTATGGAAATAAAACTAGGCAGGAAAATGTCTTTGATTAAGCCACTTATTTCACTAAAATATAAATGGGCTCTACCCACAGTGGTGCACACCAATGAGAACTCGGCAATTTGACTGTACGTTGTTACTGAGTAAGTCAGCAACAACACTGTCAGATTGTTATTCATACAATCAACTGTCTTTCAATATCGCTACCATACCTGAATGATTAGTATCCTGTGATGAATGAGATTACATAATCAGGGAAATTGACATGCGTACATGGTCGCATATCACGTTTACGTGACTAAAAGTCATGGTGTCGCTCTCTGTCCAGCTTACTGATGATTGAACTTCTAATTACAGAACTGATACCTGAACTGACAATTGAACATAGTAATGGTAACACTTATCCGCTACTTCCTCCCCAAAACATAATGCCATTAATCAGAAGACAGTGGACAGAGAGTTTCCCATCTTGCTAAGGAGATGGCATCGATGTTGCAAATTTAATACTATTGCCATGATAACCGTGTGGGCTAAAGTGAGATGAAAACAAACGATGACTGTGCAAGCATAACATCATTTTCATTAATTACACCTGACAACATTCTTCATCATCGTCATCGTCACCGGCATCGTTGTCGTTGTCGTCGTCGTCACCACCTCCGTCCCCACCGTCGTCGTCATCATGGTCATCGTCATCGTCATCATCGCCATCATCACCATCATCGTAATCATCCTCATCATCATCCTCATCATCATCATCCTCCTCCTCCTCCTCCTCCTCCTCATCATCATCATCAGCATCATCATCATCATCATCATCATCATCATCATCGTCACCACCACCACCACCATCATCATCATCATCATCATCATCATTATCTTCTTCTTCTCCTTTTTCTTTTTCTTCTTCTTCATCGGTTCCTTCTTCCGCGTATTGACCTCCTCCAACTGTGAGAGTTGCTTGCATAAACTCTGTTGGTTCGTGCTGTGGGGAACGCGCACGCTACACATTATCAAAGCGAAGGAAAACAGCCGGCCCTCTATCTAGCCTTACACCAATAGTACTTTTGAACAGCATCTGAACAATTCTATCACATGTGACAGTATCTCGTAGCAGAGATACAATTGATAAATCTACTGGACAATTGTAGAGCGGTTTACAAAGAGGGCCTCGCTTCGATGGCATAGTAAAAACACAATGGATTTGGACATCAGTATTACTATCAAAGTTCCGGGACTTCTACAAAATGGGACTCGACATGTCACATACATTTGATAACTACAAAGTTACCACAGATGCCTCAGTTTCTCCTTCAAGCTGAAACTGGCTGTAATGATCACGAACTACACTTGGTGAGACTCTTATTTTCAACCAAAAAAAAAAAATCTGTCTGTCTGTCTGTCTGTCTGTCTGCCTGTCTGCCTGCCTGCCTGCCTGCCTGTCTGTCTGTCTGTCTGTCTGTCTGTCTGTCTGTCTGTCTGTCTGTCTGTCTGTCTGTCTGTCTGTCTGTCTGTCTGTCTGTCTGTATGTATGTATGTATGTATGTATGTATGTATGTCTGTCTGTCTGTCTGTCTGTCTGTCTGTATGTCTTTACATTGAAAAAAACGCATTGGCACAGGAATTTAATTAAAAATTTCTTTGCCTAAATTTGTCCTATCGAGACCAAGTTTAGATTTACTTAGAGTGGTCCCCCTTGAGATTAGTTGGGGTAAAGTGAATTAATCAGTAGGTCGCTTTAACAGGTAAAGGCTGGGATTGATCCTACATTATAGAGAAATCACACACACGAATGCACACACATACACACACGCGCGTACATACGCACGCACGCACGCACGCACGCACGCACGCACGCACGCACGCACACATCTGAACGAATGCATGCAATAATACATGCACACAGTAATACATGCACGAATGCACGCAATAATGCATGCATGAACGCATGCACGAACGGACGCACGAATGCATGCACGCACACACCCAGGCACTAATGTACTCACGAATTAATGCACCCACACCCACATACACACGCACACATAAACCCACGCAAGTATAGATGCACACATGTATGGATGTACGAGCACACACCCATACACACATACGAACAAACGCCCGGACGCACGAACGAACGAACGAACGAACGCACGAACGAACGAACGAACGAACGAACGCACGCACGCACGCACGCACGCACGCACGCACGCACACACACACACACACTTTTGCAGACACAAAATTAAAAGATGTCCTACGGATATGTTTTCATGTTGCCCCACCATTGATTTTGGTTGGGATTAGATTTATTTAAGAATAGGTAGGGAGGGATGAAACCTTGTCATTGTTATCAGGAACTATAAGGTCTAACTTTGATCTTACTAGCAAATCTTTCAGGTTTGGATTTCTATTGTAAGCTATTACTGGCCGTGCTTTGATCGGTTCCTTTAATTTAGATTGCAACTGTGAATATTCGTCTTTCATGGTTTTCGCTAATTCAACATTACGTCTATTGTATATGAGTTGAAATGGGATAATTTTGTTCTTTTGTGATATTCCCGAATCTACATTTATTCCAAATGGTGATTTTGTTTGGAGTGTTCTAATCCAATGGCCCTCTCGGATTTTGCGAAACGAACTCGTTTCTTCCTCACTATCGAAGATCGGAATCTGTTCTATTGGCATGATTTCAAAATGATGTTCAACTGAATGATCAGGAAGTTGGAAATGTTGAGCAATTGGCGTATCTGCTGAGGTGTTAATATCAGAAAAGTGGCGTCTAGCACGCACTCTAAATGCATTTTTTGTTTCACCAACATACTGTTTCTGGCAAAGGGCACAATTGATCAAATAGACTACATTCTCAGAATCACAATGCATATTAGTTCGGATATGATATTCATTTTTAGTTTGAAAGCTCAGGAATGTTTGTTGGTTTACAATATAGTTGTTTACTTTGCATCTATTTTTGTCGCATTTAGAAACTGATCCATCGCACATGATTGGTTTATTGTGTTTAATTTGGACAGGTTCAAACTCGGGTCCGCTATGAGGTTTTAGATTTTCAAGCTCATTGATGGTGTCTGCTTTAATTTTTCGAAGAAAACGGGCTGAATAGCCTCGTGCTTTCAAAGCATCAAACAGAGTAGAGCATGCACTATTCAGATTGTGCCTGTTGCTAGAGTTTCGAAAAAATCTTATGATTTGCGATTTGATCAAACCTTTAAATGTGTGTGGAGGATGAAATGATTTTTTGTGAAGCAGCTGATGTGAGTCTGTTGGCTTAAAGAATACTTTATATTCTAATTTTCCAGAGGAATCAAATTGAGGACCCTTATAGATCGTGACATCTAAAAAGTCAATCGATGTTCCACTAATAGTAGCTTTTAGCTTGATGTTTGAATCTTGGTTATTAAAAATGCGAATAAATTCCCAAAAGTCTTCTTCTGAATGTTGCCAAACTATGAAGATGTCATCTAGATATCTGAGGTAAAGAAGAGGCTTTTTGGTTGATTTGTTCAGTGCCTCCTCTTCCCACTCCGCAACATAAATCGTGGCAAAATTTGGGCTGAATCGTTTACCCATTGCGCATCCACAGATTTGAAGGTAATTTTCACCATTAAATTGGAAATCGTTTCCTTTAAGACTTAGCTCTAATAATTTTAGAATTTCCGTGTCTGGTCGATCTGGATCAGGAAACTTGACAAAAGAATTCTTAATAGCATTGACTCCAGCATCAATATCTATATTGGTATACATAGCATCTATGTCTAATGTGACTAAATATGCATCTTTCGGAACTGACAATTTGGATAACTTTGAAAGAAAGTGTTCAGTGTTCTTGAGAAAGCTCTTGTGTCTATTAGCAATGGGCTTTAAATAGTAATCAATATATTCTGAAATGCCATAAGACTCACTGCCACAGTCTGAAATGATGGGTCGTCCAGGTGGTGTCAATGGATCTAACCAGGTGCTGATAGGTTTATGGATTTTAGGCAAGATATAAAATGTCCGATTTTGTGGATTATTCTCACCTAGCAGATACTTTAGCTATTTCTTATCGATGTACTTATCTGTATGCAATGAATTAAGTATTTCAATGAAATTTTGTCGGTTTTGAGGCCAAATTAAATTATCAAGTTTTCTGTAATGCCTGGTGTTAGTTAACTGCCTTTCGGCCTCGCGGATGTAGTTTTCTCTAGACATAATCACAGTTGCTGAACCTTTATCGGCTGGTTTTATAATAATATTTTGATTTCTACATAATTTGTTGATAGCCTGTCGTTCGAGAAATGAAAGGTTTTGCTTATTGTTTGTAACTGGCAATGATCTGGCTATACCAGCAACCGTTTTTATGGTTGCTTTAATATTGTCATCAACTAGCCTATCTGGAGGGTCCCAACCGGATTTTCCAGTGAATGGTTTTGACTCTCCATTTAAATTTCGAAAATGATGGGCTATTTTTACTGAATGACCAAAATTTTAATTAAAAATTTCTTTACCTAAATTTGTCCTATCGAGACCAAGTTTAGATTTACTTAGAGTGGTCCCCCTTGAGATTAGTTGGGGTAAAATGAACTTATCAGTAGGTCGCTTTAACAGGTAAAGGCTGGGATTAATCCTACATTATAGAGAAATCACACACACACGAATGCACACACACGAATGCACACGCACGCACGCACGCACGCACGCACGCACGCACGCACGCACGCACGCACGCACGCACGCACGCACGCCGCACGCACGCACGCACGCACGCACGCACGCACGCACGCACACATCTGAACGAATGCACGAATGCATGCAATAATACATGCACACAGTAATACATGCACGAATGCACGCAATAATGCACGCATGAACTCCCACACGCACTCACAGACACACGCACGCTCTCACGCGCTCACGCATCCCACACTCATACACACACGCGCACGGACAGACGCACACGCGCGTGCAAGCTTGAAATAACACATGTACGCATGCACACACACACGCACGCACGCACGCACGCATGCACGCACACGCGCACGCACACAAGCACGCACACAGACAGATACATACTGCATACAATCCAATACGAAAATTAAAAATTAAGAATTTAAAAAATATTTTATCCATTCAACACTGAAATCCCAGTATCACTATTCCAAGGAAATCGCCATGTAATCTATTGCATAGCGCAAGAATAATTTGAGTGAAATGTGTTGACGCCTTAGACAGAAACAACTTCCAGAAAAATTATATTATTGCGATATTATAACACCATCGTCATACACAAGAGAGTCATAATAAGCACTGAATGGCGATGATGCCCATCTAAACCACTACCGGGACAAGATCACAAAGGTGGATTACTTCTACCAACTAACGGGGTTTGTCACTGGTCACTTTCAATGAGCGATGCTGCAAACAGTTTAAAAGCCAATTAACTAAATAAAGGTATTATGTATAAAGTTGTATAGAGATAATGGTGTACATGTTCGTGCGTATAATTGTACGTCACACGATACATAATACTTTCACAGGATATGTGGGTGTGGATTGATGTTAGACTGGTACCCGATACACCCAGCAATGCGGAATGATGGTGGTATGACTGACGGCAGTTCGAATTCAGTAGGATGGCAGTGGTGAATCAGTATGACTGCAGTAGAGAATCGGTATGTTGGAAATCGATTATTTATTTCAATTAGGCATAATTTAGTGTTTAGTCTTGTAATACAGCTAATGCATCGATGGTTTGATTGTTCAAGCAAGGTGGTTGTATAAACATCTATTCCTGATATTCAAGCCTTCACCTCTCGAGTCATAGTCCATGCACGCGAATGTTTATATAAGTAATTGCCTGATACGCCAGTGATCGGAGGCATTTGATTGCTACTGTTTAATACCCCCTCTTTTTCATAGGAAAGTCACAAGATTTCTATGCGAATTTTCACAAATTCTGACGGTTGTTTTGCAACTAATTTGACATAAAACTATTGCTGCCTAAGGCAGCAACAACTTGCAGTCAAATGATTTTCAAAATAGTCAACTTCTCTAATGCTGAGAAATAGGAAAACGTCGTAGATAGGCACTATGGGCGAAATCTCTATCATAATAAGAATTAAAATTATATGGCCATTTCGCGAAAAATAATGCACAAAATTGACTTGTAGTAAATTTAAAAACTTTCAATCCAAATTTTCATAAATTTTGCCGATTCTTTTGTAACTAATTTGACTTAAAGCTGTTTCTCCATGCGCAGTATAATGATTTTCAAAGCATTCAGCTGGAAAATAGGGAAACATCGTGGATAGGCGCTCCGAGCTCTATATAATTAAAAGTTAATCTCTGTGATGTTAAAATTAAATTGCCGCCTTTTTACTGACTTGAAATTCTGGACCTAAGCGCCCGTTTCCTAAGAGCGTTATCCAATGGGAACGACTGGTTGATATAGCCGGTCCTATTGATCTTATTGCGGTCTTTTCATAGGCCTACTGAGTTGAGGTAATCTAAACCTAACTAGGAACTAATTCACGAAATTGCGTATTCTATTATTTTAATAGAAAATCTGGCATTTTAGCAATTTATTTATTTATTTATTTATTTATTT
Source organism: Chaetoderma sp. LZ-2023a (assembly GCA_034401795.1). Lineage (NCBI taxonomy): Eukaryota > Metazoa > Mollusca > Caudofoveata > Chaetodermatida > Chaetodermatidae > Chaetoderma > Chaetoderma sp. LZ-2023a. The sequence goes on from CM067365.1 coordinate 56,921,704, forward strand.
ATTTATTTATTTATTTATTTATTTATTTATTTATTTATTTATTATTATTATTATTATTATTATTATTAACATTAAGAAAGCTATACTCTCCCACCCCCCCCCCCCCCTCTCTCTCTCGCGGCCTTCCTTCCTCCCTCCCTCCCTCAACACTCTTCCATCCTTCCCTCCTTACATAATCGTTACTTCCAAAGTTCCAAGATTAAATAATCTATACTCCGATTAAATCGATTATTTTCCAGATATCATGATCGATTATTTATTCCCATAATCGAACAGCTCTAGTTGGAAGTGCACATTCAGTAAGATGGCAGAGTGGAAACAGTACGATGGGAGTGTGAAATCAGTACCATGACAGTTAGAAATCAGTACGATACCAATCTGTTGTCGAAGCGACGACAATACCATGACATGCAGTCTGATTGCAGTTCAATGGCAGTTCGATGAGAAGATTAGGCAATCTGATCGAGATGCAATCGCAATTCGGTGATGATAGAGTGGAGGTTAAATATCATGGCAAATGGTGATAAATGGCATCTGAGACGTCTGCCTGAACGCCATACGCACAGGCTGAGGGCACAGTGCTAAGGTTAAATATTTGACTTTGAAAGTGCAGAATTCACGTGAATGTACGTTAATAGATATCAAACATTATACTCATCTATGGTGTGGGCCAACGGCTATCTGGCAATGGAAGTACAAACATATTATAAATTATGCAAAGTTTATATATATTAATTGCCTCAGGTGTGACGCGTCATTTCATCATCAATGTGTTTCAGCCAACCAACTTGGTGAACATCAATTGTAAAAATATAGCATAGTAATGGCGGTTCAACAATAACAATCACACTTAGAATTATGACTGGGCTTACGCGCAGTGTTCATACTGCTGACCTATATACAGAAACGGGCATGGAAACACTCTCCCATAGGCGAAATATACATAAACTAGTGATCTTCTACAAAATTATTAACAGCATGACTGGTGAAGCCTTGTCCGATTATCGACCTCCTTTATCACAAACACGAAATCACTACAATATCCGCCACCAACAAAATTACACCACATTTAGATGTCATACTGACCTTCACCGTGGTTCCTTTTTTCAAGCTACTGTACGAGAGTGGAATATCCTGCCTGCTCCTGTCAAGATGTCCACCACACTTGCAGAATTTAAAAACAAATTGAAAGCTATTCCAGTGCCCCCCCCCCCCCCCCCCCCCCCCCGGTACTATGCAGGTATTATTAGATTATTACAATGGAAATATAAAAACTAAAAAGTCGATGTGAACTAATATTATTATCTTAAATTTATAATCACTCATCACTTATTATCATTATTATTACTACTACTACTACTACTACTACTACTACTACTACTACTACTACTACTACTACTACTACTACTACTACTACTACTACTACTACTACTACTACTAGTACTACTACTACTACTACTACTACTACTACTACTACTACTACTACTACTACTACTACTACTACTACTACTACTACTACTACTACTACTACTACTACTACTACCATTATTATCACTATTATAATCATTATTCTTATCGTCGTCATAGCTGTCGCTGTAGCAATTCTTATAAATCGGCCTGCCTGCCTGCCTGCCTGCCTGCCTGCCTGCCTGCCTGCCTGCCTGCCTGCCTGCCTGCCTGCCTGCCTGCCTGCCTGCCTGCCTGTCTGTCTGTCTGTCTGTCTGTCTGTATGTCTGTCTGTCTGTCTGCCTGCCTGCCTGCCTGCCTGCCTGCCTGCCTGCCTGCCTGTCTGTCTGTCTGTCTGTCTGTCTGTCTGTCTGTCTGTCTGTCTGTCTGTCTGTCTGTCTGTCTGTCTGTCTGATGGCATGTCTGTCAACCCTCGCCAATGCGTCTAAAACCTGATAGTTGTTGAGATTACCATTACCTTATGATAAGAATATGCATACACAAGCTCAAGCGCACAATCTTGTGTACTCAACCTCGCACTCGCTCACATATAGGCATGCTCCCACTCCCGCACTCACATATATACTCGCGCAATCATACATTTTATATACATTGCAATAAGAAATTTAAATAATAGTTATCATGTTTCACGTTTTACTTATTTACACTTAACCGTCTCAAAACACTGAAATCCCAGTATTAAGATTTAAATGCATCCTAACGGGTAAGTTGATCCTTACTTTGAACATAATTTGGCCGAAATCCGTGGTGCCTTAGACAAACTACAATCTCCAGTCAAATTGGCAGGAAAATAATCTACTGAGATTATCTGACATTATAAAGTTCTTTGGTTTTTGCTTCGTTTTACATATCTAGCTGTTTTTCGTGTTCAAGTGACTAGGAAACATCGGCCTCCAAGAAATAGAAATAAATCTTTTTCTTCTGATAGTCTAGTTACGTAACGATACGGTAACATTTAAGCATTGTTCCAATTTCTTTTTTCAATCATATTAGTTCCAAAATATTCAACTAATTTTTGACGAATTTCTTAATGACACACAAATCGTATTGTGCAAATACACAACCACCAAGTAAATTGGCCATTTTACCAGACAAATTAGTGTCAAAATATTCAACAATTATTAAATTGTGGATCTAAAGCCCTGTTATCACCAGAGACTTAACATGGAATACCACTATACCTCACTATAGCGGTACGCTGGTTAAGTCTCTAGTGAGAACACGACCACAACTAAGTATCTCGATGTACCGATGACAAGTATATTAGCCCATATTGACGAATTATTCGTAAATATGATCCACGCACAGCGACAATAGTGCCCATGAAAACCAGTTTTGCTCATGTACATTTTAAGGCTAACTTGGCTGAAAACTGACGCTTCCTTCGGCAGCAACGATTCCCAGTCAAAGTAGCTTCGAAACATCATAACTACCACCCAACAAAATGGCAATGATTATTGAACAACGGCATAACACTAGCTCGTTAAATCGTGCTGTCCTATATAATAACAGTGACCTATCTTAGAATAGTAGTAGGTATAATACTAATGATGGTGATACTGACAATAATGGTGATGATGGTAATGTTAATAATGATGATGATAATAGTGAAAATAATGATAACGATGATAATGGCAGTGATGAGAATGGTGGTGGTGATAGTCATACTGATGGTGACAATAGTAACGATGATGATGATAATGATGATGACGGTGATAACGATGATGGTGATAATGATGGTGATGATGATGGTAATGATGACGATGATAATAATAATAATAATAATAATAATAATAATAATAATAGCCGCCTAATTATTGTGAATATCTGTAAATATTATATTTTCTCTCTATAGCTCTGTATAGTTCCGAGAATAAACTACAACTACAACAACTACTACTACTACTACTACTACTACTACTACTACTACTACTACTACTACTACTACTACTACTACTACTGCTACTACTTCTACTACTGCTACTGCTACTGCTACTGCTACTGCTACTACTACTACTACTACTACTACTACTACTACTACTACTGCTACTGCTACTGCTACTGCTACTACTACTACTACTACTACTACTACTACTATGACTGACATGCAATTCTTATCATCACGTCATCCGTGCACACGTTGCGCTTTTTAACCATTTCATCAACGAATTCCCCTGTATATGGATGGAATACATGAACAACTGTTGAATGTTTTGAAATTACTATGACCGAAAGCTATTGCTGCTTTATAGGCATATCAACTTTCAAAACTCAACATAATATACTACTATGCGTGGGCAAAATGTACTGATTTAGGTGTTTGCCTGTGAAAAGGGTTAACATATAACTGGGCGTTACTGGCTTTAATAAGTTTGGGATAATCTATATAGTGGTTGCGTTGACAAAGAAAGTATGATATATTGTCAATTATTAGTCCTTATTTCGTGTTCGCGTGTTGTTGCTCTTATGCACAATATCCCAGAAGAAAACCTGTTACTTGTCTATACCAGTGTGGATACCAGGTATTTGTGTTTCATCATGACGGCAAACTTGGTCTCCAGGCAAATATGGCAAGAGAAAAGAAGAAAACAAGATTATTATTATTATTATTATTATTATTATTATTTTGGATGTTTGAGGTGAATGACCTAAGAGTTGGCGCAAGTTTAACATTAATCGGTAAAGAATTCCACATCTGTGTTGCCGTGTAAGTAAAGCTGTGTTTTCCGTAATCTATTCGTATTTTCGGAAGCTTTAATAGACTGTTTGTCTTTTAGCGTAGATTCCGAGTATGTGTGTCTTCTACCAATGTAAACACATCGTTCATGTAGATAGGTACAAGGCCGTTTAACGATTTATATGTCATGATGTTGCTCTTTAATGCCATTCTCTGAGTTAACGATGTCCATTTCAATGTTTTATACAATTCTTGTGACGGAGTTCGAAACGGGACTTTTAATATTATTCTAGCTGCACACTTTTGTAATTTCTCAAGCTTATATAACAATGAAGGTGTACCAGCCTAATAAACAAGACACCGATAATCTATGCGGGGAAGGACATATGTCTTATAGAAGAGGTTTTGTTCTTCAACATTCATGTATTGCTTATTTTCTTTAGCATAAAAATAAGTGATGCTATCTTGTTACTAATTTTGCTAATGTGGAGATGCCATGAAAGGTCTTCCTTAATATATAAACCTAATAGTTTGCTTCATTTATTATGTCTAACTCACCATTATATACCGGTATCTTCATTTCTTCATTGTTAATCTGCCTCTATTAGCTTAGTTTTCTTCGTGTTCAGAACCAATTTGTTATTTTGACACCAATTTTGTACCAGCGCCATATCCGTGGTTTTTTGTTTTTTAATCGTTTGCAAACTTTCAAAATTACAGTGCATAGTCATATCATCACAATACATGTCAACTTTACTATCTATACCCATATGAAGATCATTCACATATAATATAAATAGGAGAGGTCCCAACACAGCACCTTGCGGTATCTCTATACTTACAGGTAATGGCCAGAAACATTATCAGAGATGGCCACATGTTGATGTCGGTTTTCTAAGTAAGATGAGAACCACTTTTTTTTAGTTTTTACTAATAGTATTTGTGAATACAGGATTTATGCAATTCTATGAAATAAATATAATTAACCACTTTCATTCTGTATATGTGTTGAGAGTATTTTACTCTGACAAAATCAGAAAATCCTGATGACTATTTTGAAAATAATCAAAGTGGGAGTTGTCTCTGCTTGAGGCAGCAACTACTTTCAGTCAAATCATTTCCGAAATAATATCCAGGTTTCTTAATATGCCAATGTCTTGAAATCATGTTTGTGGGGATTCAGAATGAAAATGGTTATTGGATTATAAACATGTATTTTCTTAAGTATGTTATGATATACACCTGTGCAAAAGTTAAGCACCAGCAAAAACAATAGAACGTAGAAACATGATGGTACAACTAGGCTGCCATACTTTTTGTCCCCGCGTTAGCTGACATAATTCCAAGTACGAAATGCACATGCATGCATGACTTCACGCCGCTTGATGTCCGTGCGTGGCGGGAAACAGCACACGTGTTCAGTTATGTAAAAGTCCAGTTTGAGGTGTAGAACATTACATACAGATTTAGGCGACAAGATTAGGAATTTTGTGTTCATGACCGTGGTTTATTTGTACAGAGAGAATTAGCTCTTGATTGTGAACCGCTATGGCAAGACGAAGGTTAAGTGATCGTGTGAAATGGCAAATCATAGGCATGCATACCACTGGTATGTCATGCAGAAAGATTGGCAGACAGCTGAACATTAACCATACTGTAATCAGTCGTTTGATTGCAAAACATGGGCAAACTAACGAGGTGAAGGACAGGCCTAGATCTGGAAGACCGAAGAAGACTACTGCCCGTGATGATCGAGCCCTAGTACGCCTTGTTAGGAGATCTCCATTCACCAACAGCAGAGTGCTCAGCCAGCAATGGGAAACGCGCAATAGAGTGTCAATGTCTACCGTCAAAAGGAGACTGTATGCTGCTGGCATGAAAGCTAGGAGACCTGTCAGACGTCCTCTCCTCACTGCACACCACAAAGAGGAGCGTCTGAGGTGGTGCAACGAAAGAAGACACTGGAACATGAGATCCTGGAGACGGGTACACTGGTCCGATGAAAGTCGGTTCCTGATTCATGCCACAGATGGTCGAACTCGTGTATGGAGGTCCAGACGCACGGCGTACGACCAACGTAACATCATGGAAGAAGTTCCATTTGGTGGAGGTTCCGTTATGATATGGGGGTGCATCTCATTTGATTGTAAGCTGGATCTGTTGCCTGTACCTGGAACACTAAATGGACAAAGATATCAAGATTCCATACTGGATAGAGTTGTGGTCCCTCATTTTGTAAATCATGCACCTGGAACCCACCCTATATTCATGGATGACAACGCCGACCACATCGTGATAGAGCTGTGCATGAATACCTCCGCCAGAATGCCATCGAAGCCCTACCATGGCCAGCAAGGAGCCCTGACATGAACCCTATTGAGCATATCTGGGACATTCTGGGAAACATGGTGAGAAGGAGGGATCCTCCTGTGCAGAACCTACAGGAATTAACAGACGCACTCCATCTTGAATGGCAACGAATACCACAATGGCGTATCAGTCGGTTGGTGACCAGCATGAGACGTCGTGTCCAGGCCGTCATCCAGGCACAAGGTGGATATACCCGGTATTAATAATAACAGTCTCAAACTCGTGCACAGATTTTAAACTTCGTTTTCAGACACCATTAATGACAATCTAGCCACGTGTGTCAACTGTAAGGCAATAGTTGTCAGTTGTGTCAACGTAACCATATTCAGGCCTCGTTTTCAAGTTCAAACAAAAACATACAGTGTTTCCCCACCATCATAATAAGCATTCCTCTAGTTGCATTATTACCTCTTGCACTAACATGGATGGGTACATAAATGTTTATGTTATTGCTTTCTTCATAGCACATGAATATACCCTCGCATGTGCGTAAAAATAGGGTGGTGCTTAACTTTTGCACAGGTGTATATATTAAAGTTCAGCATATACATCTCATGGAATACTGTGGTTTAGTATGTCCACATCGCAGGCTGGGTCGCTTTAATAGTTCTGGATATTAATTGGGCTATTGTCCTCGGTCCACTATACTCCTAGAATTGTCACGCTTGATTTCATATGATTCAGCTGGCCATGATTAGGAACATTCTAATTTATGCTGGACAAAATCAATAATATATAATTTCACACAGAATTTCCTGTACCTGGCCTAATAGCACCATTACAGCAGCTGTGTACAACAACGCGCCCAGTTAGTGCAAGAATGGCAAGATATTCGCGGGAACTTTAATCCAGCCATTGAGCTGGAGTCGGGGAGGGTGGCGTGGGGTGGGGTTGGGTGGGGTGGGGCGGGGGAGAACTCACAACTCGTGTTCGGGTCCAGTCTCCGCCCGTAAACATCTGGGATGGAGAGACGTGCTAGGAGGTAGATAGATAGACATATAGATAAGGTATTCACAATAAGTCTTAGGCCCCTGAGTGTACATTATACAACATACATGCTTGGCGGATACCTTAGATTAACTTAAATTAAATTAAATAAGTGGTCAAATTATGTAAGCACAAGTAGAAAATTTCTCCTAACAGAATCAGTACTTTGGTTGTATTTCAATGACAAAATGAAACTATATACTGTGCACGACTGTGCGGATAATGGAGAGATCCGATCTGTCACCCAAGTATGTGACGTCATAAAATATTCAAAATGACGTAATGCTCTGTCGTTAATGTACGAATTGCATGTCTTTGGCGGATCTACAATTTACTAAACATTATGTTAAGCATTTTGAGATTAACTTGACGGGCGCTGTTACTGCCTACGCAGCAACGGCGCTATGTCAACTTACTCCCAGCATGCTGAAACAGCTCATCTGTGTAATTACCGTGAAATTAGATTCTAGGAATTTAAGTTAAGATCGATTCCAACACGTCGTATTTACATTATGTTTACCACCTTACAGAAAAAATGTATTATTAAGAGCTAAGCTTGGACATATCGTCCAATACTGATCTAAACGTCAAGTGCATTCATACAAGTATTGCTATGCAGGGATCCCATCTCTTACTTAAAATATCTGACATCATAATCTAGTACGTCACATGCTCGGTGGCGTCATAATCCGATTGACGTAAACGTGGAATATATTGATTCTAGAAATTCCGGTTTCACATCGTTGGATCGATTTCAACACGCCTACAAAATGGAAAACACTTAGCTAAAATGGATGAGCATAGCTTAAATGGACCCCTCCCTTAGGTTTGCCAAATCCTAATAAAAGCCCTTACATAATCTTTCCTTGACTCTGGAGGAAATGCTTATTCTGTGAGTTCATTACGCTTTGAGAAAGCCGCATGTATAAAAGAAGCAAGTTTTCTTTAAAAACTATACCGTTTGTTGAATTTAGAAGTTGCCTTAGCTTATAAATACTTGGGTGCTTCCAGTAATACTGTTTGATTCAGAATACACGGGCCATACAATTATGGGATGGTACTCATCTTCGATGTCATCATAGAAATGGCATTTTCTCTCATTGAATGATATCGGCATAGGCTTGTGAGAGACTGAACGACACCGAAGTTTTATTATAGAACGCAGTAGCGAGCCCACCAGAGATCAAAGCTGAAGACGAGACAGTATTGGCTTCAAAACGCTCAATCTTCTAGTCTCGCAGCATTCTGAGCGCCATATTACTCACCTTTAACCCTCATATCGACCAAAACGGCTTCAACACTGGTCTTGAAAATGTCAATTTGCAGACCAAGAGAAGCCTAATTTACCACTGGAATGGCTGGCTCAATAACCGAGCCAGTCATTCCAGTAGTAAACTTTCAAAAATCGGCTTCTCTTGGTCTGAAAATGGATATTTTCTATGAGAAAATTGAAATTTTCTTGAACAAATTCGAGGGATAAAGGGTTAAAGATCTCAGATGAAGACCTTATGAATAATCCCGTATCAATATATTAAATCTTATGTTTGACGCCTTCATCATTGCATTGTTGATAATCTATCATTTTCCTTCTTAACCCGTTGAGTCATAGCGTCTCAAAATCTCAAGTTCAATACAGCAATGTAGCGAGCCAAATTGTTACATATTGTTGAACTAACCCTTCCATAAAAATTTTGTCCCGATAATAAAATTCTTTAATAGTTAAATAACATTTTGCAGAGCAAGAGAAGACTATTTTTGATAATTCACCACTGGAATCACTGGCTCAGTTATCGACCCAGTTATTCTAGTTGTAAATTTAAAAAATAGCCTCCCATTTACCTGCAAATGAACATTCCTAAATGCCACTACAGAGGCTTGTTATGGCTAGCATGACATGATAAAATAACTTATTTCATGCGCTTGTCATTATATCTGTTGAAAGAATACACTGCTTAATAGTTTGGAAAAAAATCTCAAACACCGTATAGTAGCATGAACAATATATCATGGATCACGATGCATGACTATGATAGTATGCACACACATACTACATAGAAAATACATGATTTTTTAACATATTCAGAAGAGAAATGAATTTAGTTCTCTTTTGTTAAGTGTTGGAATCAACAGCATGTTGCATTGTCAAGTCCCCCCTGATCCTATAGTATCGTGACCTCATAGTGCAAAGACTGAGTGATATGCCAATGTGCGTTCGTCACAGATTTCGTGATCAAGGCAATGAAATTGATATTCAAAGGGCCTGAATGCGGAAAATGCCATCTATAAGTTACCTAAATAATGCAGACTCAGATGAAAGCGCACCATGTGTAGACTTATTACAGACATCAATGGCAAGTAACCTTTGCAATACAGATGACCAGATAGGTTCTGTTGTAAGGCATTTTTTCACCAACATGGTTTAGCCTAGTTCGACTGTATGCAGCTGCTCATGCTTGTCTCTTAACGTCAGCATCTACGCTATTGATTATCTAATAAGATCGCGTTGTCATTGCAGGAACGCTACTGTTGTTGATAAATAAAATTCAATGACACAAATTGGTAGCTATGCTATTAATGCCATTAGTGATACGATAGCTGATACATCTAACAGACTTTGCTAATATATGTCTTGAAGCATTGTTAAAGCTTAAAGTATATTAAATTGTCTGCAGAAATTTCAAGCGGTTGAATACATATTTATCTCCGTAGAATATAGTACGCTCCCAGATTTCTCTGGTCGGATAATATTTTTAAAAACCCGAAACATTACTGTATAATGGACCATTCCACGTGTATCCATCGATCATCTGACGTCGTACGACGTCATCATTATCTAAGTGACGTGTATGCTGGCGTTACAATCATGACGTCATGGGTTATACCGAATAGTCCATCTCTAACGCTTAATAATCTGACACGTTGTACGAATGTATGTCTTTGCTATTTAATATAAATGCTGTTGATTATTTTGAAATTAATTTGACTGGGCGCTGATGCTGCAATACAGCGCCCAGTCAAATTAATTACAAAATGTTCAACAGATGACATAGTATGGTTTTCTGGAATCGATTGATCGCAACACGGACGTGGTGTGGGTGGAGCTTAGATTAAGATGGGCGGGGCAGAACTAAAATTGGAAATGTCCACTCTAATGAACATAGGCGAATTTTAAAGCGACGCCAACCTCATCTCAAATGTTATACTGCACCGATAGATTATGGTTTATATATTCCAGATCATTCATATCCTGTCACACTCCCGTTTCTGTATCACAATTATCTGCTTTGTAATATCGCGTAAATGTTGAACAGTGATCGCCACCATTTTGTCTCCTCAAGCGATAGTGCCTGATGTCATGTAAGTGCCAATGCATTACATTCTTTATTATGCAATACTCATCTCGTTGAATATTTTGAAAATAATTTGACTGGAAGTTGTTGCTGCCTATGGCAGCAACAACTTTCAGTCAAATTAGTTTCAAAATATTTAACTGATTACCAGTATGATTGCTTTTATACCACATTGCCAAGCTATAGCTGGCGCCCCTATGACTGAACTATATCCTGAGACAGGCACGCTAGGCTGTTTTTGATTGGTTGAAAAGTAAATCATGACAGCCATCAGAGGCTGTAGAAATGTAGCAACGTTTGGCTACTAATGCCTGAATATCTTTCTTTAGCGTCATGATGAAAAGCGTATCATTACCTGCATAGTTTATTACTGGCATATTAGATCACCTGAATAGCTATCAAGAGTTCAAATTAGTTGCCATTTAAAAACGTTTAGACAGCGTGGACATTATAGACAACATGCTGGCGCCACAGGTTCGACAATCCAAGTCGCGCAAATATCTCTTGAAAACACTATCAACGCGATGACTGCAAACTGCCCAGGTTATAGGACATAACCATGCCATGCTATATCACTTATAGCGCACAAACTATCCGTCAATGAATCTCGACTGAAATTGCAAAATAATACTCTGCAATTTTTTGGGAAACTGTGGTGGATTCTGCTATCGCTTTTAATATTTTTATATTTCTTATTTGAATAGCATTGGCCATTGTGTACCCGCATACATAGTAATCGATAATTAAACGTTAATATTGGCCAACTAGAAGCATTTTGCTCACACAGTCACTCCCGCAAATAAAATGCACAATTCTCTTCGCCATAGCCTCTTAAATACCACGTTATTGTTTACCGGATATGACGGCGCAAGGAAGTTGGAAATATATCGTGTTTGCTGTATATTGTCAGGTACTTGTTAATTAGGATCAGAACAACATATGTTAATTTTTTTAATATACATAATGGACACGTTGCTTTGCCATAACACTCCTACAAGCTGTTCATATCTTTAAGAAGAGAAGTCCATGTTCATTCACGGCCAAAAACTCCAAAACATCAGCTTTTTCAAGTTGAACATTGCTTTCAAAATGGACACTTTTGACGCAATTTACAATAACTCTGATTCTACTGTGGCAATTTTTTCCAAACTTGGGTGGATGCACGCTAAAGCGAAACAGCAACAGCACTCAACACCAATGTTTCCGAAATAAACACCGGCTAAATAACAGCAGCATGATTGATAACTATATCAACGACGCATGTATTGGAATAATTTGTCCTTGTTTTTCCTGGTGTGACACGACCTCTATATTTCTGGAAGCCATGTTGCAGAAGGCACATTATTATATTGCAAAATAATAGAGATTTCCCTAGTGTTTGCATCATACATATTTCAGCAAACACTTTCAGATTTATGAGCCTAATACAATAAGTTACACCTACCGTGGATGCCAATTTCGCGTGTATCTAGTTCTTTTACGGTAATAGTATGTATATGTACGTCATATTACATTAACGTTGAGCAAATTCAGAACATAATCCATCTAATATTCGTATGTGAATTGTTGCACGCCTACGATCATTTTACATACATCTATCAATTCATAGAAATATCTGTTACGTGTGTATGGGATATATGTACTATATAATAAATGTCTGATGTGTAAAACATTCTAGTTCCTCTATGGACGCTGTGGTCAACATGTATGATACCTTTAACGTATATTGACGAGGACTTCATATTTCACACAAGGTTGAGAGTCGCTGCTGGCAAATAACAATCTAAATTTAATAATCTAAATATTTTAGACCAATAGAACCGTCCTTAATTGTTTATTTATGACATATATTAATGGCAAGTAACCCGTTCAAAAGAGAAAATCAATATGTAAAATTTTCCCCGATCTTGGGAAGGATTGTCAACAACGTGGGCGAGACGATAATGTCTAGATTGAATATAGACGTCTGCCCGAGTTTGTCTGATAACATCAGCGCTGTCCGCATGATATTAGTTATCTAGTAAGCTCGCATTGTCATTTCATTTGCTATTAAATATACTCGAAGAACGACAAGATATCGCGTGTCAATACCATAATGGGTTCATATTCCAAGTGGACAGTTCTTGTTTAGTCAAGTATTGTTATTCTCCTCAAAAGAGTATGATACACTCAAGGATAAGAAAAGAAAAGTGGATTTACCATGAGCAAAAGATTGATATTCAAAGGTAGTCATTGCGCATATACACTAGGCTATTACAGTACTACTCTAAGGCTTGTCGTACATATAACAGCTAACTGGTCAACTAGTCGCTAACCAGTTGTGTATAAGTGTACGACTGTCTGTCCAACTCATCACTGTCTGTCCAACTCATCGCTCTAACGAGTTGTATATGAGCGTGCATAACGACCTTTAATCTGCAATTTGGGGAACTGCCTAAGTTTAACCAGCGGAGGTTACGCATATTTGCCGGAACATGATATGCAATGAATTGATCTGATCTGTTACTAAAGTGTGTACTCAATTTGGGCTGACGTCATAATCAAAATGTGCAATGGATGGCGTATCTAGCTCCGTCATGAACATTTAATTGTCTGTCAAGTGTAGGAATTGCGAACTGAATCATACCATTCATTGTACGAATTGTATCTCTATACTAGTTAATACACGTTTCTGTTACATATTTTGAAACTAATTTGATTGAGCACTGTTGCTGCCAACAGCTCCCCGCCAAACTAGTTTCAGCAGATTCACCAGATTACCTGTACGGTTATCTGGTAATTGACATTCAGGGATTGCAGGATAAATCCCAACACGGGTAAAGCGTGTGTGGAGCTTATTTGGGCATGGTATAGATGATACTGAATTCACCGATTGGATATGGCGATCCATACTTGAGTGACTGATCTATATGCCTGCAGGGACCTGGCGATTCCAGAAGGGGATTCGGGAAAACAAAGATGAAACGACAACCTCTGAGCATTAACATATTTATTTCAGGAAATTAATTACGCATGACTGTCACACGTCTGATAAAGGCTGATAATCTCTAGATATCCTCAGTGACAGATATTGTGTAGCCTTCCGAATTCTCCTCGAGAACAGTACATCTAAGGACAAGCCTGAGGGGATTGCAGTTGTTACGGAGAACTTGATGTAGACGACCGCTGCATCACCGAGAGAGAATTCACAACTTTTTTTATTGAAGTGCATGATTAATGAAAAGAACTGGAGAGTAGAATTTACCAAATTCTATTGAATCGATAATGTGGCACGAACAATTATCTGTTGCAAACACACTCTGTATTCAACTCGTAGTACTTCAGCAAATCAACAAAAACCCAAGCCCTGATAACTCGTCGACAGAGGCCATAAAGCCTATTGAAAAATCAATAGTGTACACAAGCAACACACACGTTCTATAAAAACTACTTTTTAAAAAACCCCATTTGTTATCATCGTTATTGGTTCAAGAGTATTTAGGCATTCAACATGTTCAACAGAAAATGATTACACATTTCTTTAATCCATTTCCTCACTCAATCATATAACGCCATAATTAACTACGTGTATACTGACGTCATACTCATTACGTCATAAATTATTCTATTTGCCCATGTCTTTAAATCAAGTTGTACGGATTGTATATGCTCTTGCTATTTAAAAAAACATGCTGTTTAATATTTTAAAACTAATTTGACTGGGCGCTGGTGCTGCCATACGCAGCAACAGCACCCAGTCAAATTAGTTTCAAAATAATCAACAGCTTACCTGAATGGTATACTGGGAATTGATTGTCATGGAGTTCAGAGATCGATCGATCCCAGCACGAGCTAGTGTGTGTGGAGCTTAGATTGGGATGGGCGGTGCATAGCTAAATGTGGAACAGTCCGCTATCTCCTAAGAGGCCCATTCTCCACAGTGAATGCTGTCTTTGCTCTTTGCCTTTATCTGTTGTTTAAGTTTTACTTTCGAAATATATGGCAATTCTTTCTTCGATCATGATATGATATGTGACCGCAGCAATTAATTATTCATATTATATGTGAACTATTATGATTACTGTATTCTGCTGCTGTAGTAGCAGAAACATCATACAGCTGCACTCATTCCTTCTTCGCTTTTGCATTGTTGCGTTGTATAAATGTAGCGTTTTAATCAATAGACATCTTTAATCCACGAATCCATAGCGTCCAAAAGGACTAGAAAGCTATATTCCCCGCGATGCAGCGTGCAGCAATGTCAGCAGTACTAATTTGACTGGGTGCTGTTGCTGCCTATGGCATATAGTATAGTCAACATCATATTTATTAAATAGTAAAGACATACACTTCGTACAGCAGCGCATAGTCCGTTTTCAACTATGCGTTCGTGACGTACTTATCTACGCCATTCATGACGTCATTGATTGTGATGTCATTTTATACGTCATTTAGTCGATTATGACGTACTACAAAGGATATATTAGGGGTGGGCATTTGGAGCAATATCAGTACACGTGTATGTGTGTACGTATGTATGATTCATGTATTCTGCGGCTGTAGTAGTAGAAACATCCTACAGCTGCAATCAGTCCTTCTTCGCTTTTGCTCAATGTGTCTTGTCCTCAGCTAAAATCCTTAGCTTCCTCAGGTCCATTCTTGACTTGAGTGTACCTAATCCTGCTTTCTTGATGTCACACCCTCGTAGCACGCTTAGCAGATGTATGCAATGACGATCTCTCATGGTTCTGTATTTACTGGCTCCGAGTAGGGCGAATTCCAAGGCTCTCTGTGTTGATGTGTCTTCTGGTATCCTTAGCACATGGCCATACATGGACCATCTTTGCTGGGCGACATTTACAGACAGCGGCGGCGTATTACACATCATGTATAGTGCACCGTTGGAAATTATACTCTCTGGCCATCGGTATCACGTGATGGTGCATAGGTGTTTGCGGTGGCAGGCATCAAGTTTGTCTAGAGCTGCCTTTGGAGCTGCCGAGCTGTTACAGTTATACATGATCAAGGATACGCAGGTTGCATTTTCTAAACGTAGTCTTTTTACCAAGGGCATCTTTGATCTACGAATCTATAGCTTCCAGAAGGACTGGAAAGCTATGTTCCCCATGATGCAGCGTACAGCAATGTCAGCAGTATTGCAAAGCAGTGAGCCCACGATTGTACTTTTCTTCCATGGTTCGTCGCCACGAAATGGATTGGCATTTTCTTTAGTTTCATGCTTTGTAAATAGGTATGTGTTGTTGAATTCTGTTTGGATTCATTCATAAAGAGATTCTGAATTTTCACTTTGCTTGCAGCTCTTGGGAGAAGTTCGTCAAGGGCATACCCAGTATTGGCACTGGGGTAGTGGGGGTGGGGGTGGCGGTGGTTTTGTGTGACTCTCCCGTACGGATTTCAATGCAGCAGCAAGGAACACGTGAAAAGCATCGGAGAAAGACCATCTCCTTGTGGGGAGCCGATTAATGTCTCAAACTCTACATACTTCAGTGACTTGAATCGTACTCTCAGCTTGGTGTCTGCAAGCAGTTGTCTCACTAGATGTAGTTCATCTTCCTTGCAACTGGCCTGGCGTAGTACATCTAGGATCTTTAAGCGGTTAATTGTGTCGAAGGCTCGTGACATGCCAATTCCGATTGTGTGGGAATCCCAGTGTTTGGACATGACTACCAGCACAAGCATGCATTGAGTCCATACAATGTCTGCCCAGCTGCGTCCACGTTTTAAGCCACTTTGACATGCTCTGGTGATGTCATCGATCTTGTCTCGGATGCGGCAAAGACTAACATTGGATAGGATTTTCCGTATGCTGTTGAGGAGCCCAACGGGTTGCAGATTGGCTGACGTGGCGGGGCAGGTGGCTTCTTGGGCTTGGGTAGTGCGATACGGGTGCCTTGGCCTACAGCTTCGATGGGAAGGTTGTGCATAAAAGATGAATTAATTAAGCGGCTGATCGGTTTTGAGATAATGTCACTTGCATGTTGGAATAGTCCATTGCTCATTCCATCAGGTCCAGATGCACGTCCATCCTTCAGGGCGTTAAGTGTATTCCCAACCTCTGCTGTTTTAATTGGTGTTAGTAATGGCCTTGGGTCTCCTGAAAATGAGTGCAAGGTCTCATTGTCTTGTTCAGTGAACTGTTCCTTAAACCATTCTCGAATCGCCTCAGCTTTGCCCTGATCAGTCCCGATAAAATGTCCGTCAGAGTTGTGTACACTGAGTGGTGGTGTGTTGTTAGTAACTCTCAGAGATCGGGCTGCCCGAAACATTTTTTAGGCATTGGCTAATGTGGTGTAGCATGTTACTGCGCTCCCGGCATAGCATGGTACGGTCTTCACTTTAGCCACTTTGATAGATGCGCAGCCATAACGCAGTTTTACTACTAGAGGGTCGTCAGTATACCTAGTTCGGTTGTTTTTAAAAACACATATGGTCCGGCTAGCTGATGATTCCGTAGATTTCAGTATTTTGGTTAGAGCATCGTTTGGATCTGAGCTGACGTCGATGTTAGCTATCTACTCTCCGATGGCATTTTTGGATGGCATTTGAGTGTCAGTGTTGCTGATAAGCTTGGACAGGTTTGGCGTTTGTACATTAGGTAGAGATTGTTCATTTGAAGGCGTGTAATGAGTGGTTTATGATCAAAATTGAGGTCTGTGCCTACATAGAAACGAGCATTCTGAAGTAAGGGGGGGGGGGTGTTACTTCTCTTTCGCATAGTATGAACTCTATTTGGCTGAAGACAGCTGTTGTAGCATTATACCTATTTGGGACTTTGCGATCAGCAATGTGTCCGGTCAATATTATCCGATCATGTGACCTATAGCTACGTGCAATATCGGCAGGCATGCCGGAACTGAACCCAAGTGCCCTGGCCACGAATGTTCTCGGGAAAATTACCTGTCCAAACATAGATGTGGTCTCTAACATATGTGTGTTTTATATAATCTCGTAATAATATAGTAGGTGTTAGAGATATGAACTTGATTGCGGACTTAGAATTCTTGCATGGACACAAATGATGTGTGTCTATACGAATGCATGTTTATTATGGTCTGCTGCATTAGCTATATAGATATGTTTTATATGTGTATGCCCCTAGTTTGATTTTACATTATGTAATGCCATTGGGCTATACATAATTTGTTATATCCTCTTTGCCATATAGCTAAGCCAGGGCCGTCTTATGGGTACTTTGGGTCCGTGGCGAAAGACTGTGAAGGTCCACCACCCCCTCCCCATCCCACCTCCACGACGGGACAGTCACTAAAAGAATTGGTCTAGCGGGTGTTTTCCGGACGTCTTTGAAATCTAGAATCTCTCACATGGCATTTCCTCATCTCATGCCTTTCCAGAAGTAAATATTAACCCTCGATTGAGTGTTATATTCTACAGTTTTACAATTTAATATTTTCCAAAGAGCTGGGCCAGGGGTGAGGCCATACGGTAAAATACAGTAAAGCATTTGCTCAAGGCATTAAGCATCTGTTAAGCTTAACTAATCAGACTCTGAGCAAATGCTTTACTATTATCAGAGCACGAATAGGGGGGAAATACACACACCTATGGCAACATTTCTTATGTACTGGTACAGTAGTACATTGGTTAATTTTGTCATTTCGATCAACACTTTTACATCTGACTTCTCGTAAGTATATTACGTTAGTTGTTAAAGTTTTGAAACATTAGTTTCATGTTTTGCTGCATGCGCGTAGTGGGCCCCTTGGTGTAAATAGGCACGGGGCAAGTGCCCCTTTTGCCCAGTGGATAAGACGGCCCTGCTGCTAAGCATGCTGCGAGGTGACATCAGGAAAGCAGGACTAGGTACACTCAAGTCGAGAATAGACCTGAGGAAGCTAAGGAGTTCGGCCGAGGACAGGATCTAGTGGGCAAAAGCGAAGAAGAACTGATTGCAGCAGCTGTAGGATGTTTCTACTACTACAGCCGCGGAATACTGTAGTTCGATGTAGCTATCATCATTTACCTAAATCTTGGAAATAAGTCACATCTATATTTTCTGATACTTATATTGCCCTTATACTATTGTGGATCAACGTATTAAAAAACGGGTATTCATATTGTCTGATATTTTGGAACCACACATTCGATGCCGAATCCCTGTCTCGAAATACAAATTATGTTTTTATTTCCCAGAGTGAAGTGCGAAAGATACCGTGTTGCAAATGTCACGGAGGCCTGTACACCCCGTACAAAACAGTTGAACAAAGTAATGTACATATTCATCACGGTACAAGAATATTGACTCGAAAACAAAATGTGAGAATTGTGTTAGTTACTGTAATCAATATTCCGATTTGAAATCGATTTATTCATAGAATTGATATTAGTATCAATGCACCTTTCCAGAGAAACGATGCCATATGACGTCATACTCGGCTAAGCGGTGTGTAGGATGACGTCATAATCGTCACGTCATAAATGATTATATTAGGCCCGTCTTTAACTCTTAATAGTCCGGCACGTTGAAGGAATTGTATGTCTCTACTATTTAATAAACAAGTTGTTGAATATTTTGAAACTAATTTAATCATAGGCAGCAACAGCACCCAGTTATATTTTCAGAATATGCAACAGCTTATCTGTATAGTTTTCTGGAAACTGATAGTCAGGGAATTCAGAGATCGATCGATCCCAACACGAGCCAAGAGTGGGTGGAGCTTAACTAGAGATGGGCGGGGCATAGCTAAAAATGGAAAGTTCCATTAATGTCTAGTTAAAATTACACATTCAGCCATCAAATCACAGTTACGTATCGAATTCTGAAGATAATGTTTTGAATAATTGTGAGGTAATTTAATCACGAAAGCCAAGATGTATTAGAGATCATTTTGTTGAGACGTTATGCTTTATCATACTCCCGATGTTCACGAGTGAGGTGTGGGTGGAGATTAGATGGAAATGGGCGGGGCATGGATACAACTGGAAAGGCCCATTATTTCTGACATGAATGAGTAATTAAACACGATTAACATACATCTATTTGATGTTATCTTTCATCTGTAATCTATGGGGTATAAATAATGTTTTTAATTGTCTGATAGGTATCCCTCCATTGTACAGTGTGTTGGAAATATTAGCTATATACAATATCGCGCCACATTTCAATGACAATATGTTTGATACTTAACTTCATCTTTGGGCTACAAGACTCCACATCGGGGATCATTTGGGTCAAGTACAAACACACATCGTTAGAGATGTTGAACAAGGTGACATTTTTTTTTTGCAAGTTTTTGAATGTATGTATGATTAATGTATTCTGCAGCTATATTAGTAGAATCATCCTAGAGCCGCTATCAGTCCTTCGAATTTTGACATCTTGTCTTGCACTCAGCCACGAACTTTAGCGTACTCAGGCCCATTCTTGATCTGAGTGTACAGACTCCTGTTTTCCTGAGGTCACCTCGCAGAATGTTTACCATATTTATGAAATGACGTCCTCTACTGGCTTTATATTTGCTGGCTCCAAGTAGGGCGCATGTCAAGGCGCTGTGTGCTGGTGTACCATCTAGTATCTTTAGCAAATGGCCAAACATGACCCATCTTTGCTGAGCAACATTTACGGAGAGCAACAATGTATTATACATCTTGTCTAATGTGCATAGTCGGAAATTATGCTGTCTGGCTATCGGTGACCAGTGGTGGTGCGGCGGTGTTTACGGTGGCAGGTATCAAGGTTATCTAGTGCGGCCATTAGAGATGCCCACCTGTTACAGCTATGCAGCATCATACAAAAGACGGCTACGCTGTATAAACGTAGTCGTTTTGTCAAGGACATCTTTGATCTTCAAATGCATAGCTTCCAGAAGAGCAGTGCACACATAATTTTACGACGGCTTCCTCCATGGTTCACTGATACGAATTGGATCCTAATTTTCTTTATTTCTATAGTTTGTCGATAGGTACATATGGGTGAATTCTGTTTTGGATTCATTCATAAAGCGATTCTCAATTTTTAGTTTGTTTGCAGCTATAACCGTCAAGTGGTTTCCCCGTCTATGATGCCCACCTTATCGGCACATTCCATCTCTAGCAGCATACCCAGTATGGACACTGGGGAGTTTGGTCTTGTGGAATTTTCCTGCACAATTGTCAATGCAACAGCAGGTTAGCAGGTGAAAAGCACAGTGGATGGTCTATCTCCGTGTGGGGGAGGCGATTGATGTCTCAAATTCTGCAGACGTCAATGGCTTGCCCAGTACTGGTGTCATGGTGTCTGCAAGCAGTAGTCTTACTAGTCGCAGCTCATCTTCATTACAACTGGTATGGTGCAGCACATCTAGGATGATTGAGCGTTTAACGATTTGGAATGTTATTCATAATAGCAGTATAACATCACGACGTCATATTAATCTACGATATGCCACCATCATGTTATAGAATGGTATGGAATTCCCTTGTCAGAAACGTTCAGCCAATGGCAGGTATTGTCACAACAGGCGTCATAATAATGGCATCGCACAGAATTCCATTGTCATAAATTGTTTACCCATCCATCGTATGACGTCATAGTCAAGTACGTGACATGCAGAATGACATCATAATCAATGACGTCATGAATAACGTAGATAATTCAGATACAACCGTATAATTGCTGACGGCTAGGCGTTGTTGTACGAATTGTATGGATTTTCTATTTAATACACATGTTGCCATAGGCAGCAACAGCACCAATCACATTAGTTTCAAAATACTCAACATCTTACCTGTATAGTTTTCTGGAAATTGATAGTCAGGGTGTTCATAGATCAATCGATCCCAACAGTTTGCTTGCAGCTATTAATAGGGAATAGTTCGCCAAGTGGTTTCCTCGTCTATGATGTCCACATCATCGGCACATTCCATCTCCAGCAGCATACCCAGTAGGTCTCCAGTCTAGATTCCTGGGAAGTCATCAACATACGATCATCTTTCCATCTCTTTCGGAAAACATTGGACAAGTGTCACGTCAGCATGTCGGAGTTGTTCCTCGCAGAGAAGTTCATACGGCTTAATATAAGCTGTATAATACACTATGCGAAAATAACTCTCCTTTATTATGGAGACTTTCACCGAAGCATGAGGATATGCCTCGCGCGGGCCTCCGTCTATATATGCCCGTCCAACCACAGTTGGGTAACACAAAAGTCTATCGAGGCGTGCATGCATGACTTATATATGTGACGTGTACGCTGTTTTACTGGTCATGTCGAAACTAATTTAAGCAAGCTAGATGCCGCTGTAGATAGGGTCCCTTGGGAAGGATACTATCAAATGTTTTGAACACATATATTAGTGCCACAGAGGCCTATCGCCCTAGCCCACAGCTTTAAACAGGTTTCGTCTGCTTGCCCAAGAATTTCTCTGACCTCCCGTAGAACTTGACCGGTGAGCAGGTTGCACTTTTTCGGCGCTACTATAATAAGAGTTTATATACCACTTTTAGTCGTGGCATGGACAAGAAGTGGCGAGATATAATAGTGGCAATAGGATGGCAATGCTGAGTACGAGTCCCGATATGAGATGTGATTTTGCGCACGTGCCGTACAGAAGATACTGGGGTACTTTTTGGCTAAGCTACAGAACTGCTTCTGCCGATTTATACAATTAAGTTTTTTACCCAAGTTTAAGCTGCAAAATTAGTTTCAGAATGGTAACAAGTATCTTCGACAATGAGTTACTGGTAGAACCACGTTATAGAGAATGTTTATAGGCTTGCAACGTGTGCTGGGTAGCTCTGTAACATTGGTCTGTACTGGACGATATCTCGACTGATATTTATGGAATTATTGGTTTGGTTGGCGTCTATCGAGACCCTGATTCTAGATCCCATTCACGCTATTCTAGGCTGGTTTTATTTCAGTCTATTACTTACTTCCCCAGCTTTTACACTGATACCCATTTGTACTCCTGGGTGGCGAGAGGAAACGATGGGTGAAGGAGATCACCTATGTTTTCAGCGATCGTCGGTTAGCCGAACAGAGACGCAATCCCGGGGTCGCCGGTTTCAGAGCTCTGCTCGTTACCGCCTGAGCTACCGCCTCCAGTCGAACTACAAGTATGTGTGTAAATAAACTGATAATATGTTGCTTTTCGAAATTGATTATTTATCTCAATTAGACAAGCTCTAAGAATACTGTATTTTGAACATAACATCGACATATGTCTAGATACAGAAATTGTGCATAGGTAATACTTTGCTAATAAGTAATTGTGATAAATGATTTATTTACTTTAAGCCAAAACAGCGAGGATTATGCGCAACATGGTCTGCCAAATCATCTTAACATGAACAATATTACGCAGAGACCGTAAAGTTATCCAATCACGGTACGCCGATTCGACACCTATCTAATCGACGGAATCTACTTTTAGCTATACCCCACACATTTCTAGCTAAGCTCCGCTCATGATTTGTGCATGTTGGGCTCGATTTATATACTTTGTATCCTGACTTTTTAGAAAACCAATTTCATAGTAACTATGAAGCTATCATATGAATATTTTGAAATTAATTTAACTAGGGGCTGTTGCTGTTATGGCAACAGCAGCGCCCAGTCAAATTTGTTTCAAAATATTCAACAGAATGTGTATTAAAAAATAAAGACATGCAATTAGTGCAACTAGCAGCCTAGTTCAGGTACATGACGGAGTATGTCTGTCAATTGTGATTGTAGCTCGCGGGTTAGTGTCGGGGCCTTCCGGTGTATCATGTCGACACGCCGCGCCGCAAGTTCACGACGAATGATGACGCTGGTTAGCATCCGGTCTCGGGGGGTGACGGACCATGTGCGAGACTGCCCTGCTGGTAACAAAAACCGGCTCCTAAGGCCGGTGGAACTCAATCCTATGTGATTCTTAGTATGCTGAATTAGTTGTTGCCGCGTTATTTATGCGAGCCTTCTGCTTCGCTTACTTAGCTTTTAGTTTACTGAAGACAGCGCTCATACATGTTACTTAGTAAGATCTCCGAAATGGATAAGAATCCGGACATTTCACTCCGTAACCACATACAAAGTTACAGGACATAGGTTACTTTTCACGAAAGCAATATTAGACAATTGTCCTATCGTTATGGTGGGGGTAAGAGAGACGAATACCAACCGTAAATGTCCTTCCTGTAAGGGCATGGCAGATCGAAATATCATGTCCAGACATTTTTATGGAATTCGGTGGGGATACGCATCTCACCCGCCACCGGGTCCTATGGAACTAACCGTTTAACCTGTCATTAGGTTTATATACAAGTTGCCCAGTTTTGCACTGCGGTGCGGGAGGATTGTTCATCAAATAAAATAATAATTAAGATATGTTTTCGCAGTGCTTTCCTACATTGGCAAAAGTGCTAAGTATCCAAAGATACGGAGGGAATGTGTGGGATTCCACACACTGCCCATCACCGCTCGGAAACCCCAACAGTTTCCCAGGGTCTGATCAGCCCATGGTGCGGATAGGGACATCCAAACAATTAATAAGCCACAAGGAGCATAAAGAGAGACAAAATCTTAGAGTTATGAGTCTTACCAGAGTGCGGGGCCAGATTATCGCACTGCTGGAAGAGAAGAGTATACTACAGAGTTTGTAATGAAGAAAGTGTCTCTAATCATTTCACACCTATCCTATCCATCTGAATAGAAAAAGTTTAGTCGGTAGCATGCCAGGCTAAACATAGTTATAGCATGGACAGCGAGTTCAGAAAAAAATTGTTGGTGGCGGGAGAAGGTGCTGCATATATAAGTGTTGCTGTCTAGTGTTTCCTACGTGCACTGCAGTCCTATATTTTATATAAATGAACAAAACATATGAACTGATGGCCACTGGCCATATATATATATATATATATATATAAATAAACTAACCAGAACAATTAATGCAATGTAATATGATCAGAATTATATATTTTTGCACAGGTTAACGATCCTACTACGGTGTGGTTAGTAAAACACCTTACAGAAAATGAGAATAACTATAAACAAACACAGAAATTATAACTAGCGGTCCTAAGACTGTTACTATACCTTTTAGACATTGGGACCGTTCTTACGGATACAATATAATTAGAGAAGTATATATAGCGAAATAATTAAAATGTGAAGTATAGTTACTTGAATACTCGGTAGTCATTCTTAAGTTAGGCTACCGTGTTACTGAAATTGATACGTCATTCCATAGTTGACATGCGTTGATGCATTCTCAGGAAACTAGAAAGTCCCCGCAGGTCGGTTCCCGCAAGTTGGTTTCCGCAAACAGGATTCCCGCAAGAACACTCATGGAGGGAGTACATCGCTCAGAACTGTAAGGCTAATAGGATGTCTAACGAGCAGTCAGCAAAAGATACGATAGTACTACTGCTGTGAAGAAAGTTCCCGTACACCGATGGCATGGATGGAAGTTGTAAACAACCCGATCACAAGCGGGCGGGGGGGGGGGTGTTGTCAGATGCGATACAAAACAAAGCTTAACGGTGCTGGGTACGTCAGCCAGCTCTGAAGATGCACCGGACAGAGTTTACTTGCTGCGGTCGAAAGTCAGAAGAACCTACACGATATTAGTGCGGTGACAGTTGAAATACCACTTTTAGGCGTGGCCGGCAGATCCGGCTAGTCATCCATCAAAGAACATCCTGCCTCTACATCTGTAGACGCACATATTCAGGCCGTAAAGGCCTCACCACAAATTTGTGTTCCGAAGTAGATGTTGATATTCAGTAATCAGCAAGTTCCAAATTGCTCCCGTAGGTAGGGAGTTTACAAAATTGTTCTTACTGCGGTTGGTTGGCTACTGCTAGCTACGGGAGAAGAACAGAAACTGAAGTCATATGCGTAATATCTGTCAATCGCAGCTAGTACAGGTCCAACATGTTCGGCCCCTGGCCGAGGATGCTCTGGATTTCTGGATCGCATCTCCTTTTATACTCCTCGTGACGTCACAGGCGCAGGCTCCAACCAATCATCGTTCGGGCAACAGCCAATCAGCGCGTAGCTAATAATAGCCCAGTCGAATGTTCTAGAACATTCTAGAAGTTCTGCGTCCACGTGGTTATGACGTCACGCAATATTTTGAAGATAATCAAGACAGGTTTTCCGTGGATAACTCAGCCATCCCTTAATCGATTTTGACATGGTTTACAGATTTAAAAAGCCCGTCGAATTCTGGTTTTGATTACTGACATATTTAACGGAAATAGGTAATCAAAAAGCGTCATCCTATCAAAAATATAGCATCTAAGCGCGCGCATGCGCTTTATGTGCTTTAACGAAGTTAGTCGCTTTCACAACACGATCTCTCTCATAGGCCCATATACGCTTATGGCTCTACCCAGGTGGGCGTGTCCAGGGAACGAATCTATGACGGGCGGCGCGTACTCAGCACCACATAGCACATAGAGGTGCCAATAGGAGGGGGGAGGCATACTTTTAGTTTTCAATTTTTGACCTGGAATTATTTTTCCAAGCCTTTTAATTTTTTGCTTTGTTTTATTAATATTACGGTGCGTGCTGTAACTTTATTTAGTAAATGATTCTAAACAATAGCTCGCATGGGTGTTCTCTCCGAGTGCGGATAATCATTATCTCTGCAGAAAACACCCATGCTCCAACGTACCACAATTTTAAGTTTAAATATAATAATATATAATATATATATGTATACATATAAGATCCATGTAACATACCCTTACGGGGTATTTAGTCAATTACTCCCGAATTACTTGCGCACCCTGGGTAAATAAAGGGGTACGGAACACGTATCTCTTATTATTAAGCTCTCGCTGATCCCATAGTCGTCCTGACATCTAAGACAGGAAGAAAAATAATAAGAAAATATAATATAATAATAACTTAACAGTTAGTTTACCAGGCAGCCCCGGCGTAGCTGAGACCGAATGACGGGATTATGACATTATTGCACTGCAGGATGTTGTATTCTTTACGTCGCACACGACGTTCTTACAACATCGGAGTCCGCAGTGCTCATTTCGTGTGGGACACAGCCGGGCACTGGAGTGCGCAGCTGTGTCGGCTAACCATGGTCATCCTAGGGACGGGATTCAATTGATCTAACATATATAAAAAGAAGAAAAGTATTAAAAAAATAAAGTAATAATTAATACATTTCCACGAATCGCACTATTGATGTTTCTGCTGTATCACAAATGATCACACCTCTGCTGTGAAATCTCCCCATTGAGTCTGGGTCAGTCACGGTTGATGCACTATCATTGCTGAGATGCGTTCACTATTACTGGCACTGTCCGAAATATCTGAAGTGATGGTGGCGGAAATATGCACGTCCATAGTGTCTCTCACAGTTACTGCCGGTTTTAATATATCCATCCGTAAGGTAGCGGTGGGACTAGTGGTTGCTAATGTCATTGATGCTGTAGTGGCGGTAGTCGTCGTGGTGGCTGCTGTAGCTGTCGCGGTGATGGCGGTGAGCTGTACCATAGACTGAGGCCATGATGCGGGAGCGGATATGCCAGGAGACAACATCTTCCGAAACTTAGCATATTTTAACAGACGATTTGCGGTGACATTGGGTACGGGCTGAATGGCCTGTGTGTGGGAGATTCGTCTCTTTCCCGCGTATGGACGTTCCGGCATAGTTCCCTTTCTGATAGCTGGGACAGAACGGCTAGGAGGCCGATGGTGGATAACATGGGTCGGAGTTATACTAATCGCCGCAGGCTGCGACGGTCCTGGTCCCTCGTCTATGGTCAGTTCTGGCGGAGATGGTGACTGCGAGTAACTTGGAATGTCTATTTCCGCAGGTGTAGTGATCACTACCGAAATCGGCTGACTGGCTAACACTGCCTTAGACACTACGGGTTCGGGTGTAGTGACCACAGCCGGATGGCTAATAACTGATGCGGGTGCTGCCAGACTGGATTCTGCGGGAGACTTTCGCTTCTTACTCCGCTTCAGGACCAGTGTAGATGCAGTAACTGGTACCGGCGTAACACTTCCTGACGTGGCTGCGGGC
The DNA here is from genome assembly GCA_034401795.1 of Chaetoderma sp. LZ-2023a. Classification (NCBI taxonomy): domain Eukaryota; kingdom Metazoa; phylum Mollusca; class Caudofoveata; order Chaetodermatida; family Chaetodermatidae; genus Chaetoderma; species Chaetoderma sp. LZ-2023a. The sequence goes on from CM067365.1 coordinate 56,949,532, forward strand.
AGGATTTCACGGCTGACTGTCGGTACGTTGCTTACGGTAGCCACGGGAAGACGATGACTAACGGGATATCTACGAGTCGTGTTCTTTGTGTGGGCCATTTTCTCGGTTGGGAGAACTTTGACCTGGAACCGAGATTTGAAACGGGTGGCTAAAACGACATGATCCTCGTTCTCTTCTCCAGGAACTAATGTTACTTCTAACACACGGTGATGATATCGGAGCGCGAGTAGCGGTGTAGAGATACAGCATGTCACACAGAAGGTTGACTGGAAGAGATGATCTTTATTAACATGAAGGGTGCAGTCAGATTTTCTCGTAAAACGTTCTGGTACAGGGCCCTCCGCTAGCTAATAACGAGCTGCATAGGAACCATTTTGGAACTGGTACCGATTCTTATTCAGACGGATCCAATAACGCTAAATCTTCAAGGAGTGACATCTCGTTCCCGCATGGTAGTTGGTGGGAGAACCTTATTCAAAACCTAATGCCCTATCTTTTCATTGTATTTCCAGGCCAAGTATAATAATGAAATAATAATAAAACAGTAGAATTTGGTTTGCAACACGAAAGAAGCCTAATGCTATCTGTTCTTCCCTGGTGTCGAGTTTTGATGGGAAGACAAAGTTTCAGAGCTCGCTTCCTCCTTTTATACCATTTGGTGACGTCACAAGAGGCGGATGACCACACCTAAAAGTCTTAACAGGTGATTCGTTCATTCTTAAATGAAAGTTTCCTCTTTTTCTGACCTAGACGTCTAGGGATTAATTATTCCCGTATAAAGTGAGTACTTTTAATTATAGGAAGAATGGTTCGTTAACCCTGTCTTAATTTCGCGCATTTAACAGTCTTCGATCAACATAGAAACGTGGTACTATTTGTTCTTTGCTGGGCCTCGCCTTTTAATTAGCGTGAGACGGTTCTCCAGATTGGATGCTTATAAACTTGCCTATTTTAATTTTAGGCTGGAGCGATCGATGGGGTGTGTGGGAGACAGGTGACGTCAGCGGCAATATTCCTGACTCACCCTCGCCACTCCTCCATCACGCTGTGGTAGTCGTGTCTTTGGGCGGCTCTTGTGTTTAAAGCGTTTGATCCAATTTACTGAAAAATAGCAGTAAATTTCACGTGGCTCTAAAAAGCATGTGTTTGATCGGAAACATATATGTTGTTCATGGCGACGGCCAAAATGCTGTGCTGAGGTGTAGTCGTGTTGCATATGCGAGAGATAGAAATATATATGTTACATCAAGATCTTTAGGTCTCCTTTTTGCGCGAGTTCTTTAACATGCGTCTTGATAGGTGTCTGTAATAGGTAGTTCTCAGCCCGTATTGATTATAGACTAGAACGCAAGGAAGAGAATTTTTGAAATTCTCTCTGTAACTATACTGTCAGATTTTTGATGCCGCTTTACCGGCCCGTGCGCTAATGATTTGTAACACGGTAGAGCAGTTGTGTTCTTAATCAAAAATTTAACAGTAAAATTGTAAGTAATTTGATGTATGGTTTAAACAGATATATTCAGGCGGTAGATCAACGTTACTGATCCCGTCAAGATAGCTGTGTTTTCCGAGCGGGAGGGCTTGCCAAGCATTCTTCTCAATGGGTAGAACTAGCTCCGTCCCGGCCTAGACCAAGCACATTAATACCATTTAATAATGGTTAAATTACAGTACAACTCGAAAGTGTGTGCCACAGTTATTACAATTTACAATGCCGTCGATCAGAGATCTTGAATACAGTGTCTGTGTTTCTGACGTGTTGGTGATTTGAATCTGATACGCGTGACTGGTTATCCGTGGATGAGACTTGCGCTGTGGTGACGGTGACGTGTTTATGGCCGCCAGGTGCGGGAGTGGGGAGTGAGAGGCAGCGTGAATGTCAACTTTATCGAACCCTGAGGGCATTTCACTTTGTAATGGCCGAGCCCGTGGGCGGGACAGAGTTACTTTAGAGCGCAGATGACCTGTCGGATGCTGTCGTAACTTTGATCAATCCATTGTCGAGTTCAATTTTTCGGTAGCAAAATCCTACTTATGACTGACGACAATGTGGGCATCCTGCTCTCTTAATACTATCGACTGTTATTATATGTAAATGAAGTAGGTAGATTTAGCTGTTTCTGTACGGCGTCGGGAAAAGAGAAAAAGGGAGGATCGTTGGACAAACGTTCCTCCCGTGACGCGTACTGTAGATAGCTGTAATGCATTCCTTATATCCAAATGATCAGTTCTCTCGTAACTGGATAAGAAGGAGTGTGCAGGAGATTTGTCAGCTGTTGTGTGTTGATAATAATGCTGTTGTCGGGATGTCCGGGCTGCTGTATTATGCCGATGTTATAAGCATAGTGGGCGCATTCCAGTTTTCCACACTGGTGAACGCCACGTCTGTTGTTATTTGCGGGAGGTGTGGTCTGCGGGAGATATTATTTCTCTCGCAATTTGTGTGGGAGGAACTGTTGCGGGAATTTTTGTGTCTCTAGCGGGAATTAATTAATACCGGCAGGTGCTGCTAAATGATGTTGTTGCGGATGTTGAATGTCTCTGTTATGCTGAGTATAACTGAGTAAGTATGTGATGTACGCGCAATGATGAATTGACGTATCCAGTCTTGAAGGCAGGTGTGTTCTGTAGGTGTTGACGTTCTGTCTGTTGTGTGATGTCCTGACTACTCACGGGGGAGTATGGTAGGCCAAGTGGATGGGGTGGCCTTTGGAGAGGGGTGTGTGGTCATCTCCCGTTACATGACGGTTTGTGTCTTGTCGTAAGTTTTAGACACCGGGAAAATTCGATCCGAGAGTCTGCTGAACAGGCTGCTTCCCTGCCCACCACGGAGGGTAATGGTGGTTGATGCGGTGCGGGATGCCACCTCCTCTGTTGCAGCAGTCTCTCTCATATCTGAAGATTGACGGTCAACAGACGATGAGTGGAGTGTGAAATGGACTGGGCCGATGATGTCCGCACTTGGTGTATGGATAAGGGACGCCATTTGGATTTGGGGTGGTGGTGCGGCGACGGATAAGGGGCCCGCTTGGTTGGGAAGCGGTCTGGCGATTTCTGGGAGTGGTCGGGTACATCTTGCTGTACGGTTCTGCGGTTCTAGACACGCTAAGGCTTCATCCAGCCTCTTCACTTTCATGCTATTCACCATATGTTCCACCCCACGGGAAGCATGGCTACCGCAGTGCTCTGTGCTAACGGTGGGAATACTAATTTCCGTAGAAATATTTGTCTGGGTACTGGTGTCACGAGAAACGCCCAGTCCGAGCTCTGGTGCTGGGTCGTCACTGACATAAGGGTTAAGTCGATCGAAGTGGATGACTGAGCTCAGGCCATCCGAAGCACGGATATGGTAGGTCACGTCCGACGTCTTACTTACTACCACATAGGGGCCTTTCCACTGGTAACTCAGTTTACTTGGCACGTTTGCAGACCATCGTGAATCGTGTACCCAAACCATCCTTCCTGCTTCATACAGATCTCCATGCACCCTCCGGTCATGCCATGTCTTTTGCCGCTGGTGTGCAGTGGATAATGTTTCTCTCACTAACTCGTGGGCTTGTTCTATCCTTTGCCACAGGAGTTCAACATAGAGAGATGGTGAATTTTTCTCTCCTGGTATTTGAGGCATGACCAGATCCAGGGGTAAGGCTAATTCACGGCCTAACATTAACCGAGCAGGGGTGTAGCCTGTGCTGGAATGTACTGAAGTGCGGTAAGCCATGAATACATACGGGAGCCGTAAGTCCCAATCTCTACAATCAAGGCATGTTTCCTTAGTAAATATCTCCGCGAGAGTTCTATTGAAACTCTCTACCATCCCGTCACTCCATGGGTGGTATGGAGTTGGTCTTGCTTTGACGATATGGAACAATTTGCAGAGCTCTGATATGAGCCGGCTCTCAAAATTATTTCCTTGATCGGAGTGCAACTCATAAGGCATACCAGAGCAGCAGAACACATTGCTGGCCAAGACCTCCGCTACGGTGGATGCCTCTTGGTCCGGCAAAGCAAATGCTTCCACCAACTTCGTAAAATAATCTTGTAATACGAGGATGTATTTATTTCCATCATCCGCCATATTCAAGGGTCCGAGCACGTCGATAGCCACTCGCTCCCACGGTGCACCAACAATCTTAATTTGAGATGGTGCGATATGGTGTTGGCCAACAGCGCGTCTTTGGAATGGGATACATTTGGCAACCCATGCCTTGATACTATCACGAATCCCGATCCAGTGGAATCTCAATTTTATATGGGCAACAGTCCTTTCCATGGCCAGATGCCCGACGTTATCATGTAGTTGTTTCAATATAAGTTCACGATAACTTTCCGGGACTAACAAACGGTCATTAATATATAGAACATTACTTATTAATTGGCATTCACCGAACCGTTGGTAATAATATTTTGCCATGGTGGAAAATCGTGTTACCGATTCTTTGGGAGGATATACCCCCTCCTGGATCCACGTGTATATATCTCGTGTCTGCAGGTCTGTTGTTTGGTGGTGTGCGATTTTCTCCAGATTCCACTCTGCACACCTCAATTCGGGGAACTCTGGAGATGGCTGTGTTGACTGTGTCATGGTGGCGACTTCTTCGTGTTCATCTTCCGCGCCGGTTCTGCTGAGGGCGTCGGCATTCCCATGCAATTTGTCTGGATGGTGAACAACGTTGAAGTTATAGGCCTGCAGGGATTCCTGCCATCTCGCTACCTGGCCCTCCAGATTTTCTAAGTACCTGAGCCACCGTAGTGAGGCATGGTCTATGTGACCCAAAGGGGCCGGTGAGGTCTCTGACCTAAAGCCCCCCCCCCCGGGTACATCAGGTCATAAGACCGTACGCACCTACCCCATCCCTTCCCCACCCCAGTTAGGTCCAGGTTAGGCCATCGCCATGACCCACGCCCAAGCACGAGGAACAACAGAAAAGCCATGGACAAGAACAGCAACATGAGACAAAATCGAGAGACAACGATCAACACACACACACAGAGAGACACAAGCTAATGCACAAACCGACGTCACAAGAATTCACAAGAATTCAACAGAAACCATAAAGGCCAGGCGTGAGTCTAGACCCTAGCATTAGGAACTAGCATATAAACGCCTTAAATATTACAACACACACACACACACACACGAGGCATGGTCTGTATGGAGTGTAAAATGGCGGCCGCCAATAGTTCTCGCTTGGTGGTTGCGTATCTTCTCTCTGTTTTATTAAGAGTATGTGACCCATAACCAAATACGTGCTCTGTTCCATCTTCCGTGACCTGAGATAGAACCGTGCCGATAGCATAAGCTGACGCGTCAATGTCTAAGATGAAATCAAGGTTAATATTAGGGTGAGCAAGAATCGGGGTGGTCGTCAAGAGTTCCTTCAGCACCCTGAAGGAGCCTTCACACTCACTCGTCCACTCAAATGTTCGATCTTTCTAAGTGATCTGGTAGAGGGGTGAAGCAATCTCGCTGAAATGCCGGATGTAACGGCGATAGTACTGGCATAGGCCAAGAAAACGCCATGTCTCCGTAACTGAAGAGGGCTGAGGACACTCTGCCTTAGCTTTTGACAGCTGAGTAGCCACTCCATCACCGGATATGACGTGTCCCAGGAACTCAACGCTCTGTCTAACTCGGTTTGAGTTTCAAATTGGCGGTGCGGAATCTTGATAGCACGGCGTCCAAATTTATTAAGGTTTGCTCAAACGCTGGTCCGAAGACTATTACGTCGTCGATGTAACAAAGACAGATTTCCCATTGCAGGGTGGTTAATACCTGCTCAATGAGTCGTTCAAAAGTCCCCGGAGCGTTGCACAACTCATAGGGCATCTTGCGGAATTGGAAAAGGCCATCCCTACGAACGAATACAGTCTCTTCCATGTCAGCCTCATCCATGGCTACTTGCCAGTAACAGCTAGCCAAGTCAAGGGTACAAAACCACTTGGCTCCGGACAAGGAATCCAAGGCCTGATCTATCCGGGGTAACGGGTAAGTATCCTTAAAACTAAGACGGCGGTAGTCTATACAAAACCACAAGGTTCCATCCTTTTTGCCTGCTAGAACTATTGGGCTAGCTCATGGAGATGCTGAAGGTTCAATAATACCAGTCCGCAACATGTCGTTCACTTGTTGGTGTGCTTCCACTTCCTTATGAATGGGAAGACATCGTACCGGTTGTCGTATGGGGCGATTATTGCCTGTGTCGATAGAGTGTTGTACAAGGTGAGTTTCTCCAAGATCCATGTCTCCGGAGGAAAAACCATCGCAATATTTATGTAGTAGTTTTTGAATTTCACGTTTCTGTGATTGCAGTAATCCAACTGTGTCACGTAGATACAAATCATGTAAATGTTCGGGTAAAGCATCAGTCATATGTAGTGGTGTGTCAGCAGGTGCAGGTAATTCCAATGAGATTATGTCCACTAAATGGCCGCAGCGTACTCCGGATTCCAGAGTGATGGGATCTGCAGTACCATTAAACACTCTAAAAGGTATATTTTCCTTATTAGTAGTGTCTACTATTATGCGGGGACTTGTGCATTGTGAGGCGATCATATAATCAGGATCGGGTTCCAGCATGGCGATGTGTGTGTTGCTTCCTAACTGTGGTGCGGTGGCCCATAAGTTTTGTTCCTGTCCTGGCTCAACTGTGGCGGTACTTGATAATATACACTTGTACCCTTTGACCTTCCTGGTGTGGTTCACTGTCCCAGCCACGCTAGGCTAGGTACCTTTCCGTATATGCCTGAGATAAAGACCTGTCCAAGTTATGGGGCCATAATCCAGAACAGAGTCAAGGTGCACACTGACGACTCCCGAGCCGGATGAACACAGTACTGGGCGCCAATAGGGTCATTTTGGCAAGGGGCCATAGCCCTGCTAGACCATACCACGGAGGTGATGCCCGCGAGAAGCATCGCAGCTAAGGCCCTCGCGCAGATCGTTCTTTGATGTCATTTTAGCTGAGAGGCCCTGCGCAGATCATACCAGACAGGTCATCCACCCCACGGGTACCTGGGCGCCAGACTGCTCCACCCATCCGGCAAGTGACAGGTTACACCGTCTCAGGCACATACCCTTCTGCTTTCCAAAGAATCACTTTTCATGACCTCTGATCACAGGAGGCATGACTCACAATATGAACGCTTGACATGGCCTGACTGTACATTGAGCCATCTTGATCACACAGGTGAACTGCCATGATCAAGACGACCAGCCGGCGACCCAGTCGATAGCGATCACCATCTGAGCTCGCGCTCAGGGGCAAGCGACGGTCTGATCCATACCTATCTGCCAACAAAATACGAACTTTGACCATTTTCCACAGCCTTGCCTGCAGGGCATCTCCCACAAAACACCGCTAGAGAATATTTGCAGAGACTTGAGTGCCCTGGGTGTAGATTGTCATCCACGTACCACATATGTCCACTTACTGAGACTGGATGAACCAAATACCTCGGCAGCCTGAACAATACGCCGACTAGACGGTACCACAGTAGGATGTTAATTCATCTTTCATTAGACACGGAGGCCTTCAGTATCTCCTCTATATGGCACTTTGTTGTTTTACATGTCTCTGGTCACTGCTGCCTGTTTGCGGCAATCTTCGAGGAGCCTGTCCCTCTATCTAGGTCACCGCACACGTGTCGTATAATGACGACGCCGGTCCAGGAGGTATTCGTCGGCCGTGTATGTCGAGTTCCTGTTGTTTGAAGTATACGATGGCTTCGCTGGCACTGAGGAAATCGGAGCCAAGTAGGGTGTCATTATGAATAGAGGCGATGACAATTCGCTGTATGACTTACATCTCCTCTAGTTGGATAACTAAAATGACTACACCGGTTATGGGCACATCAGCTCCCGTAGCCGTCTGTAGGTACATGTTTGTAGGCTTTAGGGGAGGCTTCTTATGAGATGGGATGCTCCCCTATAAGCGCTTGTTAAATACTGTGATTGAAGCACCAGTGTCGACGGTGGCACTGGTGAAAACGCCACTAAACAGACAGGCACATTTGTATATCACTTTGCGGTGTACCTGTGGAAGAGTTCCCAATGATGCCGTCTGTGACAATGGCATTGGAGCGGCATAACTCTGTATGTATTCTGACTGTTTCCGTATGGCTTCTTGTAATGTTGTGAATGGCTGAGTGAGGAAAGAGCCAGTTCGTCGTCGCCGCTGGTGTGAGGGCTGCAGTGAAGGCGGAGCTGGGGGTAGCAATGGTGATGGAGTTGTTGCCGATTCTGAGTATGCTTTATTGGTGTAGACAGCGGCGCATACGCGATGACGGATAAGCTCTACCTGTGCAAGCCATTTCTTACACTGCTTCATGGGATGTTTTGGTGAAGCACAGAAGAAACAGCGATGCCGCCAGGGACGTGTTTTCCCTGTCTACGTCGGCGCTTGCGAATCCACGAGGTAGAGTGAACCGCTTCTCCTGGGTCGCTGCTGTCTGTGGATACGGGAGATGATGCTGGATGAGGTGGTGTTCTGCATACCACCAAAGGACACCGAGAATTTAGTGTCTTGGTGGCGGGACGTGGTGCTTGCAAACACGTCGTTTCAGCGGAGGTGCTACAACCTGCCACTGCCGTTTTACAGAGGAAAGAAGTCTTGCAGTGTGCGGAGAAAGAGGGGGATGTCATTGCTGCGGATGGGGGAGGCAACGTAGGCATTAACATGTGTGAAGCCGTGCATTTGGGTGTTGGTGTGAAAGCTGATTTTGGTGGATGATAGTTGGCCATTGAACGTTGTTGTACGAAGGCCGCAGTTGAGCCGGGAGGAGGATACGGGCACCGAGGGGGCTCTGTGTAATTCGGTGCCCTTAGGAGTTTGACTGCTTCTCTGGTTGCGGTGTGCTGCGGTCGGGAACAGGCGTGGTGGAAGGCGGTCAGTTAGGACACTGCTCCCTCCAATGGCCTGGCTGATCGCATCCAAAACAGGTGTCGGTGGCGGTTCGGTGCTGGTGGTGTTTGTTGTCCTAAACTGCGTGGTGGCGAGATTGGTGCTAAGTGTCGTGACTAAATTTGTGAGGGCTGAGATCTGTTTATTGATCTCGTCTATCCGTTCTTTGATATTGCAGTTGTTATTGTTGCGCTGGTTCCCGCGCCCTGGGGCCCCATTGTAGCTTCCTCTATGAGACCACCCCCTTCCTCCTCACGCTTGATTCTGATTGGAATTCTGTATAGGTGGTGGTGATGTTTGTGCCGTTGGTGTTGATGAACTAGGGGGAGCATTGACGGGTGGGGTGATCTCATTGATAGGATGAAGTTGACGTCGGCTACTCTTTTCCCGCTCCAGAAAGTTTTCTATATGAACCGCAGTTGCCGTTAATTGGACCGCCTCTGTGGTCGCCTAGAAATGATTTTTCTCTCAGGGCGGGTTCACCGCTCAATGCATCGATAAAAGTGTCGAGATGCAGATGGATCATGCCTTCCGTATTGGTGCTCGAATATGCATGGGTGAGTAGCCTCCTGATTCGGCTAGCTAACTACGGAAGAGTTTCTCCCACGCGTCGTCAGATGTTCTTGAGTTGAAGACGACTGGTTTCTCCAAGGGCTGTGTTGTCAAATCGCTCTGTCAATGCTCGTTCTAATTGTGTGTAGGTGGGTGTGTAGTCAGTCCCAAGATCCGCAAGAACTTGACGGGGTTTTCCGGAAAGTTTTGCGACGAGATATTCACCCATTTGCTGATCGTTCCAGAGGTTAGTCCGACTTATGATCTCGAACTGTATTTTATAATTGGTCCAGTCATTCTCCCCACTAAATTCGGGAGGGAGGATAACTCGGCCAAGACCGCGGGCAGAATGAAGTGGCTGAAATCTGGTTAGTGTGGGTATCTGATAATCTGACGAATATGCTGAGGCTGGCCGTGGTGCAGGTGGTGGTGGTGGTGGTGTTGGTGTTTCCCGTTGATGCCGATGCCGAGGAGCGAGGACACGTTGTAGATATCGGATTGTCTAGTGGGAGTCATGACCCGATGGACATCTTATATTTACAAGTAAGACCTTGGTAGAAATTATTATCTTTTGAAAATACCAGATTGGCTAGGGGAGGGATAACATCGTAGTGATAGAGTAAAGAGTAGTAGGTGTTTGCACTGGGTGACTGGATGACGTCACCAGCGATGATGCAGATGCGAAACTAGTATGGAAACTAGAATAGTATTGAGACTGAAAATGAAACGAAGTAGGGGGAGAATCGACGGTGCTGGTTTGATGATATCTGTCAGTAGGTGGATAAATTAGGGATGAAAGTTGTTGCCATGGGATCAGCAAGTAGTTGGTAGTATTCAGCAGTTGGTCAGGGCAAGGATTTACAAAATAATAAGCGTGTAGAACTCGAGAGGAATCGATGGGAAGCGTTAAGAATAATGAGCGAATAACAACGAACCGACTGACCCGAATCTCGATATAGAAGCACAACAACACCAGCTGGCGATGAGCTCATATAGCTCCAGTGCTATTAACCTTCCTAAATTACAGGCATAAGCCTAAAGGCAAGGAAGAGGACATGGACAGAATAGAGTCAAATACATAACATCCTGTTGGGAACAAAATTGTATATCAACAATGCGTCAATCGGATATAGCAGGCTAATTATCAGAAACAAGTAATTGTTGATAGAAACCGACAGATCGCATCAAGTCAGAACCGGCGCGAACCGGTTGGACCACGTTCAGTGGGGTGTCGTTTCCGGAAGTAGTTTTGGGTAGGGGAAATGTAATAATCAGGGGATGGCGGATGGACTGCTGAACGCAGTAACGGGAACTCAGAGAGTATAAAAGGAGGACTTAGAGTTTTGAGAGGGGTCGGTAAATTGGTAGAGTTGATGAGCTCTGGTTGAAATTATTGTACTGTAATAATACGTGACTAGTTAGGATAGCAGATCAGCTCGACTGAGAGTAATCCTTTTAGAATTGAATAGAAATAGTTTGATAAGTAGTACAAGCTTTTGAATTCGTATAATAGTTATTCATAATTTATGACAGTAAAAGTCATCTTCTTTTGTACAGTTAGATTTAGTATTAAAATCATCACCTTGATAACTTCAAGGCAATAGTTTGTTGTATCTTTTAACTCTGGAGAATACGGGAGACCACCGTATCGTATCTCATTCTTCTGAGACTTAGTCAGATCAGGCCCGGATATCATATACAAATATCGTGCTTTACATCCAGTTACGAGGCGAGCAGATATCCATCTTTTGTGTTTTGTGTAAAGTGAGTTGTCGCAGCAACTTAACATACGAACTTTACGCAAGACGGAAAAGATATCATAATCAATTAAGAACAATAGTGTCATCAAAGTTGAAGAAATAGGATCGAAAATCTTCAGTGGCTTCAACTGCGAGGATCCAGAGTTAACAGTGAGTACATTAAGAATAGATGGCCCAGGAACAGGGGAGACGACCAACAACGATAGTGGTTAGAGACATAGCGGACCGGGTGGCAGATTTCTTGACAGTAGCGCAGCAGTCAGAGGGCTGCCAAGTAACCCAACACCGGGAGTACGGGAATGCTTCCATTTGTAAGATAACCACTGCTATTAGCTGTCCGGAGCATCCGAGGGTGGCAAGAATAGTAATCAGCATCCATTACAGTTAGCGAAAAATGGCAACAGGGGGAAGAACACCAGACCCGACGCTACCACCGCTAGAGAAACTAACCCCGATGGAACTTAGGCCAGAGACGGTAGCCGCCATGAGGGCATTGGGGACAGCTATGGCAGGTGAGATTGTCACCAGTAGTGAAAGACGTGAAACCGCTAGGGTGTACAGATGGGAAATACGTGACAACATATACCGAATACAGCCATGTGATGGTGTGGTGCCTGAAGAGGTGCGCACCTTTCTGGATGAAACCAGGAGGGCGTGTGTGGCCCACGAAGGACGGTTGGAAGGGGATACCGGCGTATGTGATAACAAGAGCGGCTAGGGGACAGTTGTCGAGGGCGATTGACGGGTTCATGGTGGGGAAAAGGCGGGAAGACGTGTCGTATGAGGAGTTGGCGGGATACATAACAAACAACTTTGTATCCACAAATGAACCTGAAAGGATCAAGTATGATCTAGAAAATATGAAGCAGAGAAGGAATGAGACAGTGATTACCTTCAACCGGCGGTACAAGGAGGCTAGCAGTAGGGCGTACCCTATTGAGAATGCAGATAATCGACGTACCATTCTTGGTATATATTTAAGAGCTTTGAGCGACCGGGGGTTGAGCAAGCGCATAGTGCGAAAAAGGACCAACACCTTGGCCCGAGCAATAGAAATCTCTGAGGAGGAAGAAACGTGCAATGATTTATTGCGGGCAATGCAGATAGAAGAGAGACACGAAGAAAGAATGGAGGTGGACATGTTGGAGGAGGCTGAGGAATGGGAGATATGGAGTGTCGTGAAGAAACTGAAGCAGCAGATAGCGGCACAGTCTAAGATGATCGAGCAGCTATGTGGGATAGTGAGAGACTTGCAGACAAAGGAAGAAGCCCCGAAGCCAATGAGTCAAAGGAAACAAAGTGCGAAGAAGGTGGTCCAACAACCACCGAAGAGACAGGTACCCGCAGAAAGAACCGCACCGTCGAGGAATGTGAGCCACATTACCTGTTACAATTGCGGTAGAAATGGCCACTACAAAAGTGAATGTAGGCAGCAGATACAACCACCCCGTAGTGCACCACGGAAGATCGCGCCGCGTCCTCGACCCCAGAGGCAACCAATGACGTGTTTTCGGTGTGGGAAGGAAGGCCACATGGCCCGAGATTGTGGTGATAGCATGTTCGGGAATACGCCGTCCATAGTCAAGTGTTTTGGCTGCGGACATATGGGACATTATGCTCGAGACTGTCCAAACAACGGGCAAGAACAACGGGTACAACAGCCGTCAGGTCAGCCTATCGGACGGCCGGAGAATAAGATAATGCGCCGAGCAACAAAACGTGCCGCCAATGAGGATTGGGACGTGGACGAAGTCGATGATGGCCGTCAGGGAACAACATATAATTCCTAGGGAGTGTTCGCGAAATGTGCGAATGGACTATAACAATTCGCGACGGGACGGTGAATACGAGGACAGAGATGGATTCGTGTTAACGGGTCTGGGAACTGAGGCGTATGGACGATATAGTGGACGCGACACATCACCTCGGCGAAATTCATACGCGGAGGCAGTGAGCGGGAGAAGGAGCCCGGTAAACTAAGACGGAGAAAGCCGTTGGTGCAAGCACCGACCGAACGGTTTTTAATCCGTCTACAAGTAGATTCTAACGGTCTAACGGATCAGGGTGAGTACTTGCATGCCTTAGTGGATACTGGTGCTAGCACATCCTTGATTCGTAAAGATATATGGCGTAGCATGTTAAAGGCAAGGCCATTGAAAAGAGCAAAAACGCTCTTAGCTGTTAATGGTTCTCCCATAGAATTGTTGGGGGAAACCCAAGTAAAATTCAATAACGCCCAGCCTATTCCTAGTACGGTAGTAGCACGATTGAGGCATGAATGTTTGCTTGGAGCGGATGCTTTGCACTTGGGAAATGCAAAGATTGATTATCAGGCCAAAGTAGTAGTATGGTTTGGCCGGGTATATCCATTTAGGTATCCTTATACAGAACAGACGAATTATGTCTATGAGAGTTGTAAGGAAACGACCGGATATAAAGATATCGACAAAGTCTTGGGGGACTTTGCGGATATCTTTGATATGGCTCGTCCAAAGACACTTGGATTGGTTCCCAAAGTGAAGTGTATGGTACTAACAGGAGATGCGTTTCCTATAAGGCAGAAAGCCTACCGTTTACCGCTGGTCAAAAACCAAGTGGCTGAGATGCTGGCAGTGGGCATCATAAGACCTTCGTCATCACCATGGGCGTCACCCATTACATTGGTCCCTAAGAAGGACGGGGACACTAGGTTTTGTATAGACTACAGAAAATTGAATTCCGTATGTCGTAAGGATAGTTATCCTTTGCCGAATATATCGGACATTTTTGATTCTATGGGGGACGCAACGATATTTTCTACTATGGACTTGAAGTCTGGCTATTGGCAGATACCAATGGACAGCCAAGACATAGAGAAGACAGCGTTCGTCTGTAGTGAAGGTCTCTTCGAATGGATTCGGATGCCGTTTGGTTTTGCGAACTCAGGTGCCGTATTTCAGAGGGCAATGAATGATATTTTTCGAGAATTCGTGGGAAAATATCTGCATGTGTTCGTCGACGATATAGTCGTATATTCACGAAATCCGACGGAACATGCACAGCACTTGCGTAAGGTCATGCGTAGGATAAGAGAGTATAATCTTCAGGTTAAGTAAAAGAAGTGCGATTTTGCTAAGCCATCAGTTGATTTGTTAGGGTATCGCATTTCCGCACAAGGAGTAGCTCCTCAGGCTCAAAAGGTCAAAGTCATTAGGGAAATGTCACCCCCACGCGATGTGGGCGAAGTAAGAAGTTTCCTTGGAGCTACAGGTTATTACCGATCCTGTGTGCGAGGCTATGCCGAAATTGCTAAGCCTCTAATAGAATTAACCAAGAAGTATAAACGGTTTGAATGGGGTGCGGATGAACAGCAAGCGTTCAAGAAATTACAGAACTTGCTGTGTAGTGAGACGGTTCTCACATATCCAAATTTAAATGCCCCGTATAAATTGTATACCGATGCGTCTAGCTATGCGATAGGTGCAATCTTGGTACAGGTAGATGCTAATGGTGTAGAGCGAGTAATCCAGTATGTGAGCTCTACTCTGAAAGACAGTCAGTTGAATTGGCCTGTAATAGAAAAGGAAGCATACGCAGTGATATATGCGTTAAAGAAGCTTCGACCTTATCTATTTGGCGCGCAGTTTACTGTGTATACTGACCACAAACCCCTAAAGAGTTTGTTTGTGGGGGAGGTTAAGAACACGAAAGTGCAGCACTAGGCCGTACTGATTGCAGAATACGGATGTAAGATAGAATACATCCAAGGCTCGAAGAACATTCGAGCGGACATGTTGTCCAGGTTACGTCGTCCAGTGGAGGTCGCCACCTTAGATACTGGCGATTTTGTCAGGGGCCATCAGTTGATTTGTTAGGGTATCGCATTTCCGCACAAGGAGTAGCTCCTCAGGCTCAAAAGGTCAAAGTCATTAGGGAAATGTCACCCCCACGCGATGTGGGCGAAGTAAGAAGTTTCCTTGGAGCTACAGGTTATTACCGATCCTGTGTGCGAGGCTATGCCGAAATTGCTAAGCCTCTAATAGAATTAACCAAGAAGTATAAACGGTTTGAATGGGGTGCGGATGAACAGCAAGCGTTCAAGAAATTACAGAACTTGCTGTGTAGTGAGACGGTTCTCACATATCCAAATTTAAATGCCCCGTATAAATTGTATACCGATGCGTCTAGCTATGCGATAGGTGCAATCTTGGTACAGGTAGATGCTAATGGTGTAGAGCGAGTAATCCAGTATGTGAGCTCTACTCTGAAAGACAGTCAGTTGAATTGGCCTGTAATAGAAAAGGAAGCATACGCAGTGATATATGCGTTAAAGAAGCTTCGACCTTATCTATTTGGCGCGCAGTTTACTGTGTATACTGACCACAAACCCCTAAAGAGTTTGTTTGTGGGGGAGGTTAAGAACACGAAAGTGCAGCACTAGGCCGTACTGATTGCAGAATACGGATGTAAGATAGAATACATCCAAGGCTCGAAGAACATTCGAGCGGACATGTTGTCCAGGTTACGTCGTCCAGTGGAGGTCGCCACCTTAGATACTGGCGATTTTGTCATACCAGATGTAGATGAGGGTGCGTTACCGCATGTCCCTCTAGAGACATTCGATATTCCCTACGACGAGTTGTGTATTGAACAAACCAAAGAATACACGGAGCTGTTTAAGAACACCCCGGAAGAGTACATGGTTAAGAATGGTATTCTGTATTCTTTAGTTACGCCCTCAGCGTTAGATGCTGAGTACCCCAGAATTGTCTGCAGAAGACTATCGGTATGGTAAGGGATTCGTTTGTTTGGACATCTTTAAGGAAAGATGTGGTACGTATGCTGGAGAGGTGTACGACGTGCCAGGTCAATCGACCTGTCACTACTCGACCACGGTACAGTGAGATGCCCATGGCCAATTATCCGAGTCAGATAATAGGCATGGATTTGATCGGTCCACTGTTGGAATCGAGTAAGGGTAATGCGTATATCATGACGATCGTTGATCACTGTTCTGCGTGGGCAGAAGCATATCCGATTCCGGCTAAGATGTCTCAGAATGTTGAAGACAAGTTCTTCAACGAGTACGTCGCACGTCATGGTGTCCCTGAGATAGTGGTAACTGATCACGGAAAAGAATTTTGTCCTAAATCTCTGGAGGAACGATTTAAGGAACACGGTATAGATCATAGGAGATCGAGTCCATACCATCCACAGACAAATGGACGTACCGAGAGGTTCAATCGAACTCTTAAGGAGTTAATCCAGAAAGGGGTGAATAATGCGTCTCGTACATGGGAAGACGAGTTGGGTGCAGCATTGACAGCGTACCGCAGTACTCGTCATTCCACGACCGGATATACACCATTCTATCTGACGTATGGTCGACGAGCAAGACTTCCGTTTGCGATTCCTGTAGATGCTTCGCAGGATCTTAGTGAGAGGCTGACGTGTCTCAATAATGCATTGCTACGTGCTCGTAGTGAAACGGCAAAGTCTCGCGAGATTCACCGAGAACAAATTGACAAGCGTGCAAACGCTGGTGTATTCAAGGTGGGAGATTCGGTGGTCGTAAAGGCTGAAGAGAGGATGAAGTTGACCTCTCGCAGTGACCCCGAATATGAGATCTTTAAGATCAACGGGCCAGTGGCTCATGTCCGACATCAGAGATCTGGGAAGGTGCGTGTACTTAATATAGCCAAGTTACGCGTAGTCGACTCAGAGATGTGCTGGGACAAGGTACGACCACGCCCTGTTCGTAACCCCACAAAAGGTACGAAAGCCAGCCATCATCCGAGAATGATGCAGACCCCTGAGTTGGAAACCTTGCCGGTAGCCGGCAAGAATGCGACCCCTAGTGGGATAACTCGTAGGAAGCGGCCCGCTTCTGACGATGAACCAAGGGTGAGCAAGGTGGGTAAGAGGGTTGATAATAACATCGGTCAACCTAGTACGAGTAGGACTCGAAACCATGAGTCACCCACCGAAACTCACGTGGTTACTCCTGAGGCGATGATGGACACATCGGAGGATGTACCCGAGAGTGTGCTGGAACCAATGGAAACGCTGCCAGCACATCCCTACTTTCTGCGCAAGCGCAGTCATGTACCTGATGTCGAAACTAACACCAAGCGACTCAGGATCAGTGCTTTTGGGCGTGCTCTATACGATGACTTCATCGATCGTATAGATGCTGTTATACTGCGACATAGCCGCAGATAATTATCATTCTAACTTATCCTCTGTATCAGTAAGCATCGTACTCGTATAGCATCGCATATGCGGTAAAAATTTACAACCTAATATCCGATAGAAAAGTAAAGGTAAAAACGTCGCGGTAGTATAGCATCATGTATGCATTTAAGTTGAGCATTGTAGTGACGGTGTTTAGTATGGTATTAAGTATGTGTAAGGATTCGAGTGTACACCGATTGCCGAACGGTATTATGATAACCGAACCGGAATCCGTATCAGTAATCAGAGCGGAATGGACGGTAATAGTTTCCATAGACCATCCATATTTACCAGGTGATTTCCTGGGAAGATTAGCCCAAATGGCTAGTTTAGTGGCGGATATAAGTCGAAAGACTTCATTCTTAAGCAGTGCAGATATATTTGGCCTCCAGCATAGAATAAGAGGAGTGCGGAGGATCGCCATAAAAACGCAGCAAGCTATGGAAAAGAGAACGCACCGTAGGAAGAAACGGGGACTGTTTAATTTCGTCGGGGACATAGCTTCATCGTTATTTGGGACCGCCACCGCGGGGGACATGGATGCGCTACGAGAAGTGGTAAAGACAGCGATGGGTAATGTTAATAGAGTAGTACACTTTGCTAATAAATTATCCTCCCATGTGAAATTGGCATTCCATGATATTAATATGAATACGGACCGCATAAATGAGTTGGGAGATAGCCTAGCGGAAGTAACAGGAAACATGAGTAAGCTGTTACGTATACACGAAACAAGACAGAACGAACTGTTCGCCCTGGTATGCCTGGGACATATAATCGACTCAGCCGAATATGTGGTATATGACTACCAAAAATCGGCTGAACAATTTCATAGACAAACTGCGTCGCTAGAATTGGGTAGGTTGACCGAGGAATTGTTCAGTCCCGTTGACCTGGGATCGGTTTCTAAACAGGTCAGTGTGGGAAATCGGTTGATACGTCCCTACCAATGGTACTATAGGAACGTGATAGTATACCCCTTGTGGAAAGATGATTCTAAATTACATTATGTCGCAACGTTACCCTTAATCGACGGAGGCAGGTACATCGAGTACGGGCTACATTCATGGGCCGAGCCGCTAGCGGAAAAAGGGTATTATATGAAGGTGGCGCTTGGTCGAACCAGCATTGGCCTGGACACCAAGTCTGGATGGTATTTTACGGTATCCGGGTGTAGAGGTAAAGGGCCTAGGGTGTGTCAGGGTCAGCTAAGGGTCGACAAGACCCACGTGCCCTGCATAGTAAGCATATTAACGAACACAACAGATAGAAATTGCAATATTCAACTATCCGAGTCCAACGTAACCGCAAGTAGATTGTTTGCCAATAGGAAAATCGGTGTGGTTTTGCAAACCTTCGGTGAAACTATGGAGATTCATTGTGACGGAAAACTGACAGACCGATGTGACGTAAGTAATGGTGTGTATGCGTTGATGTCTGGAAAATGTGGTTATAGCGGGAAGGGTTGGCAATTTGAGCCGGTGGCGTCTTACAGTCGGACGTACACTCGAGTTAGCCTGGCCATTGAAATGCCCCGCTTGGATGTGACTGGCGTTCTAGATAAATCCCTGATAGTAGAGCATTTGAAAGTACAACCCTGGGATCATTTACAGGAATCTAAGTATGTGCCGCTAGCACCATTGTCCGCGATTGACCCAGTGATGGTCGATGGCATTGGGGTACGATCCTTTGTATCCTATTCGGCGGGCTCATTCGTAACTGTGCTCGTGATTATAATTGTGTTATATAAATGTGGATTACTTTCGCGTATGTGGAATTGGTTAAAATGCAAGCCACATGCGGCCCATAGTAGTGACAAACACACCGCCATTCATATTACTGCACCGGCAATTCAGGCCCCGCGGCCCCGGAAAACTGCAGTGATACCGGAGCCGCTGGGGTTGGCAACCGGGTCGTCGCCTAATGGTATTCCGAGGACTGGGATCGACCCGACGGCTGCCGACTGGGTAGAAGTTGAACTGTACGACGACGTGGTGGATCCTGATGAGGGTGTGGCTCGACTGGACATATCCATGTGACGTTGTGGGACGAACTTCGTTTGCTGTGTGTGGAACATTGAATGGTGATGTACTTTATATCCGTAATACTATGAACTATATATGAACTTTAAGTAGGACTTATTATATGACCTGTAATGAATTTGTACTGTAGGATTAAGGTTTTGAACTATAAGGTGGTGTCGGGTGACGACGAATCGTTACGACACGCGATGTCGCTGCTGACCATGTTGTCGCTGCTGGCAGTAGCGGCAGTTTATATTAATATATTGTATATGTTTAATTATTTTAAATTGTACCGATGGTTCGCTTTCATTGTTAAGGTACGCGTGTGACGGGTTACGTCCACGGTTTAATGATGATATTAATGTGTTTCCGGGGACGATATACAGTTATCCGGACATGTATGTATGTATAGTCATGCCGGGAATGGGTGGTCTAGCATGATACTCCATTCCTGGTGTAGACTCGATTTCATAGTTAAAGTGCTTTATGTATAGGCGATCGTATCTCATAATTACAATGCTTTATGTATAGGCGATCGTATTTCCTAGTTACAATGCTTTATGTATAGGCGATCGTAATCGTGTGAATGGTGTGTGTGGGTGTTGAGTGTTATCCTTCCGGAGGGCCGCTGGTATAGTGTGGTTTTGTTGTTGATGTTATACAACGAGTTAAGTGACACTCTCTTAAGGCCTTAAGAAGTGGTCATTTAACTTCGGTTGTGGGGCATCTGTAGATATCGGATTGTCTAGTGGGAGTCATGACCCGATGGACATATTATATTTACAAGTAAGACCTTGGTAGAAATTATTATCTTTTGAAAATACCAGATTGGCTAGGGGAGGGATAACATCGTAGTGATAGAGTAAAGAGTAGTAGGTGTTTGCACTGGGTGACTGATATAGCAGGCTAATTATCAGAAACAAGTAATTGTTGATAGAAACCGACAGATCGCATCAAGTCAGAACCGGCGCGAACCGGTTGGACCACGTTCAGTGGGGTGTCGTTTCCGGAAGTAGTTTTGGGTAGGGAATGTAATAATCAGGGGATGGCGGATGGACTGCTGAACGGAGTAACGGGAACTCAGAGAGTATAAAAGGAGGACTTAGAGTTTTGAGAGGGGTCGGTAAATTGGTAGAGTTGATGAGCTCTGGTTGAAATTATTGTACTGTAATAATACGTGACTAGTTAGGATAGCAGATCAGCTCGACTGAGAGTAATACTTTTAGAATTGAATAGAAATAGTTTGATAAGTAGTACAAGCTTTTGAATTCGTATAATAGTTATTCATAATTTATGACAGTAAAAGTCATCTTCTTTTGTACAGTTAGATTTAGTATTCAAATCATCACCTTGATAACTTCAAGGCAATAGTTTGTTGTATCTTTTAACTCTGGAGAATACGGGAGCCCACCGTATCGTATCTCATTCTTCTGAGACTTAGTCAGATCAGGCCCGGATAACATATACAAATATCGTGCTTTACATCCAGTTACGAGGCGAGCAGATATCCATCTTTTGTGTTTTGTGTAAAGTGAGTTGTCGCAGCAACTTAACATACGAACTTTACGCAAGACGGAAAAGATATCATAATCAATTAAGAACAATAGTGTCATCAAAGTTGAAGAAATAGGATCGAAAATCTTCAACGTGTACCCCAATTTAATGAGTTCGCCCCGGTTGTAGAGCCATGGACCGGCATGGGTCTATGGACGGGAGGCGGATTGTTGTGAGGATTACGCGGATGTTCTCCCCAAGGTGAGGACTGATATTCCTCATATGGTGGTGGTGCAGTTGGCTGATAGTCGTGATGTGTAGCGTGACTGATGTACTGTCGAAATGGTGGTGCCGATTTTTCCCGATAAAGCCGCGGTGTTCCCCTTAAGTATACCATTGCACTGGAAGGTGGCAGTGTGGGAGGTTGTCTGTAATGTGGCTTATCACCTGGCCATATGGTCTCCGTAGATGACACGGGTTAATGATAGTAGTCTGAAGGATTATTGAGATGCTCGTAATCGGGTCTTTGTCGGGGTCATCCATGATTCGGCCCTGATGGTGGTGGCCTGTCACGGACGTCCGAAAAAGTTCTGGCCTCTGTTCCCGCCTGTGAGGCATTCCAAAAGGTGCCGTCACTGACATGCGAAAACAGGTTATACTGCGGTATTGTTGATTCTGCTGAATTTCTGGCATAGTCGGTGAGCATGTGAGCTGAAAATCCATCGTATGACGCCACCTCTTGATCGAGGGAGTCGTCGCTAAATGGAGAAGGTATTGAGCTAAGCTCACTGTATGGTGTGGCCGTGAGTTTGCTGCATGTAATTACTGATGTTCTTCGAGCCCCACATCGGGCACCACTTGTAGCTCGTTGGGTAGTGTCGGGTCGTTCCGGTGTATCATGTCGACTCGCCGCGCCGCAAGTGTACGATGAATGATGACACTGGTTAGCATCCAGTCTCGGGGTGACGGACCTTGAACGAGACTGCCCTGCGGGTAACAAAAACCGGCTCCTAAGGCCGGTGGAAGTCAATCATTCCAGTGGGGAGGTGCGACCATCGTCGCAAACATTAAATACAACTGTCTCATCCCAAGAATTTGTGTCACCAGTATGCCTGTCCATAGCAATTTCGTGATCTATGAACTTACAAGATTTGATTTGGTGACCTAAAAATATAAGTCTATACAATTATTTTACCTAAACAATTATAAATATGCTAGATAAAACTAATATAAGAGCATACGAACATACGAGACATGGAGACAGTTGTTGAACTTTTAAACATGGTTCTCCCGGAGGTACCACACAGACTCGTAGGTCCGCAGAGGTATCCCCCGCAAGGGAGGCTCCCGACACGAGACTTAACTAATTAACTTATTATAAGTTATTATACCTCTAAGCTGAAAGGAAGAAGATTATCTTGGACGAAAAGATATGTGCCTCACACGGGCACTACTCCTAGTGCTAGTTTGGGTGAGGAGTATTATCCTCACATGGACCATCGTCCCTGAATCCTTGCGAGAGGCAAGTGCCTCACGCGGGCCTCCATCTCGGGGAGGTGTCGCCACTGCTTAAAGCTGGAGAAGAGTAGTAGGCAAAAATGGGCCCACTAATATTTCAACCAAAAATTCTTGAGGAAGAAAAGACCATGCCTAGTGAGATTATGAATATAGGATTGCGTGCTGTTTACGTGAAGATGGGACGAGCGATTCATTGATGGATTCCCTCGTCACCGTCTTATGTGATTCTTAGTATCCTGAATTAGTAGTTGCCGCTTTATTTATGCGGGCCTTCTGCTTCGCTTACTTAGCTTTAAGTTTTTCGAAACAAAAACTATTTTAGGCCGCAAATGGCTGGTATCTACCTAGCTATTAGACACGGCTGTCATTGAGAATAGACACCATAAGACATCAATACTGAAGACAGTGCTCATACATGTTACTTAGTAAGATCTCTGAACTGGATAAGAGTCTGGACATTCGGCTCCGGAACCACATAAAATGTTACAGGACATAGGTTACTTTTTATGAAAGCATTATTAGACAATTGACTTATCGTTATGGTGGGGGTAAGATAGACAAATACCAACCGTACATGCCCTTCCCATAAGGACGTGGCAGATCTAAATATCATGCCCAGACATTCTTATGGAATTCGGTGGGGATACACATCTCGCCTGCCACCGGGTCCTATGGAACTAACAGTTTAACCTGTCGTTAGGTTTATATACAAGTTGCCCAGTTTTGCACTGCGGTGCGGGAGGATTGTTCAGCAAATAAAATAATAATTAAGATATGTTTTCACAGTGCTTTCCTACATTGGCAAAAGTGCTAATTACCAAGCATCCGAAGATACGGAGGGAATGTGTGTGGGATTACCACACCCTGGCCATCACCGCTCGGAAACCCCAACAGTTTCCCAGGGTCGGTTCAGCCCATGATGCGGATAGGGACGTCCAAACAATTATGAAGCCACAAGGCTGAGTGGAGCATGAAGAGAGACAAGATATGAGTCTTACCGGAGTGCGGGGCTAGATTATCGCACTGCCGGAAGGGAAGAGTATACTACAGAGTTTTTAATGAAGAAAGTGTCTCTACTCATTTTGCACCTATCCTATCGAGCTGAATAGAAAAGGTTTAGTCGGTAGCACGCCGGGCTAAACAGAGTTATAGCACGGACAGCGACCTCAGTGAAAAATTGTTGGTGGCGGGAGAAGGTGCTGCATATATAAGCGTTGCTGTCTTGTGTTTCCTTCGTGCACTGTAGTCCTATATTTTCTATAAATAAACAAAACATATGAACTGATGGCCACTGGCCATATATATATATATATATATATATATATATATATATATATATATATATATATATATATATATATATATATATATATATATATATATATATATATATATATATATATGTATAAATAAACTAACCAGAACAATTAATGCAGTGTAATATGATCAGAATTATATATTTTAGCACAGGTTAACGAACCTACTACTGTGCGGTTAGTAAAACACCTTACAGAAAATGAGAATAACTACAAACAAACACAGAGATTATAACTAGCGGTCCTAAGACTGGTACTGTACCTTTTAGTCATCGGGACCGTTCTTACGGATACAATATAATTAGAGAAGTATATATAGCGAAATAATTAAAATGTGAAGTATGGTTACTTGAATACTCGATAGCCATTCTAAAGTTAGGCTACCGTGTTACTGAAATTGATACGTCATTCCGTAGTTGACGTGCATTGATGCATTCTCAGGAAGCTGGAAAGCTCCCACAGGTCAGTTCCCGCAAGTTGGTTTCCGCAAACAGGATTCCCGCAAGAACACTCATGGAGGGAGTACATTGCTGAGCACTGTAAGCCTAATAGGATGTCTAACGAGCAGTCAGCAAAAGATACGATAGTACTACTGCTGTGAAGAAAGTTTCCGTACACCGATGGCACGGATGGAAGTTTTAAACAACCCGATCACAAGCGGGGGTGGGGGGTGTGTGTGTGGGGGTGTGTGTTGTCAGATGCGATACAAAACACAGCTTAACGATGCTGGGTACGTCAGCCAGCTCTGAAGACGCACCGGGCAGAGTTTACTTGCTGCGGTCGAAAGTTAGAAGAACCTACACGATTTTGGTGCGGTGACAGTTGAAATACCACTTTTAGGCATAGCCGGCGGATCCGGCTAGTCATCCATCAAAGAACATCCTGCCTCTACATCTGTAGACTCACATATTCAGGCCGTAAAGGCCTCACCGCGAAGTTGTGTTCAGAAGTAGATATTGATACTCCTGTACAGTAATCAGAAAGTTCCAAATTGCTCCCGTAAGTAGGGAGTTTACAAAATTGTTCTTACTGCGGTGGGTTTGCTACTGCTAGCTACGGAAGAAGAACAGAAGCTGAAGTCATATGCGTAATATCTGTCGATCTCAGCTAGTACAGGTCCAATCTGTTGGGCCCCTGGCCGAGGATGCTCTCGATCTCTAGATCGCCTCTCCTTTAATACTCCTCGTGACGTCACAGGCGCAGGCTCCAACCAATCAACGTTCGAGCAACAGCCAATCAGCGTGTAGCTAATAATAGCGCAGTCGAATGTTCTAGAACATTTTAGAAGTTCTGCGTCCACGTGGTTATGCCGTCATGACAATATTTTGAAGATAATCAAGACCGGTTTTCCGTGAATAACTCAGCCATCTCTTAATCGATTTTGAAATGGTTTACAGATTTAAAAAGCCCGTCGAATTCTGGTCTTGATTAATGCCAGATATAACGGAAATAAGTAATCAAAAAGGATTACAGGATACCATCTCAGTACACTAAAAGCGTCATCCTATCTTGGTCGTAAATCACGTGCTCCATCAAAAATAGCATCTAAGTTGTGCTTTAACAAACTTATTCGTTTTCGCAGCGCGATCTCTCTCATAGGCCCATATACGCTTATGGCTCTACCTAGGGGGGGGGGGCGTGTTCAGGGAACGAATCCATGATGGGCGGCGCGTACCCAGCTTAGCTAGTACGGCCGGTACCCGACCGGTCGATCCGAACTACATGATTGTAACGTCAGCCTACATGTGAGGTAAATGATTATGGCATCAAGATTGTATTTATCAATTATGGTTTATCATCTACACACGCACAGTGCACAACCTGTGGCCATGTTGTTTTCTAAATCAACGTGTATACCAAAGGTCTCATGTTTGAAACAAGCATCTCTCTGGCGATCTTCAAAAGTTCAAACCGGGCCTCGAGGCGTCCCCTGGTGTGCAAATAATTCATTACACGCGAGAAGTTACATTAAATATGCATTTAGTTTCCTGATACCTAATGGCCCCTAATAGTCTATTCTGGACCCAATGGGAGATTTTGGGAATTGATTATTTTCTTATTACTTGTAAGTGTGGATGCAAGGAATCAAGCTAATCATTGACAGATACAATTATGAAAGAATCGGTGAATGTTCGCCAATTCTTAATGACTGCATACATAATATATAGGCTTGTCAAATAAACTTCAAATTAAACTTACAAGGGGCGTAATATACCTTGATTACGCCGCAGATTTAAAAGTGCCCCTTCATTTCTAGGTATGTCCCGCCCATTTCTAGGTATGTCCCGCCCATTTCTAGGTATGTCCCGCCCATTTCTAGGTATGTCCCGCCCATTTCTAGGTATGTCCCGCCCATTTCTAGCTCTGCTCCACCCACTTTTATCCATGTTTAGATCAATATATCTACTTTGAAACCTGAATTCCGTAAATATAAATTTAAAGATAATTATACAGGAAAGGTGTTGCTAAGTTTGAAAATAATTCGACTTGCCGCTGTTGCTAATTATAGTAGCAGCAGCTCCCAGTTACATAATTTCAAAATATTCACCAGCCTGTTTATTAATTTATGAATTCATCAATGATATACAATATGTAAATTTCCGTGAGGGGACTTTTCAATCTTCTTGACCGATTCACGTCATTTTTATTGTGGCATCAGCTAACAAGTGACGTATTTTCATATGACAAATCAGATCTGTCCCCTGCATGCTTTGTCTATATAGATACTGGACAGGTTTACTCGAGTTCATATTGTTTCTTTACTTTAATCCCTGCTATGTGATGGATTGTGTATTTCCTAGAAGTCCGTTGACTAAGTAATGCTCCACTTAACCGCTTATTTCCACTAATGGCGTATACAATTCCAGTCGAAATCACCAGCATAGAGATACGAGGTACATTTTGTATTTCAAGTTCGTGCTGGTTAACACTATATTGACCGCCCTTCCATGAATGCTATGCATTTATGAGACGATTATCCGCATGTGCGGATATACTTAGAAGATCAGCTCTGGCCGTGACAGCAGAGATTGATGAAATAACTCCGGCGATTGAAAACATCAACTTGGGCGCATTGGCACAGATGAGATCAAAGCTTTTATGACCATGGCTGTCGTTTTCAATATCACCTGAGCTGCCAAAAGCCGATATATAGACCACAACACAGACTCTGGAACGTTTACTCAGAATAGTCTGATAAAAAGACCAGGTACTAAATTATTGGATTATAGCACTGAAGGTTAAACTAGCAAAGAAAATGAACCATCAATTCTTCCTGGTTGTGAGTGCATGCGGTCCGGCCTCTTTCAGATCTGTACAAAGCGCATATAGCAGGTGTCTGCAGTGCGTCCTTTGCGATCTCTGTAGATGGTAGGACCAAATAGAGCCAATTCCAAAGCTTTTTGTGCAGGGCATCCTTAATCGCTCTTGAGTCAACAGCGCCTCAAAGGTTTTATTTGGCAAGATTTTAAAAGAAAATATTTGTCCAATAAACTTACCACTGTAATTTAGGAAACTATTTTTTTTAAAGAGTTGGTCTTTTGACCGGCTTGGCGATTATATTGTTAATCTTTTCTTAATCAGTGTTAATTTACAGGCCAAGAGAAACCTATTTTTGAAAATATATCACTGGAATGACTTGTCGGTAACCGAGAGAGCGAGAGCGAGAGAGAGAGAGAGAGAGAAAGAGAGAGAGAGAGAGAGAGAGAGAGAGAGCGAGAGAGAGCGAGAGAGAGAGAGAGAGAGCGCATCCAGTCAAATTAGTTTTAAAATATTCAACAGTTTACCTGTATAGTTTTATGGAAATTGATAGTCAGGGAGTTCAGAGATCGATCGATCCCAACACGATCGAGGTGTTGGCGTAGCTAGAGATGGGCGGGAATAGCTAAGATGGAAAGGTTCATTCAGCAGCAGCAGCGGTTAATCCACGTATCTGAGTGTCTACAATACGCACGACACTGGAAAAAGGTCTTAAGAAAAAGACATCCTTTGTTATGCGTGGTAACAACCCTTTAAATCAGTTCCTGAACTCCTGAATATCCTCTTCTATGTTAGCAAGCAACGTCGAGTCATAAGCATATCGCAAATTGTTCACTATCTCATCCTCAAAGGTCGTACATTTGACATAATTTTCTTGCGCGGTTGGCATAGCCCAGTCAGCATATATGTTGAATAAGTATGGTAAGGTATCATAAATTTGACGCACCACCAGTCGTAATCTGAGCATGCAGTTCGCACGGTTAATGACGGCTTGCTATACAATGAGCTCAGAATGTCTGTCATATATGTAGGAATATCCATCGTCTCCATCGTGAGCCACATGCATTGATGCTGCACCGTGTCGAAAGCTTCAGAATAATCTATTAATCAAGAGTGCAATGGCTGCTTGTACTCCATAATCTGGTCAATAATCTGGCCGATGTGAACAATCATATGTCTACATCCTCGACCTTGTCTAAACAATGGCTGATGAGTTGGGACTACACGCTAGAGTCTTGTCATTATGATATAAAGGATCTTTTTATTCGAATGGAAAATGAGGGAAATAGTCAGATTATTTGCTCGTATGCCACAGTCCTTTAGTAAGATGATAAATACTGCTTTAGTACAGACCTCTGTACATTTTGTCTTGACCATATCCGGTTACAGAGCTTATCCAGCAATTTCCTGACCAATTCACCTATCGCTTTGATTAATTCAGCTGGTATTTTATCAAATTCTGGGGATTTACCCGATGCCATTCTGTTGATAGCTTTCAATTTGAGATACAAGGATGTCGGGATAATCATCATAGTCTGTCAACACATTTGAAGTAAGTAACTATTAAATAATTGCGTGATGACAGTAGACCACAACACATTCCCTGATATGTTAATGATGAGAGAAACATAATGTTCTCATTTAAGACAATAAGACAACATAAATCGCAGGTACAGAGCAATATCTACATCACACATCACGCATACACATTTGACAGCTAATACAGGTGATATCAACAGAGGTATTCAATTCTGGCTATTCCCTGCCCATCTAATGCTAAAACCCCACCCCAGCCCAACCACAACGCCCCTCCCCCACATACACATCACAATACCTGGCGAGATCGATTTTTAAACTTTGAACTCTGCCTTCCAACAATCCCATTTTCAAGGTAACTATACAGATACTCCCTTGAGGATTTTAAAACTAACATGACTTGGTGCTATTGCTGCCTATGTCAGTAACAGTACCGAGTCACATCAGTTTCAAATAAGCAACAGAATGTTTAATTAAATTTAAAGCCAGCAGAGACATACAATTGGTACACTTGGCGGACTTTTCCAGGTTCATGACGGAGTATTGACTGCCAAATATGATTGTGACATCAACCTGTATGTGGCGCAATTGATTAGGACATTAATAAGTTAGCGAGGGATTGGATTTATCCGTTTCAGGACAAGAAAGTATGCAAGCCATTGACTATTTTGACACTAAGGTGACGAGAATCTGCTAATTCAGCTTCAAAATATCCAATCAAGGATTTCTTCAATTTGGTTAAATGTTAATCATACAGTATCAGTTTACTCATGTTTGGCTGATTCAATAGGGCCCACTATGACGTCATGATTCAACATCACCGCTTCAAAAAAACGGATTGAAATTAGTATTCCTTCCAGCATCCATAAGTGTTTTTAGAATGCTCGGGAGATAATATATGTACAAATAGACTCAGATAATATACGCATACCCACTTATAGTTGTGCAAGATTATTATATGTGTGAGGAAAACCTAGAATTATATCTGGCTGTTGGTACAGACAACTTCGTATCAAAATCCACCAAGATTTAATGCTCATAAATACATTTACACTGAAATCTAAAAATAGAGAATACACATATAATGTAATGACTGGCCATATTATTACGTCATCACAACGACTAGACTGTTACCCAGACTCCACTCCGAAGACCAGACATATCTGGACTCTCTCCATAGCGGATTTATTATTAGCATCTACGAAATGTCAGCATATTCCTGACCTCATTTTGTGTGCGAGAGATTTGAATTTTACGACGAATTAAGAGGTATTACTTTTGTGTTAATTATTTGCCATACATACTACTATCATCTCGTTGTACGTGAAATAATCGTGAAGAGAGTAGCTCCGTGTCGTTTAAACGTTCAATCTTCTCTACCACCATATTCTGGTGGAAATCACTACGTCAATGGCTACTCAATACATACGAGGTTCTTTTCTCGATCTCTTATCGGAGGAAATCTCGCGAGATACGAAAGATGGGCGCTGCCGAATGACAGATAACTGGCAATGACGGGAATTATCATTGTTAGATTGCGTGCAGGTCTGCATGATGACGGTATGTAGGATGCGTGTCAGGGTCGGTGCTGATTTTCATTTACTTAGAACCATAAGCAATCCTAAAATAGAACAACCCAACTACAGTATGCACCTTTCCAGAGTTTTCGTCTATCAATCTGAGGTCATATGGCGTCATAATCAGCTAAGCGTCGTGTGGGATGACGTCATAACCATTACGTCATAAATGATTCTATTTGGCCCGTCTTTAACTCGTAATAGTCCCTCACGTTGTACGAAGTGTATGTCTTTACTATTTAATAAACATGCTGTTGAATATTTTGAAACTAACTTGAAGGGCGTTGTTGCTGCTATAGGCAGCAACAGCGCCCAATCAAATTAGTTCCACAATATTCAATAGCTAACCTGTATAGTTTTCTAGAAATTGAGAGTCATACACTTCAGAGATCGCTCGATGACAACACGAGGGAGGTGTAGGTTGAGGTTAGCTAGAGATGGGAGGGGAATAGCTAAAAATGGAAAGGTACATTTTCCTCCAACTGGCCCTAATGCCTATTATATGTGAGATGATGGCGTCGGTGCTGTTTTCTGCAGCAAGCAGTGAATTGATTACCTGCATTTAAAACAATACTGTTATCGTTATTTGCCATATTGCACGCATTATTAGAAAAATGTGTTGAGCTAGTCGTCTTTATTTAGACTACTGTACAGGTTACATGGATAAAAGATTATCAGAATAATAATATATGATTTTGCGTTTTGCCAGTATTTGATTGGAGGGGGTGAAAATGTTGAGAAACCCTCCAAGCAAATACTGGAAAAAATGCAAAGGCATATATTATTATTCTGATACTCTTTTATCGATGTGGCTGGTACATTCGTCTAATTAAAGATGACTCGCCCAACACCTTTTTTTCTGAATAGTATGACAATCTTTTCATGTATTCACGCTTTCCAGGAAAATAAGTATTTATGAAGGTCCTTCCTTAAATAAGTACAGAAAATCTATCAATTTCATCAGTGAGAGACATTGTATGGCGGGGTCCCGTGTCTTTACATATAATACCATCTGATCTTTCATTAGTGTAATTGTAATCGCTACGTAGAGCTTGGCAAATGTAGGCCTCTATGTCTCTGGAAGCCATGTTGCTGTAGGCAAATAACTATATTACAATATGATTGAGTTCATCAATAGTGCCTGCGTCACCCATGCTTGCATACAATCCTTCAGTTCTATGAGACAAACATAATAAGTTACATTTGTGGTAAAACACATTTTTTCGATATGTTGAAGGACTCTAAGGCCGTGTTCTCACTAGAGACTTAAGTGTGGCTTCCACGGATGAACTATAAATTATTGCATATATGACATATATCCCATACATCCTGAAGATTTCTGGTTGAGCCTGGCCTTCGACAACTTCGGGAAAACTTACTAAGATCTACGACGATAAGAGTTGGTCGCTCCCACTCGCTACCGGAAACTTTAAGTGCTGCTGCGACTACGTCGCCAGTAGTGAGATGGGACGAAGTAGCTGCAGTCTGCTCGCCTCATCTGACTGATGGTGAATAGACGATATTTATTTCAGACTGCTGGGCCTGATCTGACCGATCTAAGATTCTGGTAAGGACTGGGTGTGTCTCCAAGCTCAACTAGATTCCCTAACAAACTAACACACTTCCGGTCTTACATATACGTAAGATAAAAGACTTTATTTACACTATGATTGAATGGTCGAGCAAGATAGCTCGTGCAAAGAATGCTTGGTACAATATGATGTACGTAAAACTATCATCCTAACTTAACCTATTCCTACTCTAACCTATTCTACGTCAAGCTCGTTAGGCATAGCAGCCATAGCTTGGAACAACATGAATCCTATCGAGTAAGTCGAAACGTTCAGATCGAGTGAATCTGAAAGCTTAATTTGTTCTGAGAGAAGTACCTTCTTATATAGCCCCAAATTCGGACTTTCCAATATTCCACTCATTTCTCATAAATGTACAACTTCTCTCAGAACCTATTCTTACAACTCTTCTAGGTACCCGATAATCACACTTTGATTGGCCAAACAATAAAGTCACCAATCACTTTCTGCTTATCTCTTCCTAGAATTTATGACCTGATAACTGATTGGTCCTTTCAACCAATCAGTGATTCCTCCCTCACTTGCTCTGGCACACAACTCTATTCCTTATAATTCTTTACTGCAGAGTCTGGTTGGTCCTGATTGAGTGTGCCTCATATAGTCAAAGCAGTGGGAACCGGTTCTGATTTGATGTGGTCTCTCAGCTAACTAACAACATTAAGGTATGTGTTGTTTATGCGTGCCATAAAATGAGTTGCGTACAGTTTATCAATAAATTTCGATTCTGTTATGAATTCATAAAGGACGCTCTAATGTCCATGTCCTGTCCATTGCATATTAATGGAGAAGTCCCGAGAATTCCAGGGTGCTAGGCACACATGCTGGATGATTCATTACAAGATGGTGTTGTTCTAGCCCAGGATCTAGCCCAGGATCAAATACTAGTCCACTTACGTCATCAACTGTGTCAGTTAGTCACGTTCAATTTATTCTTATAATTCATGATCCCAACACTAGCCACTAAACATTAATTATTTCTAAAACTACAATTATCAACAACTGCTGAATATCATAAAAGTGAATGCCAGCTAAACAGTAACAACCTTTAACTAAATCATTTTCAAATACACATCAACTCAGAACCATAGAATCGTTTCCAATTAAATCATCCTATTTCTATCATCATCATATTAATCTCATCTGCTGGTTATGTAACGCTATAAAACAGCACCCTGTTCATTTAACATTAGTACACGTCTATTACATATAAAGAGATGACCTGGCTGACGCGACTTTCCACCGTCTCAATGATTGACACATATTTATAAATAACAGGTGGTCGACTCAGCCACGTATATTGATGATTCTTAGTCATCCCAACTTTCCAGTTTCGAATTGTATGTACATAAATATCAGTGATGCATTACTGTAGCATCCATCTTTAGCTCACATGGACTTTTAGCTCACCTGGTATTTTCAAAACTTAATATCTTTTTGGGTCTTATGTGAATTATCAGATATCCCGCAGGGTCATGACTTCCCACGTGACAATCCCATATTTACAACCCGTAGTAACTATTTCCACGAATTCACAATACCTTCATATTGGTCGTTGACCTGGGAAAAGATACTTAACTTGATTCAAACAGCTACACAAGAATATTAAATGGATTACCATTCTGAGTTTGCTCGATAATGATGTATTATGTCGTATGTATGCCTAACAATATTGTAAAGTATCTAGATATGTGTATATTGCCATCCATTTAGATCATGTCTTAGACAGTGTTCTGTCTAGAGAGTTAATTAGGAATAATGCCATACATCAGCATGGCGTTATTGTCAATTAACCCCCTGGTGTCAACGGCGCCTCAAAGCGCTCAAAATACTACTTGATATATCAATTAAATATTTTGATATTTTAATTTTAGAATATTTTAGAAAATTTACCATTGCATTCTTTAGCCGGTTTGACAATTAAAGCATTAGTGAAAGCACAATTAAAGCTTTTATTTAGCCAGGCTCTTTCTGCAGGCTGAGAAAAGAGGATTTTTGAAAATTAACCACTACAATGACTAACTCTGTTACCGGTTAGCGAGCCAGTCACTCTAATGGTAAATATTAAAATATACTCTAGGCCTTTCAAATAGCCATGTCTGAAGAGCACTGCAAAGTTGTTTTTGGTCGGTTTGACCATTAACCCTTTCACGACGAAGCCGTCCAAAACCGGCCAAAACCGTCCTCTGTAGTGGTCTTGAGGAATGTCTATTTGCATGCCAAGAGAAGACTATTTTTGAAATTCCACCAATAGAATGGCTGGCTCGGTAACCGAACCAGTCATTCCAGAGGTACATTTTCTAATTTTTTGAACAAATTTAGTCGCTAAAGGGGTAATGGTTTAATTTGACATACGATGGGTTAATATGCAAGATATGAATGTGTTCAACGTGCCAGTGTATCGATGAGGAAGTCATATTGCGCAAACGTACTAAAGATAGGAGCTACTAATAAATAACGTATACAGTACACACTAAATACGATATACTCACCCACATAGGCGAGAGAATTATGTCTGGATTGGATGAACAGGTCTGTGGGGGTGAGGGTGTTATCTTATAACTTCAGCCCAGCATGAATCCAAAGGATATCTAGTAAGCTCACGCTGTATGTGGATTGCCTATTAAATATAATCGAAGATTCACAAAATCTCTCCTGCACTTATATTAGCTGGCTTTCAATAGGGCGAATTCCAAGGCTTACTGTGCTGGAGTGTCTTCTGGCATCCATAGCCAAACATGGACCATCTTTCCTGTGTGAACTTTACTGACAGCGGCGATGCATTGCACATCTTGTTTAGAGCATCTTCGGAAAGTATGCGATCTGTCCACCAGTGTCCAGTGATGGCGCGGATGTGTTTGCGGTGGCAGGGATCAAGTTTGTCCCAGTGATGCCATTGGAGCTGTCCAACTGTTACATTTATACAGCACCGAGGATATACAGGTTGCGTTGTCTTTTTGCCACGGCCATCTATGTTCAACGAATCCATAGCTTTCAGAATGACTAGAATGTTATGTTCCCCATGCCACAGCATGCAACAATGTCAACAGTACTGCAGAACAGTGAGCCCATGATTTTTCTTCTCCTCCAGCATTCGCCGTCACGAAGTGGATCATCAACTTCTTATGTTCATGTATATATGGGTCAACTCTGTTTTGGATTCATTCATAAAGAGATTCACAATTTTTAATATAATAATCATATTACCAAATCATGAACCTTGTCGACTTATTGACCCAGCTAATGTTGATGCCCACTGCCGTTTTGCTTCTTGCATCACAGATCATAAAATTGTAATACATTCTATTAAGTTGCCATTGGTTATAATTACTGTAATTCATATGTGAATTTTGCTAGTAATAGAATTGATATCTGATTCGCATTGTGTACCCTGCCATCTCGGTCTGTACTTCATATAGTTTCATCGGTTAGAGCGTCACTAGTTTGAGTATGTGATAGCGTTGTAGAGTGAGTATGCCTAGATTTAATGCGTTTGCTAAAGGTTGTTGCATTTTCAAACGTCAACAGCGTATAGTTATCCTTGTGTGAATCAGCAACGATGTAAAGTAAAATGGAACATAGAAAACAGAAGTAAAAGTCTGTTCCACCAGTTAAAATCACTCTGCCATATATGCATTATTATTGAGCAAAATCTGAAAGGAACTCCTTTCAATTATCTTATTGTAAAATATGTGAAGTCACAGCATTCGGTATAGCTATGAATCCTTGTCCACAAAGTCACACTCCTGACAATAATAACAACACATATACATGTAAGGACTATTTCTGAGTTGCAACGTACTCGATAGCCTTCAAAGAACGTGCCGAGAGCTAGCTGATGCTGGTAAATTACATATCCAATTTACTCATATTGAAGATTCCAGTCAGTCGTAAGTTGGAAAGTCATTTTCATAAATAAGGAAAATAAACGATTCTAACTGATAAGATGATGATCGATCACTACTGGGTTTAAACTGTTCAATGTATCTGGGACTACGCTTGTATCTAGTGGTGAATGATGAGGTAGTTGGCG
The DNA here is from genome assembly GCA_034401795.1 of Chaetoderma sp. LZ-2023a. NCBI lineage: Eukaryota > Metazoa > Mollusca > Caudofoveata > Chaetodermatida > Chaetodermatidae > Chaetoderma > Chaetoderma sp. LZ-2023a. The sequence goes on from CM067365.1 coordinate 56,985,305, forward strand.
TATCTTCCTCGCCTAGTGGTGATGAAATATATATATATATATCTATCGGCCTGTTTATTCTTCCAAGTAATAGCGGTGTTGCTCCTTTCTGACAACGATACACCTAATGATAACTGAACCACTGGCACATGATTATATAATTTGTATTACGCTAATCCTTCATAGAATTTTAAAGTGGAATTGCCAATTAAATAATACTTTTTACAAAATGTAGTGAGCATATATTATTTTAAGTTTCTTATTAAAAAAGTTCTAATCACAACAAAAATGACGCCGACGACAACGACGACGACGACGACGATGACGACGACGACGACGACGACGACAACGACGACGACGACGAAATTAATGACAATCTAAGAGATTCTTATAAGTGGTTCAAGCTCTGTACCCCAAGTGATGAAGATGTTATTTCGTGCCCTCTTGAGACAGACAATAGTTTATATATCAACATACATACAGAGAGAACTTTAGAGCTTGTCCAGCTATCACATACGATCTCTCTGTTTTCTGCATGATTACACAATCAGGACATGCAGGTGATTTTGATTATCCGACAAATAACTCAGCCGACTCCATGACATCACGTGATCAATCTTAGCCTTTAATACAACTCTTTTTGACCACTCATTTTTAACGTTATGAACGAGCTAGGCGATTTCAGAAGTGCCATAGTCAGGATTCATTGTGACGTAGAGGGAATCCAGCAACATTGTGCAGCAGTAAATGTTGGATTAATCCGCAGGAAGTGCAACAAGTTCACTTGTGCAGGGCTCCCAAATACCATGGACCCCCAAAAGTTAAAACATTCTTTGTTATCTTAATTTTTAAGACCCTTCGTAGTTTCAAGCTACACAAAAAGATGGCACATATATAGCATATCTAATAAATAAATTAACACTTATCCAAGACAAAACAATTTTGAATACGATGTAAACATATCTCTGTTGACTATGTTGAATATAATCGAATTAGAAGTCATTGCTCCACTAGGCATTCGACAGTATGTACTGCACAAGACTGATGTAGCCAAATCACGCAGCTCCATTACCTCAGGGCCCCCAGCGGCATTACGGTTGAAAATTGACCCTAGCTTTCTCCCGACCCTAGTTACTATGCCGAGGCCCGCGGTTAAGAGTATCATAAGGTTTTTCATGCCCCCCCCCCCTGGGTCCTAAGCTCGGCCCAGCTGATTCGCTGCTATTGGTAGTATCTAGTACTGTTTGATGGGCTCCTGAATGTTTCATATCAACAAATTGAATATGACAAGGCAGTCAGAATTATGTGTCTGTTTCTAGTCTCCTATCGTTTTAAGTGCATTTTGTTTCACAACGCAATGCACCTTTCCAGTTTATCCATCCATCATCTGACGCCACATGACAGCATACTCAAATACGTGACGTGTAGGATCATGTCATAATCAATTACAGCACCAGTGACTCGATTTAGCCCGGCTTAATGCTTAATAGTCCGACACATTGCACGAATTGTATGTCTTTGCTATGCAATAACTATTCTGTTTACAATAGGCAGCAACTGCACCCAGTCAAATTAGTTTCAAAATATTCAACTTCTTGCCTGTATAGTTTTCTGCAAATTGATAACCAAGGAGTTCGGGTATCGATCAAACCCAACACGACATGAGGTGTGGGTGGAGCTTACCTGGAGATGAGCGGAGCATAGCTAAAACTGGCCAATTCTCCGACTCAAAATTGTTTAAAATACCACTGCCAGGTGGCTATCCGAATTAACCAGCACATGTCTACAGCTAATCTTGCAGCTGCTTGCTCATAACTACCTCGTGGTAAATTCTCACAATTCTGAAAAGGACTTTTCATATTTTGGCAAGCCATGTTATTTCAAATCGAATACTCTGCTTTCACATCAGCTATCAACGAAAAAGTAACAGGTTTGAATAACAATTAAGCAAACTATCATCGGTATTATCTGCAATAGACAAGCCTATTACTGTTTATGAAATTAATGTGGATAATCAATTTTCATTTACATTATCGGGTACACTTTCATTCCTTACAGAACCACACTGTTCTACTAGTACCATCGATTCATTTAGAGAGCGGGTTGGTTGGAAAGGCTTTTATGCGATGCACTCAGTTTGGCTATCCTCAATGTGGTTTCCGATTTCAAATGGTTTCCACGACAACAACCACATGAGCATAACCACTTTCATTAATTTTGATATTTATGATAAATGTTGGGCTTTGACAACGCTGCTTATAAGGATAACCAGGCCATTGTACAATGGCTATGATGATTGCTCATACACTGTAACCTCTCATGGACATTGAGAACTGCTATATTAACGTATTACATAATCTTGAGGGAAAATCGTACATAAAATAACATGATGTTTATATAATAATCATCGTTCCAGAAATTAAATTTCCAGGACTAATACACCATCAAACACACCCGGTGTGACCGGACTTACACCTCTCCTAAGAAATATGCTGGTTGATATATGCAGGGATTGACTCCTCATCATTCACTAATCATCAATCTTCTTAACACTATCCTGCTGATACCGGTCCAAACCGGCCTGTATAGCGGGCTTGAGGAATGCCCATTTGCAGACCAAGAGAAGAGTATTTTATATGAGAATTTACCACAGCAATGACTCGCTCGGTATCCCAGCCATCCATTCCAGTTGGAAGATTTCAAAAATATTATTCTCTTCGCCTGTAAATAGACATTCTATAAGAAATATTTGGATTTTCTTGACACAATTTGATCGGTAAAACGTTAAAGCACTCTCATGATCCAATGCCAGTCATGAGTGAAATACGGCAAAGGTTATCTAATTGGCATCTTAATGCCCATGCTACTTCCCTCGTCGTCTCATATGAAGGAACCTCGTGGAGTGTGAAAATGATGCCGAGACACCTTCCAACCATATACGGAGGCAAATGTCAAACTATAAATTATAGTTTTTTTATTTTCACACACCTTTTATATATAGGGGCAAAAGGCAAATTCATAGATTATTATCTTGTTATATTTCTCACACTCTCTTTGAGGTAGAATACAAAATACCTACTGTAACACCTTGTTGTGTGCATCTTGAAAATCTTTTCATCTATTCGTGCTGTCCCAGTTATTTGATATTAATGAAGGCCATCTGCTGAATAAGAACTGCTCATCTCCCAATTCCGTAGCTTGTTTAACTTTTTTAAAAGAGTACTAAAATTTGCAGAAAAGATGGTGGAAATTGCAATCCCTAAATAGTGTTGTTCAAATGTAGACAGCTGTATCTCTGGAAGCCGAGCTACTGAAAGTTGATGATATATTACAACATAAAGGAGTTCCTACAACATAAAGGAGTTCCTATAACATAAAGGAGTTCCTACAACATAAAGGAGTTCCTACAATATAAAGGAGTTCCGACAACATAAAGGAGTTCCTACAACATAAAAGGAGTTCCTACAATATAAAGGAGTTCCTACAACATACAAGGAGTTCCTACAATACAAAGGAGTTCCTACAACATAAACGGAGTTCCTACAATATAAAGGAGTTCCGACAACATAAAGGAGTTCCTACAACATAAAAGGAGTTCCTACAATTTAAAGGAGTTCCTACAATATAAAGGAGCTTCTATAACATAAAAGGAGTTTCTAAAATATAAAGGAGTTCCTCAATGGTGTTTGCATCACTTATGTTTAACTACAGACTTTCAGCTCTGCGAGACAAATACACCAAATTGCATCTGATTTAAAATATATTGTTCGCTATTCTAAAGGAATCTCGCACTCCGTGTAAATTGACAACCATGAACCAAGACACTTAACAATAAGAGTAAGCATACTATGCGACATAATATATTACTATGGGGTATAGTCAGAAAGGCAATCCCTTCAATACTATTTTCAAAAATGATGGAAGGAAAGATACTTTGTAGCGCTATGTAAACAGCATAGTTTCACCGTGGAAGCCTCGTTTAATACCTAAGATACAGATGTGTTAATGACGCCATGAGTAGATTAGGGTTTCATGTTTCAGAAAAGGCTTGAGATAGCCGCTGCTGATAAATAAATCAACGGGGTAGGCTGCTCTAACTGTTTAGCTCCATATACAACCGAGGTAAGCATCCATTTAATACACAAATCTATAAACAAATATAAATATCAAATATATAAGATTTTCCCTGATGTTGGAGCGATTTTCAACAACATGTACAGGGTATTACGGCTGCCTTGGATGTACATGTTAGAGTTTTTCTGTTGACAATGCATATATATATAACATTGATTAAATAGTAAGGTCGCATTTTCTTTTCATTGCTTTGAATATTAAATATGCTCGAATAACCACAAAATCGTACATGGCAGCAATACAGTGCGTTCCTACATCACGGTGTCAGCTGTTTTTTAGTCAGTTTAGCTGTTTATTAGCTTCTTAAGACGATGATACAGTAAAAACTACGCAGGTAACCACTGGGCATATGATTGACATTTATTAATTCAGGCTGCCATTGGACAATGTTCTGATAGATGAACACAGAACAGTCAGACACATTTAAATGTACTTTTAAAAAGTCATATCATATAGACGCATTAGAGTACGACACGAATCATCTTTTTGGAAATGTACAGTCGATTACTATTTGGCAAAAATCCCTACACAATTCCTTGCAAATCGGGACATACGTGCGTGCGTGCGACCGCGTGTGCGAGCGCGTGTGTGAGGTGATATTTTAAAGATCATGGATGATGCAACATGTCAGATGGCAAAGACGAATGACCCAGTTTAGTTATGCCCCGCCCATCACCAGATAAGCTCCACCCACACTTCGCCGTGTTAGGATTAATCGGTCCCCGAGTTTCCTGACTATCAATTTTCTGAAAACTCTACAGTTAGGTCGTTGAATATTTTGAAACTAATTTGACTGAATGCGTTTGCTGCCCTATCAAATTAGTTTCAAAATATTCAACATTATATTTATTAAATAGTAAAGACAGACATCTCGTAAGCAAACGCTATGCGTTCGTGACGTACTTATCTACGTCATTCATGATGTCATAATGACGTCATTAATTGTGATTTCAATCTATACGTCACTTAGTTGATAATGACGTCATTTAATGGATGGATACAGTGGAAAGGCCTATTGCGAATTGAAATGTACACTTTCAAGCTCCTCATTGATGAGTACAATAATACAGTGAAAACAGAATGGATGCTGACTAGATTGTGTCCATTCTCATTGCACTTTTGCTCCATAAGAGCAGATGACGAGTCATTAATCGATAACTAGTATTAGATTATTATAATAAGCAACCTCTTATAATTCACCTTTCCACAGTATCCATCTATCATCTGACCTCGTATGACGCCATAATCAGATCAGCGTGTGTATGATGACGTCAACATAATTACGTCACAAAGGGTTCCATATCGACCGTCACCAAATCACAAATACTCCAACACGTTGTATGAATTGTATGTCTTTGTAATTCCTTGCTATTTAATAAACATGTTGTTGAATATTTTGAAACTAATTTGACCCTGTCAAATTGGTTTCAACATATTCAACAGCTTAAATGCGTAGTTTTTGGAAATTGATAATCAGGGTGTTCAGAGATTGATCGATCCCAACACGAGCGAGGTGTGGTTGGAGCTTAGCTAGAGATGGGCGGGGCAAAGCTGAACCAGACAGGTCCATTAGCCTTACATCGCGTATTGGACTCGTGATACGACACTGCAGTGTAGTCCATCCCAAGTAAACATAGCTTTACTATAGAAGGCGACATATCTATGATGCTGTGGTAACTTATCATAATTCATTGGAAGTAGGAAACATGTGTGCACCTTAGAACCAATCCGTGTAGTGAATACCTCTATCTCGAAGACTTCATGATGGCTATGTTAGAAATGATACGTGATTTGTATTATTTATTTATCATATATCAGTTTGCAATCAATAGAGGAACCCAACCTGTCAATCAAATATATGATGTCATAGTGGATTACGTCACGTGTAGATTGACTTCACAATAAATTTCGTCACGAGTAACGTGTTTATGTCCGTCATAAGCGCGTACTTGCCTGTCACGTTGTACGAACTGTAGGCCTATGTCTTTAAAATTTAATGAACATTCGTTTAGATAATTTTACTTGGCGCTGTTGCTGCCATACCTATATAGTTTTCTGGAAACTGAGATTGAAGAAATCTTGGGCGAAGCTTAGATAGGAAATGGGCGGGGCATAGATAAAGCTGCATTCTTCCATTGTTATCTGATACTAGTCAGGAAATGATCAAGGAAACCATTATGATCTACACATTTTTCAGATCCTCCTTAGCAGATACGAAAAGTGCATTGCCATACAAGGCATATTTTCTTAATCAGGTCTCACTAATTTTCGCAAAACCTGTTACTCCATAAAGATAATTTAACTTCAAAGTATTCAGCAGCTGTTGTGTATGCTTGCTCTGAATCCCTTGATGTGTGATTGCACGGTAGAAACAGCTTATACGTCTCACATGAGAAGTTGATGTTTTGAAGTATTAGATACAACAAAACATTATTTTGAAAAACAATGGGCGCAACGTGAAAACCTCTGCACTAAAAATTCATAATTGTTCAAATTGCTATGTGGACATAACCATCTATTTCTTATATAGTTTATTTGCCCCAGATGAGTAGATGTCATAGGCTCTGCGATGTGATTGATAGTGCTGAGGACCCTTGTGGTGTATTACCGATACCTGACTACAGTTGTTCTGTCGAGAGCGTAAATCAAGATTACATTGGCATGGTTTTGAAAATATGATGATTGATCTTGATGTTTTCTTACTTTCTGTTGGTGTATTTTATTGCGCAATGTTTTCCCATTTTCCTGGTAAATGCATCATACAGTCAAATACTCGAACGACCAGTTGGGACCGCATGATGAAACAGGGCACATTTCCAATTAATGAACAGAAAATTGATAATATATGTAGATTAAGAGAAATTCATAAAAATATCATTCGATGCTTATTTTTCCGACACCATACTGCTATATGCAGGGACATAATGACGGGCTATTGGGCATGACAGGTCGGCGGGTAACTGTCAGAATACGCGAGTACCCACGGGATCAATGTTCAACGGGGATGTGTTGGCGTAATGATAAGACATATTTAAATGGCAGCAGAGCTCTGAGTGACAGATTGCCCATTCCGAAGAGAGAATCATTGGAAAGCTTAGTCAGGATGTCCATGATTCGAAATACATTCCAAATTTAGCAATATTGATCAACTTCTTACCAGACTTTATCTTAAACAAAATTTAAAAAGCAGTTCTCATACTTAAAGCGATGATAATCTCATTTCAAATGTTGTATTGTACTCATAGCTTATGGCTTATAGATTCCATATCATTCATATCCTGTCATATTCTCTTATATGTATCACCCTTATCTGCTTTGTAAAATCGCGTATATGCTGAACAATAATCCCAGACATTTTGTCTACTTGAGCGATAGTGCGTGATGGCATGTACGTGCCAATGCACTACTTTTTCTTTTAATGTTGTGAACATAATTTGACTGGAAGTTATTGCTGCTGCCTATCTTTTTCTAGCGACATGATAGTAAACCTACTAGTCTACGTATAGTTTACTACGAGTGGCGTGTTAGATCACCTGAAAAACTATTATGATATGAAGTTAGTTCTCCTTTAAGAAGAACTCGTTGAAAATGGTGACTGTGCTCTGATCACTGTAAAAAATAGGCCATTTTTTTAAATGGTCGGGCTCAGAATAAAGTAGACAAGGCATATAACAATACAGGATATGTATTTTTAAAAATGTCGAGATTTGATCCAATAGTGCGGTTTAATATACGCCATTGTGTGCACGTTATTCTGCATGAGCATACGTCATTGTTCTGTGGTGTGACAATTATAGGCTTATTACCGGAATGAATCCTAAAGAATGGTAATGGGGAGCCGATGCAGAATTGTGCTATGTCTGATCTATTTTGAGTTGTTCCATTTTTAACATCTCCATTTCTTCATTAACATACATTGTGTAGCCTCTTCAATCTTCCTCTAGAACATATCATTAAAGAACAAGTGGTATGGGATTGTCATTGCTACAAAGAGCTTAGCAAGTGTGGACCGATATATTTAAACTAAATGGCGAGAGCAGCAAGCATAATATTGGCTATCCATGGAAATGTCATACCTTTTCGACGAGCATGACAAATTAAAAGAAGTGGAGCGATAGTAGATCACACATTCTATTAAGCCTGTTACTTTGACATTAACGACACTCCTGAAGTAGTACGTATTATTTATATATTCTAAGAAAAGTACATTTAACGTGTCCAGTTTATTTATACATCATATGACTTCATAATCAATTACGTGCCGTTGAGGATGATGCCATAATCAATGACGTCATGAATGGCGTACATTAATAAGCGTACGAATTGTATGTATTTACTATTTAATAAAGATCCTGTTGAATATATGTAGACTAATAGAACGGGGCGCTATTGCTGCCACTGGCAGCAGCAGCACCCGACCAAATTAGCTTCAAAATATTCAACAGCATACCTGTATAGTTTTCTGACATTGATAGCCATGGCCTTAAGGGATCGATCGATCCCAACACGGGCGAAGATGGATGGAGCTTAGCTAGAGAACGGCGGGTCATAGCTAAAACTGGAACGGTTCATTGTCCCCTTATTTATCATTCAACCCCAAAATACCTATTTTAATAGAGGCATCCAATTTATCAATCAGGCATATCCATCATACTTATTTACGTCACATGTAGACTGGCGTCGAAATCATAATTGATAAAAATACTCCGTCAAAAATCTAGATTAGTCCGTCATGTACGAATTGTATGTCTTTGATGGATTCACTATTTAATAAATATTATGTTGAATATTTTGAAACTAATTTGATCGGTCGCTGTTGTGGCCTACGGCCGGAACATCTACCAGTCAAATTATTAAAATTATATCACAGCGTATGTATTTAGTTACCTGAATACTGGGATTCAGGGATTTTGTTAATGCCATGAACTGTATTGATTGTGATGTTTTTGTCCAAAGAAAAAAGTATTTTACACGAGTATGGTCTTATTGCATTACGATCAGCAAATCGGGTTAACATGAAAAAAGGCATACACACAGTACAAAATCAGGCTGTTTGAAAGGATTTCTGTATAAAACTGAATACGGCCCATATATTCATCTTAGAAAAAGGGGACATTGGTGTAAACATGGTTAGATCTGGAAAAGTTCATTACTTAACCCTTTTGTGTCAACTTCAAACTTCAAACCTTCTTGTTCAAACCAACTAAAATCAGCTATGTAGTGGTCTTGAAGCCTGGCTATTTGCAGGTCAAGAGAAGAGTATTTTTGAATATTCACCACTGTAATTACTGGTTCGGTAACTGAGCCAGTTATTACAATAGTTAATTCTAAAAATACTCTTCTCTTGACCTTCAAATGGACACTGACTAACCAAAACCTTTCTTTAGCGTTACCATTTTGATTGCCAAGCCGTCCAAAATTCCAGTGGTAGATTTATAAAAATAGTCTTCTAAAATTAAAAATACTTGAAAAATGTTGACCATTAAAACGATTAATTGACATAAGTAGTATTTTGAGCCCTTTGAGGGGCTGTTGCCACAAGAAGGGTTAAGTTGATTCTGGTGTCCCCTTTTAGCATGTGCAATCAGAGCTGATACGATCTTAATAGTCTGATCAGCAATTCACACGTTCTATGTCGTGAGGAAGATAACTAATGAAAACACAATTTAAAACTATTTACCTACCTACAAGTATTCGTGTCAATCAACGCATCATACGTCGTATTTTAATCGAAATTAATTATGCACCTCTATTAGATCACGCCCTAAGCTTATTATTAAAGAATAAGTTCGCCCGTCCTCAATGACTGTTCACATAATATACACGCTGGTCACAATAGCATCACATTTAACTTACAAGTACCGTATTGTACCTTGATTACGCAGTAGCGCTGGCTTGCTGCTCTTCATTAGTGCACACCATTGATATGATTCTTTTAATGGATGGATCCATTCTAGCTACGACCCGCCCTTTCTAGCTTAGCTCAACCCACTTTTAGACATGTTCGAATCGATTTATCTACTTTGAATCCTCAATTCCCAGAATCTAAATTTCAAGATATCTATATAGGCAAGGTGTTGAAAACAATTACTTATGGCAGCAACAGCTCCCAGTTAAATAATTTTCTATTAATCACCCGAATGTTTATTAAATTATAAATTCCTCAACGACATAAAATTCGTACATTTCCGTGATCCTTCAATTGCATGTATGTGTGCGTTTCTCTGTCTTTGAAATATTGGACTTGTTTACTCATTATTATATTTCTTCTTTACGTTTTTTCTTTTGACCAGCTAACAAGTGACGTATTTGATTATAACGTCAGATACTTGTGTGACAAATCAGATCCACCATTGCATGTATGTCTGTGTTTCTATTTCTATGAAATACTGGTCTTGATTACTCGACTTTATATTCTTTCTTCATTTTACTCTCTGCCATAAAATGGTGCGTGGAATTCCGCAAATTCCCGCAAATTAACCGCATATTTCTCCTAGTAGCATCTAGAGTGTTAGTTGATATCACCAGCTTAGGCATGTGCAACTTCATATTTCAGGATAGCGTTTCTCAACAACATACCGACCGTTTTCCCATGACTGCTATGCATTTGTGTGACGATATCTGTGCGCGCGGATATATTTTGCAGATTCTGCTCTGATTGTGAGAGCAGAGATTGATGAAACACCTCCGGCAATTGAAAAGCCCGATGCAGGCCAATTCACAAAGATGAGATCAAAGCTTTTGTAAGGGTCATGAACAGTGAAAAGGCTGCCGGTTTCAATATCACCTGAGCGTTCAAAAGCTGATAACCAGGCCACAGCACAGACTCTACAACATTTACTCAGAATGGTCTGATAAAAAGAGCAGGCGCTAAATTGATAGTTAAAGGACATCTCACCGTATTTTATACTAACCATTCATGTGAGATAATTTGCCACCCATAATCTATCCCAGACAGTTTATCTTTTTATCACGCCGACATCAAAAGATATTAAGGGTTTAGTCGACAAATGTTGATATATTTCTTCAGCCTATGATGGCTACCATGATTTACTTTTCAACCAATCTGGACAAACCTAGCGTGGTTGAATGATTACTGTATTCTGCGGCTATAGTAGTAGAAACATCCTACAGCAGCAATCAGTCATTCTTCGATTTTGCCCACTATGTCTTGTCCTCGGCCGTGTGTCTTGTCATTCTTGACTTGAGTGTACCGAGTCCTGCTTTCTTGAGGTCACCTCGTAGCACGTTTAGCAGATCTATGCAATGCCCTCCTCTTTTGGCTTTGTATTTACTTGCTCTGAGTAGGGAGAATTCCAAGGCTCTCTGTGCTGGCGTCTCTTCTGGCTTCCTTAGTACATGGCCAAACATGGGCCATTTTTGCGAGACGACTTGTACATACAGCGGCGATGTATTACACATCATGTATAGTGCATCGTTGGAAACTATGTTGTCTGGCCGTCGGTGTCCGGTGATGGTGCGTAGGTGTTTGCGGTGGCAGGCATCGAGTTTGTCTAGAGCTGCCTTTGGAGCTGCCCAGCTGTTACAGTTATACATCATCAAGGATACGCAGGTTGTATTGTATAACGGAAGCCTCTTTATCAAGGGCATCTTTGATCTACGAATCCATAGCTTCCAGAAGGACTGGACATTTATATTCCCCATGACGCAGCGTGCCGAAATGTCAGCGGTACTGCCAAGCAGTGAGCCCAGGATTGTACCTTTCCTCCATGGTTCGCCGCCACGAAGTGGGCCGTCATTTTCCATAGTTTTATGCTTTGTCGGTAGGTATATGTGGGTGAACTCTGTTTTGGATTCATTCATGAAGAGATACTCAATATTTAGTTTGCTTGCAGCTATTGGGAGAGGTTCGTCAAGGGGGTTTCTTTTCCTCGTCCATGAAGGCCACATCGTCGGCATATTCCATCTCTAGCAGCATGCCCAGTATTGACACTGGGGTGGGGGTGGTTGGTCTTGTGGAACTTTCCTGCACATATTTCAATGTGGCAGCAAGGTAGCAGGTGAAAAGCACCGGAGATAGACCATCTCCATGTGGGGAGCCTATTGATGTCTCAAACTCTACAGATTTCACTGACTTGACTTGTACCCTCAGCTTGGTGTCTGGGAGTAGTAGTCTCACTAGTCGTCGCTTATCTTCATTGCAACTGGCATGGCGTAGTACATCTAGGATCTTTGAGGGCTTGATTTTGTCGAAGGCTCGTGACATGTTAATGCCCAGTTTGTGGGAAGTCCCAGTGTTTGGACATGATTACCGACACAAGCATGCGTTGAGCCCATACAGTGTCTGTGCAGCTGCGTCCACGTTTGAAGCCACTTTAACATGATCCGGTGTAACATTGGATAGGATTTTCCGTATGCTGTTGAGGAGCACAATGGGCCGCAGATTGGCTGGGGGCCCAGGTGGCTTCTTGGGCTTGGGTAGTGCGATAAGGGTGCCTTGGCCTACAGCGTCGATCGGAAGGTGGTGCATAAAAGCTGAATTAATTAGGTGCGTGATCGGTTTTGAGATAATGTCACTTGCATATTTGAATAGTTCATTGCTCATGCCATCAAGTCCAGATGCACGTCCATTTTTCAGGGCTTTAAGTGCCTTCTCAACTTTTGATGTTTTAATTGGTGTTGGTAATGACATGGGGTATCCTGAGGACCGGGTGCAAGGGCTCATCATCGTTGTCAGTAAACTGTTCCTTGAACCATTCTCGGGTCATCACGGCTTTTCCCTAAAGTGGCGCAGAATAATATGCGCTCCCTGCGTAGTTTGGTGCCGTCTTCACTTTGGCCACTTTGATAGATGCGCAGCCGTAACATAGACGTCGTCTTGGTATATTCGCTCAGTCGTAAAGGTGTAAGCAATAATTTGGCAATGTGGTATACAAGCAATCATGCAGGTAAGCTTGAAACTAATTTTACTGGAAGTTGCTGCTGCAATAGGTAGCAACAGGCTCCTGTCAAATTAGTTTCAACAATATTAAACGGGATGAGTATTACATAATAAAGAATGTAAAGCATTGGCACTTCCACAACACCACACACTATCGCTTGAGGGGATAACATTGTGGCGATCACCGTTCATCATTTGCACGATATTACAAAACAGGTAATTGTGATACCGATAAGGGAATGTGCCAAGATATAAATGATATGGACCCTATAAACTATAATCTATTCGTACAATAAAATATTTGAGATGAGATTAGCATCCCTTTAAACTAGCAAAGACAGGAACGCTGCCTGAGCGCCGTAGCCGATGAGCTATCATACTGATGCCGTGGCAATAGTGATATGCCTATTATATCTTATGGCATGCGTAAATGCTATGAGTGATATGTCTAATTTGGCTTATGGCACACACAAATAATCGGTCTGATTATGAGATGTTGGTAATATACTGTGTTCTGCGCCAGCAGTAGATTAGAAACATCCGTCAGCTGCAATCAGTCATTCTTGTTTTGGCACTATGTCTTGTTCTCGGCGAGAGTCATTAGCCCCCCCCCCCCCCCGGGGTTCTTCTTGGTCAGCTGCTTTTATATCGATACGTAGCACTCTTGCAAGGGGTCTACAATGGTGTCCTCTAAGAGTTGTCTAGATGTTGGTATCAAGTACAGCAAATTCAAAGGCTTTCTGCACAGCGGTATCTTGTGACTTTCGCAGAAAATGGCCAAACATAGACCATATTTGCTGGCCCACCTTCAGTGACAGTGGAATTATATTGCACATAGTATATAACGCGCCATTGGAGATTATACTGTCCGACAAGAGATGTTGCGCTATAGTACGGAGGCGTCTGTGGTTTCGGGCCACCAATCTTATCTAGAACTGCCTTCGGAGCTGCCTGAAACCGTAACATGTTGCTCGTATGACGGCATATGTCTGTGTTTAAGGCGTTATCCTTTACTCTTGGTTTCTTTCTTATTCAATAATCGCTTAACGCTTTAAGCCGTGTAAATTTGTTATCTTCCTTCTAAAGAATATTCTGTTGAATATCCAGTAACTAATTAGAAGTGGAGCTGTTGCTGCCATATGCAGTACCATATTACAGTAAAATACTTTCAAAATAGGCAATAGCTTTCCTGTATAGGTGTTTTGTAATTGAGACAATGACATGTCAAGAACTAATCGACATGTGGACCCTGAAGTAAGGTATCCCTCAACACGCATATAGTGGCGCATCATTGAACAGGTAGATGTGCAGCTGAGAATAAACCAACTACGCTTGTGCAATAGACGACTCAAATATGTGTGCCAAATATATTACTTGGCATGTAGGTTAGGGAGTATTTTCTCTGGTGTTAGTATTCACCTTCCTTTCTAGCGATCTACTGAGCCATGCTGTGCAGCGCGAACAATGGAACCACGTGGATCAGACAGACGCTTATGATCAAACACAGAGACGGCTTTGATCTTAACACCTTAACATTACAAGGGCCACACTCTACTATATGTAGCCACAGTGTATGAGTTGGGAGTTATGGCAGTTTTAAGTTCAATGCACAGAAAACAAAAGCAATATGGCTAAATCCAAGAAGCCAAATTACGAACCAGTCAAGTTTGGGGCAGTGGCAATGTACCCAAATCTGTCTACGTTGTAACAACACTGAGGATGTCCGGCGGCACGGACTGTAAGATCAATCCCAAGCAGGAATGATATAAGTTTGGCTGGGGATAAGCTGGGACGAGAACATATTTCGTAGTTTCGAGAACAACCGCCTCTGCGGAGTTACATTGGTCAGTGGAAATAATAAAAGACGAGATAATGAGAACACACACAGACAACAAGTCACGCACATAATAGGTTAGTAAGGGTGGGAAAAGTAAAGTAAATTCGTGTGCCAACCTGCCATTGTCACCAGAAGCGAAAACGGAAAGAAAAAGAAAGACGTGGCTGATTAGAGTAGAACGGAGATGAAAGAGCTATGGATACGCGATGTAGCAAGATATGTTCCGCCCACTATAATTGTATGGCGGAGTTTGAGTTCTGGCGTTGTTCTCTGAGAGAAAGGAAGGGAGTAAGTATGTCAAATATTCGCATGTGATAAATTCTGATGCAACTAAGAAAAACGCAGTCACTCGAACACGTTGATATTAATTCGATTGCAATCATTCCAGTACTTGTGATCAGTTGTTGAAAAAGTCAATCAGAAACATTTGACTAATATCGCGTTAAGCCAAATCTTGATGGATGCGTACGTTCATGTCGCTATCTTGCTACATTAGTTGTGGATAATTCAATGCTTCGGACCAGTTAATGACGATCATTAGGCGAATATTAAGTACGGTCTGGGATTTGACGTTGCTCGCGGTTGTCAGCCATCACTATGTTTGCACGTAACCCTGTAGAGTCGGTTCTAAAAACCTTGAAAATGATGATTGATCTTACATTGGTTGTAGAAAGTTCTACTTTTGGCCGCTTTATCAAAACAAGCTCTTTTTGTGGGAACTAGATATAATGTTCAAACAAGTACACACAATTGTGTGGTGCGTGCGTGCGCGCGTGCCTGTGTGCGCGCGCGTGTGCGAGAGTGTATATGTGCTAAGCGTGTTTGTAGGACACAAATGCACGCATGCGTGCCTACACATATGTGTATGTACATGTATGCATTCTCCCGCGTGTGCCTGCGCGTGTTTTACATGAGTCATTATGTACGACGTCTTATAAGCAACATTGTAGTTCTTAATATCGTTAATATCGTTGCATGTGCCGTTGGTCATATCCGGTATCTCCAGTCACAGCGACCATATGACAATTATCAGAAGCATTGGAAATTACGAGACTAACGTGACTAGAAGCAATTAGAGAGAGAGAGAGAGAGAGAGAGAGAGAACGAGAGAGAGAGAGAGAGAGAGAAAGAGAGAGAGAGAGAGCGAGAGAGAAAGAGAGAGATGGTGGGGAAGAGGGAGTGAGGGATGGATCGAGGGGTGGGAGGGATGGAGGGAGGGAGGGAAGGAAGTGAGGGAAGGCGGGAGGGAGGGAGGGAAGGCGAGAGGGGGAGATGGAGAGAAAGCGAGGGAGAGCGAGTGAGAGGGTGACGAGAGAGAGAGAGAGCGGTGGGGTGGAGGAGAGAGGGAGTGTATGAGGGAGGTAGGGATGCTGGGAAAGCCAGCATAAAGAGAATCATTTGATCGATTGGTTTATAAGAACTAATTTTGCTCGGCGTCGCTTACAAAATCGCCTCCATATATGAGGTTTGGCGGCAATCTTGGCCTTATGGCAACTTTATTGTAAACAACCCGATAATAGAACTGATGTGTATTTGTGCGCTCAAAAACGAATATAAAATATTTTTCGGGATTTGCTTGAGCTATGACTAAGAATGATGCCAAGACAATGGAATTTCTCGCGTTTTGATGAAACTAGTATCGTCTTGCACCAGAAACAGTTAAACAATAGTGTTTACCATGACAACCTAACTGCACTATGTCACTGTAACTAATGGGGAGATACATTTCTGGCTATGTCACGCCCATTTCTATATATGCCCAATCAATGTCTAGCTATGCCCCATTCATTTCGACTTATGTCACATCCATTTCTTGCTTTTTCCTATCCATTTTCATGAATGCCTCATCCGTTTCTAGCTATTCCCCATCCGTTGTTTCTAGGTATGCCCCATCCATTTATATATATGCTCCTTCCATTTCTAGACATGTCACATCCATTTCGACATATACAATATCCAGTTCTACCTATGCCCCTCCCATACCTAGCTAAGCTCACCCGACTTAGTACTTGTGTGGGAATCCATTATAAACTTTGAAACCAGAATCTAAATTTCAAAGTTAACCAAGCAGATAAACAGTTTGCGGTTTTGATTCAATACTTTGAATACCTCCAATACCTTGAATACCCCCATTCTAGGGCTTAAAGACGTGCTTTACTAATACTCTTTCATTGTGCTCAATCGATTGATTTATTTTGTTGACGAACTTATGGATTAACAGTGAATTTATTATCCTCGCCACTCCAATTTTTTTTATATCTAAATTGACTTTAAATTCTACTAGTGTCCTGGAATTGATCACCTACTGTGTTAATGGATTACATAAGCACACCACACGTTTTAAGAATACACACTTCTAATATAGTTGTTAGCTCGCTCTATGTAGACGTTTATACTGGTCTCTCTTGTTACTATTGTGTCACATAGTATGAAAAAAACTTCGTACTGTCTATATCTTCGATGTCCTTTATGATCTTACATTTTTCGATTGCACCACCTCTCATTCGTCTAATAAACCAGTGTATGAAGTTCTTTCAATCTTTCGCTATAATCGATGCTCGTCTCTGTACATTCTCTAGTATCGTGGTATCTTTCTAGACTCGCGGATTTGACACCAGGCTTGCGTGCTCCAGATGCGGTTTACCATAGCATTGTGCAGTTAAAGAAACAGTTCCTTTTCTATGTAGTCGAATTTTCTGCGAATTATACCTAAGACTGCGTTGGCTTTATTGACACAATTAGCTATATGATATTTGAACAAGAGCTGTCTGCCAATTGTTACTCCCATGTCGCTTTCCTCATTTCCTGTAGTGATGATCCTTTCTTGTTCATTTTCTGACATTTATATGTGTATTTAGGATTGTCATTTTCAATGTGCATTATCCTACATGTGCCTACACTGAACCTCAGCAAGCAGGCATCGGACCATTCACATAATTTATTGAGATTCTGTTGGAATTTACCCATATCCTGAGCATTCACCATCTTACTGAACACTTGTGTGTCGTCTACAAGCATCTGAGTACAGCCGTTAACTAAATCTGGAAGATCGTTTATAAAAATAAGAAATAAGATGAGCCCAAACACACTTCCTTGTGGGATTCCATTTGTCCCGCTAGACCAAGGAGACAATTTAGAATTTAGTTTCACTAGCTGCTTGCAGTCTCGCAAGATGTTTGATATCCACACAAATATATGTCATTTTCTGTCATAGGTTCTAAGTTTATTACAAAGTCTTTCATGTGGTACAGTGTCGAATGCTTTACTAATGCCTAGGTATACTATATATAGTGCATCTCCGGAGTCTAAAATATTTGTCAACATTTCAATAATTTAGAAAATGTGGAGCACGCATGATCTTCCCTTACGAAATCCATATTAAGCGTCTGAAAAGAACTGGTAATCATCCTTGCGGTTCATTGGTCGCTCTCTAGCAACAGATTCCATTACTTTGCATATAACTTATGTGAGACTAACTCGTCTGTAGTTGCCTGCTTATTTCTGATCTCCTTTCTTAAGTAGTGCAGTAATATGGCCCACACTCCATTCCTCCGGGACTTGACTTGTTGAAAATTATTTTTAGAGGAACACGGCGTTCGCTTGCTGTTGATTTTAACAATCTGTGGTGTATATTATCGGGATTGCAGGATTTTGCTGGATTTAATAGCAATAGTTTCTTTGTAACTTCCGCCACTGCCATTGCATAGTCTATTAGATCTTTTCCTATGCTCCTGTGTTGAAGTTCTGGAATTACTGATTTATTTACCTTATGTTACAAATACAATAGTGAAAAAGTTATTCAAAACCGCCGCTTTGTCACCATCACATTCAGCTACCATGCCGTCTTCTTTCCTTAGATCGGGTATTCCTGATTTAACTTTTGAATTTGAATTTGCATATTTCCAGAATCATTTTGGAGTTTACTTCGCTTCCTCTAACAGTTTCCTCTCAACCATTTGCTGTACGTCTCCAAATGGCTCTGTTACTTTGATTCTTTCTGTAGTGTATAGTTCGTAATCTACATAGTGCCTTGTTTCGGTGTAATGTTGCCAACCCTTATGTTTCTTTTTCACTTTTCTCAATAAATGTATCTTCATCCATAGTGGTTTGAATTTCTTCTTCCTCCCTAATCCTCTTACAGTTGGCATACACTTTGACACAATTCCGTTGATCTTGTCTGTACATAAATTCCAACAATGGTCTGCATCGCTTACTAAAATAGTTCCCAATTAATTTCATTTGAGTAAATTTTAATAGAGGCATAGTCTTATTTGTGGTATACGTATCTCGTCACTAGTATTACTTAGCTCAGCGCAACAGTTTAAAAGCAAAGGTTATCAATATGACCACTTTTCCCAAGTGGAGGTAACTTTGTGATGGTTTGTATATAATTATCATCACACGTTATTTAAAGATATAATATGTAAAATGTTTGAAAAATCCTCTCTCTTGTATGAAAATCCATATGTTATGTCCAGAAACAATATCGTAAAACCTCTATAAATGTGCAAGCGGCGTGCTCATTATTGTGATGCAAAGACAAGCTAATCCCGTCAACCACATGCAGGTTCAAATCGCCCATGATAAGAAGCTGAGATGGATTCTTCTCATTTCCCTTGATAAGCATATCTAGTAACATCCGGTCATTGTATTATGATGAGGACGGACTTCTGTATGCTTTGACTGGGGGCTGTCGCTGCTGACCCCAAGTAAATTAGTTTCAGAATTCTCGACAGAATAGTCATTACATTGTAAATTCAATACAGAAATTCGCCCACCTTCGTGAATGAATTGCCCATGTTCGTGATGGTGCTACGTCATTGTGATGGTAACATCAGCCAACATGTGAGGTATTTGATGCTGACGTCGGATAATAGGGTGACACATCAGATCCCTCTAATTGTGAGTAATGTATTGATTGATCTGCATACAATATTAATAGAAGCACACGTCACGGTGACTACATAAATCTTCAATCCCATCAATTTTAGGCTCTGTAGAATAGCATGTCATGTCAACTCGTTTGGTGGTTTAAAATTTGTTGTAGCGGTCGATCATTCCCATGTGCATCTTGTTCGGTGCGGATCAATCTATTTAAAACGCATGAGGCATTGCGTCTATAGCGTCAACCAGCCATTCTTTAGGGAAGTGTTCGAGAAAGTGGCCATATGCCATTTGCTAGGCTATTTAACAGAGCCGCGCAAAACCGTGCAGACTCTAAAGTGTTCTCGAGTGATGTTGATTTGCCATCTAAGAGAAGATTATTTTGAAAATAATATCACTGAAATGACTGCCTCAGTAACCGAGCCTGCAATTCCAGTAGTAAATTGTCAAAAATATCAACACAACTTGCTTGTTTGTCACGCTAAATTCTACCTATCTTGCAATGTATTGTGCACATTAGAAGTCAACGCCTTAGTGCCGGGATGAACTGATGCCCATGTCTTTGTGTGGATTCCTTCTTTTTAAGTGTGACAAATGTACTATGGCTAAGCGCAGCATGGACTCTCTCGCTCTCTAGCTGATGATCAAATCACGTGATACGCGGACTCGTGTGATAATTACATCGCTTCCAGGACACCCGGCTATGTCAAGGTTATAAATATTAACCCTTTCAATATATAAATAACAGATACTGAAATCCACTCCAATCGAGGAATATATTTCCAGCTAGGATACTGTAATTTCATGGTAAGCTCCGTCCATGCTTTCCGCGTGATGGAATCAAATTCTGTTCTTTGAATCCTGACTTCCCAGAATATCAATTTCAACGTAACTATACAGGTAAACTGTTGAAGATTTTAAAACTAATTTGACTGAATGCTGTTGCTGCCTATCATATGGAAAATAGACGACAGAATGTTTATTACATAGTAAATCCATCAAAGACATACAATCCGTACACTTAGCGCACTTTTGCAAGTTCATGACGGAGCTAGATACGCCACTATGCATTGTGAGGTCAGCCTGCATGTGACGTAATGTAATATATACCGGAGTGACAGATCGGATCCATCGCAAGCGTAGGCAGTGGAATAGTATAAAAGTAATTAGCTAGACTTGAGACAAAACTCCAGCTTCCAGTCAAATTCTGTCACATGTTTTAGGATATTGGTTCTTATGTTATAGTGTTACCTTTCCAGTTTAACTATCTCCCACGCATCTGTAGCTATAGCAGCACCATCTCCCAGTCAAATTAGTTTCAAAATATTCAACAAGATGTTTATTAAATTGTAAAGACATACAATTCGTACAACGTGTCTGACTATTAAGCGCTAAGGACGGACTATAGCGAGTCATTCATGACATAATGATTGTGCCGCCATCACACACGTCACTTAGTCGATTATGATGGCATATGACGTCATAAGATGAATGGATACACTTGGAAAGGTCAATTGCTAGCTCTATTTATTTCTTAAATAATTTCCTCCGATAATTCTTACAACAACGTTTAGTCCGTCATAAATTAAGCGTTCGTCACGAACATAGCTACGCCATTCATACCGTAGCTTACACGACACGTAGCTGCTTATGACATCATATGATTGATAGATAATTAACCCGGAACCCTCTATTATTGACGAACACGCATCGCGCTGGCACCGTTCCAACACATATAAATCATGTCTTCTCAGTCAGCTAGTTTATGCGGAATCTGTTCTGACGTAACTGTTGCTAAGTTAATATATATGGGTAGCGAGTTTTAGATTTCCCAAGCGTAGTAGACTATGTATTGGCGCACGCATGATCGCATCGCAACGTAGTTGCTTTCCGATTGTTGATGCCCCATCAGTGTCTGTTCAATATTATTATTATTATTATTATTATTATTATTATTATTATTATTATTATTATTGCTCGTAATGGCACTTCTATTTTAAACAAAGGAATAAAGACTCAGTGGGTCAAATTACTTCATTATAAGTTTATCTCGCCTGCAAAGAGAAAAGCGAGACACAGGTATCACCTTTACGACGACGACGGCGTTAACGCGTCAACATCTTTGACTACATATTAGTATTGCTAAATCCTACTGGAACCAAACTTGGACACATTGTTGCGCATACCAGTAGGCGCTAGCATGATGCTAGTGAGGTCACCTTTGCCTAGGTCCAACGCCAAGGCCACTGTGATATTGCTATCTGACCTCTGCTTTTACAACTGTATATTTGCGAGCTTAGACTATGGGTATGCTTATGATAATTACACTTGGACACATGGTTACGTATACTATTAGGAAGCAGCATGATGACTTCAAGGTCGCAGGGCCAACGTCTACGTGACAAGGATAATAGCGAAACACTTATTTCTGAGGCATTCTTGTTAAACAAGTAATGACTCTGTTAAAAGGATACGCCTACTCACGCGACTCTAATAGACACATTGGTGCCCTAGTAATGTGTACTGAATTTGTGACAAGTTGATAATTGTTGTATAAATATAGACTCGACGCACTTTTATATTAATGTAGAGCGTCTCGCCCTCTAGTAAATCGTGTTATTAATGGACCAGTTTTAGCCATGTCTTCAGTTAAGCATCCGCCCACACTTCGCTCGTGTTGTGATCGATCGATCTTTGAACTCCCTGACTATCAATTTCCAGAGGACTATACAGGTAAGCTGTTGAGTACTAATGTTAACTGGGTGCTCTTGCTGTCTATGGCAGCGCCCAGTCAAATTAGTTTCAAAATATTCAACATCATGATTGTGTATTAAATAGTAAAGGCACACAATTCGTACAACAAATCTTAGTCCATCTTCAATTATGCGTTTGCGACGTAATTATCTACGGCATTCATGACGTCATTGATTATGACGTCATTCTGCACGCTACGTGGTTGATTATGACATCATGCGGTAGATGGATAAACTGGAAAGTTCCACTAATCTTATAGCTCCAGTAGCACCAAGACGATGCCAGAGAAATCATCATCTTGCACATGCCGTTCTCTTCCTTGAAGAGACCACCATGTTATACCGCTCAAACAGTCTCATGTTTTACCGCAACATTAAATGTTTCTGTTATAATTGTACAACCTGTTTAGCACCAATGGTTGGTCTGGAACAATGAAAACGTACCAATACAACATTCCACTTCTTCTCGAATCATAATGCTTGGAACTCTAAATCCTAAGAATCTTAATCTCAACATACCTATGATTGTATTTTAACAGGAAGAGGCAGCAAGCGCTCACAATCAAATTAGCTTCAGCAGATTTAACAGTAAGGATGCATGAGTACTGTACTCTGCGGGTGTGGTAGTAGAAACATCCTACAGCTGCAATGAGTCCTTTTACTTTTGTCCACTCTGTTTTGTCCTCAACAAAAATCTTTAGCTTCCCCAGGTCTTTTCTTGATTCAATCTTTCCGAGTCCTGCTTTCCTTAGGTCACCTCGTAGCACGCCTAACACATTTATGCAATGGCCTCATCTGCTGGCGTCAAGCACAAGACGTAGTTCGCTGATAGCTCAAGCTAAACAGGAATGCTATCACAGTGCAAACAGGAACAGGTTATGCATGTGCATTTTGTCGGGAAAGTAATACTTATATAGTTGAACACTTTAAAATGAATAATCAATATACAAATGGATGAATCAAGCGAGTAACGATGATTCTTTTCTATGTTGTTTGGTTAATAGATCTGGCATGTTTAAATGTAAGATGGTATACAGGATCACATTATGGTTACAATTGCAAATATTCCCTTCCTCAATACGGTCCATGTGTGTAGTTGACGTTGCAAGGGATAAGCGAGGTAGTTTCGGGTTCCCTATGCAATCATCAAAGGGGTTATTTTGCACCACCTACATACCTCGATTTACCGATGGTGCCATTTCATGTCTCCTCATGTGATATTAATTATGAAAGGGATCAAGTTCTGTCCCGTATTGAACTTGAATCATGAAAGTGCCATCTTATGTCTCGTGGTGACCCTACCGTATGAAAGGAAACACAGTGTGTCAGGCTTACGACTTGCTCGTATAGTCTTTGTCAGGATTGTTCTGCACGTTCTGTTGTCGCCATGACCCCACGTGTATTAACAACACCACAGCGCATACATAGGTTAGCATGCGTCCAAATCAAAAAGAGAAATGTGTTAGTTAGTACAATTTTAACACGGTGCAAGAACTAATGTGTTGAATAGTTTGTACACAATTGCCTTATGGAGCAGTGCCTTCGATTCCAATTTTGTAAAAAAAATAATTCAACAGTACATGTTGTTGTTTCTGAGATTACAGTATGCTATTTTGACAGATGCTTGCTAAATGAAATGCGGTCGCATGAGTTCATAGATACTTTAGAATAGAGAGTATTGGCTAATAAATAAATGTTCCAGGTTGTCTTTACCATGCCAATGCTGATATGTTACGCTTTCGCCTTCGGACCAATCACACTGCTACATTTTTTGCTATATTTATAATCAAATCTGATTATTCTGCATAGAGATATTGAATATCTTATAGAATTTGATGTACTTAGTATGTATGCCTGAAACGGCTTACTCAAATCTGGAGGATCTTAGAATCACCTTTAATAGATATTGAGATTTATAATCAATTCACATCCTATAGAAATATAAGACGCTATCAACTGAGTAAATACTTGTACCAATTTTAGAAACAAAATTGAGGAACCACTTCCGAACCGTGACTGTGTTCTCCCTGTAATATCTAAATATTAATTGCCTAGCTAGCGCTAACTAGGAATTATAATACCCACGTGATTATTGTTGTCGCTATCGTCTCCTGATCATCATCGTAACCAGCTACCTGACATCCGTTAGTGAGGAAATTGAGAGTGTATCTCTTCTTTGTTAATGGATGGCATTGAGAGAGGATGTTAATTAATTAATTACACCGGATTCAAAGAATACATAGTGTATATAAATAACCTACTTTATACTTAATGTGGATGATTTAGGCATGGTATCTGGCGTGGGTTGTTTATTTGTTCATTTCCTAAATGACTGCTTCTGTTAATAATGTAACTGCTTCCAGAGTCAAGGGTACTTATCGTTTATTGGCAAGCTGGTTTATGTTGTGGCTATCTTGGGATGCTCGAGTGTACGATACTAATTAGATGGTGGGTTGTAGATTTCCCAAATGTGATAAAATGCTATTTAGCCTCTATTAGCAGAGAGAATATGCTGTGTACTGTCAGCGCGCTGCATGTCTATTCAACAAACCGTTGTTATTTCAACACCATATGCATTCCCCTAATAGCACTTCTGTGTTAGCAAGTACAGTGTGGTCGGGTAACGGTGATGACTAGCCAACCCGGAACCAGTAAGAACGCCGCCTCGTGATACGCTATGGCTATCCAATCGGGTTACAATTCCCTGATTCACAGAACCAGGCAGGATCGATGAGGTCCCGATCTATCGCTTCTGCATATGCGCCGGACTACTTGGAGTACCACCACCACAACCCCTTCCCCGTAATAGCCAGGTTTTCTCACAGGGCAGGACAGGGCCACGTGCGTGTGATGTCATTGACCGGGTGGACACTTTTAGATTATACATATTATCTTTGTACGACATCCTCCTCGGAAATGTGGCCTATGAGCACGACTGTCCCTTGGAGTGTTCGGTATTTCTGAGAAGCTTGAGAATTTCGGATATTGAAATATATATCTTGAAGATATATAACAAGAAAACGGCCATAGATTCGGCATAGAATATAGTCAGACCCAGATAGGAAAACCAGCAACTTAGCCACGTCATTGATCGTCTGCCTCCGGCTGGGATTCAGCTAAGATGTCCTAGCCGACCGAACTGCCCCCTGATTGGTCCACATTAAACACAAGGCAGCAACCATTCGCCAAATGATAATGAAATGTAGAGCTGACCAGTATAAAAGCAGTCGGCTCCGTGCCATCTCTGTGTGCGAAGTGGTTCGAGAAACGTTAACTCTTAAATGTATCTACTATTCTAGATTTTTATTCTTTATAGATTTTTTGATATACCGCCTTAAGCGATTCATGATCTCCTACTCTTATATCGCCTTCTTCCTTCTTAGGACCTTTTAAAAAACAAATTGGCCGTCTTCGGATAACAATCTCGTGCCCCCTTCGAGGTGAAGACATAACCTAGCATCCCCAGTGGTGTCACCTTTCGACTCGCTATCTCAAAAGCTATCTCCTTAAAGACGACCAGTTTAGCTGCCAAATTTGTTGGTGGTATCCTAAAATGCTCTGCGCAGTGTGAGATTAAGAGCAGTGCAGTGGCCGAAGACGCTGAGTCTGATGCCAAAAAGGGTTTACCACCACCCCCCCCCACCCCCGAATGCATTCTTAATCTGACCGCTCAACACTTGTAACTCTGCCAAAACTAAAAGTCGCCAGCGGACGAAATTTTTGCCGCCTGGCATTTATCTCCCATTCGAAGTTCCTACGATCGTCTCTTGTCTCTCGGTACTGCGATCCACGCTGCTTTGGCTTATAAAAGCTTTTAATCACTCCCTGCCCCGATGCGAACGAGCTTAATGTTGTGATCTTCTTTGCACTATGTAAGACCGCTCACCATGGACATGTTCTTTCTAATGCTTTCTAATGCTCCACCATCTGTTCGACCAGCCCCTTGTGGTATGTTTACACTTGTACCGCTTTCTTTTCCTTTAAGAGAAGGTCTAGCCACATAAAAATGTACTGCGTTGCATGCACTAAGCGTGCTTCACGCCCATGTCCTATCAGAGGTACTCAAAATCACACAGGTTTGGTTTTCTCAGTCAACTAGCAACCACTTTTGCTTTTAGACCGCTTGGCCTGCGGTTAGGATAAAAATACTTTCTTACACGATCAGGCTGCTATTACCATTCTATGCAAGCAAACCAGAATAACCACTGCATCAACTAATCAATCAAACAGGCGGCATCAACTAAAACTATCTTCAGCCCACCACTCCACCCCCACCATTCGTCTAAGTAAAGACACCAAAGTAGAAATTCGCCCCAGGAGTTAAGGTCTTATAACTAAATGACTTTCGCAACAATCTAACACATTATATATAGAATGGCCGAATGAGTAGCGACCGTTAGCGATGTATCGACCACTTGGGAATACCCTCCTCTGTCTGTTACTCCTTTCCCAAACACCCGTTTCTCTCCCACCAATCCTACCATATGGACTCCATGTCCAAAGAGACAGTACCCCTGCCACCAGACAGGCCCTTGGTGTAGCGCGGATTGGCCAGACAGGTACAGACTGTCCCAGCTTGGCGGTGTATGGGATGGCTGTTCCAGGTACGTTCTGAGCACCCTTAGTAGGATAATACACGTGTATAAAGCCACATAAAAGATGTTTCTAAAAGATCGGGTAGTGCGCATTCGAATGAGAATTCGACGAGAGAGAAGGTGGTGGGTTGTGTGGCCAGAGCAGTACAAGCCGTGGGTAACTGTTTACTGACTGTGGCTACCATATAACCACAGCAGTGCCTCTCGGATTTCAGCTCTTAGTCTCTGACACACGATTGACGCATCCGCATCTATGTTTTTGTAGGTTCTCGGGAGGATATCACCTGAGGGCAAATAACACAATTTGGAGATGGAGCCCTATCTTCCAATAACATCAGTGGAGCCATCCTGCAGATGGGCCTCGCGGCCCTGATGTAGCGAACTCGTGGTATCTGGAACGAGTGCTGATTCTTGGTGGGCAACTCCTCAGATCTGCTGAACCATGCTGAAATGTGGTAATCAAACTCCGCGCAATGTATTGTGTATGACATTTAACTTTTAGCCCACAGTCTAATGAGACTTTGCCTAGTGTGCCGCACGAGCTATGCGGGGCATCATGCACTGTGTACACGGAAGATGTACATGCATCACCATTATTTAGCATTCAACAGTAGCCCTTCATTACTACAGGGCATCTTGGAACTTCAATTACAGTACAGAACCTTTTTGCCATACTGTTTAAATTAATATGACTATCTAGTAAACATCTGCAACCACAATCGTTCCCCCTCACGATCCTTGAGAGTGAGCCGCATCAACAGTTCACCTTCGGAGATCAGCCCAGCAGCCACAGAATCGAGCCATCTCACATTCCTCATCTGGAACATATCATTTACTGTGATCTATGAACTTTTTCCATACCGATTACTAATAGGTACTCATCTAACTGTATTTTCATATTATTGTATATTTACGTTCATAGGTACTGATGATTAATAGGCACCGACCGCTCATCTGAGACCGCATATTATAGTTTTGTGCTGATGACTAACAAGCACCGCAAGGCCAGGTTACCTTAAGTATTGTCAATTCTGTGATAGTTAGTTATGTATATGGCAGCAATCATCCTAGTTACCTGTTTTGTTTATTTTATATAAAGTACTAGGACCGCAGTACCCTATAGCTACACTATACAACAACAATAACACCGCATCACCTTTTTCCCACAGCATCACTTTTTCACTGAGGTCACTGTTCCGGTTCTCATTAAGCGAACCTAACATGTGATCGACTAAATCTGGCTATTCTATCTTGATAGGATAGGTTTAGAAGTAGTTAGGAATGGTCGCTCACTATGGGTCATTTGTGTAAGCCTCTTTTCCGGATGTGGTGGATATGTAACACAGCACACCAGCTAGGTGGTATAAATTGGCCAATACCTAAGAGCCTCCTTGTTAGGGTGATTGTTTCTTCATATGTTCCTCCAGCCGCAAGGTTTATAATTGTCTGGACCTCCCGCCGACACGTTGGTGCGATACAACTCTGGAAGCTATTGGGATCTCCGAGTGATGAAGACTAAAGTATCGATTCTGCACACACTCACACAGTATCTTTGGATACCAGTTAGCATAGATCTCCATGCCAAAGTAGGAAGCACTGCGAACACATTATATTATTTTAACCGGCCAGCAGTGCATATCTTGGCCTATTTGTAACATAATCCTAACGACAGGTGAAATGTTAGTCCACGAGAGCAAATCCTACATGATCTGTCCTCAACACGTCAGGTGATGGACGGGACATGGATCTCCTTCTAACTCCTCACAGTCACTGGGTGCAGCCTTGGAACCACCACACCCTCGCGGGAAGGTCATTATAGTTGGATATCCATCGCCGTATCCCCACTATAAAAGTATATGCGCTTTCCAAATGCTTTTGTAAACACATCATAACCTAGTGCTGTTTGTTGTATGTGGTTGTGGTGCGGTCAGTAACGGGATCGTTATATGATTCAGGAGCTGCCACACCATGACATGTCTGCTCGCTGTTTGTCTGAGGGGGGTGCTCCATAAGGTGACCATATGGGAACCGAGCATTTCTGCCAGTCAGGCATGCATTAAAAAGATAGGTAGAACTACTTGCCATTTGCGGCCAAAGGTTGGAACATGGAACTAACAACTAAAGGTTAGTTTATGGAATTAGCAGAAGGAACGCATAAATAAAGCGGCACCGACCAATACAGTATCTTTAATCCACATACGATGACGTGTCTGAATTCTCCGGAAGTCACCTACCACATCTTCACATAATTCAGCGTGCATCACAATAGCATACGGTTTCTCTAGTTTAACCCTCACTACGCACGTAGCATATGTTTGAACAAGAGTGTGGCCCTTTTTGCCAGCTCTCTTCCTCAGCTTCAGTGTTGATGGCTTTTTCCCGTGACGAAGACCCACGTGAGGCACTTTCCTCTCGCAACAATAATATTTTGCTAGGGGTTTAAACCAACCAAGTGACCACGTTAGGACTCTCCATTGCATGGCTACCTAGCGAATTTCAAGATCAGCGAGGTACCACTGACGAGCCCACGTTAAACAAAACACCAACTTAGTTCCATGTACTATATGTGACAAGTCAGATTTTACGCATTGCCAAGTTTAACCCCGATCTGGCCACTTTATATATAGCCTCCAAAGCAATGTAATATTATTAATAGTGTAGTCATTATATTTTAAAGATTGTGTATAGGGTTTATTATTTCAGTGAATACGGAGACTGCTGGTATGCTGATCAATAATTTCATGAGCAATTATATAATTATTATATTTTGTGAACACTAGTCTAACTCTTTTAACTCCATTAAGTGTTTGTTTTATTAGAGCGATGTCATGTGGGATATTTTGGAGTTAATTCGACTGAAAGTTGTTGCTATGTTAGACAGCAATGACTTTTGGTCAGATTGATTTCAAAATGTTCAACAGTTTTCCTGTATCATAAATTGTTCTTAGATATTGGGAATTCAGATAGAAAAGGGTCATTGAATTGTGATGCACTAGTCGGCGTTGGGCATGGTAGTTTGAATGTAGGCATTATTCAATCAATCAAGTCATTGAATCTGACAGCAGCACTTAAATGATATATAAGTTTACAACATTTTGAAGCATATCCAAGTTTACAGCACGACACTTTGAGAACCGGTTTACCTGAACTTCAAATTGAACAGTCCTGACCTTGCTTAGGGCGAGGTTATCACGTTAACTTATGTATGTTGTCCATATTACCCTAATTCTCCCATGCCCATTATTAAATGTGTGGTATGTAATGTTCCCATTGAAACTAGCCCGTCAATAAACTTGCTGTTCATTGAAGTGGTGTTTCAGTATGTGCATTAGTTAGTTAAATATTCAATTTGCACGCCAGCACAATCCTTACTATATAGTAAACTATGTGAATATTAATATTGGTAGCATGACGGCATAAACGGCTTAAGATGCTATTTTGAACACATCAAGGGCATTAACCGTGTATATATGGCTAGGAGGGTTATTTCCGTTTGACAATAACACGTCTATCCATCCATTTATAAGTAACCATTTTACTGCTAGACGTTGTATAGTTTATAGTCTTGTTTAAGTGCCTTATTTTAGTTGTTGATATTAATGCTACATGTCCGTCCATCAGTATTTTTCGCCATTCATCATTGTCATTAGTTTGCCTTGTTGGGATCTGTTATGCATCACCAACATAGTTTTCCTGTCAGCGGTTGCTATCGCCGATGCCAACATTTGTCAGCAACGCTAATTTGGAAATGTGTCAGCTCTTTCTTGATCCTTTCATGAATGCATATCTTGATAATATCAAGTAAATGCTTAATATCAGTAAATTCAAGGTCAATGTCTCTCTGAAAGTGACAATCTCATGTTATATTTATTTTAATAATGTTATTATTTATTGTCGTCATGGCATCACGTAGAGATAGGCAAATGGTTAAGGGGATGTTGTGAACTGATACGAATTCATATTAATTTCTGAATACATAACGATACTCTGATTGAATTATAATATGAATGTCGTACAGCCATAGCAAGTCCATATATCCATATGCAAGACATATGCTGTTGTTATGATGTTGCTATCACATTGCTAATTATTTTTCATTCTTTTTGGCTTGTCAATTGGTGTGTATAGCATATTGCCAATCATTCCCGTGTAAATCATCGCTATTTTACCGAATCTACATATTTTATTTATTAAATGCACAGTTGAACATGGAGACACGAGTTTGTTACCTTATCCCCAGATTTGACATGCTACATTTTGGCGCTGCGAGTAAGGTTGGTTAGACTGATTGGCAGTATTTTGTGCTACACAATTACAAGTACATGTCGCCTTCCTGGACCGATTTTCGAGAGCATTGTTCAGACTCGGAAGCGAGTTCACTGGTGTGGAGAGCAATTTGCCGTGATTCTTCTGTATGGCATGCAGTCATGGTTGCAATACACTGCTGGTGAAGACTAAAGACGCACGGTAGACATTAAAACCTTTTATAACAGAATACGGGTAGAGTGAACACGTGAACATTTTTTCAATTTGGAGCGTTATAATCATTTTTAACATTTTCTGGACATTCTTGCATTCATGCTGTGTGGCGAATTATTAGGAGAATTTATTTATAAACTCCTATCAATATCCAGACTTTGTGGAAAAGGACAGAAATCTTAGTATATATTTAATTGGCACTTATTTTAGTTGCCATAGGCGATAGATGAATTTGGCTCTTTATGAAATAATTTATATTAATTGTGATTAGCTATGGGTGGGCGAGTCATTGCGATGTACTTTAGTCCGTTGTTCACTCAATTTCAGATTGTTTACCAGTTCGTTAATGTACAGCTGTAACACCTCTCTTAGTGACCACCTGTCTTAATGACCACATGTCTTAGTGACCGCCTGTCTTAGTGACCACCTGCTTCGGTAACCACCCGTCTGAGTAACAACCTGTCTTAGTGACCACCCGTTTTAGTGATCATCTGTCCTTGTGATCACATATCTTAAGCGATCATTTGTTTAGATAACCATCTGATTTTAGTGACGACTTGTCTTAAGTGATCACATGTAATCATTTGCATATGGTAACCATCTGTCAGTGGTGGGCCCATACCTTTTGTAACCACCCTTGTTTTGCAATCATTCGCATACGTTAAGCACATGTCCGTAGTGGCCACACGTCTTTTGTGACCATATGCCTTTAAACGTCATTTGTATTTAGTGACAACTTGTCTTTAATGGCTACCTGTCTTTAGTAGTCAATTGCATATGGTCACGAGCTGTTGTTGACGGCCACTTGTTTTAGGTGACCACTTATCATTTGTATTTAGAGACCACCTGAGTAAGCAATCGATTTCAAACTTGTGTTTTTATATGTATGCTCAACCAGAAAAATTGGCGTCAATGCTTGGTTGGAGGCAAGCTCATTTTCAAAGGTGGTTCTTTGCTCATTAAAAAGTGGACACTGAAAAAAAGTTAATGTTTAACAGATTCATTAGGATGGCCGCAGGTGCAGCTGGCAGGGTCAGAGAGGAAGTTATCAAATAGATGTCTGTTTAATCCACTACAGCCATTACGAAGCCTACTTAAACATATATTAGCCACTCTTGAGCCGACGTAATATCAAGGAGGGGGACTGGGAATACGGGACATTGCTCTTGGTTTGGTCTTGAATTCCAGTAGGGTATTAGACATAGTGACATGCGCAGGAGGGGTGTTTCAGGCACGTACTGTTACTGGGCAAATGGACTCATGATAGAGTTCCATTCGGCATCTAACTGGGGTGGAATAATTCGAGCGTCGGATATTGAAGGGATTACATGCTGGTATAGGTTTATAAGCTGACCAAGGGCGATTACTCTACAAATGGAGAACGGTTATTAAAAACTCTTCTCTATTGTCAATAAGACCGTTTTATAAACGGTAGTACTGATTTTCATAGTTCACCATCCATATTAAGGCCTCCTAAATTAAAGAGTGACTGCCTTTGACTACGCTTCTCTGGCCGTCTGGCCGAAATAATTGTTTGAATTCCTACCGTCAAAATGGTCCTGACAGAGTCAAGAAAATACAGTCGGTTTCTTCACGGCCAAATCAATCTGTCGTTCACATACATACCCCGTGTATCTTCTGATACCTAATAAGCAAGACCATTTATGCCAAAGTAGGAACTACTGCGAAAATATAATTCATGCAATATTATTGCCATCCCAGCAGTGTTCTTTGGGCAACTTTCTCCAAACATAAAGCAGCCAGTCGGTAACGCCAGGGTACAGATCTCACACGGTCCCTACTCGAAACATTAGGTGATGGATAGAAACATGGATCGCAATCTAACTCATAACGGTGACTGGGTGAAGCCTTAGAGCTCATGCCGCCCTATGGGAAAGCCACCATAGATGGACAAACGTTTCTCTCTCCCCACCGTAAGTAAGCTAATAACCGCTTTCTAAAACATGCTTCCATCAATGTGATTTTTCCATGTGTTGTTATTTGTGGTTGTGATGCGGTATGTGGAGGGATCGTTCTGTGGCTCTGAAGCTACCACCAGACAACATGTTGCATGCTGTCGGTCTGAGGAGAGATGCTCCGTGGGGTATCAGCAATGGTCCCGACATCCTCGCCAGGAGACATATTCGTTAAAGACAATTGGCGGTACGCCATTCACAGCCTAAGAATATGTGTTTGGAGTCAAAACTTAAATGCGGGCTTACGCTCACACAAGGTACGTAAAACTAAGAACGGTACAAACTAAAACAGACCTTTAACACACACACGATGGCGGTGCTGAATTCCATAAGAATCAGCTACCCCATCTTCATGTATACATGTATTCATGTACACAGCAATCTTAAAATAACTACATTAAGATAAATACACGTGATACTTTTTTCTCTTTCTTTGTACGTTAGTAAGGGAGCAATTGCTACCGCTCTCCTCCTCTGCTTTGGCATTGAGGGCATTTTTCTTTTTGATGGTGGCCTGCGTGAGGCATTTTCCTCTCGCAAAATTTTATATTCCCAACCTTGTAAGTATTAAGGATAACAGTATTTTCTTCCTCATTATTGTTACCATGGGATGACTCCCTCGCCGTTTATGCACACACGGTGAAAGTACATCCACCCTTCACTTGCATTTTATAGTCTGATTCCCACCGATTGCCTTCTCACAAGGCGCCACAGTGTGGTACCGCCATAAATGTCCTTCCAGACAAACAGCAAGGATGCAGTCATCCATGGCACTAAAGTGGTATTGGTTCCCCATTTTTCCCCGCATCGTTATGGCCGGTCGTCTCTCTCTGTCAGCCGTTTTCCCTGCCAAGCACAGTGCTTTACCATTGTATATTTCCTCGCAATCAAACGGTAATGATACGATCATCCATTGGCACCGTAGTGGAATTGGTTCTTCATTTTTGCCCTGCATATTGTTGCAGGAGGGATTTCTCTCTCTCTCCTATCTTCTCTCTTCCTCCGCTACAGCGCTGTAGGTACCACTGGCGAGACACAAAACTAACACACCATTTTTTCTGTTTTGACATACACCGTTTAAGTAGCAAGCAAACAACAAAAGACCGTTTGCTAGTTTAAAGCAGGTAAAGTAAATTTGTGTTCCAGCACCGGTTCTTTCCACCATAGAGATGACGGCTAGATACACCAGGGACACGAACAGCCGAGATGATGCGGTGGTGTTCACTTTTCGCAGCAATGGAATGTGAACATTCCCCCGGCCCTGGAGGTCATTTTTTGTGGACACTGGAGGTGCGTGGCAATCACTCCCCACCCCGTAGGCTGACTGACTAGCAGCACCAGCAACAGCAGCAGTTGCTGTGCGGCAGCACCGCCTGGCAGCAGTAGCTGCGGAGCCACGCACACCCCCGGTGGCTAGAAGTGGAGCCCGCTGTGGGGCTCAAGTGGAAATTGAACATGCCCAGAGTATCAATCCTCGTATGTTTCGGTCTCAGTTTTATTTCAATATGTAGACTTCAGATGAAGAAATGGAGTGTATAGATGGTAGGAGTGTGGGAACTCTCACCAGCCATCACATACCGATCCACGGTGCGGGCTCATTAGCACCTATAAGACAAGATTACTCGCCTCTAAGTGAAGTACCATTCATAGATGCTTCACAGGCAGGTGATCAGTATATAACGTTGTCTGACATCTGCGATGGAATTCATTCACCACCGCCAGATGACAAGCAACCTAGTAACCATCCCCTAAGGGGACTAATATACATACCTCACACCCTGTGTGCCCACACTTGGCGGCAGCAAGTGATCAATGGCAAAATGCACAGGATAACATTCCAGTGTTCTATCGGCAGATCCAATCGCCAACGGCACCGCGTGGTAACTCACCACAACGGTACCAACAATGGAACACAGAGCCAGAATTGTTAGTGCTTAATCAGCCACCGGCCTATACTCATCACAACAATTACCCACGTCTCTCTCCAAGCATCCCTCAATATAGGGAATGTCTGACTGCACATTCCACCGGGCCCACTAGGTAAACAGAGCCAATACCGGTGAGGAATCCTAGACCACCAGGTCACCCTACAGAAAATAACATACCACCTCGTTATGATGAACAGCACCGTATTCAGAGAGGCACCCCATTAGAGCCCCCAGTACCTTTGCCTATACGGTACCGCTCAGAATGTCCATCTAGAAAACATCAGTATCAACCATTAGACAATAATTCACGTCCCTCTTCAGCTTTTACTCCAATTATGCCTGCCCCACTACAGGGTCTTGCGCGGCCTCCCTATCATGGCACAAGCCGAGTCATACTTCCACCAGGGAAGGTGACTGGGACAACAATAAGTGCCAATTTGAAATCATCAGCAGGACGAACGGATGGTCTGACCATCAAATGGGAGAGTATTTAGCCGCAGAACTATCTGGGAAAGTGTTGCAGGTATAAGCAGTTATGGGTTCTGAAATAACACCAACTTATAGTGAGTTGGAAAACGCATTGTCAGAACGGTTTGGGGATACGTCTCTTGGAGAAACTAGCTGTTTACAATTAAAGAACTTATGACGGCATGCGAATTAAACTCTTCCTGAACTGGCAAGCTGCACTAGGTGATTAGTCGCATGGGCTTATCCCAGTACCAATCCATACAGAGTTACTCATTTACAATTGGATACTTTTATTGACGCCTGAACCGTCTCTGAAAGAGAAACTTTTTCTGTTGGAACACAGACACCGACAAATGTTAACGGCCACGGCCATTCGTATAGAAAACTTCCTGGAACGGGAAAAGAACGCCAGACATCAATTACACCCTGTTAATGAGTTAACCAACACCAGTACAAATAGTACTACCGACACCGCACCTGCTTCAGGTACCGTAAGTGAACCACCCACCTCACAAAATACACTGCCTCGAAATAATTTTACACTACGAGGCAGATGCCATGGGAAGTCTCACCGTGGAGGCCACAGTAATACCTCAGGTAGGGTTAACAAGCATAACAATTTCAATAGGTCTAATACTAACGGATGGTTAGAGGAAATCACTAAACAGATTGCCTCTCTAACCAATCTTCTTACTACCTTATACACAACGGTGGCACAAAACACAAATAGGCGCTTTATAGACCATCCTACACTGACCACTACTCCACCAAACACATGTTTTGGATGCGGTCAAATGGGACATTGGAGGGAACGGTGTCCAAACCGTCCTCCCTCCAGTACACCTCAGCCAGAACAAAATAAACTACCAACAGGAAATCAGGCAAACTAACAGTGCCCGGTACAAAAAAGAAACTGACTCAATAGTTAATTATGACGGTTCACCAAGACCCTCTCAAATTAACTTAGCATTCCCCCGTTAGCTGAACCTATAAGGAATAATAATATCATAAAACCAGGTCCTCAACCAACGGTACCGCAGACACATGTTGTGTCTACGGTGCCAAATACCAACTTCAAAATGGTGAACGGCGCCCCAGTCCCAGCCGTTCAGACCCAAACTCCTTTCTTATGTAGAACGGCACTAGTAGGTAATACTAATACAACAGAAACTAGTTTTATTCAAGCTACTAGACCAGCCGCTATGTCACCACAACAACGGTGTTCTCTAGTGGTGTGCACCAACCAATCTTTTCCGTCATCACGGACAAACTCGCCTCCCAGTACAGAGTCTGAAAAACCACACCAGTCGTGGCCATGGATACAAAAAAGACCAAACAGAGATGTTAGAGTAAGCCACCAATTAGGGCTTGCGTCTCCTGTGCTTCGACTAAGCATATTATGAGGCACTGCCACCAGAGGGCCAAACAAGTGGCGCTTTACCACCATGCCACCAACCCTACAACTGCCAATATGATGGTACATCCTCCTCCTATAGACCCCATGCCGTCCAGACCTATGATACCGTTACTGCCAAAATCTATCAGGCAGCAGAAACCTCAACTAGCTCCGTTCTTCACTCAGGCTCCCAGGGAGCTTGCTAACATTATTGGTAAGCAGACTGTATACATACAAGACTATACTGTACCACCGGAAGATGGCCAAGAAACTAGGATAGAGAAACTTTCTCCAATACCAGATAAAGTAATATATAAATGTGCCTGTTTAGTTGGTGGTATGGCTACAATTGCCACCGTCAATACAGGTGCCTCTATCACCATGTTTAATGAACAGTTATACTCTAGCATCCCCACTCATAAGAAACCCCCTCTTAGATGGGCTAATCTCCAGCTACAGACTGCCACAGGCATTGAGATTCCAGTAGCTGTAATTATAAATATAGTAATACAAATTGAAGAATTTAAATATATCCAGCAAGTGGTAGTTGCATCTATTCAAAATGATGCTCTACTAGGCTCCGATTTCCTCAGTGCCAGTGAGGCGGTGATACACTGCAGGCAGCAGGAATTAGAAATACATGGCCACCGTATACCATTAGGACCTGAATCATCCTTATATCATACTTGTGCTTTAATATTAATATAATTAGCCGGGCCATGAAGAAATTTTGTGGGCCACCTCACCACGGTTAAAGAAAGTTATTCATACCGCGTTGTTGGAACCTGACCCTGAATATATGTTGGCCTCAAAATGTGTTAGTCCACGAATGCTAGTCACCACAACCATTAAGAACAGGATACCGTACCCTGGGTTTAACGGCACCGCTAACCCCATTACCCTAGTCTCTGGGGTATGCTGTGGCCATTCGGTAGACATAGATTCAGTGGAAACACTTCACACCACACACACCAGCACCACAACGGCTCACATGGACATACCTGAACATCTACACGACCTGTATTTACGTGCCGCAGTTGGATTAACTGGAACTCAGAAAACAGATGTGAGCTGTCTAGTGTATAAATACAGAGACAGTTTTTCAGCAAGTGATATGGACAAAGGAGAAACTCACCTGGTCCGTCACTCCATTGACACTGGTAATAACAGACTGGTGAGACAGTCGGTGCGCTGTCTTCCTATCCATAAAGAAGCAGACGAACACCAACAAGTCAATGGCATGTTGAGAACAGGAATTATAGAGCCTTCTGCATCTCCATGGGCCAGTCCCATGGTCCTAGCAGGCACGAAAAACGGGTCACTGCAGTTTTGTATTGACTACCGCCACTTAAAAGATTTAAGCGTTAAGGATGCCTATCCTCTCCCAAGAATTGATCAGGCATTAGACTCGTTGAGCGGAGCTAAACGGTTCTTCTGTACACTCGATGTTGCAAGCGGCCATTGGCAGGTAGCCATGG
This sequence comes from Chaetoderma sp. LZ-2023a, assembly GCA_034401795.1. Classification (NCBI taxonomy): domain Eukaryota; kingdom Metazoa; phylum Mollusca; class Caudofoveata; order Chaetodermatida; family Chaetodermatidae; genus Chaetoderma; species Chaetoderma sp. LZ-2023a. The sequence continues at coordinate 57,024,114 of CM067365.1, forward strand.
ATGAACGGGACCATGAAAAGACTGCATTTGTTTGCAGGGACGGCCTGTTTCAGTTTGCAAGATGCCATATGGCCTATGCAACGCACCGGCACCTTTGAATGGCTGATTGAACAAGTACTTACCATATTACAGTGGGAAGTCTGTTTATGTTACATAGACGACGTTATCGTCTTTGGCCCCTCGTTTGAGCAAACCTTAGTCAACATGGACAAGGTGTTGGTACGGTTTCAAACCGCCAATCTGAAACTCAAACCTAAGAAATGTCATCTCTTTAGAAAGAGTGTTGACTTTCTGGGCCATGTAATATCAGGTGACGGAGTGGCCACGCAGTCTACCAAAACTCGCGCAGTGGCCGAATGGAAGGCTCCCACTTCAGTGACAAACACTCGAACCTTCCTTGGGCTCTGCCAGTATTATAGACAGTACATATGCCATTTCAGTGAGATAGTGGCACCGTTATTCCAGATCACAGAAAAAGATAGACCATTTGAATGGACGACGGAGTGTGAAGTTTCCTTTACAGCCATAAAGGAACATTTGACGACCACCACCATATTAGCTCACCCAAACCATAGCCTTGATTTCATCCTAGATACTGATGCATCTGCTTATGCTATAGGCACTGTTCTATCTCAGATCTTGGAGGATGGAACAGAACAAGTGCTAGGATATGGTTCTCGTATGTTAAACAAAACGGTACGCCACGACTAAGTGGGAGCTGCTGGCAGTGGTAAATTTCATAAAATATTACACACATTTTCTGTACAGGCGTGTCTTTACGTTCGTACAGATCATGCCTCACTATGAATCTGAAAAATCCTGAGAGCCAGGTAGCGAGATGGCAGGAATCTCTGCAGGTCTATAACTTCAATGTGATTCATAGACCCGGTAAATTGCATGGCACTACCGATGCTTTGAGCAGTGTAGGACTCGAGGATGAATCAGAAGTGGCCAATACAATAACACAAGACCCATCATCGTTCCCCACATTCCCTGAGTTGCAATGTGCGGACTGGGATACGGTGAAGTTGGCTAAAGAACAAACCACAGATGCACAGACACAAGATGTGTATGCCTGGGTCCAGGTGGGGAGACGCCCTCCCAAGGAATCTGTCAGTCCACTATCCACTACGGCTAAATGTTACTATCAGAGATATGAAGAATGCCAAATGCATAATGATACCTCAATGATAGAATAGTGTTACCAGTGCGATTTCGAGTCATGGTACTCGAACAGTTACATGGAAGCGTTGACCAGCTAGCCATAGAAAGGACTGTAAAACGGATTAAGCACAGATTCCACTGGATAGGCATATATAACAGTGTGAAGGCATGGGTAGCGAAACGTGTGCCCTGCCAGTGCCGTGCTGTTGGCCAGCACCATTTTGCACCATTACAAACTAAGATTTTCGGTACACTGTGGGAACGAGTAGCAATGGATGTGCTTAGCCCCCTGGATACAACGGATGAAGGAAATAAATACATCCTTGTATTACAGGATTACTTTACGAAGTGGGTAAAAGCTTTTGCCTTGCCAGACCAAGAGGCATCGACCGTAGAAGAGGTACTGGCAAGCAATGTATTCTGCCGTTTTGGTATGCTACATGAATTACATTCTGACCACGGTAGCACTTTTGAGAGCTGGTTAATATTTGAGCTCTGCAAATTGTTTCATATAATCCAAACCCACACTACACCGTAAGGGGATAATAATCCATAAGGGGTGGCATGGTGGACAGATTCAATAGAACACTAGCGGTAATGTTGACTAAAGAAACACACCTTGATTGTCGAGATTAGGATCTACGGCTCCCATATGTGCTGATGGCATACCACACTTCGGTGCATTCTAGCATGGGCTATACGCCTGCTAAGTTAATGCTGGGCCGTGAGTTGGCCTTACCCCTGGACCTAGCCATGCCTAGAATCCCTGGGGAAATAAACTCACCGTCTCTATGCGTAGAACTCATGTGGCAAAAGATAGAACAAGCCCATGAGCTAGTAAGAGACACACTTTCCACCGTACGCCGGATGACTGTCATGTACATGGACACCCATATGCGGTAGGAGAAAAGGTATAGGTTCGCGATACACGACGGTTACCAGTGGAAACGTCCCTATGTGGTAGTATGTAAGAAGTCGGACGTGACCTACCAAATTCGTGCCTCGGATGGTCTGGCCTCAGTCATCCACTTCGATCAGTTAAAACATAGTGTCGGTGATAACTCAGTACCAGAGCTCGGGCTGAGCAAAACGCATGCCACCGGTACCCAGACAAACTTCTTCACGGAGATAGGTGCTCCCACCATTAGCCAAATGCACTATGGTGCCGATTCGCCTTTCCCCCTACCAAGCCAGGGGCAGGCTAAACACGGACCTAACGCAGAGGACGATGCCGAGATACGTACTCGCCCTCTCCCTCCTCTGCATGGGGCCACCATATCTGGAAACCCGTATCTGTAGAACTTTTTGTTTGTATTGTCCGAGGGGAAGGATGGAAAAGTTGTTCCCCTTTCCTTTTCCCACTCCCACCCTATTCGTGTTATTACCCCGGTTATAGAGTTGCCACAAGCGGAGGATGAAACGGTCCCAATATGGGATGACTCTACATCGCTGGAACATATAATACATAACATGTGAGTGAATCGGTTTGAAGAAACCTTGGCCTGTTCTAGACAACAGGAAACCCGTACAACACGGTGTAACTCTGGACCACTACCAAATACGGGACCAATCCACCCCAGTACAGCATCCCTCGTGTTAAACACGGCTCCATTCCCTTTCCCAGCATATTCCATCCATTACCCAATACCCCAATGGCGGTACCACAAACCCATTGTGTCGCACCTATCTCCATTGCTGTACGCCACCCAGACCAACCCGTATCCCAAGGAGTTATGCCGAGTTCGGACATCACCATTCCCACTCTGTTGCATGTAGGATGACCTCTGTTACGCCTGTTGAAACAGCTAACCATAATCATGGTGGTAGCCTGATCCGCAGATTTTCGGCTTGTTTATTCGTAAGACGTAAGAAAAAGAATGACTAAGCGTCCGACCGCTGTGTGATGGGATATTACTCCTCCTTCTCTATACAGTTTCTCTTTTTCTTATTCAACTTCCCAAATCCCTGTGATCAATCAGGACAGAGACTAAACATAGAACGCCAAGTTCACCATCGCCACTCGCCACTGGGCTAGGAAAATAAAATCCTAAATGTTGTAATGCACCAACAATCACTTAAGCAATCAAATGCCTAGCCGTTTCAAACAGAAACGCTTGGTACTCAGAACTCGCCTCATCCCACACTACAAAAATACGGTGAACTTACTGCTTACCGTATGCACCAAAAACAACCCTGCATCAGATTGGCATGCCCAGCGTGGAAAGCTGATCATAGCCAACCACACGACATAATCAACATAAACACTCATAAAAAATTCTCCCTCTCCAAACATTACATTTCGCACTTTACAAAAACCATACCAACAGATACCGCCCTACATCTCCCTTTCACCAAGAGCATGCGGTAGCTTTCGCATTGGTAAAAGTTAACCACATGCAAAAGCACCATTCCGTGCCCCTTGGTACATCCTTCCATAGGGAACGACTTAAAACACCGTTTAACGGTACACAGCTTCATATATATATACGTAACTTCAGATCACTTTGATACGAGTGCAGGATACAAAGCAGTCTGCCGTCAGTACGAGTAGGAATTTGCCATCGAAAGGAAATTCGATAATGGATTGATCCAAGCATGGTAGCAACACTAATAGTAAACCCCGCCTTAACTATCTCCATCCCGTCCTTTATAAGGCTCGGTCATTACGGAGTGAACAACTATCAAAGTCCGTCAAAGTTGTCACCACTAACACCGCAACAATACATCCCTGATGCAATAAAAATAATACTGCACTACTGCACCAGGCCAATAGAAAATATCCAGCCAGGCAAACCACAACACACATCATCACATCAAGAAATACGGACACTCAGGGTGATTGAATCACTTACTCTCCAAACAACGGTAAAGATATTGTGATATTGTAACTGTCACACATTTTATGTGAGCTGTATTGTACCGCTTGCATTCATGCACAGGCGTGATAGTATAAGTCCCTCCTACGGGAGAGGGATGCTTGGTCGTCCTAATCCCATTTAAAAACAACCATGCTTAACACGGTCAGTGACTTGACACTTGTAAGACATAGATTCTGGGTTAGATTCTGATGCTTGTTAAAGGAATTAGGACAAGACGGTACAATCTGCTAGACTGTTAATCTTTTGATTAAGAACAGAATAAGTTCTACAGCAATTACTATGCATGCAAATAACGGGCTGGATAAGCAGCATTACAACTTAAACAGTCAAAATACCGAGAGAATTTCAAAATATTCTCATACACGCATAACCCGCTTCTCCGTTCAGGGAAGCAGGGTTAAAATTAATGTGTTTTGTAAATAGCACCAAAAGGTACTAATATATGAATACGGTGCCGGGGTGAAAAAAGACACCACAGCCATAAATAACAACTTGGCACGTCGTCATGTTCTTATAGGGCAATGTACTATAAACGGCCCATACTATGGAGGAATGAAAGTTATGGTCTAACTAATATAGTAGGACTACCAAATACTACGTGCCAAACACTTACTGTTTTTGCGTGCCCGCTCGGCGTGCCAGCTCCAGCGGGCACGCTTCTATTTATTGCTGTCTAGAATTGCCTATAGGCGCGGCCATTTCGCGCAGGGGATTGTGGGGCTGTTTCGCGAGATCTCCATCGATACGAGATCTAATAATTCTCGGCGAGAAGACACGACTCTATTTTTAGATTGCTGGATATCTCATAATTATTATCTTCATGGGAGTAATTCATGGCGAGTTCTCTTTGTTGTTCTGGTCCGACTGTAATAGAGTTTGCGCGGCGATGACCGCTTAATTAGTTTAATAAACAGCCAACGGAGCTCCAAATAACTACTCTAAATAAATAAGTACTCTTCCTTTGCTGGAGGACTGCGTACAAAACATGTTTATCATTCCTTCTGCAGATGAAAATACTCAAGCACACGCCCACTCGCGATGTCTCTTATATGTCCACTTTAGCACTCTATCAAACTGACCACAAATGGCTTCTTGCGGAGATTGTGAGAAATGTCCATTTGCATTAGCTACTCGCCTGAGAACTTGTTTTGAAAGTTTACCACTGGAATGACTGGTTGGATAACCGATCCTATAATTCCAGTAGTAAATTGCAAAAGAAAAACCACAATGGTCTCTTGGACGGCAATTAGACATAGGACATTTTCTATGATAATGGATTTTTCTGTGTATGACGTCATAATTATTTAGGACACATGTAGCTGGACGTCACAATCAAAATGTGTAAGGAATGACGTATCTAGCTCCACCAGAAACATTGAATAGCCAGTCAAGTATGCGAATTGCACGTCTTTTTCTATTTAATCAACATGCTGTTGAATATTTTGAAACTAATTTGACTAGACGCTGTTCGAATTGTACGTCTTTGCTATTTATTCAACAATCATTTCTATGATAATGGCTGGGTTCGATCTCTAACTGAAGGATATGACGTCATAATCAATTACTTCATATACAGGCTGACGTCACAATCCAAAATGTGTCAATGAATGGCGCATCGTGCTCAGTCATGAACATTGAATAGTCCGGCAATAGTACGAATTGTATGTCTTTACTATTTAATCAACATCGTGTTGAATATTTTGAAACTAATTTGACCTGGCGTTGGTGTGGCCAGAGGCAGCACACCTTTAAAAGCACCCAGTCAACCTGTATAGTTACCTTGAAATTGGATGTCTGGGAATTCATTATTCAGTGTATATATAGACATCGATTCCAACACGCAAAAAAGGCTGGAGCTTAGCTAGAAATAGGCGTGGCATACCTAGAAAAGGATCTCGCTATTGAAATTGTCATGAGAAAATTGAGCATTACATGGCTAATACCACTTGGTAATGCGTGGCCCACACAATATGGACCACTTGTATTAAGAGACCAGCCATATTTATAGGTCACATATTTTAACAAGGCCAATCATAGATTGTTGCCCTGAATACAATGTACTTGTCCTCTGACGGAGGGAGGATAATTAATACCACTTGCTAATGGGAATTTTCTTGTTGTCTATCCATCATATTACGTCATATGATGTCATAGTCAACGACGTGACGTATATGATGACGTCATGAGCATGACGTCATGACTGACTCAATCTAGTCAGTCTTAAATGCTTAATAGTCTGACACGTTGCACGAATTGTATGTCTTTGCTATTTACAAACCATGCTGGTGAATATTTTGAAACTAATTTGACTGGGCGATGTTACTGCCACAAACAGCAACAGCACCCAGTCAAATTGGTTTCAAAATAGTCAACACCTTACCTGTCTAGTTTTCTGGAAATTGATAGTCAAGAAGCTCAGAGATCCATCGATACCAACACGAGCGCGGTATTAATGTATTAATATACCATCCGGATTCAGTGACCGATTGACTAACGTTAGGCCTATGGAAGTCATTTCAAGCAACCGCCACCAAGATGTGACTTACTTGGGCACAATTGTGTGTTTTTCTAACAAAATCCTTTAGAATGTTTAACACCGAAATTTCAATATCTCAGATAAAGACAACTATACGAATATCTTTTTAATACTTTGAATGGTAGCCCACCCCAACCTACCACCTACTTGTTGCTATCATAGACCTGTATTAAGTATTGCAACGACAACGACTGCCAATGTAAGCCTATCATCTTCTCTTAATGTAGTTTAACCCTTTTATGAAGAGGCCGCCAACACCGGCCTCTACAGTGATCTTGAGGATGTTAATTTGCAGGCCAAGTGAAGATCGTTTTTGAAAATTCGCCACTGAAATGACTGGCTCGATAATTGAGACAGTCATTCCAATAGTAACTCTTCAAAACAGTCGTCTATTGGCCTGCAAATAGGCACTCAATAACCAAATATTTTTTTTATATTCTTGACTCAATTTACGTAATACAGGGTTAATAAATTATGAGGACGACGATGATGTACCATGTCTGTTTAACCTTTCCCGTATTGTATTATAGTATGATTCACATTTGTTGCATTCGAGATAGGGTAAAAATTACAGACTTGTTACAGATAGTCTTGAGGCGTACTATGTGTGTGGTAAATTTCAAAACAAAAACATGCATACTAAAATTGTAGAGGGCGAAAAAGTAGACAGAGTTCGCTAACAATAATGGATCCATCTAAAAATAAAGGCTTGGCTTCTTCGAAACTACACCTCTAATGTAATGACCGGTCATCATCTTACGTTACTACAACGACTAGACTGTTACACAGACTCAACTTCGGATACCAGACAGACCGGGACCCAGTCTATCTCCGTAGCAGACTGTAAAAGCAACACTGTGGATCGTGAAATCGCTACGTCAATGGCGACTCAATAGGCCCGTACATACGAGATACATTTCTCGATCTCGTACCAAAAGAGAACCCGCGGGATACGAATGAATAATGGATGTGTGATTATCAGCAGTATCCTTTTGTCTTTAATCCATCCGTGGGAATAAATTCATGTAGGGCCAATGCAATTATGTAGCAGTATTGATAGATGTCAATAATATTGTAGCAGCTTGTTGAATACAGAAATCAACCGAAAGTGTAGGCCTATGCATGTGCTAAGTTAAGAACGTCTACAGGAATTCGGCCACAGAATTTCAACCATATAGTTAGATAGGTATATCAATATGCTAGTGAAGTAATGGATTGAGGTTACAAAAATTGTTACCATGAAGTAATTTCGTAGTGCACAATTTCATGCCGAAAATGTGCTAAATCTCCGGTGATTCACAGTTTTCAGTGCCCTATTGTCTGTAGTATGTTTAGCCCCATAATTTAACCTACATAGACTTGAGCCTTAATATACTAGATATATTCCGAATCTAACAAATTCTAGATGAAATAATTTTATTAGGCAAAAATTGGCTTAAATGTGGTGTTTTTCGTGCTTTTCGGTGCCCTACTGTCTGTATGTAATATGGTCGGCTCCAGAACTTCGCTCACATAGACATAGAGGGATTTGAATACGATAGTTATATTCGGAATTTAAAAAAATTCGACCGTGAAGTAATTTCGTAGTATACGATTTCATCGCGTAAATTCGTTTCAATTTTGGCAGATCTGCGGGTTTTCAATGCCCTACTATTACCTGTCTGCAATAGGTTTGGCCACATAATTTCACCGATATGGTTAGATAGCGATATGAACACGTTAATGAATCTTGAGTTTTCTACCACGTAGTAATTTCGTAATATTCAATTTAGTAGCCACGGACAGTTGTCAAGTGCCAACAATTTACTATATTCGGTATCAGAATGTCTGTTCTATATTTGTAATAATTTCTTTCATATGTGGATGTATATAACTCAATATGAGCTAGTGCTTTTGCACAATTCTACCATCAAGTAATCTCATCGTAGGTAGTTACATATTCGCCGTATGGCCCCATTATAATATGGTTGGTTCACATTCACCACATTCAAATAGGTGTGGGTATGTCCTGGCATATCGCTCATAATGGGTTCGGCCCCAGAATGTCACCCATATGTTTAGATAGGTATAGGCATACGATTACGGAGTAGTGAGATTTAAAACTATCTACCATGAAATAATTTCGGCTCAAATTTAGGCCGATTCATGGTTTTCGTTGCACCCAGTCAAATTAGTTTCACAATAGTCATCAGCTTACCTGTATAGTTACCTTGAAATTGGAAGTCCAGGAATTCATTATTCAGCGTATATATAGACATCGATTCCAACACGCAACAAAGGGGTGGAGCTTAGCTAGAAATAGGCGTGACATACCTAGAAATGGATCCCTCTATTGAAATTGGCATGAGCAAATTGAGCATTACAGGGCTAATACCACTTGCTAATGCGTGGTCCACACAATATGGACCCCTTGTATTAAGAGAGCACCCGCATTTATAGGTCACATATCTTAACAAGGCCAATTATAGATTGTAGACCCTTGCCATTCCGAACGCAGATAGACCCGAATACAATACACTCATCCTCTGGCGGAGCGAGGGTAAGTAATACCACTTGCTAATGGGCCTTTTCAGGTTGTCTATCCATCATATTACGTCATATGACGTCGTAATTAATTAAGTGACGCGTAGGATAACGTCATAATAATGACGTCATGACTGACTCGATTTAGTCAATCTTAAATGCTTAATAATCTGACACGTTGTACGAATTGTATGTTTTTGTTTTTTAATAAAAATGCTGTTGAATATTTTGAAAGTAATTTGACTGGCCGCTGTTGCTGCCATATGCAGCAACAGGACCCAGTCAATTTAGTGTCAACATATTCCACGGCTTACCTGTATAGCTTTCTTGAAATTTATCGTCTAGTAGTTCAGAAATCCATCGATCCCAACTCGAGAGTGGTATGGGTGGAGTTTAGCTAGAGATACCTAAACTGGAAAGGTTTATTGTATTAATAAACCACCACAGTTTTCGGTGCCCTATTGTCTGTAGTATGTTCAGCCCCATAATTTACCCCACATAGACTTGAGCTTTACTGTGCTAGTTATATTCCGAATCTAACAAATTCTAGATGAAGTAATTTTAATACGCAAGATTTAGCTTAAATGGTGGTGTATTCGTGGTCTTTGGTGCCCTACTTTCCGTAATATGGTCGGTTCCAGAACTTCGCTCACATGGACGTATAGGAGTTTGAATATGCTAGTTACATTGGGAATTTAAAATAATTCGAACGTGAAGTAAATTTGTTCCAGTGTTGGCAGATCTGTGGTTTTCAATACCCTACCGTCTGCAATATGTGTGGCTACATAATTTCACCCATGGATATGAATACGCTAATGAAATCTTAATTTCTACCACATAGTAATTTCGTATTATTCAATTTAGTAGCCACGAACAGTTGTCAAATGCCAACAATTTACCATATTCAGTATTAGAATCTCAGTTCTCGGTTTGTAATCATTTTTTTTACACATAGCTGTATATAACTGAATATGTACTACTGCTTTTGCACGATTCTACCATCAAGTAATTTGGTAATATGTAGTTACATATTCGCCATATGACCCCATTGTAATATGGTTGGTTCACAGTCACCACATACAGATAGGTGTCGATATGTCCTGACATATCACTCATAATGGGTTCGGCCCAGAATAATAATTTCACAACGGAAATAAGCTCAAACTTAGGATAATTCATGGTTTGCATTGCAATACGTTCGCCCCCAGAATTTCACCCGCAAATACGTATAGGAAATATGCTAGTTGTATTCCGAATGTAAACACATTCTACAGGAACGTAATTTCATAGTCCACAATTCCATACCGAAAATTGGCGCAAATTCTGTCAGGTCAACGATTTTCTGTACCACACTGTTTGCAATAGGTTCGACCCCAGAAGTTCACCCATATGGTTAGATACGTATATTAATACGCTAATAAAGTATCAAAGGTTTAAAAAATGTTTACTATACAGTAATTTCGTCATATGCAATTTAGTAGTGGCACACCATTGTCAAATTCCAATAATGTACTATATTCGGTACCAGAATATATCTACATGCCTTGTAGCCAGTTTTTCTAACATAAGGCCATGTAGAACTCACTATGTTCTCGTGCTGTGCGAAATATTGTAATAATTCTACCACCAAATATTTATTGTAGCAATGTGAACATATTTCTATATGTCCCATATTATTAGCCACGTGTACTGGTAGAACCTGACTTATCAGGCTAATACCCTAACATTTGCACATATGCTCAACAAGATCGTCATCATTACAACGGTTGACGCCGATTTTGGCCTTTTTGTCGAGCAAAAATATTTGATTTAATAGTTTGTCACTGTTTCCAGTAAAGATATCGTTTAATAGGTGACATAGATATGATAGCTAAATGAAACAGATCACGATGTTTCCCACTGGGTCTTCAGTCAGAATGTTTTCTACTACTATATCATTTTCGTTGGGGAAAGCTAGGTTCACGGTATTGGTTCTATCCTGGCCACTTAAGTTTGTTGAAAAGGTTAACTGTCAGTACAGATCGGGGTCCTGTATTGCATCAAAAATATACTTGCTTTGTGAATTTCACTAGCATTGCAGTGTATATTTCACCAATATATTTCCGGGTAATAAGCTCTTCACGTCTGTTTAAGAAGGTATAAAGATTTAGGTTTAAAATATTCTTTACAGTTTTTCTTTAATATGTTTGACTGGGTGTCAGTGTCTGTACTGCTTCTTGAGCTGATTTTCTACTGACTGGGTTGCCAGTTCCATTGATTTCTTTATCTTTACAAGTTGTTGATACCTAATGACCCAAATTTGATCTGTTACGATCTGTTGATGCAGTAGTGCAATTTTCACATCACTGGCTGCTCTTAATTGTGTCTGTTCCTCTCTCTGTTAAGGAGTTTGGCCGGGAGAAAAAGGATGGATGGAAAAATTGTTGGACTGACCAAAAATATAAGCTGCTTTTCCTAGCCCATAGCTAATATCTTTTTGTAAGAAATAGTCCTTCTTTTGTGTTTATTGTCCGCGTATATTTTTGTCATAAGTGGCTTGTATGCCATTATATAACTTCATTTTTTCATGAAACAGTTGAGTTTATTCTCAGAATTATAATAACCTCCGGGCACGCTATTTGCCATTGATGCCTTGCATCAATATGTGTACTTGTACTGCTATGTGCTTTAGGCACAATAAACAAAGGCACGGCCAACCCGACTGCTGCTCTACCACGCCAACAGAAAAGGGGTGAGAGGTGATATGTCGGAGCTGATGGGCTGCTGACATAACCACGCTCTCACCCACCACCACAGGCCGTCCTGCCTAAAACAGAATTAGGCAAGTTTATAAGCATCTCAACAGAAAACCGCTTCACTCTAATTAAAAAGTTGGCATGCGTGTGAATAATATAGTTCACCGTTAGTATTGCCGAAAAACCGGTGCTCCCTTAACAATGGGATGGAGTAAATGCTCCCCTTGGCTTTTAATACACACCATTTTTCCTGGACTGAACAAAAATAACCGTTCAGTGATGCTGGGGAAGAACACAGAATTTTACATGTAGAGTGGCCTAATCACCTATTGAAAAAGATCAGATGTGTACATCCGCCCTCCTGACGTCACCAAAAGCCATAAAAGGAGGAAATTGTGCACCGTAACTTCATCTTCCCTATCAACTCAACACATAGGAAGATCACCGGCAATAGGCCTCTTTAGTGTTGAAATCCAAATTCTGCATTTATATTGTCAACTTGTGCTTATTAATTTAAAATGTTTAAAATGTAAAAGACGGTGAGAAACCCAGTCAAGATTTAGACATACGGTGCGGCTATAAAAATGGCCTGCTCTCTCTGGAAGACGACTTACAATTGTCGGAAAGCTCCGACGAGGAACAAACTCCTCCTCCGCATTAAGCAACCAAATAGTTTCGGTGCACTTGGCCACCGGGCGGTACCATTCCATGTCGGATAAATTTTCCAGAAACGCTGACTTCATTCTAAACGGGACCATTTGCATTTAGAGAGCCTTCTGCCATCAGTGTAACTACCGTTACACTGCAACTCTTTACGGCGTAGCGCACGCTTTATCATCCACGCTTCACGCAACCATTGTTGTGCTGGATCCCGGTGAGGAACATGAGGAGTGGTCTATTCTCACTCCAAAATTGTGGGTAAGAGCACCGTTAAGAACGCTTTCAACAGAAAAACGATATATGGCGCAAGTAAAGCACACTACACGGAAGATTGTCCGAACATTGAAGTCTTCTGCACCGTCTAAAAAGGTGGCAGAAACGCAACCACACTTAACTTTGCACCATCCAGCAGCAGCTTTTACTACCGATCCTAAGATAACTAGCGATACTGTCTCGGCCACAGTACAGTTGGAGAGATTAGTGACAACCACTGCACCGCCCACCTCCACCGTTGCGACCAGTAACCCCATGTTATGCAAATCTACCAAGCCGATTAGCCCATATGCAGGGAAGAAGCGAAGCATAGAACATACGGTAGAAATTGTCAAAGTGCTGCAAGTGCCAACTGGACAATTGGTAACGGCACCAAAAAGAAGAAAGAATGCACCGCCCACAGCACACAATACAGATCATACAGCAGGGACCAGCAGCACCATTGCACCGATCTTCACCGTTTTGGTAGTCACCACACCACCTGCACCGGCATCAGCAGCTCGCCCAGCACCAGCAATTGATAGTGACGTTTCACCAAGCCATGACATATCAGTGACTTGTATTCACCAGAAACAGACCTTTCTAATTGACAGTGCATCCCAAACTTACTGGGATAGTTTTGGGATTTTGTTGTAAACATATTGTAGATATGGGATTGTCTTTGTGGGAGTCATGACCCCGCTGGATGTCTTATATTTACGAGTAAGTCCCGAGTGAAATTCATGTTTGAATACCAGGTGAGCTAATAGACTATGTCACAATGTATATTTAGATGCACTGATCATTGGCTATATTTAGATATGTTACCAGCACTGATCACGATCTATATTTAGATATATTACCAGCACTACGTAACCGTCTATCTTTAGATGCATTACCAGTAAGTATATTATTGGCATCTTATTATTTAGAAATATATTATCTGCACTGGGTGACTGGCAGTGGTTACGTCAGATAGTGCGCAGTTACAGTTTAGCAGAAACTGAATCGAGTATGAGTCAGAGTGGTTAGCACCAAGTTGGAATACATCAAGGGATTAGATATGACAGATGGACTTAGTTAGTTAAGTAAGCGGTCTGTGTTCTCACGGAAGCGTGTGACAAGATAAGCCACATATAATCCGGCTATGATGGATGGTAACTTGTGTGCAAATTAACTCTAGCGTTCTACAGGTATTCGGCTTGTAGGCAATGGACAGGACATGGACAGTGTAGCGTCCGGTAGGCGTTAGGTGCACAATCGAAAGTTATTATAAAACACATATCAATCATGGAGGCGTGCTAATCCACCCGTAATCCTTGTTATCAAACAAGCATCCGTCATTCTTGACATGTGCTCCGTCATAAATGGCATGTTAATCCAACAGGAATCCTAAATGTGGTTAGTGAACTGACAGATCCCATCACTCCAGAACCAGCCCAAACCGCAAGTGCTAGGTAAAAAGCACCCTCCCTAGCGGGGAGGGTCGGAGTGGTGATTGGTTGAATCAATGTCATAACCCAATGAGAGTCCGAGAAACCTCCGGCGGTGTGAAACCAAGATGGAGGTAGAATCGAAACTGAGAGTAGTATATAAAGGGCACTTTGCCTTTTATCGGGAGGATGGTTATTGAGTAGCTTTTTAGGTCCGCCTCGCACCTCGTTGAAAAGTTCTTGCTGAATGGCTATAAGTAGGCAAGAGCTAGTTTGAATAGCATAGCAGACACGAGCAGCCGGGAGTAATGCTAGTTCGTTTAGGAAAGCTTAGGAAACATTGATTTAATTTATCTATATGTTGTAAATACGTAAACTAGTAACAGTAGGAGTTGCCGACTTTGTAGGTTTATTGTACAGTTAAGGTAGCAAATAAAACGATCACCTGGTCTATATTCCAAGGCAAAAGTTTGGCATACTTTGTTGTGACTCTGGAGAACACGGGAGACCACCGTGTCGAACCGATCATCCTGAAATGAGAAGTCAGATCAGGCCCAGGCACTATTAGAAATATCGTTAGGTCTCATTACCTACGAGGCGAGCTAGTGTCGCGCTCCATCCTCATCGATAGAACCGGTTGTCGTAGCAACCACACATACAAGGTTGTATCGGCGAGGGAGGAGCCTAAGAATAAGTGAAAGAAGAGGATCGGGAAATCTTCAATATGTGCCTAAAGTTGAGATATACTGAGTAGGAAGTGTATCGTTTGGAATCATGACGATGGAGAAACCTTATTATATTATTACCGTTTTCATAAATATTTTTATTCTTATTATTATTTTTGTAAAATCGAAACCTTGTCCCTAGGATGACTATGGTCATCCTGCATAGCTATATACCATATAGGTATGCTTCAAATATATTACTTGACGGTGCATAAGCCATCAAATACGCCGTATGTGCTGTACTGATATGGCTCACCGTAAGTAAAGGTAAGTGGCCATGCCGTTCCAACAGAAAGCTGGAGCTGCCTGACACACTATAGCTATTATTGTTATTATAATATTTTTAGTATTATTTTTCTTCCTGGATTAAAGAGGTGGTGAAAACCACTCATGCGGATTCTGGGTAAAGGGAAGCACAACAATTATATGTGAACTAAAATGTACCATGTGTATATATATATATATATATATATATATATATATATATATATATATATATATATATATATATATATATATATATATATATATATATATATATATATATATATATATATATATATATATATATATATATATATATATATATATATATATTGTTGAATAAACAGAAAAAGGAGAACGCGGTGTATGG
The DNA here is from genome assembly GCA_034401795.1 of Chaetoderma sp. LZ-2023a. Classification (NCBI taxonomy): domain Eukaryota; kingdom Metazoa; phylum Mollusca; class Caudofoveata; order Chaetodermatida; family Chaetodermatidae; genus Chaetoderma; species Chaetoderma sp. LZ-2023a. The sequence continues at coordinate 57,039,655 of CM067365.1, forward strand.
GAGCCTGGGCGTTCTCTGATGGGGAAAATAGTTCTGAAGAAATAAAAACCACGCCAAAAATCAACCTAAAAGTATGTCTCTCTCTCTAATGCATTCGCTTCACCTCTATGCACTTGTCTCTCATGGATATGTGATTCACGCATCACTATTTCTCCTCTTGGCTATGCGCCTACATGAGAAGTGCATGGTTCTCGACCAGCATATGCCCTGTGGTCGGCGATTCGCGATGTGGTACCGTTCGGCTCAGGTGCCAATCTGGGAGGGGGTGGGGTAGCACGGACAACCCTGTCGGGTACGTACCAGCCCTGTTCTGATGGGTACGAAACGACCCCGTAGCGGATACTCCACGCTCACCCCTACCTGGCCACAAATGGCCCGTGCATATATAAGCCATTTGGAATGAGAATAGAATGACAGTCCGTCAGATCGCCCTAAGCGCATGCTCGGCCATGAGATGTAAACAAACGTTGAAGCGTTATCCTATGGAGACTGGCAACTTATGTATATAGTCGTTCATATTATGGCAATTCCGTAATAGAAAACTATTCTCCACAATTTTGGTATGTATTAATACCAGAATTAAACGGAGAATTCAATAATCTGAACAGAAATAAAATCGGTTCAGAACTGACAAAGAAACTCTACAGTTAAGACGGACCATTCAGAGCTCTAGTTAAAGTATACACAGTGCCATCACGCGTACATGATCGGGTGAGAGCCAGGCACTATTGCTCTAGCTAGCTCACCTCATACACAGCATGTGCTCTGATTGTCTGATTGTCTGAGCCGGATCGCGCAGACTCTCACCGAGTATAAAAGACGTTCTCAAAGCCAAACTCAGTTAGAAGGGTGGCAGCTTCGGTCCGATTGGGAGCTCATTCCTGATCTGTCTACTGCATAGAGCTCGCGTTCTGCAATCTACCCCAACGCAGCTTATTACAGTCAGGTTCCCTCTCAGGATACCTGCGCTCCGCACTGCATTACGATTTTGGACGCTCCTGGTAGATCAACAGGGGCAAAACTCTAAATTAAAAGAAGGCTCTTTATTCTGACCACCATCGCCAGTGGTGCCTTCACTGCGGTGTAAGACTTTTGACTAATACCAACCAAACCATTATGTAAGAACGGTCATGTTTGCGTCGTCTCGCCAGACTTGCCGTACCATGACAGCAATGGTGGTACCAACCAATAGACGCATCCAGCAGCACTGAATTTATGTTTTGAATGTAGTCCAGACAAGGACATTGCCTTACGCGCCGCAAGAGCTAAGCGGCATGGATCATTTTGTGCCAAGAAATTATTTAATACAATATGTACCTACCATCTCTACACAATGGAGGAATCCGTCACTCTCACAGCACAAACAGCATAACGGTGATACGGTGAACTTTTCTTTATGTGCTATGTATCAAAATATATTGGCCACCAGTAATGGCTTTATGCTTCTCTGTTTTTAGTATGAAACTTACCCACGGGCATCCTGCAGTAATTCTTCAGGCGGCAGCTACACCGTGCATCAACTCACACCATAAGCAGATGGTGTAAAGTCCACATGTGAAGTTTAAATTGCACTGATGACTAATAGGTGCACCACGTAGGAACATATCATAGTTACGTTATACTGTTATTAATAGATAAAGTACCATAATATGTGGTACCGCAAGGTCGGATGCGACCTCCGTTTTAGAACCATATTGTATATAATGTTATGCATTGTAAGCGATGCCAGCAATTAAACAGCACCGTAGGCTAAGTTGGTCTTACACTTCAATGAATGTATGATTGTAATCAGGCATTCTGTCCATATTATTAGTTTAGCAGTAAAAAAACTAGAAAAATATGTGGACCGCAGTACACCTAGGTTACACGATACATCAACAACAAATGCATCACCATGTTTTCTCCCGACGGCACCGATTTTACATTACGGTCACTGCTCATGCTCTCGCTAGAGAACATGAGATGCCACCGTTAAACCTGGAACTATGAGAGCTCAATAGGATATGTTTGTAAGCTGACCAAGGGTGATTACTCTAAAAATCGAGAACGGTTATTAAAAACTCTTCTCTACAGGCAATAAGACCGTTTTATAAACGGGACTACTGATTTTCATAGTTGGCCATCCATATTAAGGCCTTCTAAATTAAAATGGAGAGTAACTGCCGTTGACTACGCTTCTCTGGCCATCTGGCCGAAATAATTGTTTGAATTCCCATCGTCAGAATGGTTCTGACCGAGTTAAGAATCTACAGTCATTTTCTTAATGGCCAAAATCAATCTGTCTTTCACATACATACACCGTGTAACTTCGTATACCTATGTCAAAGTAGGAACTACACCGAAAATACAAATCATGCAATATTATTGCCATCCCAGCAGTGTTCTTTGGGCAACTTTCGCCAAACCTAAAGCAGCCAAAAGGTAACGCCAGGCTATTGATCTCACACGGTCCATACTCGAAACATTAGGTGACGGATAGAAACACAGATCGCCATCTAACTCAGAACAGTGACTGGGTGAAGTGTTAGAGCTCACCACGCCCTATGGGCAAGCCACCATAGATGGAAATACGTTTCTCTCTCCCCACCACAAGTAAGCTAAGAACCGCTTTCTAATACATGCTTCCGTCAATGTGATTTGTCCATGTGTTGTTATTTGAGGTTGTGATGCAGTATGTGGAGAGATCGCTCTGTGCCTCTGAAGCTACCACCAGACAACATGTTGCACGCTGTCGGTCTGCTGCGAGATGCTCCATTGTGTATCGGCAACAGTACTGAGCATCCTCGCCATATTCGAGACATATTCGTTAAAGACAATTGGTACTACGCCATTCGCGGGCTAAGGATATGTGCTTGGAGTCAAAACTTAAATGCAGGCTTAGGCTTACACAAGGTACGTAAAAGTAAGAACGGTACAAACTAAAACAGATCTTTAACACACACAAGGTGATAGGGCTGAATTATATAAGAATGAGTCACCGATCTTCATGTACACAGCGACCTTAAAATAACCACATTAGAGTAAATACATATGATAATTTTTTTTTCTCTTTGTAGGATAGGAGGGCGGCCATTTTCATTGCTCTCCTCCTCCGCTTCAGCGTTGAGGGAATTTTTCTTTTTTACGGAAGCCCGCGCGAGGCATTTTCTTCTCACAAAATTGTATATTCCCAACCTTCCAGGTATTAAGGGTAGCATAATTTTCTTCCTCATTATTGTTACCGTGGGATGACTCCCTAGCCATTTGCACACACACGCACGGTGAGAGTACATCCACCCTCCCCTTGCATTTTTATAGCCAGCTTTCCATCGCTTGCCTTCTCACAAGGCACGACGGTTTTGTACCGCCATAAATTTCCTTTCAGACGAACGGCAAAGATGCAGTCATCCTTGGCACTAAAGTAGTATTGGCTCCCCATTTTTCCTCAGCATCACTATGGTCGGTCGTCTCTCTCTCTGTCGGCCGTTTTCCCTGCAAAGCACAGTGCTGTACCATTGTATATTTCTTCGCAAGCAAACGGTAAGGTTAAGATCATCCGTTTGCACCGTAGTAGAATGGGTTCTCCATTTTTGCCCTGCATATTGTTGCAGGACGGAGATCTCTCTCTCTCCTATCTTCTTTCTTCCTCTGCTACGGCGTTTTTCTCGTGACGGAGGCCCGCGCAAGGCACCTTCCTCTCGCAAACCAATACATTTTAGCCATCCTGAGGCAGATATAGTTTATATTAAACCAACTGATGGGGCCCTGCCTGGACCGTCCCAGCACAGGAGTACTTTCTTCGATACCATCTATATATGACTAGATCGGTTAGGCACCGCTGGCGAGACACAAAACGAACACATCACATTTTCTGTTTTACAGACACCGTTTAAGTAGCAAGCAAACAGCAAAAGACCATTTGCTAGTTTTAAAGCAGGTACAGTAAATTTGTGTGCTGGCACCGATTCCTTCCACCATGGAGATGACGGCTAGACACACCAGCGACAGGAACAGCCGAGATGATAGGGTGGGGTTCAATTTTCGCAGCAATGTCTGCATGATCCCACTGGAACGTGAACATTCCACCGGCCCAGGTCGCATTTTGTGGACACCGGAGATGCGCAGCAACCGCTCCCCAACTCCGAGGCTGACTGACCAGCAGCGGCTGTGGCGGCAGCACCACCGGCAGCAGTAGCGGTGGTGCCACGCACACACCCAGTGGCTACACCCAGCGCCAGAAAACATTGCTGACACATGGACTGTAATACAACGATGTGCGCAGCGCCCCTGCCCTAACTGCCGCCAATTCGGAAACAAACACCGAAACTAACGCAAATGATATTACTGCGCAACCACGGGACCCTCCGTAACCACGGACCCCTCCGAATGCCGGAGAAAAACAGATAGTTGGCCTAAGGAGCCACTCTTAGGAATCCACGCCTAAGGAATTTAATGGCCAGTCAAATACGTTTAAAAAAATTCAACATCATGTTTTATTAAATATCAAAGACATACAATTCGTACGTGTCGGACTATTACGCCCTTAAGACAGACTACGTCCAGTGGCATAGGGATAGCCCCCGCAACCCCCACAACTGTAGGCGGTGGAGGGGGGTGGGTGGGTGGGCTTGGTGGGTTGGATCAGGCTTGGAAGGGGCCCTCTGATTCAATGGATATAAAACAGTTTTGGGAGAGAGAGAGACTCGTTCGGTATGCCGTATGTCAGAGTGTTCGTCATTTAAGAGGCTTGCCCATATATTGTTGTCCGCTTCTGTCATTTGTACAGCTTTGATGTTATTCCTGACCATACCAGTGACAGTGCTGAGAGATCATTCCCAAAGCTAAAATTAATAAGAGGCCCAAGCCCCTGTGCCGCTCACATTCGACCATTATCATTGGAACCATTTAGATGTAAATAGACATGATGGATAATTTCCGGAAAATCCAAGAGGGCCACCCAAAAAATTTATCAATTAAAATTCTCATTTGATTTCTTGAGGCCTATCGTCATAGTCATTCTGCCCAATGTTTTTTTTATCGATCAGTAGTAGTAGTAGTAGTAGTAGTAGTAGTAGTAGTAGTAGTAGTAGTAGCAGCAGCAGCAGCAGCAGTAGTAGTAGTAGTAGTAGTAGTGGTGGTAGTAGTAGTAGTAGTAGTAGTAGTAGTAGTAGTAGTAGTAGTAGGAGCAGCAGCAGCAACAGCAGCAGCAGCAGCAGCAGCAACAGCAGCAGCCGCAGCAGCAACAGCAGCAGCAGCAGCAGCAGCAGCAGCAGCAGCAGCAACAGCAGCAGCAGCGCAGCAGTAGTAGTAGTAGTAGTAGCGATTTAAAGCCTTCTGGAAAATCCTTTCAAAATCTAAGATGGTTGCTGTAATAATTAGCCTATCAAATTCCTGTGTACAGTTTCGGAGGCATATGACCATAAGATCCTTCCCGCCAGGTTTCATTGAAATCTGTCCATTACTTAAGTAGCGTTTTAAAGGATTTCTAAATAAAATTAGGAAGTCTAAGTTGACTACCGAAAAAGTTCGACCAATCAAAATACTCATTAGCGTTCCGCAAGCCGACCAGCATAAGAGCAGGCCATTGATTAAGGAACACTAGCATTTTAAATGGCCGACGGAAAATTGACAAATTAAAATTCTGTATACAAGTTCTGAAGCCTATCCGCTTAGAGTCGTTCCAGCCAAATTAAGTCCGTCAAGTAGTTAATGAGAAGTAACATTCTGACACTTTTCTGTACATTTTTTGACCCGAAAATTAACGAATCGAAGTTATGAATAGATGTTCTGGAGTCTAGCGTGATAGGGCCAGTCTAGCCAAATTTGGTTGAAGAATATCCAGCAACTAAAGAGAAGTTGTGTTTTGACAATTTTAGATAAATCTTTCTCATAAAATCAAAGATTTTGACCCGAAAAATTAACCAAACAAAATTCTGAATAGAGGTTCTGGAGTCTACCATGGTAGTGTCAGTCTAGCCAAATTTGGTCGAAATATATCAAGCAACTAAAGGAAAAGTAGCATTTGGACAATTTCTGGTAAATTCTTAATAAAATCTAAGATTTTCACCCAAAAGATTTTTCAATCACAATTCTAAATAGATGTTCTAGAACCTACCACCATTGAATCAGTCTAGCCAAATTTGCTTGAAATATGTCAACTAGCTAAGGGGGAGTAGCATTTTGACAATTTTTCATAAATTTGTCATCCCAAAAAATTGACAAATCAAAATTCTGAAAAATTCGATTAGAGGGTACCAGGATAGGATCCTTCCAGCCTAATTTGGTAGAAATCGGTCAAACCGTTAAGGAGAAGAAGCAATTTGACGGACGGATGGACGACAGCTGGACGGCAGACGGCCATACGATCACTTGACCTTTCAGGCTAATAAAGAACTATTTGAGATGCTCAGGAAAGGTTAAAGGGCCTCAGTTTACTGAGCATTGAATCAGAACGTCAACTGAACATGGAAGAGGCAGTTGATGCCTTTGCACAAATGAAGGCAAGAAAACGGAAGTTTTAAAGTAGGCACACAGTAACTGATGACTCGTCTGTGAACAGATTGATTGAACTATTGTACGTTTGTAATTCATATTGTCTTGACCTCAAATGCGATTATTTTGCTCTTCTCAAATTCTGTGATTCACCTTTGATTGGCTTCGAAATGCAGCAAACTCAAATCCAGGCCCCGCTCCTTTACTCCTCTTTTGCAGCTGCATGATGACCATGTGGCATGCTGTTCCCACAATTATATCATACAGACTCATAAGCTGTTGGGTGCGTCTCCCTTAGACTCTCCCTCCCTCTCACGCACGCACGCGCGCACACGGCATCGCTAAATTCCACACTTACCATTTACCTCTGGAGATCGGAAATGCAAGAGTTCATCCGAGGCCATATAGATTTCATAATTTTGACACACATACCCTCCGCTAATCCAATTTTCCGGTTTGGCTTTGAACGGAGGTTTGTGGAGAGGGGTGTGTGTGTCTAGAGTGTATGTGTGGACATGCGTGCGTGCGTGCGTGCGTGCGTGCGTGCGTGCGTGCGTGTGCGGGCCTTGAAAAAATTCTTGCATGGGAGCCATGGTCAGCCTTGCTACGCCACTGACTATGTCGAGTCATTCATGGTGCAATTGATTATGACGTCATTCTAACATGGCACGTGGATGATTATGACGTCATTTGATGGATGGATAGCCTGGAAAAGTCCACTCCTACTTTCCGGATGACTGATATCATGATTACACATTATCATAGTATTGAAGAAAAAGATGCTAGTAAAAACCATCAAAAAGGTTTGTGAATTAAAAAGAATTTAGCAAATACTTAATAACACAATCACTGTTAAAATATAGATTAAAGTTATGAATCTTAACTCGCCATATAATCCAAGGTACGACGTCATCGAGTGAATCTACCATGTGGATTCAAATTACACAACACGTGGTCTCAGAAAGACGATACTGACCTCTAATACGGCAGTACGAAGCTGGACATCAACTCAGATGCAATCTCTAGTTTAACAAACACTGGTATTTCTCTTTCATCGCATTACTATGAAGATGTATGAATAAACTGTTGTGAGATATCAATGATCAACAAGAACATAGTATTCACATTGTAACGTCATATTACAACACTCATTTGCACGAGAACGTCACTCAGTGAAATTGATGAAAATAGCAATCCAAGTCGTAATTGTGCATATAATATATGTTATTTTATTTAAATTAAGCAAAAACTTCATTTGGTACCCGTTGACCCCCTTCGGGTTGTGATGCGCTTTAAAAGAAAGCAGAATGGAGCTATAAAAGCCATTATGTAGATGCGGTATATACCGATAAAGTGTTTGTGGAGTGAAGCCTGGATTAAAATAGGACACCGCTAACATATTGGGAGTTTAACCATCGCTAATTACACATTTTGGAGATTTTCGGTCTCGCGACCATTTTTATCTCCTTCAGAAAGGAATGGGGAGTTTCAACCAATCAGCGTCCATATCCACATTATTCGTGTAAGACATTGATGGCAGTGATTTGTTTGCTGTTTTCATACCAGGTTGTAACCAGTATTCGTGAATCAAATAACTTGTTCAATGGGCATGTGCATGACAACATTTGTGCTGTTCATTTTCAAATAAGTGCTCCTAACTGATGCCGTGCATGGCGATAAATTATACCGCTAGACACATGAGATAGCTGGTGGCTGTGTTTGGTTGTGGAGGGTGTGGAGGATGGTGTGGGTGGAGGGGTGGTGGGGGGGGGGGTGGTTGGTAGATTGGTGGAGGGGCGGGGTGGGGGTGTGGGGATAACCATACATGTTAGTCTCGTTCATGAATGTTGTCATGCCTCTAAATCAGATTAGTTACTCATGTCTGGAAGAAGACATAATAGCATCATAACCAGCTCTGGTGTGTTAAATTTTTAGGTGCAGGAGCTGATGTGGAGGTGCATGAGATGAGGGTGTGTGTGTGCGGGAAATACTTCTGGTGGTGGATCGGGCCAGCTAATCACAACACCACTGATTATAATGGAAACTCGCGGTTACCATGCATACAAATTAAGTAGGCCTTACTAACTGTGAATAGGTGTTGATCATGCTTACTTATTACCACCCTGATGTCAATATTCTATATTTCACAGTGTCAATATCAAAGAAACTGATTTACATTTTTCAATAGTTTTGGTGGACGATGATGTATGCAATATAAAATATATAAATGGTATATGTGTAAACATAATATGAATACATTCTGGTATAAATGTTATATGTGAAGGGTCCAGCACATTATAGGCCTTGCCTGTGGTGGATGCCGATTTTATATTGTTAAATTATCTGTATGGATATAAATAATCTTGAATATGTATCTGTCTATGACAGCAAGATCTTGCACCAAATTTGTTATAAAATCAACATCAGTTTTTCACGACTTCAATTTAATTTGAAAATTAAAAAATTTGACATCAGATTGCCAGTCATCTCAATGGTAAATTTTCAATATAATAGGGTACATCTTTAGGAATTGGAATTTCTAATTGGAATTGATTACTTTGCCCAACGAATTGCTAATTACATATTTTTCTTCAATTATTAGTAATTTATCAATATAGTTTTGTCTCCTAACACAACATAACATATGAAATATATAGCGCCACATTTTTGCATCATTTGAATAGTGTTTGACAGATTAGTGGTCAGACTGGCTAAACCAGCCTTTTTATTGGTCTTGAGATATTTGCAATTTAAGAGAAGACAGCTTTTTAATGTTGTAATCCGTGGCTTCATAATCATGCCAGCCAATTGAGTTATAAATGTTCAAATGATCACCTTCTCTTGGTCTGCAGAGCGTGTGTACATTTTCTGACAAACTCGAAATTTTCTTAATGACATTTAACCATTAATGCAGGGCTAGAAATTAACAATTGTTTAATGGTGATCCATACGGATCGGTACACCAGAAACTTCACAGATCCCTGGAATTTTCTACTTAACCATACCGTATTAATGCACAGAAAATAAAATTATTCAAATGTTCTGAATGCATCATTTACACCGGCATATTATTAGAATAATTAATCATTTAATCATCTGGAAGTCAAAATGTTTGCTTAGTTAATGCGCATGTGTAGGACAAGAGACGCCCTTTATTGAAAATATACTATTGAAATGACTGGCTAGTTTATCGAGCCAGCCATTCCATTGCTGCATTGTCAGAAATAGTCTTCTCTTGACCTCCAAATGGACATTTTTCATGACCATCAAAGCGTTAAAACAAAAGTTACAATAGCTGGTTCATGACGTAAGCAGTAAATCTAATTTGAATTGCGTCTTAAAACTAATGGATCACTGAAATGCAGTGAACCAGCCGGATCAGTTACTGCGCTAAAGCAGTGATCCGGTACTGATCTGTATGCAAAATGGTCTAGTAGCCATGTTAATCGGTAAATGGTCATGTTTCCCAAAATTTTCTTCAGTAGTAGTATGTCTTGACGGATGTTCATTTGCAAGCCAAGGGGAGAAAACTCTTTCACTGACAAATACCTGAAAAGTAAATTCTTTACGATATAAAAGCTATTCTGTTGACATTTTTGAAATTAATTTGACTTGGAGGCATTGAAGTGAAATTAATTTCAAAAGATTAAACAGGTTTCCTGTATGGTTACCTTGAAAATGAGATATGTGTAATTCATCGGTGATATGGTTAATGTCTAAATGGTCATTTAGGCCAAAAGTTTCTTCTGTAAGGTAGTGGTATATTTTTCAATATTCAAAAGATTACCTTCTCTTAGTCTGCAAAGTTTAAGTATACGTACGGAGGGTGGGGGGTAGAGGGGGGCGGGGGCGGAATGCACCCATATCACAGAGGGGATGGAAGTCCTGCAACCCGTTAGTGCCACGTTAGTGCAAATTTTCCTGTCCAGTGGTCTTATGAAATGTACATTTGCGGGCCAAGAGTAGACTATATTTGAAATTGTACCATTGGAATGACAGAACCAGTAATTCAAGTTGTAAATCTTTTTTCTGTGGGGGTGGGTGGGTGGAGGGGGGGGGGGGGGTGCTGATGCGCAGCACTATTGAATACTCTATGGAGAGCTTCAGTTGTGAAATCCCTCAGTTGCATCGCGCGTACACAGACGAATAGTCAATTGACCCCAGTTTTCGTGAATATATAAAACACTATTTCATAGTCCCTGGTTACGATAAATTAATAATTTCTTTAATTTTATACTAATAAGTGCAATGTCTATTCGAGTGCATGTAACATTTCCAGCATGTAACGCCTCAAACTGCGGTAAATTAATTTTATGGTATCCAGGCGTACAGCTCTTAATGAAGAAACCTATACATTCAACATGTCGACGTCATAAAATCGACACGAAAAAAACTTGGTCAGCGCGGTAATCGTTCGTACCAGCACACACTAGAGAGTCTCGCGCTTAGGCTACGTTAGGGTTAACCACTAACCAGCCAAAATGGTGGCGGTCGTTATATACGTAAATAATGGTCTTTATGTGCGTTTTTGCGTGGCCGCCCACGGCTACGCTTATATTCGGGTTGTGTCTAGAATTGCGTATAGGCGCGGCCATTTTGCGCAAAGGATTGTGGTCTCCAACAGCTAACTAGAGAGATAGATAGAGCGTGCCTCTATTTTTAGTTGGAACCATAGATTTAGGATATATATTGGCTTGATCGCTCATACGCATACGCTCACTATGGGGGAATGGGATAGATGTCTCGATCGTTGGATCTTCACTGACTGACTGACATCTGATGCAGAAGATCAGATATGTATATAGCCTCCAAAACTCAAGTAAATTGTTTTTTGGTTAATTGGAATATAAATTCTGCTGAAATAGCATGCAAAATACGGAACTATAAATCTACGGTAAAAATAAATAGGGGAAATACGGCACTACTGAGAGGCGGCAAGAATGACAGAAATGCGTTAAAACCTAACGCATACATCGCTGAAATTGCAAACATTTATCTACATATGATAACTATATGATAACTTGTATTCATTTTGGAAATTGCTGCTGTAAACCGTTGCTGCACACATGTGCTATCGCTATCATGCACTCGCCAAAGTCAACGTTGTCCATATGTTCGTGGAACGTACATGGGTTAATACAGAACACTCTTGCTGGCTACCCAGTAAACAAACTTCATATGCGGTCTGTAAAAGAGGATCTATGTAAATACGATTTAATATGCCTAACTGAAACACATACTGATACTAAAAGTGATATTTCTTTGAATGGATTTGAACTAATCTCGCAAATTGACCGCCCAAAGCATAGCAAAGCGCGACATGTCAGTGGCGGCATTTGTATTTTAGCAAAGGAATCCCTCAAGCATGGTATTAAAGAGATTAAATTATCTAATGGAATTGTTTGGGCTAAAATGGACAGATTTAAATTTGGACTGGCTAAAGATATATATATTGCTGTTGTTTACCTACCTCCTGAAAACACAACCTATTCAATGAGAAACAATCTCGATCTGTTCCCGACACTCGAGCATGACATAGCATCATTTTCTCAAGAGGGTTCTGTATTAATCTGCGGCGACTTTAATGCTAGATGTGGGAAATCTCCAGATTTTGTCCCTGATGAGTGTGATTTATCGGTTTACCTACCCGACTGTGTAATTGTAGGCCCGCCATCAACCCATGTCAGAAATAGAAATACACAAGATACTAAATCCCTGAATAATTACGGGAAAATGCTATTAGACCTATGTATCGGGACCGGACTACGAATTGTTAATGGCAGGACACTTGGTGATTTGTTTGGAAAATTTACATGTCACACATATAATGGTAGCAGCGTAATCGATTACTTTCTGGTGGATGTCGATATGCTATCTTCAATTGTCTATTTTAAAGTGGAGTCTCTAGAACTAGCTTCAGATCATTGTAAACTATCTCTTCAGCTATCAGTGAATGACATGCCAAGTGGACTGCCAAGTAGCAGCTCACATGATAGAGACGTAACCGCACCCAGACCCCTCCCTGCTAAATATATCTGGTCAGCCGTATCAAAACAGAAATTCATCGATGTATGCAACAATATTGATACCAAGAGAGAAGTTGATAGCATAATTAAATCAATGAACTTCATAGATGATAATAGCAGTACAGATCTGGAGGGGGCGCTATCTAGCATAAATCACCTATATTGCTCAATTGCTGATAGATCCCTTCGTAAAATCTTACCCAACGCCAAGCGGCGGAAGAGAACATGTAAAAGGAAATGGTTCGACCAATCATGCCTTGACCTGAAACGAACTATTCGAAATTTGGCAAAGGTATTGTCTAAAAATCCGAATAATCAGAACCGCTCCCAGTATTTCTTAAAGCTAAAGTGTTATAAAAAACTCATAAAGTATAAAAAGAATATTTATATTAAAAATATAATAAGCCAAATGAACACTAGCCAAAACAATAGCTCTTCATACTGGAAATTACTAAAGGAATTTAGAAACACAAACAGTCCAGCTGATGAAAGCTTCGTTACCGCAGACAGAGGGTTCGATCATTTTCGCCATGGAAGCAAGCCATGTAAGTCCTGGAAGACATTAATTGATAGATTGCAAGATAACTTAAGCAAGTTGGAGAATGTACCATCTTTCTGTGAAATGGACTTTAAAATCACCGAGGTCGAAATAAATAATGCAGCAAAATGCTTGAAAAATAACAAATCGGCGGGCGGTGATATGATCAGCAATGAGATGATAATCCATAGCCTACCGGTTACATCTATGGCTTTGTGTAAACTGTTTAATCGAATATTTACGTCCGGAAATTTTCCGAAATCGTGGTCATCTGGTATTATAACACCAATTCATAAAAAAGGTAGAAAAGATGACCCAAGTTGCTACCGTGGCATCACAATAACAAGCTGTCTTGGAAAGTTATTTTGTCTGGTCCTGCAGGCCAGAATTGTGAAATTTCTAGTCAATCACGATATTCTTGCTAATAACCAGATTGGCTTTAAAGCAGGCTCAAGAACTGCTGATCACCTATTAACTGTAAAAGTGCCTATCGAAACTTATACAAAGACGTCTAGTAAACATAAGCGTAAGACAGGGAATTATTTATACGCCTGTTTTGTTGACTTTAAACAGGCATTCGATTCTGTCCTGCATGAAGCGCTGTTTTGTAAATTACTGAGTCATGGAACTAGTGGCTATATGTATAAAACCATCAGAAATATGTATGCATGCGCAGAATCGTGTGTGAAGACAGACACGGGCCTTACTCCTACATTCCCAGTGCATGTTGGTATCCATCAAGGTAATGTTCTCAGTCCTGTTTTATTTAACATTTTTATCAATGATATTGTACAAATATTTAATTCTAGCTGCGATCCGCCTAAATTATATGATCAAATTGTCCCATGCCTAAATTACGCAGATGGCATTACTATTTTATCAACTTCAGCTCAGGGTCTACAAAATGCACTCGATCAGTTAAGCAAATATTGTAATGATTGTGGTCCTACGGTAAATCTAGTCAAGACTTCAGTAATGGTATTTAATAAAGGTGGCAAATTAATAACCAAACACAGATTCCTATACAATAAGCAATGCTTATCGATTGTGAGGTCGTGTAAATATCTCGGCATAAAGCTACATTGTAACGGGAAATTAAAATCCGCTCAAGATGATCTAAAACAAAAGTCTACGAGGGCCATCTTTAGCCTGAAAAGCTTAAACCAATTCCATCATCTACCTGTCGATAATCAACTTAAATTGTTTGATACATTAATACGACCCATTCTTACCTATAATGCAGAAGTATGGGGCCCGCTAAATCTACTACCGTCCTTTGAGAGAAACGAAGTGATAGAAGACAAATTTGTAACTAGCTTCGAAGGTGAACATCTTCATTTAAAATTTTGCAAAACCATACTAGGCGTTCATTCTAAAACACCAAACTTATGTGTCCTTGGTGACGTAGGCCACTATCCAATCTATATCCAATCTAAAGTACACGCTATAAAATATTGGATACACATCGTTTCCGAAATCCCGAAAACATCGAGTATTTACAAAGCATATCTAGAAATGTATAAGAACGACAATTCAGCAATAAGCACCAACTGGGTCACAAGCATTAGAAAAATGTTGGAAAACCTCGGTTTCACAGAGCTTTGGAATAATCATGGATCAAAGAATATTAATGCCACTTTAAAAAATATCAAACAATATTTGCAAAAAAGGTTTATTTCTTACTGGTCGGCGTCATCAAACGACACCAGCCATAGCAGATATGACTTTTAAAAAACCGCTAAATGTGCGTTTGCTATGGAAAACTATTTACTAGATGATAGGTATAACCGAAAATACAGAGTAGCACTCACAAAGTTCCGAATGAGTGCACATGTACTGCAGATCGTAAAAGGCAGACACCTCAAATTAGAGAGGCAAGATAGAATATGTTATTCTTGCGATCTAGGCTGCGTTGAAGATGAGCACCATTTCCTTTTTACATGTCCTAAATACCAAGGCCTCAGAGTAAAGTACTTAATTACACGCCTCGCGTTAAAAAATTGGGAGTTATTAAAGAGAAATGTACTGCAGAACTTTGCTAAATATATATACTACGCGTTTGAACGCAGAAACACAACTGTACACGTATGATGCTGATAATTATCGTAAGCAACAACCTTACGGGCCACAGGAATAGAGGGGCCCATGGGCGTTTGAATGCAAGAAAGCAGCTGTACAAATCTAAGGCTGCTAATTGTCTGAAGCGACAACCACATTATGGACCACAAGAATAGAGGGATCCATTTATACTTATGCACCGCCCATTTCTAGATTATCGCCGTCCAAGTTATGTGTGTTGGGACCAATTTATATACTTTGAACCTGGAATTCCCAGAATCTCAGTCTCAGAGTAACTATACATGCAGCTAAACTGTTGGATATATTGAGGCTAATTTGCCTCCGGGCAGCGACTGTCTACGGCAGCAACGGCCCTCGGCCAGGTTAGTTTCAAACTACTCAACATAACTTTTATTAACTTGTAGATCGATCAAAGACATAGAATTCGTACACTTCATAACGGAATTGCTACGTTAAATCTTGTAATGACCGTAACGTCAGCTCCCTGATGACCTAATTGTCTATGCCGTTTTCTAACTAAGCTCCACATAAGTTCTGCGCAAGTTGGGGTGAATTTATATAACTTGAACCCCGACACCCAGAATTTCAATTTCAGAGTAAATGTAAAGTTAAAATGTTGTATATCTTGAAGCTAATTTGCCTGTGAACAGTGGCTGCCTATGGCAGCAACGGCTCCAGGTCAGGTTAGATTCAAACCTTTCAACAGAACAGTTATTAAACTATAAATCGATCAAACACCTACAATTGATACTCTTCATTGCGGAATATTCAACTTTTCCCGACTGTGTTAAACCTACGAATGATTATGACATTAGCCCTCTAATAAAGTAATTTAATATGACGTCAATTTCTTGGGTGACAGATTGGATCCCTCCATTAGCAACTGTACGTATTTTTGAGACAGGTGGTATTCGGACCACCTGTCTTGGAGAAGCGCCATCCTCTTGCTTCCAGAACTATGTGGCTAGTCGCAGAAGGCTGACTGTATATATTATGTAATTTCATGTTCGTTCGAAATATGCTTTTGTTTCTGTAAATTCTAGTTAAACTGTTATATTATGCCAACGTTATATGTTACATTGTAGATCTCTATATGGTCAAAACGTGTAATTTCGTTCAGTACCAATACAATTTCATTTCATTTCTTTTCATTTCATGAAGACACTTTTCAGCATTATTGTTTGCATACTCTACACAAATCTTTCTTGTACTGACCGTGAAACAACTAGGCCTAGCCTTTGAAAGCAGAAAGATAATGGTTTTTTATCTCCCAGTTTCTGTGAAACCTGACACTGTTTGGTATAGAAGACCTCAAAAATAAATTAACACGTTTTCAAAGCAAGGTAGAATTTCTGTCTTTCTTTGCAAATATAGTGCCTTATTTACATGTATGAGCTGTACTGTAAAACCGCCTACTCGATGGTATAGAACATCTAAAGAATAAATTAACGTGTTTGCAAAACAAGACAGAATTTCTGTTTATATTTTGTAAGTATATTAACTTATTTATGAGCTGTATAACGTAGACTAAGCAGTCGAATCGCTTGTAATAAGTGAGCACATATTTTAGCAAGAGCGGTCAGATATTGTAGAGCCTTGCCATTATAATCAATTAATCGCCCCTCACCCACCCCGCCACCAACCCCTCCTCAGTATGGTGACGTCACAGTCAAAATACGTAATGACTGGCGTAGCTATGTCCAACAGGAACATTGAAAAGTCCTTCAGCTGTACGAATTGAAGAGTTTTACTATTTAATAAGCAGCAGCACCCAGTCAAATTAGTACCAAAATATTCAAAAGCTCACCTCCATAGTTACCGTGAAAATGGGATTCTGGGAAGTCATGGTTCAAAGTATGTATATAAATCACGATGACAACGACGGATGTGCGTGTAGGCCTATCATCACTTTCCGTGGCCGCTCAGCACTACGTATTCACTTGGTTGTGTCTAGAATGGACCTTTCCACATAATCCATCCATCACATGACGTCATAATCAAGTACATGACGTGTAGAATGACATCATAATCAATGACGTCATGAATGACTTAGACAAGTCCATCACGGACGCATAATGGACCTTTCCAGCTTCAGCTAGTCCCCGCACACATCTAGCTAAGCTCTACCCACACCTCGCTCATGTTGAGATCGATCGATGCATGAAATACATGACTATCAATTTCCAGAAAACTATACAGGTAAGCTGTTAAATATTTTGTAACTAATTTGACCCAGTGCTGTTGCTGCCGTAAGAATGCTGTTGCTGCTTACGGCAGCAACAGCGCCCAGTTAAATTAGTTTCAAAATATTAAACAGCATGTTTAATCAATAGCAGACGTACTATTCTTACAACGTGTTGGACGATTAAGAGTTAACGACCGGCCAAATATAATCATTTATGACGTGATGATTATGATGTCAGCATGCACGTCGCTTATTTGGCTATGATGTCATATGGCCTCATATAATCGAAGGATACAATCGGAAAGGTCCATTGAAGATGGACTATGAGTTGTTGTAAGAATTGCACGTCTACTATTTAATAAATATTCTGTTGAATATTTTGAAACTAATTTGACTGGGTGCTGTTGCTGCCATAGACAGCAACAGCACCCAGTCAAATTAGTTACAAAACATTCAACGCCTTACCTGTATAGATTTTAGGAAATTGATAGTCAGGGCATTCGCGGGGATCGATTGATCCCAACACTGCGAAGTGTGGGTGGAGCTTAGCTAGAGGTAAGAGGGGCATAGCTAAGACTGGAAAGGTCCATTGCCGGTGCAGCCATTTTTCCCTAGAAATAGCAGTCATTCACGTTCTCGCCAGATCTCCTAACACTAACGAGAGCGATATATATATATATATATATATATATATATATATATATATATATATATATATATATATATATATATATATAATTATTTTTATTAACTAGAGCGTCTCTATTTAGATTGGAATCGTAGATTTAGGATATATTGTCTCGATTTCTCGTGTGCATTAAACGCATACCCGCACTATTGGGGCTAGTTGCACTACTAGCCGGTGACCTGGGCTAATTGCTGACTACATTTGCATCAGAAATAAAATAGTATTGTGATCTGTCCCACCGTACCCACGTGCATCTGTTAACCTCCACTTCAACACGCGTCCCGATCAAACTGGCCAAAATGGCTTCTGTAGTAATCTTGAGAAACTACCATTTACATCTAACAGGTAGGCAGTTTTGAACATTCACCACTGGAATGGCCGGCTCGATAACTGAGCCTATCATTCCAATGGCAAAGTGCCAAAAACAACGGTCTCTTGGTCTGCAAATGGGCATAGGATATCTCTATGATACTGGATGGATCTGATCTGTCAGGCAAGCATGTGACGTCATAATTATTTACGTCAAATGTAAGATGACGTCACAATCAAAATACGTGATGAATGATGCAAATAGCTTCATCACGAGCATTGAATAATCCATCAAGTGTACGAATTTTATGTCTTTACGATTTAATCCCCAGGATTTAATCAATCAATCAATCAATCAATCAATCAATCAATCGATCGATCAATCAATCAATCAATCGATCGATCAATTAATCAATCAACTACTGCCAGTGTCGTGATGGAGAATGGTTGAGGGTAAAGAATACACCATACGGTGTGCATTCAAAAGATAGTCTCATATGAATTCGGCAGCGTATCAGTATATCCGATTCTTGTCTTGGTGCGGTGGTCCAGCGGAAAGATTTCTGGGTTGCTGATGTTATGCGGGATGATGGTTTGATCCCTGACCAGGGAAATGATGATCAATAAAGTAAACTAACGGGTGCACTCCATAGGGGAGGTTAGCACAGAAATTGAAGTCATCGCGTTGCCAGTGTGTTAAAAAACTCAGCAAGCAAACAATATTTATTGACAGATCCAACATGTGGACATACAGACAATATTCAACATTCTGTTGAGTATGTTGATACTAATTTGAGTGGGAATTGTACGAATTGTATGGCCTTAGTATTTAAAATACATTTTGTTAAAAATTTGAAACTAATTTTCTTGGGCGTTGTATGTTTTTTTACCATTATCAATTGCGTCCTATAAAAGCTTCACAGGCGTCATATTCAAAATGCTTAGTCAATGACGTCTCTAGCTCCATCGTGAATATTGAATAGTCCGTCAAGTATACACATTTTATGTCTTTACTTTTTAATCAACATTATGTTGAATATTTTGAAATTAATTTGACGAGGCACTATGGCCGGGCACTGTTACGACCATAGGCAGTAAAAGCACCCAGTAAAATTAGTTTCAGGATATTCAACACCTTACCTGAAATAGTTACCTTGAAATTGGGATTCTGGGAAGTCGTGAATCAAAGTATATAAATGGATTCCAACATACCGAAAGAACTGGCAGAGCTTATCTAGAAATGGACCCCACCTTTGAAATTGTCATGAACAAATTTGATCATTAAACAGCCAATACCACTTAGTAATGTGTGGTTCACCCACTTGTAATAAGTAACCACATATTTTAGCAAGAGCATTCAGATAGTTAGCATTGCCATGCCAGGCACATGTAGACCCAATCGCAATGGCCCAATTCTCTTATGGAAAGAAGGTATAAATTATTCAACCTATCACTCAAGTGTTGACGTCATAATCAATTGTGTCACATGTAGGCTGATGTCACAGTCAAAATACGTAATGAATGACGTAGCTATGGCTATTAGGAATGTTGAAAAGTCTTTAAGCTGTGCGAATTGTAAGGCTTTACTATTTAATAAACATTCTGTTGAATATTTTGAAACGAATTTAACTGTGCTGCCGCTATAAGCACCGACAGCATCTAGTCAAATTAGCTTTAAAATATTCATAGGCCTGCCATCATCTCTTATTGTATTTTAACCGCCTCATGGCATAGCTGATCAAACCGACCCCTACAGTGATCTTGAGCCATGTCAAATTGCATGCCATGAGGAGACAGTTCTTGATAATGTACCACTGGAATGACTCTCGAAACAGTCATTCCAGATTCCAGTGGCAAATCCGTAAAAACAGTCTTCTATTGGTCTGCAAATGGAAATTCAATAGCTAAATATTTTAATATTTTTCACCAAATTTAGACAGTAAAGGTTTACTATATTATGACGACAATAGCAGGTACTGTGTCTGTTTCATTTCCCTTATGTATTATAGCATAAAACACTGGGCTGAACATTCGCGATAGTGTATACATTTTAGCCAATTCACAGTCTTCACTGCCCTATTGTCTGTAGGTTATGCTCGGCCCCAGATTTTCACCCACATAAACTTGAGTTTAAAAAATATAATTTAGCCTAAATTACTTTCAGCTGGAAACAATATGATATCATATCATTTCTAGCTATAGACATAATTAAAACAAATTCTACAATGACATAATTCCATAGTCTGCAATTCCATACCGAAAATTGGCTTAAATCTAGGCAGATCAGTGATTTTCTGTACCATACTGTCTGCAATAAGTTTAGCCCATATTCGGTTATAAAATTCATACATGTGGTCAGATCGGTAGATGAATACGTTAATAAAGTATCAAGCTTAAAAATGTCTACCATGAGGTAATTTCGTAGCACACAATTCCATGGCAAAAATTTGCACAGGTTTTGGCAGATCCATGGTTTTCGGTAGCCTACTGTCTGTATTAAGTTTGGCTCCAAAATGTCAGGTAGATATATAAATACGCTAATATAATATTGATTTTAAAAAATTCCACCGTAAAGTAATTTTATAATACATAACTTAGTAGCGACCAAAAGCTGTCAGATGCCACTAATTTACGTACCAATAGCTATGTACTCTGTTTGTAACCAGTTTTCGAACATCTAGCCATGCAGAACTCAATATGCATTATTATGTACTAGTACTGTACGATATATTGCATGGTTCTACCATCAAATAATATATATATTCCAAAGTATGTCCATATAGTTACTTATTCACAATATGTCCCCATTCAAAGATAGTTGGTTCACATTAGCCACAGTCGGATAGCTGTTGATAGGTCCTGGCATATTGCTTGTAATAGGTTTGGCTCCAGAATTTCAGCGAAATGTTTACATAGATATATATGAATGCTCTAATAAAGTATAGAGTTTACAAAATTCTACTATGAAGTAATTTCGAAATACGCAGTTTAATCGCAACTTGCAGTTTTCAAATACTAATAATTTACTATATATTCAGCATCAGAATCTCTGTACTCGGTTTGTAACCAGTCTTTCGAACTTAATACCATCTTGAACTCACTTGATATTGCACAATTCTATCATCAAATATTTCTTGCAATAATGTGAAAATATTTCTATATAGCCTATAATTTAGCTCCAGATAGAATCTGAATTATCAAACAAAAACCTCCAGAATTTACACAAATGGTCAACAAGATGGACGGAAAGATGGACGGACTGCACCAAAATATAATCTGCTTCTTCCTATAGCCCATAGCTAATCCTATCCAAGGCCGATGCCATTACAACAATCTTAAAGATATGACATTACCAAGAAACTATAATTATTGCAATCGTAACCACCATCAACACTACATGGGAAAGGTAACAAACTGTAAATGATAGTCAGAACCTATGTAATATTGAATGTTAATATAACAAGATAAACAAATTTCCCTCCGTCCTGCAAATATATTGTCAATTTATCACATGTCTAATGGCTATATCTTTATAGTGCATTGAACTTAACTTGAAGCTCACGTCTTCCTATATTATATAGTGCCGTGCCATTTTTACATGTATAATTTATTTTTTGTTCTATGTAGGGGTCCAAGGTCTAGATATAGTCACTGTCTTTGATGGACAACCTGTTATGCTACTGCAAATAGTATATAACATATAAAAATGAATTTGAAACTCAACTTGAATTATAATAATCTCCGGCCACGCTATTTGCCATTGATGCCTTGCATTAATATGTGTACTTGTAAAAGTTATTCCTGTTCGTGTAATCTTCATTACGGGGGTGGGGGTGGGGGGTGGGGTAGGAGTTTTAGTATTAAATAACGTGTTTTATTATTATATTACGTGTCTAGCCAATAGCCTTTACTAGTTCCCGTTTCCTTTAAGGGCCAATATAGCAACACCATGCCGCAATGGATATATAAAGCGCCGTGTTTAATAAGATGCGCACATGCGTCTCGCCGCGCGAAAACAGCAGGACACGTGCGCTATATCTGCTGGGAACACTTTAACATTCTTCGGCCTACCTATATGGTGTTGTAATATAAGAGGTCATCGGAGTGATGAGTATGAATGTACTTTCAAACCACGTGACTAGATAATTACTGTAATAGTCTAGGTGAACTCTTCAAGGCCAACACGACAGAAGCTGATCTCGGCTTCAGATACAGTACTGCACGCATTTCAAATACGACTGTTTACCTTAGATATGTTAACTACAGTTTATTCTGATACAGCTGTTGCTGTAGATGCATACGGCACGCCCATCGTTACCAGCAAGCTTTTAAACTGTGACACGTGTTTCTTGTGGCAACCCTTCAACTTGTAGCGTGTACACGT
Source organism: Chaetoderma sp. LZ-2023a (assembly GCA_034401795.1). NCBI lineage: Eukaryota > Metazoa > Mollusca > Caudofoveata > Chaetodermatida > Chaetodermatidae > Chaetoderma > Chaetoderma sp. LZ-2023a. Next base: position 57,062,335 of record CM067365.1, read on the forward strand.
AAAGCGGTTAATTGGAAATTTGCGACTATCCCCAGAGGTGTAAGACCAATATTCGCGCTTTCAAGGTTGCTACTTCCGATTGTGTAGAGCCACGTGCAGTCAAGGGAGCATTAGCCCTTTCAACGCTTGATATCCCAGTATCCCAATTTTAGAAACACCTTTTGAATACGGTGAAACTAATTTGACTGGTACCTATTTTGGACATTGCCAGTAACGGCTCCAAGTTACATTATTTTCAAAATAATCAACATACTACCACGTGAACCATTGCTGTTTCTTATTTCTGTGAGTCAAAATGTTCAAATTACAATTTCGCATAATGAAAAACTCTAATCGCGTCATCTCTAGTCGTAACCCGGAGTTAGTATCCGGAAATTCTGGCCGTCACCTCGATTTGAGCATTGCCAAGTGTAATTTCCTCAACTTCATTTGTGAACGATATAGCCGTAAACTAGTAGTCAAATCAACTTTTTCCTATTCTAGTTCCGGTGTTGGCAACTTTTGTTTGACATTTGATTCATGAAGTACAGCCAATAGTTCCAAGAGTTTTGGTGGATGCCAAGGAAATATCGGTTTAATTAGTCAGAGATCAGATTATTTTTTACATCGTCTAATTTTAAGTAAAAGAGCGTAGGGGTTAGGGCTATAACAGCCCGGCAGACTCATGGCTGAAAATAGGAATTTTGTATAAAGTTAATTTTTCGAGTGATTTCTCTAGCCAAGGGTGTTCTTCAGAATATTAGGGGTGGGGTGGCGGCGGTGGCGGCGGGTGTGTTGGCTGGAGGGAACTTGGCCACTATCGACCATCTTCAGAAAATCAAGATGGTGTCCAAGATGTCCGCCATTTCATGTTGTTGGCTTGTAGACATAGGATGCTAATGCTGGTGTCTAGAGGGTGAAAAGATGTATTAGGTCGTTCGTGGATAACATCAGGGGAAACTCAATAATGGCCGCCATTTTCTCATTTGGCCTCTCAATTGCATCATATTAAGTCAAAAATGATACTTTCCGTGTCTACTCGTGATCTTTCGGGGCCAATGAATCCATGTATATAATCGAAGAAGTTGGGAAAGTAGTATATAATTTAAAAGTGGCCGGTATAGCTGCGACCAGAATATGGACAACGACCGAGCTATACACATAATATGCAATGCAACTCGTTTATTGTGATCATCTACTTGTGGGGTCGAATGAATGGCGGATCATCAAGAGGAGTCTCCTCAAAAGCTATATTCTTTGGAATTGAGTTATAGTAAGAGACTACCTGTCTTTAGTGCCCACTATTTAATTGCCCATTTGGTGATCGTTATGAACAGGTTTGATTGTATTTATTGAAACGTATCTGTGTAAACATCATTATATATGCAATTAGATTTAAGATATATTTGTTTCAAAATTACTATATGGTTTATACCTGATTATTACGATGGTTGCCATTATATGTATTGTGACCAATGTTCTATCTAGGAACAAGTTCGAGGCTTGATTATTAGTCCTAACGTTCAATTCAAAATTCTATAATGATGGGCAATATGATAAGGCGGTTAACCCCTCTTTTGTCAACATCGCCTCAAAGCGTTCGGGATGCTAGTCTTATCAATTAACCCTTCCATTTGTCAAGATGTTTTAAAGAAAATTCAAATATTTGCTCAGTGAATGACCATGAATCCAGAACGCACACACCGATGAACCTTTCCGGTTTTAGCTATGCCCTGCACATCTCTAGCTAAGCTCCGCCCACACGTCACCCGTGTTGGGATCGATCGATCTCTGAACACCCTGACCATCAATTTCCAAAAAACTACTCAGGTAAGCTGTTGAATATTTTGAAACTAATTTAAGGCAGCAACAGCACCAAGTCAAATTAGTTTCAAAATATCCAACAGCACGTTTATTAAATAGCAAAGAATTACAAAGACATACAATTTATACAACGTGTTGCACTCCTTGAGATTTGATGACCGTCTATATGGAACCATTTGTGACGTAATGGTTGTGAGTGTTGCCGTATTTTGAGCCTGGGATCACTAAAAGAACATCCTGCGTCACAAGAACAGGCAGGCGAGATTACCAACAGGCTAGACAGTCTCTCCACTTGCGGAAACATTTTCCGAACTGAATGTGACACGGTCTGGAATATAGCTCTATGTTCTTCCAGCCATGCCGCGGTGTGATATGCATACATCACGCGCCCAATCCACAGAAGCAATAATAATGACTATGTAGTTAAATGGGCGGAACAATATCAGTAGCCAAATGTTACGATTTAGTTCTTGTTTGTATTTTCCTAAGCTCCTAAAAAGTGAACGTGACATTAGATATGTTACCCCCTCCCCTCATCCCCAAAAGGTGGAGGGGACATGTCCCTCCTGTCCCCCACCAAATGACACCCATGTAAATGATCACATTTTACCGTTTTATCGTTAACATATGTGTTGTTACAGGCATCCTATACATGGTTGGGAGGCAGGCGTGAAACGTGTACTAGTAACAATCGACCTTTCCAGTTTAGCTATGCCCCGCCCATCTCTAGCTAGGCTCCACCCACACCTGTCTCGTGTTGGCTTCGATCGATCTCTGAACACCCTGACTATCAATTTCCAAAAAAAACTACACAGGTAAGCTGTTGAATATTTTGAAACTAATTTGATTGGTTGCTGTTGCAGCCTAAGGCAGCAACAGCGCCCCGTCAAATTAGTTTCAAAATATTTAACAGCATCTTTCTTAAATCGCAAAGAATTACAAAGACATACAATTCATACACCGTGTCGGAGTATTTGAGATATTTCATGACGGTCTATATGGAACCCTTTGTGACGTACTGATTGTGACGTCATCATTCACGCGCTGAGCTGATTATGACTTCATACGAGGTCAGAAGATGGATGGATACTCTGGAAAGGTGAATTGAGTATTTCTGCACAAGACACAGAGGTGGTCTAATTAGGATTCGACAATATATTATTGTTTAAAATCTCGGATTTGTACTAAAATCGTGAACATCAAGATAAGTCATCAAGATATGTCAGCGCACGGAATTCTGTAAATTTTTATTATTGGGTGATGCAAAACAAAACACGCCCAACATTGACGTGCGATTTGTAAGAAAATGTGTGATGGAATTCTATGAAGTTTAGCCAGTATGTAGATATCTTTCCGTTCTTGGCACTCTATGTTAGTACTTGATGTCAAAAAACATCGAATTGCAACCAAAGGTGCTATGCCTAAGTGTGATATGTCTTGGACGGCAGTGCCTGAGATGTGGGATATAATGCCAGAGACTCCCTGTCACCTGCCAATCAAATCTTTGAACTGGATATGTCCAGTAACTCTGGGGTACAGGGTCAAAAACATAAGACGCTGTTCATAAAATGAAGTATTTTCCACCTGTTATTATCTGACGAAAAACGGTCATTTTACATTTTTCAGCTAGTGTTGCATTTTCGGCTGACATTTCCATCACGCCTTGATATTATCATTTTTTTGTAAGCTTTCAGGTTAGACTGCTTTACAAGAGTGTTCACCACAGATCGACCGCTGTTAATATCACAGGATCTGAGATGTCTATGCCCTGGACGATCTTGATAGCATTCGCCAAACTATTCTTGCTGTTCTTGACCTACCGTTTCCAGATTTTCGATGGGTACATCATGCTGCTTATCTTTTGTAGTAGTCTATTAATGGACGACCCATTTAACCTTTACCGGGAAATTCCCTCAATACCATTACGTCAGTCCAACATTTACCATTAAAACATCCTTCAGCTATGGCCTTATCACATTCCCTTACCAGCATGAGTGTTGAGTATCTAACTGAATAGTTGACCTCTTGGAATATAATGTGTAAACCCCTGATGGACTGAAAATATACAACTCAAGGATTTGATAGGTAAGTGACAGTACGACTCTGACATTACGGCGCCACATCTCAGACATGCACTCTCATCCCTGACGCGGCTGACTCAAGCATGCCAATTAGTGTTCTAGATTTTTGTTTTCGTCACCATGCAAACACTAACCAACATAGAAAGTTAAATTTTCCGGAATCCAACAAAACAGAAAGATATTTAATTTGTATCGAAATTCCATCTAAGTTGAATACTTATTTTCTTAAAAATCACACATCAAATTTGGGAGCTTTTTTTAGCCACCCGATAAAGCTTATATTTTAGTCCTGAATTACCAGAATAATAATTGCAAGGAAACTATATAGGTAAGATGTTGAATATTTTAAAACTGATTTAACTGTGGGCTATTGTTGCCTATAGTACCAACAACTTTCTGTCAAATTTGTTTCAAATTATTCAAGATAATTTTTATTAAATAAGAAATCCATCAACGACATACAATTCGTACACTTGACGGACCTTTCGAGCTCCAAAACGGCGCTATAATACGTAATCATGATTCTGAATTCAGCTACAGGGTGGTGTAATTCATTATGACATCATGTACGTGACTGGCAGTTCCGATCCAGCTATTATGTCATATCACGTCTCTTTGGCGAATCTACTTCGCTACTTTACGCCGCAGACAGAGAATTAATAGTGAGGCTCATGTGTCTCTTACCACACCCTTTCAAGACAACAGAGGCTGGTTTCACAAAGGGTACGTAAGTACGTTAGAGGTTGTAAATGCGGCGTAAATGTCAAATATGGCATTCTGATTGGTCAGCTTTCTAGTTTACTACAGGGAAACTGGCCCCAGTAGAATTTGGTCATATCTGCCATTTTAGCCGATGAGAACCAAAAATAATAACTTGAATATTTTGAAAGAAGTTTGGCTGGAAGCTGTTGATCACATAGGTCATTAGCAACAACAAATTCCAGTCAAATAAACGGAATATATTCAACAGCTTACCTCCATGACTTCTGAAATTGGATTAATTCGATTTGTCAGTGAAAGATATGACCTCATATTCAAGCACATCACATGTACGCCGATGTCACAATCAAAATTCGCAATTAATGACTAATTCAGTCATGAACATTGAAGAGTCCGTCAGTTGTACGAATTCTTTGCTATTTAATAAATATTACGTTGAATATTTTGAAACTAATTTGATTGTTACACCCAGTCAAATTAGTTTCACAATATTTAACAGGTTAGCTGTATTGTTACCATGAATGTGTGATTCTGTGAATTCAGTGTTTATAGTATATAAATCGTTCTCAATACATGCGGGGCTTTGGTAGAGCTTAGCTGGAAATGGCCGCGGCATGGGTAGGAATTAAGGTGGCATAACTAGAAATGGACGCCGCATAGCTTGAAATGGACGTGGCATAGCAAGACATGGAGACGTCATAGCTAGAAATGGACGCGGCATAGCTAGAAATGTATGAGACATAGTTAGAAATGGATGCAGCATAGCTAGAAATGGATGCGGCATAACTAGAAATGAATGCGGCATATCTAGAAATGGATGCCACATAGCTAGAAATGGATGCGACATATCTAGAAATGGGTGCAACATAGCTAGAAATGGGTGCGGCATATCTAGAGATGGACGCAACATAGCTAGAAATGAACGCAGCATAACTAGAAATGAATGCAGCATAGCGAGAAATGTACGCGGCATAGCTAGAAATGGAAGCAACATAGCTAGAAATGGAAATGGCCTAGCCAAAAATAGACGCGACATAATTAGAAATGGACGTAACATAGATAGAAATGGACCAGCCAAGAAATGTATGCGGCTTAGCTAGACATGGATGCCGCATATTTAGAAATGGACGTAGTATAGACATAAATAGAGCCCTCTATTGGTGGCTTGGGCTACTGACGAGTATCCGAAGGTTCTAATCATAACTAAATGCATGTATCGCTTCACACTTACGATTCCGAACATTCATGGCTAATGGCTAAAGGCCAATACAAGCAGATAATTTCTTCCATGGAATTGGCTATTTTCATGTTATGGATAACAATATTGCATAGCGATTTGCCTCATGTTTTCAACAACGCTGTTTCTATAGGTGTACACTGTAATATACAACATTGGTCCAATACAATGTGTTTCATAAAATACATTCACACACAGAAGAATCTGATGATTGCACAACTTCATTGGACAGTTTTGGGGCAGGGAAGAAGCCTTCTTTTTTCTCACGCCAAGAACAGCTCCGCTAGTCGTGCACACCTGTGAACAGTGTTCTAATTTACAGGCTAGTTAAGCCGCGTAGGCATTTAACCATATACCCATCGCAGACCAGAGATGATAGATGTGTGATGGTGCTAGAAATATTATGTTCAATATTTTCTGGTTAATTTGACGGCAACGTGTGACAGTCAAAATAGGCAACACCATCCCGGTATAGTTATCTTGAAACTGAGATAATTGAATTTCAGCTTTCAACTGAACTGAATAAAGGTACTATTTTTCTGCCATCCGCATTCCCGCTTGTAATCAGCCTGCGAGTTATCCATTCTGTCTAGCAATACTATTTCCAGAATATAATAATACGAGGTATTCTGCAATTAATCAGCATGGCGTAACATAAAACTCGTTGTAAATACCTCTGATAGCACGCCATGTCGATAATACATTGCAATGGACGACTACGCTCTACGTGATAGCATTCAATTACGTAATATAACGACCACCAAGCTAAACGATATAGTCGGTTTAAGCTTGCCTACTCGTGGTAGGTAATCTTGTTAGAACCATGATTGCTGCATCACATTCATCAATCTTTTAGAGTACACAGTTTATGTTAATAATAAATATATAAGTGGGTTATTCACATTGATGTACACAGCACCAACAAGTACTCAAGCCAGCGTGTGCGCATTGAAGTTAAAGAATGCGGGCTCGTTAGGAATTAGAAGAAACCAGCCATGCTACGCATTTAATATGAAAAATAACACGAAAACATGGATTGGGAGGGCGAACAGCAGACGATGACGATTGGGAGACAGCCTAGAAATACGCAGAAGCAGATGGGGAGCGAGAGAGAGAGAGAGAGAGAGAGAGAGATAGAGGGGTGGGGGGGGGGTAGGGGTGGGGTGGTGCTAGGCGTAAACAAATGCATTGTAAGAGAAACTATATTGACGACCTCTTAGCTAAATACCGCATTGGATATACCACTTTCGTGAATTTTCCACAGCTGTAGTTACAGGTATTGTTCATGAAGACAATATTAAGTATAATAACAACGTACTCGAGTATTCGTCATACGTAGTGCATGGAGTATATTATGCAGAAACAGTAAATAGGCGATCTGGAACAAGGTCCCATTTCATATCACTATTCCCAGCTGGGACGACAATTATCACATTGCACGAGTTTTATCGTGTCATTATAATGAGACTAAGGGGTACTTTGATGACTCTTCCTGGGTTCTAAGATTGTCCATCGGACCACATTGACAGTGTGAGTAACAGAGGATCTAGAACGAGGACCCATTTCATATCACTATTATCAGCGCGGAGCTTTAGCCAGTGGGATGGGATACTATTTAACGGCGTTGATAATAGTGATATGAAATGGAATTGAGTTTGCGATTCTATTTATCATACAAACTGAGATTTTGAAAGCGTCAGAACAAGCAATGGCAAACAAAACATCGTTTATTCAGACCTACTTTTAATCTAACTTTTAATCTATCGGCGTCAATCACACACATTTACAAACATATTTCATAACTAGAAAGTTTTTATACAATACAAAATTCAAATCAACACCATACCATATCACGTCTTGTTTAGAAGTTTGCCGTCGTCGTCGCTAGGAAGCATTTGCGGTGTTATGGGAACGTGTGATTATTAAGCGCTATCTAATCAATGGACATCTTTCGTTGAATATTTCACATGCGTTCACAGAGAAATGTTGCACGGACTGAGAGCTTCCTTGTATGAAAATACAGTACTGACAGTGTCAGTGCTTTCTAAGCGGATTCTCTAGCATGTTTCCTGAGCGTGTGTATTCTCTGGCATCCGTAGAACATTTCCAAACATTGACCGCCACTGTTGCCCAATCATCTCAGACAAGGAAATGGTGTTGCACTATTTGCTTAGTGCTGAGTTTGAGCTTAGGCTGTTTGATCAGTGGTGATACGTCATGGCTCTCTAAGGGTTGCGATTACATGCCTCGAGTATATTTTAAAGAAGAACTTTGGATCTGTCAGCTCTCATAGTTGCATATCATTATGGACACACATTTGGCATCGTAGGTACCTCTTGACTTTCATGTGAATTTTAAATCCTCGAACCCACAAATACACCAACAATTCAAAATGACAGCAAAGAAGAGTTTATTGTTGCACAAAGATGTGCAATTTTAGTGGAATTTGCAGAGCCACGAGACAAAGATTCCTCTCTTTCTCCACTTCTCTTCATCCAGAAGTTAGGCACTTTCATCATTCATCTTAATTGTGTCGGACAGGAATATATGTGTGACCTTCCGTTTGGCTTCATTCATGAATAGATGTATGGCTTTTCCAACTAGTGCAGCGGTTCATCAGCCGGGCCTTTTTCTTCATAGATGTACTCGTCATTAGCTGTATATTCAATCTCTAGTGATATACCTCTCTTTGGTAGTGGAGGGTCTGGTCTTGTTTAAGCTTCTTGAATTATCGAAAGGTTCGCGAGGTCATACAGATCAACTAGTTTAAGCCGATCATGGACAGAGACTAGAACTCCCGCCGATCTATGACACTCTCCCAGTCCCGCCCAGATCTCGCCGAGTCTCGAAACCATGGCGACCCACCATATATCAGTGTGGCTGAGGAGGCCCAGGCGATCTTAGCGAAATATTCCAAGTGAGTTAATAAAGTAGCTTTAAGTCCTTTAAAAATGTCTAGTTCTCGAACATTTGATAGAGCTGCAACAATGTAAGAGGTGAAGATCACTGGTGAGAAAACATCTCAATGTGGCAATCCTGTTGGTGTGTTAAATTGTGTATAACGAGTTGATTTGTCTCTGTTAAGTTTGTGGTTGCTAGTGAGCGTCGCACTAGGTGTAGTTCGCCATTATCAGAATCAGTTTGTTGGGGGTAGTGTGACAATCTGTGGTCTGTTGATGGTATCAAATGTACGTGGTATGTCGATTCCCATCTTGTAGACGTCCTGATGCTAGCATACGCTGTGCTCACAATGTCTCGGCGTAATTTAGGAATCAAGCTTTTCAGTCAATTCTCTGACGCCATACTCTACTACGTCACATGTAGGCTAACGTTTTACTCAATTACGCCATGAATGACGTGATATAGTCCATCAAAACGGTTAATAGTCTGTGAAATTGTACGAATTGTAGATGTAGCAACAGCAACCAGTCAGACTTGTATAGTTTTCTGGAAATTAAGATACAGTGAGTATCAATTGATCAAAACACGGGCAAGGTGTGGTTGGTTCTTAGCTAATGATTGGCGTGGCATAGCTAGAACTGGAATCCTAAATTATATCCCCTTTTTAAGCCACTCCTTCTGTTTATCAATCATATCGCTGGTGCAAGATACGGTCATATTTGGGAGAATTTCAATGCCATCCAAGAACAAGATTGTCATCAGGTTGGAGAGGGGTTCGGGTGGTTTCTTGGTCTCAGGGAGTGCGAGGAGTGTGCCTGATCCCACATCACATATAGGAAGACACACAATGAAAGGCAGAGGTGATGAAGTGCGGGAGGGTTGCTGATATGAATGCAGTATGCTTGATGAGGTCGTTGTTGTTGCCATCTGGGCAACATACGCAGTATCGAATTGGTAATTATGGCGAAATAATGTCACGCAATACTCGGAGAGTTTCTCACTTATAATGATACTTAGGCAAAGAAATAGGCTTTAGTCTACAGTATCATTCATTCCTGTGAGGGCCTCTCTAAAATCAGGCTACTGAAGATTTACCCTCCTTGAATAATTAATAATAATAATAATAATAATAATAATAATAATTATTATTATTATTATTATTATTATTATTATTATTATTATTATTCAGTGTTCGTATAGAATAGGCATTTGAGTATTTGTATACTTATATGAATGAATATCCGAAGTAGACTTGTATTACAGATGGGAGCTAAATAGACACGAAATACCGTCTGTAATCATGTGAAAGTTGGGATGTTTTGTTGGGGAAACAACGATTGGCACGTTGGCACAATAGGACCGAAGATTTACTACATATCTGCCAAGTGTCCAATCATTCACTTAAAAACTCAGTGAGAAAATGCAGTTAGAATATTGCTATTATACATTTCCTCTATTTGCTAATGGAGAAACTGTGGGCAGCGAAAATATATATTCTTGGAGGGATCCAATATAAAATGTATACCTAATCATGAAAGTATAGCAATTAGGAGTTTATCAAGGTTCTAGTCAATCGGATGAGAACCGATTTTGGCGGTCGTTTAAAAAAAAAGATTTCTTCTAATATGATCGGTGAACTTGTGTGATTAAGGGGAGTTCATTTCCGCTGACATCGAAACATATAATATTGATTATATAATGCGTTATCTTGATTCTAAGAAATGGAATTGACCTTTGACCCAAAACTCAACACGCTTCTTTGGTATGAGAACCATGGCCGTATTCGCAGTTCGAAATTTTCCTTCGAGGAAAGGCTTTGGGTGTCGTGGGGCTACAGTTACTATGTCCACTGAACTGTTCAGGGCAACATAATTCGTTTCAAGCAAAGAAATGCATAGTAACTTTGACCTTAAAGGTAACCGTGACCATGTTAACTTTGGCCCCGCAATCAGCAGGTATTTTCCGGAGCCAAGGGTAACGTCCAACACAGGTAGTGGTGTTCCTCGAAAAACTAGCAATTGGTGTAATCGCTGTTGAAATATCCATGATGCAAATTACTATACCAGTCACGTGTATTTCGAAAATCGTTGGATGGATTCAATTTAACAACATTGTTGCAGCCATTTTGAAAAAAAATGTGTTTGCAATCCAATTTAAGAGAATTTTGGAAGTTTTCATAAATATTCAAATATTCGTATGGGATGGGAATAGTCGTTCATATGGGTCTATTTCAATGAACATGCGTCTATTCAAATATTCAGACTGAATAGTAGTCTATGAGTATGCGTTGCTTTAACTAGCAGTTGGATCGAGGGTGCGGTATATAAACTAATCCAAATCTTACATATTCTATTACGCGATTACCTGTTTTTCTGGTAAACTATCATGTTGGCTATTATCCGGATTCTGGTGAACTTGATCCACTTTGTTTCTGAGCTTAATAATCGCTGTATCAATCGCCAAGTAGTTTTAAATCTATGGCTATGAAAACATGATATGGAATAATCAGAAGCTATACTCGTCCCGTGATATCCGCAATCTGACGAACCAATATTTACATTCGATGGAACAAGTATAAGTTCAAATGTAAACATATCGTAAGCAAAGCATGTACGGGAACCTGAGTAGGAAACTGGCAATATAGGCGCCCGATCTGTCATTCAAGTACTTTACGCCATAAACTAATACGCCTCGTGTTAACCTGACGTTGCAATCAAATTGATGTAGCTCCATCACAGCAACCGAAGATTCAATCACGAAAGTGTACAAAGTGAAAACATTTGATAGGTTTACAATGTAGTTTCTGGGCGTCCAGCTTTCAAAACATTAAATCGATTCCAACACGCTTAAAACGTAAACGGAGACTGGCTAGACGGGGCATGGTTCATTTTCGAAACGGAAGCATCAATATACTGAGAAGGCTCGCACGGAGATCCACTGGAATCACGTGTTAATGTCAGCTTGCATACACATGAATTGCATTTCATTAAAACTGCAAAACGACAACCGAAGATTCAATCACGGAAGTGTACGAAGTGTATGTCTGTGATGTATTTTTTATTTAACACGCACCATTCTCCAGTCAACAGCTTACATTTATAGAAACCGTACAATTTAACTTTCAAAATATTAAATCGATTCCAACACGCGTAAAACGTAGACAGAGCCCAGCTAGACGGGACAGGGCTCGAAATGGAGCTCTATAGATAATTTTCGAAATCTAAGCATCAATATACTGAGAAGGCCCGGTTGGAGATGGCTCCCCTGGAAGCACATTTTAATGGCAGCTTTCATAAATGTGAATTGCATTTCAATAAAAACTACAAAACGATAACAGTTTATATCAAATGTTATAAACTAAAATGATTCGATTAACTGTTCAAAACCAATATCAATATAAATAAACCGTGGGTAAGAATTTCTCGAGTTTGACACCGCATACAATGCACTGTATGATGCCATTGCGCAAATTTAACTCTTTATCCGGATATACCACACGCCAACCCCCCCCCCCCCCCCCCTCTCTACTCTCTCTCTCTATTCTCTTGCTCCCTCGCTCTCTCTCTCCCTCCCTCCCACTCTCTCTCTCTACTCTCTCTCTCTCCCTCGCTCTCTCTCTCTCTCTCTCTCTCTCTCTCTCTCTCTCTCTCTCTCTCTCGCTCGCGCGCTCTCTCTCTCTCTCTCTATCTCTCTCTCTCTCTCTCTCTCTCTCTCTCTCTCTCTCTCTCTCCCTCCCTCCCTCCCTCCCTCCCTCCCTCCCCCCCCCCCCCTCTCTCTCTCTCTCTCTCTCTCTCTCTCTCTCTCTCTCTCTCTCTATATATATATATATATATATATATATATATATATATATATATATATATATATATATAAATATATATATATCTCACTTTCTCCATCTCCATCTCGCTCAGCCATACAACCTTTCCTCTGCCGCCACAATTAACATTTTCACGCTAGCGTGACGTATATCTGACAGGATATATCCTGTAATTAGAGGGCTAGCTGAATTATCCCCGGAAGAGCAGGAAGGGACTGGTCAAGTTATTCTAAGAATTCATTATGTTACTGGGCAGAATATTATACAGACCCTCCGTCAACTCAGGAAATTGAACATATGCCTATATGGGGATGGAGGGGGTTTCTATCTGCTCATGCATTCGATTCTGTTATGCCGATGATAATACTGGCTTCTGGATAAATTAGCGCCAAGAGGATTCAGCATGATATTTGGTATAGCTTAGAGATTGTGCTAGAATTTGTCTGGTGCCCTAAGAGATGTTATCTCCGGGAAGTTTGGCATTTCGATGGCCAGACTTAGCAGCGCAACATTTCTGCAATCAGTCAGCTGTGACTTGAAGCTGATATGTATGACTTATTAAATTCAACAAAATTACAAAAGTCCAAATAATAACATAGGCTAATGCCAACAATAAGATAGCGGTGACTTTGCAACACGACATATTGACTTCGCCTACAACATATATATATATATATATATATATATATATATATATATATATATATATATATATATATATATATATATATATATATATATATATATATATATATATATATATAAAGTAATCCATCTTCACCGTATGCTCCCAAATGTTCGACTTAATTTCAGGCATACTACAGGTTTGGTCTAATAAATGTAAGCTTAATTTGGCGAGGGTTCATTTATTCAATCAGATGTTAGGTAAGTAACACACGCACACACACGCACACGCACTCACACGCGCGCAGACCCCCCCCCCCCCCCCACCCCCCCCCCCCATGCACGCACACATACGCGCACAAAGACACGCACGCGCACACACCAACACTCACTCACGCACGCACGCACGCAGGCACGCACACACAGACGCATACACACAGACGCACGCACATGCACACGCACACACACACACACACACACACACACACACACAACTGCACACGCATGCGCGCAAGTACGCATGCACAAACACGCGCGCACGACCGCATGCACAAACACACACACGCACGCACGCTCGCTCGCTCGCTCGCTCGCACGCACGCACGCACGCACGCACACACACAACTAAGCACACACGTGCGCACGCACGCACCCACGTACGGGCACACAACACACACACACGCACATACATACACATACACACAGACGCACGCACGCACGCACGCACGCACGTACGCACGCACGCACGCACGCACGCACGCACGCACGCACGCACGCACGCACGCACGCACGCACGCACGCACGCACGCACGCACGCACGCACGCACATGCACATGTACGTGCACACGCGCGCACACACACGCGCGCGCGCGCATGCATGCGCGCACGTACGTACGCACGCACAAACACACACAGGCACACACACACAGTCACACGCACATGAGAACGCACACATGGACGCACACACGCACACACGCACACATTGTATGGATATGGCTTCTTATTTGTGTGGGGCCAATGAATGAGGCAATAGAGCTCGGCTGTAGAAATAAAATATGCTTCTATATTATTCACCACAATTACTAGTCAGTCTGCTACACATAGCGTATTTCGTAATTTCAACCATGAAACCTCAGTAGCTCCTTTGCAACAGTTTCCAATCAAATTATTTATTATTTATATATTGTTACCCACGGCCCCTTTAGTTAAACATCCGAATGTGCATGCTATTTCGAATGAATTTATGCTTGTCACGCAGACGTGAAAGACTCTGTCTGTCTGTCTGTCTGTCTGTCTGTCTGTCTGTCTGTCTGTCTGTCTGTCCGTCCGTCCGTCCGTCCGTCCGTCCGTCCGTCCGTCCGTCCGTCCGTCCGTCCGTCCGTCCGTCCTCCGTCCGTCCGTCCGTCCGTCCGTCCGTCCGTCCGTCCGTCCGTCCGTCCGTCCGTCCGTCCGTCCGCCCGCCCGCCCGCCCGCCCGCCCGCCCGCCCGCCCGCCCGCCCGCCCGCCCGCCCGCCCGCCCGCCCGCCCGCCCGCCCGCCCGCCCGCCCGCCCGCCCGCCCGCCCGTCCGTCCGTCCGTCCGTCCGTCCGTCCGTCCGTCCGTCCGTCTGTCTGTCTGTCTGTCTCTCTGTATGTCTGTAGGTCTGTAGGTCTGTATGTCTGTATGTCTGTCTGTCTATGTGTGCGTGCGTGCGTGCGTGCGTGCGTGCGTGCGTGCGTGCGTGCGTGCGTGCGTGCGTGCGTGCGTGCGTGCGTGCGTGCGTGCGTGCGTGCGTGCGTGCGTGCGTGCGTGCGTGCGTGCGTGCGTGCTTGCGTGCGTGCGTGCGTGCGTGTGTGCAGGCAACCAATGGACCTTTCAAAGTTTTAGCCATGCCCCGCCAATCTCTAGCTAAGCTCCACCCACACGTCGCTCGTGTTGGGATCGATCGATCTCTGAACTCTCTGACTATCAATTTCCAGAAAACTATACAAATAAACTATTGAAACAATATGGCAGCAACAGCGTCCATTCAACATCATGTTTATTAAATAGTAGCGACATACAATTCGTACAGCGTGTCGGACTATTAAGAGTTAAAGACGGGTCAATTAGAATCATTTATGCCGTAATGATTATGACGTCATCCTACACGCCGCTTAGCTGATTATTTCGTCAGATGACGTCAGATGATAGATGGATATTCTGGAAAGGCGAATTGCCCCTTTTGTCGAGAACACGTATTAGTTGTGATACCATAATATTATGTTCAGTTTTAGAAATAATTCTATTCTGATCAAAGAAGTTTTGCTTTATTGAAGACTAGTGCCAATTCTAAGAAGCTTATTGCGGAACACCACTATCATCTGATACACAATTGGCGTCCACGATCCTTGCTTCTAAAGACGTATGTTGACTTTACCTTAACCCGCTCTAAGTACTGATTAGTTCGTTCGTTTGTTCAGTTCGTTTTATTGGCAGCTCACACCTAGATGTATTTGAGCCATCAATCATATAACGCTGTAATAAACTATGTGACATGTAGGATGTCGTCAACAGCAATTACGTCACAAACGCGTAATTGATGACGGACTACGCGTTGTTGTACGTACTGTATGTCTTTATTATTTAATACAATGTATGTTGAATATTTTGAAACTAATTGTATGGGCGCTGCTGGGGTCATAGCACCCAGTCAAATTCGTTTCAAAATATCCAACAGCTTACCTATATAGATGTCTGGGAATTGAAATTCAGAGATTGAAGTGATCAATCGATCACAAGATGGACAACGCCTTGGTGGAGCTTATCTAGTGATGCGTAGTGCATTTCAAAAACGGGACGCCTCCATTCCCATAAGTACGTATGATTACTGTATTCTGCGGCTGTAGTAGGAGAAACATCGCACAGATGCAATCAGTCCTTCTTCGCTTTTGCCACTGTGTCTTGTCCTCGGCCAACATCTTTAGCTTCCTCAGGTCCATTCGTGATTTAACTGTACCGAGGCCTACTTTCTTGAGGTCACTCGTAGCATGCTTGGAGAAGGTTAGGCATATTCAGAGTTGCCTCTGTTTACGGATGCAAACCCGCAAGCCTTGATTACTTAGTTTCTGAACAAAGTGGCTACTTACCTTATCTGAGTGTAGTAAATAGCCATTTTTATGGGAAACCTGTATAAGTCAATAGAGATAATAGAGAAAAATAATCATAAAGTGAAACACATTTGATAACGCTCACAGCTGTGCATCCCCTTGCGCTTGGAAACTAATCTTTCACTCAAAAGATATCCGGTGACTAAGCACTAGCCTAGCAATACCACACCAGCTCTACTACTATGACAACGCTCGTGTCATTCATAGAGAATCTGGAACTCGGTCACTTTTCATATCACTATTATGGACCGAGTTGAAAATTATCAATTTATCAAAATTGATAATTTTCAACGAGGTTCATAATAGCGATGTGAAAAGTGACCGAGTTTGAGATTTTATTTATCATATCAACTGTAATTTTGAAAGATTTTCCAATAGTTGCTGATGTGACTTTTTCTGATTTCTCATTGTTAATTTTCGTGAAATGGATACCGCCTCTGTGACGCAACACTACTCGATAACAGATACTGGAAGCGCAGAAAAATATAGTGACAAACACAAAATGTCAGCCGTAAACTACACTTTTCTTCTAAAACTATCGCAGAGCCACGGCCATCAATCGTTACTTCGCTGCCGACTGATAAACTGTATAAAGGACACATACTCCGCTGTTTGCATATTTAATAACAGACTGGCTCCAGACAAAGCGCTTTCAAGAGTTTCAAAGTGTCTTTATGCTTCGAGCCATTTACGCCAATTTTGTAATTACAATGTTTTTGTAATCATGTAAATAATAGGAAACCCTAGAAAGATGTATTTATAATGGATGAAATCGATCTGCCAGTCAAGGTATTTGACGTCACACTCAACTATGTCACATGTATGCAGACTTCACACCCATACTTCGCGGTGAAACTGGAATAGTCCGTCAGTTGTATGAATTGTATGTCTTACAATTTAATAAAAAAAATGTGGAATATTTGAAACGTAATTTGACTAGGCGCCATTGCTGCGATATGCTTAGGTAGAGATGGACAGGGCATAGATAACAGTGGATTCATCAATAAGGGAATCCAGTTTTACCTATGGCCAACCCATCTCCAGCTAAGCTCCTCCACTCTTTGACCGTGTTTGGATTAATCGATCACAACACTCTCTGAATCTAAATATCCAGAAAACAATTAAGCAGATAGAAACCCACTCCCTACCAATATATGATCAACTACCTGGATTGGCGGAGGGTCGTGGATATATTTAACCGCCTGACCTCTAATATAATGCACTCTTGGAATAAATTAAGCAGTGACTTTCTGCTCTTGGAGATAATGCAGCTATTCATCTAATTACAGGGCATATCTCGACAGATATAAGTCACGCTGGCGTGAAAATGTTAATTCTGGTGGCGGAGGAAAGGTTGTATGGCTGAATGGCATGACAGGAGAGAGATAAAACTAGAGAAAAATGGGGATGGGTTGGTATGTTTAGATAGATAGTGGGATAAAGAGATAAATTTACGCAATGGCGTCAGAACGAGAATTCAATGCGGTGTTACATTCGAAGATACTTACCAAAGATTTTTTTAAATATTGATAGTGGTTTTGAAAATGTTCTAATCTTTCCTAATTCATAAAATATGGTATATACTGTTATTGGGTTGTAGAGGTTTTTTTTATTGAAATGTTATTCACGTTTATTCGCGATGTCATTAAATTGTGCTTCCACGTGAGCCATTTCCATGTGTGGCATCTCAGTATATTGAGGTGTCCGTTTCCAAAATTATATATAGAGATCCATTTCGAGCCATTCCCCGTCTAGCTAGGCTACTCTAACACGAGTTGGTATCCACTTAAGACTATGAAACATGGACGCCCTGAAGCTAAATAGAGCTTTCCACTTTTAGCTATGCCCTGTCCACCTGTATATAAGCTCCACCCACACTTCGCCGTTTTGGGATTGATCGATCACCGAATGTCATGCCTATCAATTTCCTGAAAACCATACAGGTATGCTCTTGCATATTTTGAAACTAATTTGCCTGAGTGCCGTTGCTGCATAAGCTTACTATAAGTGTAACCAGTTGAATGGAGACTGCTGCTTGTTAAGTTGTGAATTCTTCAAAGACATACACTCCATACACTTCTGTGACTAACTTTTCGATTTTCGTGTCGGAGCTATACCATTATGAGTGTAACGTCAGCAAACATTGGACGCATTATATTATGACGTCAAATATTTGAATGATAAATCAGAACCCTATATTGACAGCTTACTACTCAGGATCCGGTGGATGCTTTACGTACTGCCTGTTCACGTTTGAACTTATATTTGTCCAGTCAAACCTAAATGGAGGAACTACTTGGCGATTATGGCAGCGCTAATTACGTTCAGAATCAAAGTGAGGCGCATTCACCTATATTATCACTGAATCTGGATAATAGCCAGTTTACCGCAAACTCTTGTCATCGGGAGGTAGAAGATGTAAGATTTAATCAAATTTATGTACAATACCATAAAGTCAACCGCTCTGCATTGCAAAGAATATCCATAGACTGACGCATATGGCAGGCCAATTGGTTTGCCAAATTTCGTTTTAAGGGAGAAATTCCGCAGCGATTGCGGGACAAAATTTGACCATAATTCATTAATCCGTTTCCCCACTCAATCATATGACATCATGAGCATCTACGTGTCATGTAAGTAGTTAATGGGCTTCGATCGGCCAGGATTTTGATGGGGTGCGACGTCATCAAATTTAAATATTAAGCCATGCCGTTTTTTAAATATTAAGCCACGCCCCTCGCTTTTTATTTTCCCATATATGGTCATACAAAGAGCCTATACACATTCTTCGTGAGGAAACCTGAACATGTAGGGGCGGGTGTCCCCAGACCCGTTTCACCACCCCAGAACTTCCCACTCCACTTGAAGGCTTTACAATCCTTCCTGATGAAGTCATGGACCCCGCCCAATCCCAGTGTGATAAGATCACTTCGGGACTAGAAACTCCACTTCCGGACCTGTAGGGATGGAGTGTGTGTGTTCAAACCAGTTTCACCACGTGAGACCATCCCATACCCATTGAAGCTGTTACACATCCTGCCATCGTAAACTAGGGAAAGCCCCATTTTCTGTGTGATAAGATCACATCCAGACTGGAAACTCCACTTCTGGACCAGAAACTATATGAACAGGTGGCCCCAAAACCTGTTTCCCCCACCTCAGAGATTGCCATCCCTACTTGAAGCCATTACACACCATTCCAACGGAAGCTAGGGACGCCACCCACTGCTGATTATGTATTTTGACCCTTTCTATAAATGTTGGAACAATTTGTATTTATAGGTTATATGCGAATTGTGTATAGAGAAAAAATAAGGTACATCAGCATTTTTCTTAAAAAGCATATATAAACACAACATCAGCATAACCGGAAAATGTTGAAAGATACCTGAGAATTCTTTTTTAATTTGACCTTATCTTATAATCGTTATCTTAGAGTATTGGTGATAAATGGTGAAAATGTGCAGACTTAAGAGAATTTCATCTTGACAATTATCCTACTAAGCGTGGCATTTATATTAGTGGAAGTGCCTTTTATCACTTTAGTGTAATTTTACCTGAATTGGAGGAACGAGGTGTCATTTGGAGATTACAAGCGAATATTAGTTGATGGAGTCCGGATATCTATAAGTGACAAGTTTCCAGGTGTTGACATTCGAAGATTTTGTAAACCAAAATTGGACTCTGAACACTATCCTACATCTAACGGTATTCATTTGGGCATTTCAGACTTGAGATGTGTTAAACGTAATGTAACTGATATTATAGTTGCGTTGGAACTAGGTGTTACATCATCTGACTTAGAAACGTCATCGAATAAGGTTTTGTTGATGAACAAGGCTAGTGAAGAAGTTTATAAAATCGAGATTAGCTGTACTCCTCTTCCTATGAAAAAGAAGAAAACGAAGCGAAATGGTTCAAGCTCAATTGGAAAGATTTGATGATCTTTTACCCATAAGAAATATTTACAAGACAATCGATATTATTGAAAATGGAATTGGTCTAAAAAGGTGACAAAGCACATGAGGAACTAATTGGATTATTTGGAAACTCCCCAGGATCTGGTCGTTGTAGGTATTTACGTTGTATATTTAAACCTGAGCGATGGTCTGCTATTGTATGTATAATACGTGATAGATATCAACAAAGTGGCTTGTATTTTAGAACAGTTGATGACTTTCAGAGTATTGGTATAGAACATGATGACATCATGATTATAAGACGTAGTAGATTATATGATCGTGAATTTTAGTACTCATTTCCTAGGGAGAGACTGGAACGCTTGACTGGCATACGTGACACAGGCAGGACCTTCACCACCGTTGATTAGAGAAATGAATTATAAACAGCTGGATCATTTCGCACCGCCACATCGTGGAACTAAACGTAAATGGTTTGATTATCTTAAGCCTAATTTTATTGATTCTGAATGTGATTATAATGACCTAATTTCAACTGAATGTAGTGGTTCACCTGCTAAAGATGACGGAGCTGAGAAACGTGAATCTAAGAATGGTAAAAACTTCAAAAGCTGTTGCTAATGTACATATCCAATGACATTTATAGAGTTTCGCTATGAACTAAATCGACACTATTGTCCTAGTTTGAATGTGCAAAATAAAATAAAAATGATATATGTTGAAATGCTATCTGATCTGATAGATAGAATAGCAATGGAAAAATGTAATGGCTGTCAGATTGGTCGCGGGAGTCAAAGTGAACATCTCTGTCTCGGTGTTGACTATTATCTTAACATTGTTGATAACATTTCACTTTACATTGAAGTCGCTTCTCAGAGAATCAGTATCATTGAATTTTTACAATCTCTGAAATGATCTTCGATCCTGGCTCATCACGCTGAGGATCTATTATGTATGTGTAGAACGTGTTGGTGGGATGAAGTTAGACATCTTGTTTATCAGTTTCGGGATAAATAATATCGAATATTTAAAAAACATTACTACTATCATAATATTTGCATGAATATAATAGTCATACTTTTAATAGAAAT
The DNA here is from genome assembly GCA_034401795.1 of Chaetoderma sp. LZ-2023a. Lineage (NCBI taxonomy): Eukaryota > Metazoa > Mollusca > Caudofoveata > Chaetodermatida > Chaetodermatidae > Chaetoderma > Chaetoderma sp. LZ-2023a. The sequence goes on from CM067365.1 coordinate 57,083,659, forward strand.
ATGTTAGTTTTTCCATTAAAATAGGTTTACCATATCATATATATTCTAATGTATAAGATCTCTATGTATATTATATCTGTGGTCTATATTTAATACAATATTAAATAATAGCTGGCCTTTTTTGTGTTGACATATTTTCATAATTACTCTTTCCCCGTATTAGCACTATTTTGTCACTTTTCTGCAGTCTTGGGAATATGGGAAGACTATTTTTGAAAATTTACCACTGAAATGACTGATTCAATCTATTACATCTTAAGCATGATTGTTAAATATTTAGAAACTAATGTGACTGAAAAAACCCGGGATAGGTCTGTGTGGAAACCTTGAATATTTTGAAAACTATGATGACTGAAGGTTGAGAAAAGTTAATCTCTTCCCTACCACCCAAGCACGCACACACTCACGCATGGACACCCACACCCACCGACCCCCCCCCCCCCCCCACAAACACACACACACACACACACACACACACACACACACACACACACACACACACACACACACACTCACTCACTCGGTATAGTTTTGGATCTGTTGAATATTTTGAAAACTATTTGACTGAATGCGTTTGATTTTTAAACAAATATTAGTCAAAATATTCTCAAAATATTGAACAGATCCAACGTTATTGTCTATTGAAATTGTTAGCTGGTGGCTTGCAGCAGTCAGAGAGTTAAATTGGCAATGAAATATGCTCAACAGAATTTATGTTTAGAAAAACAAAAAAAACTAAACCGCTTTCTTGCATTAATTGATATTCAGAGTCAAATTAGTTTCAAAATAGTTTACAGCTTATCTGTATACGTGTTCTGGTAATCGAGAGTCAGGGAGTTCATGGATCGACATATCCTAACACGGGAGCAGCATGGCTGGAGCTTATAGCTAGGATGGGTGGGGGATAGTTAAAACTGGAAAGGTACATTGCTGATCCATATTTTCAGAGAATGTCATCAGCACACATAATCCAGTATGTGTATAACACTCGTGCTCTTTCCTGGGTGACGAAGGTTGACGGAGCTGAACATTTAATAAAAGTAATTGTCATATTTTGACCACCTATATTAAATCACCATCATTGCCCTCAACAGATATGTGCTACCGGGAACTGAGTTGAATTATTTAATAACCCACGTTCGTTACCATTTTTGAAGGCCTGAATAACGTCCGTTAGGCACTGGTTTTCCAATATCGCTTCGAAGATCAATTCGTATACCTGGGTCCACTATATGTAAATCAGATATAATCTTTCTGCTAGATTCTGGGCATAACACCGTTGGGTTTTATGATATTAAAAGTAGTCTATGTTAAACCACCGTGTAAATCTCATATGTGCATAATGTTGCTTTGCATGACATGAATCAGATTTATTAGCTGATCCTAGTCATTTGTTTTTTGTCGATTTTGGAGCAAATTGTGATGTTGACAAAAAATAATCTGACCATAAAATATTGCTGCTATATGCATAATGCATCCTGGAATCATAAACACACTCTATTAACCGTGCCTGCCATAACAGTATCATATTAACCTGGGCAGTTTATACATGTAAATATTTTCTCGCTGGTTGAAACAAGAAAAATAATTGGCAACACTGTTTGATTGGCCCCTTGCGAGTGAGTGAGTATGCTTAGTTCAATATGTTTAATATTCCAGTAATGCCCTAAGTGAGAACATTCAAGCCATTCATCAGGTACTTGTTGTAGACAGATTCACTGTGTTGGATGTACACTTATTTTTTGTACATGTAACATCAAAGCTGGTTGAAAACAAGGAAGATAAATTGCAACGCTGTTTGATTGCCCCCTTGCGAGTGAGTGAGAATGCTTAGTTCAATATGTTTAATATTCCAGCAATGCATCCTTAGGGACAAAAGGGCAATACTTCATTAGCAGGTTCAGTTCAGCGCTCTATTAGAGTATGTCTTTTGTCTGTGTATGTAGCCTACTTTGGGAGTAGGTTCTGAAATAGCCAAGCGTGATTGATAAGTGCAGCTAATATGGTTATTATTTGGAGCCACAAGTTGATGGTTCTTTGAGACAGTTTGTCTCTAAATAGCCACTATCATGTGAGTGGCAATCCGTGTTAGTGAGAACATTCAAGTCGTTCATAAAGTACCTGTTGTAGACAGGTTCACTGTGTTGTTTGTACACTTATCTTTTGTAAAATCTAAATGTTATTGAGATCAGTTGATTAATTATAAAATAAGTGCTAGCCCATCTCGACGAAACTGTATGATACCCAAGACTTAGCTATGGATGTCATGAGCACACTATTACGTGCTAGCAATATTGTACTAATGGAGCTGGTAGACTTGTACCTGATGTCCCATGCTTATCGTCTGGCACTGGATGAGCGCTGCGCCAATGCTGCCTGGTGTTGGCCCAGTATCAGTCGGGTAACTTGTGTTATCAGCGGGGGTGGTTGGGTTAATTAGATAGGAAATAGTTGATATCTGTTAGGAACATATGTAATTTCCTATAAGTTTTTCTGATAAGTCATAATAACGGATATGTGAACCGCCAGGGATCATACCTACCACTTTTTTGCAAATGGAGCTTCGATTAACACATACCTTGTTTAGCAATCCTATTAGTAATAGAATCACGACTTCAAATCATACATATATTTCTCATATCTAGTACGCATAATTAACTCAAATACCTAGGCGATAAACCACCCCTGTCTAATACAGCATCTCTGAGTCATTTTTCCATCAGCAACATTGAGATAATATGAAGAGGATGTCTTCGAAATAGGCGAGTTGCTTGATAGGTACACGTCTAAGCTCACTATTGTTTCATATCTGTCTCTCTCTCTCAGATACGTATATGGGCAAGCGGTTGAATATTATTCCGATAGTAAAGACATGCAATTCGTACAGCATGTTAGACTATCACGCATTTAAGATGGACTAAATCGAGTCATTCGTTGCCTTCATGATGTAATTGATTATGGCGTCATCCTACGTGTCGTGTAAGTTGATCATGGTAGTCACATGATGGATAGATAAACTATAAAATAATCTTACTGGGAATGTTTGGGGTGTGTGTGTGAGAGATACCTTTTTTATTTGTTATACCACAACAGATATTAACGATAAAAAAATATGTATAAGGTTTTTTTAGGTTTTTTTTAGAAATAGTCTTTAAACAGCTTTAAAAAAAATAACAATAGTAATAAAGATGACATGTATCAAAAAGTATGGCAGCAATAGAATCCAGTCAGATTAGTTTCAAAATATTCAACCGTAGGATTATTAAATAGTAAAGACATACAATTCGTACAACCTGGAGGACTATTACTCGTTTACGAAGAGCTAAATCGGGTAATTCATACCGTTATTGGTTATAACGGCAGCCTACACGTCACATCGTTCCTTATGACGTCATGTGGTTGACTAAGAAAATGGAATCTTTCATTTTCCACCGAAATAAAATGTAAGGCGGGGCTCATTTAATACGGGGATCGGTTTTCTGAGAATGAACGGATCCTATCTGTCACTCACGTATCTGATCTCATAATATAATATGTCACGTATTAGCTGATGTCAAAATCACAATGACGTATAGCTCCGTCACGGAAATAGGTAAGCCCCTTACGAATGTACAAATTGCATGTCTTATAAAAAATCCACAATTTCACAAACATTCTGTTTATTGTTTTGAATAGCGACGGGTCCAAGCTAATTTAGTTTCAAAATATTCAGCATGTATGCTCATTGCATAATTACCCTGGTATTGGGGCAGATAGGAATTCATCATTCATATGGCCTCGTATGACATCATAATCAGCTCAGCGCATGTATGATGACGTCACAATCATTACGTCACAAAGGGTTCCATTTTATGTTATAGGCAGCAACAACAACCCCCAGGCAAATTAATTTTAAAATATTCAACAGAATGTTTATTGATGATATAATTGATTATGACGTCGGGATATTTATGACGACATTGATTATGACGTCATATAATGAATCGATAAACTATATTCGTCTATTGGGGGTGTAGTTCTCCTCGCACTTCGCTAACGTGATAAAGCAGCAGCCAATAAGTTAACGTAACATCATATGGGATAAATGTCTAAAAGCATTCCCGGGACCTGTGGACTCATGCTCCATAGTTGAACTATGGTTCAACAGGGAGCACACCATAACTTACATATATCACATAATTTTTCAAGAGAGTTAAATCGTATACAGAAAAAGATATGATGAAATACATTTTTTGGGGGTATAAACAAGGAAGATGGAAAAACTACGAACAAATATGATTGATTGATGGGAATCAATTACATTCTCTCAATCGATGTGTGACCATATGATAATACAATTTAGTGGATTTTGCCGTACATTTGTCTTTAGTAAAATATATGCAACCACACAAAACATATTTTAGTAAAGTCACCTGTAGGATCGAATAGAAGCAGAAATTTTGATTCAATTGTTTCTCTATGTACCCGAGATCTGATGATATAGAATGAGATGATGACAAAAGGGGAAAGACAGCTTAAGAAACGTGTTTGAAAAGGTATTGGGTGTGTGTCTGTATGTGTGTGTGTGTGTGTGTGTGTGTGTGTGTGTGTGTGTGTGTGTGTGTGCGTGTGTGTGTGCGTGCGCGTGTGCGTGTGCGTGTGCGTGGCGGTGGCCAGGAAGATGGTTCTAACCCTGGAGGATCTATGCCCAGAACCGCGTCTCTACCTATGGGTGACATTGATCACAATGCACATAATAATATTCATTCTGGGTGTAGCTGGGAACATTAGTGGTGCCTGTGGTCATTTTTCGCAGTCGGTCACTTCGGAGATCGGTTAATCTGAGATTGGTCAATCTGTGTATGGCTGACCTACTCGTGCTGTTAGAGTGCATGCCCACTGCATGGGCAGGCATCTACTCCAAGGATTACGGGTACTTCGGATCGTTCATGTGTGAGTATGCATATAATTAAGCGTGTGTGTTTATGTATGCTGGGAATTGTGTAGGTGGAGACCGGGATTTTTTTTGCAGGATATTGTTTAGACCTACCCACCCTAATCATGCATGTTATCATTGTTTTAACGATTGCATTACTTTCGATATGTAAATAAATATGGAACTTGTCAGTATTTTTGCTGTAATAGAATTGTATTATTAGGGCATACTAATTTCTATACATAAATTCCGGCCCATTTAGGGAAGCGATGTATTTACGAACCAATCCAGTTGGAAAGAATTCAGAAAATCTTGAACATGTCTGCTCAGTTCGCTGGCAACAGACACAATATTAGTTCCACGGCGATCGGCAACACCAAAGAGCTACACGTCAGGAGCACTGAAACTGCAAATCTTCTATCGGGACATCAAACAAATAAGTTGCATAATAATATTTTTTGTGTATTCAAAACTAGCGAAGAATCGCAAGCCAACGCTAAGTAATACTGAGTAATGAATACTCTGGTTACTCTGCGAAACAGATGCAGACGACTGTCAGATTTGTGTTTACATTTATTATATTCGTGCAATTCATAATTGGCATCTTCTTGGATTGAGTAGTCGTAAAAATAAGAATTGATGTTTAAATGAGAGTATTGACCCACAGGATGCGTTTTAAGTACATGGTCCCATATATTAAATGTATATCTCTTTCAGGTATGGCCCCTTTACTGGTTTTCGAAGGTTTTTGTTAGCTTATCTGGCCAGAATGAGTAAGTGAGTTTATGCCATGGCTACCGCCCATCGTCCAGCCGCCGGTCAACATTTGCTTTAAAGAACTTCTTCTCTGGAACCATGTGGCGGATTCCAACCAACTTTGGCAGGAATCGTTCTTGGTCCATGAAGCACACTTTGTTCACGCGATGCCGATTGACAAATTTGATTGGCGATCATCTGGGAATTGTGCCCAATTCTAGAAACATCGTTAACAATCTACTCCGAAATCACTGCCCGGATCTGGTCTAAACATTGGAAATATAATTAGGGCCTAAGGCCCCTTCACATTTCTTGAAGAGAAGTTAGTACGTTAAATGACGACAGCCATCGACCTATCAGTATGCATACATTGGATTTATATATGTTTTGATCTGCTGATTTCCAATTTGCTTCTTTTAAAACTCTCTAATACACGCTTTGGTGGCCATCTTTGATGTTTCTCCGCAAAACCTCCCGCAAGGGGACATTTAGTAGGGCACGTGTTCAAATAAAGCTAACCGGACAATTTATCTGGTGACCATTTGGGATTTTGGAGGATTTTTAGAAACATCTTTAAAAATCGTCTACGAGACAGCTAGTGGAATTGATTCGAAACATAAAATATCATCTAGGATAACAGCTGAACAAGGTATGTACGAGGGTACTTGGTTTACCAAATGCTTCGGCGGCCATCGTGGATCAATGAATTTTCACGAAAACGACTTCTCCTCCAGAATCGTTGAATGGATTGGGATAACTTTCTAACATTTAGAATTCACGTTTTGGGAACCATTTTTGATGATTTTTATGTTTAATTCCATAAGAAGGCAAGAGGAAATTTAAAATGTCGTTTCAAGAGCCACATGGTTGAGTCCAATTATATTTAACAAGACGCATCCGTGCGTCATATGGACATAAGTTTCATCAACCGAAGCCTATTGGCCAATTTCGTTGGCGTCCATCTTGGATGGTGGTTAATTTTTACTTTTAGAAACCGCTTTTAAAATCTTTTCCGAGATAGCTTGGAGGATTGATTCAGAAATCATGAAATGTTATCACCTGGTGCAATAGCTGACACAAGTTTGTACGAAGGAACTTAATTGGACAAATTCTCCGGTGGTTATCTTGGGCGAACTTATTTTCACAAAACATGCTTTCTGCAGGACCTGGCTGAAATTTGAGCCATATAATTAGGGACTAGTTGGTTGTCCTTTCACAATTGGTGAGGCAGAGAAGAAGCGCCTGAAAAGGTTCTGAAATATGTTTACCTCAATTCGTAAGGAACTGTCAAATCATACTCCCATAAACTAAAGCTTAACTGACAGCATTTAATATTAATAGTTTATACGGCTCTCTGCTACTTTGTATTTTGTAATGTTTTTTAATTTTTTGCCACAGTTTGGATTATTTGTCTTTGTTCAAGTACACAATACACTTACATTTGATTCAGTGTTTCTTGTCCTGCTTCCAAAGAGAATCGCCGGTCTAATACATAACTAATACAGGTATGCGCATATGCTAGAACAACGAGTGTGTTCAAATGGTGTCTGTAGTTGTAATGCATTATAAATGTGATGGCAGGGAAGCAAGTGGCAGATGTGAATTAAGAGAAACTAAATGTTGGATTTTGAAAATATGGTTAAACTTATCATGGAGAATTGCAACTAAGAAGCGATGTCTATCCGCCATAGTGTTTGGCATTGATGAAGGACATGGTATTAGATAATTGTTCTTCATTAGAGGCCACCTGTTGATATAATATGAAATAAATCTCGTGCAATCGGATAGTAACCAACTGTCATCCACTGTCCGCATAAATGCGTAAATAACCTATAGTAATGCAATATATGACCTGTTGAGTATTATATATTTGGTTATGTGAAGCTTGCAGAACATCTTGAGAACAAAGACACTGAAAGTTGCTTCTACCTAAGGAAGCAACAGCTTCATTGAATGAATCCATCTATCATATGCCGTCATAATCAACTACGTCACATGTAAGATAAATTCATAATCATTGAAGTCATGGCGTAGATAAGCACGTCACGAACGCATACTAGAAGACGCACTAAGCGTTGCTGTACGAATTGTATGTTTTAGTATTTACATTATGTTGAATATTTTGAAGCTTACCTTTTTGGTTTTCTGGAGATTGACAGTCAGCGAGTTCAGAGATCGATCGATCACAACACTAGCGCGGTGCGGGTGGAGCTTAGTTAGAGATGGGCGCGGCATAGCTAAAACTGGAAAGGTCCATTGTACTAAAATGCCATAGCTTAGAATATCGGTTTTCAAAATAATGTAAGTAACCCGTCATACGATTTCAAAATCGATAGTGAATTAGCATTCACACGTCTTACATAGTCGTGGCGCTTACTACGTCAGTCTACCGTGTCAAACCTCAGCGCGAGAGGAAGATAGATTATGCAACATCACACTATGTACAGCCCATCACCATCACATACGTCACTAGTCGGGCATCAACAGATGATTCCAATCTGTTACTCAAGCACATGCTGCCATAATTAATTACGTCACTTCTAGGCTGATGGCGTAATTAAGGAACTAGGTCCGTTATGAACTTTTAAACGTCCATCAGTTGTTAGAATTGTCTGTCTTTCGAACACCTTAACAAAATATTACGTTGGATATTTTGAAACTAATTTGACTGCGCGCTGTTGCTGCCATGGACAACTACATCACCAAGTCAAATTAGTTCCAAATTCTTCAACAACTAGACTATATATTTCAGTCCTTGGCTGACCCCAATACGGGTGAAGCATGGGAGAGCTTAACTGGAGATAGGATAGCTATGACTTCGAACTAAATTCGCTAAAATATAACGTCAATTAACCATTAATTTATAATTGTATGTACTGTTATAGGGCGATATGGATTTAAGGAATTTCTAATTTGGTCTTCCCTAAGTTTTTACCACATTGTCTCCAGTTGTATTTTTATTAAGTATATTAGTATGATAATATATCATGCGATTGCGGGTTTTATTTGATCTCGATTTTTATGTTTTATTGATTTATCTATATAATGCTATAATGTAATCTGCAGCAATTGGAAATCTGTATAATTAAGTAAGTAGCCAAGTACCGGTCTTGAGTGATACTCATTTGTGGCCAAAGACAAGACTATTTTTTTGAAAATTTACCGTTGAAATAACTGGTTCGATAACCGAGCCAGCCATTCCAGTGATACATTTTCAAAAACTATTCCTCTCTTGGCCTGGACATATTTTAATGGTATGCACATATTTTGATTTGCTTGAGTTGGCATCAAATGGCTAAAGCTACCTAATCTGATTTACACGCCCTGAGTGTTCATCTATAACCATCATAGTCACATTGTCTGTTTTAGTCCGCAAGTCCTACCTCGTGCCTGACTGGAGGCAAAGGTCATTTGAAATTCGGCAAAATACATTTATCATTAAACTTACCTAACTAGCAAGGAACGTTCACTCTATCACACACAGCGTAATAAATGCAAGGTCACTATCAAGCAATAAACACATCTTCACTACTTTGTTCGTCTTGAGGATTTGGAGCGAAATCACCGGGTTCTTGAAGTGCGATGGCGTAATTCATGACTTTGTCAGCGCCAAGGCCGTCGGTCGATACACGGATATTTGCCATAACTAACCGCGAGACGTTATATTTGCGGCATAGATGGCTTAGCGGAAATGCAAAAAATTACCGACAGTGAGACCGACAGACATATTAATACGTATTGTGAATTGCGACTAAATGATAAAATCGATAGTGCAAAGATGATCGACGGACAGGCAGGACAGACCGACATACAGACTATGTTTTCGAAACATTTGTTTACATTGGATAAATAAATACTTCTGTTTGAGAAACACACTATGGTGATATGATTAGTTTTCATATAATCATGACTATTAAAGCTTAATAGTTGCTTCCAGTAAGGCATGGCACTGCTTCAAATAATGTAGTTGAAGATGATCACTCACTGATAGTCCACACCCTAACCCAGCTCAGCCAGACAAACACACACTTATGGGCGTATAACCAAATCACACACGCGCACGCACGCACATACACACGCACGCACACACACGCGCGCACACACACACACACTCTCTCTCTCTCTCTCTCTCTCTCTCTTTCTCTCTCTCTCTCTATCACACCCTCTATCATACGCACACGCACGCACGCACGCACGCACGCACACACGCACGCACGCACGCACGCACGCACGCACGCACGCACGCACGCACGCACGCACATATGCACGCTCGCACGCACGCACGGACCCACCCTCTCTCTCTCTCTTCTCACACATATGCGCATCTTCATACTCACTCCATCCTCAGCACTATATGTTAATTATGCCCAGACCACGCGCCTGCAGTTGATGTCTAATGGCTGCTTTTGAGAATGAATATTGACTGGCAATTGGCATATACGTATATAACAAATGGCACCAAGGAGGCGCTTGTCGAACCACAATTTAATGTTTGAGTTGCACAGAACCTGCATTTATCAATACATTCGTGCGCATTGTAGACAATTTCCGATCCCATTTTGAATGTGTACCTAAGTAATATAACATTTATATTTACATGAAAGAAGAATAGCGTTAGTTAACGCTCTTCTGGAATATTAATAAATGGTATATTGTGATAATGGGATATGCAGTTTGATTGGTAGATGTGGATGCTGAGCAAGGCTCAGCAATGGATTAGATAGGTTATGCAGTCTAAATTACCTTTGATGGCTTATTAAGCACTAGAAAAGGATTGTCCTGAATTTGCATATGAATCCAGTTAATGGCCATGATACTATCCAATTTCATAGTTTATCGACCACCTAGTTAAGACGCATGTGGGAGTCATAATTTTCCTACTTGGTTGAGAAATAATAGATTAAGATGGAAATCGTCTACTTCGCGTTAACTCTTTCATCCATAGTTTAAGGTGTGCAGCCGAGGAATAAATGCCTTCGGATCGTGAAATGCTCTTCTTACCATTCTTAGAATGAAGAAAATGGAATTAGTTGCGTTTTGGGCCCCTCCCTCAACCAAGATCCAACCAGTTGTGTTATGCAGTCTAACTGTTGGAGCTTTACGTTTTTGTTTTGATAACGTCGAATGGCAATAAAGCACGTATCTAATTGTTAACTAATGTTAAAACCATCCGAGTTACCGGTTGTCTTTTGCTGATCAAGCTAGGCTGATCTGCCAAAATGTATTTGACGTCATAATTCAACCAGGTCATGTGTTAGCTGACCTCCCAAGCAATTGGATTATGTCTGTAGAAAGGAAAAAAGGCCCATTACTAAACCACGGCATTGTATGTTTTTGATAAATTAAAACGTATTTCATATTATGTTGAATATTCTTTAACGTAACTTGGTTTGGATTTGTTGCTGTCATAAGAAGCGCCGGCGACCAGTCGAACTAGTTTCAAAATATTCAAATGCTTACATGTATCTTAACAGATAGGTTCTGAGAATCCAGTTTAAAACGCTTAAAATCAATTGAAAACGTGCATACTATGTGAGCTGAGCTTAGATGGAAATCAACGCAGCATAAGGCGATAGGGCTGCCTCTATTAACGGTAAATAGCGTGAGAGGGGCCGGCTGTGTGTGTGTGTGTGTATGCGTGCGTGCGTGCGTCCGTGTGTGTGTGTGTGTGTGTGTGTGCGTGCGTGCGTGCGTGCGTGCGCGCGCGCGCGTGCGTGCGTCGTGCGTGCGGGCGTGTGTGTTTGCGCGCGTGTGTGTGGGTGTGGGTGTGGGTGTGGGAGTGTGTGTGTGTGTGTGTGTGTGGTTGTTACTTACCTAACATCTGATTGAATGAATGCACCCTCACCAAATTAAGTTTTAATTAATTAGACCACACCTCTAGTATGCCTGCAACTTATCAGTACATTTGTGAACATAATGTGAAGTTAGATTACTTTAACATATGCGTTAGGCGAAATCAATATGTCGCGTCATAAAGCCACCACTAGCTTATTGTCGGCATTGGCCTATGTTATCTTCCAGACTTTTGTAATTTTGTTGAATTTAATAGATCGTACATAACTGCTTCAAATCTTAGCTGACCTATTGCAGATTCGAGATGGCAAACTTCCCGGAGATAACACCTCTTAGGGCACCAGACAAATCCTAGAGTAATCTATAAGCTATACCAAATATCATGCTGAATCATCCTGAAGCTAATTTTTCAGGAAGCTCCTATTATTATCGGTGTAACAGAGAATCAAATGTATGACCAGATAGAAACCCCTCCATCCCCGTAGAGGCCTTTGTTCAATTTCCTGGATATAGTTAAGATTCTGACCGGTAACATAACAAACTCTTGGAATAAATTAACCAATCCCTTCCTGCTCCTCTGGAGATAATTCAGCTAGTTATCTAATTACAGGCTATATCTTGACATATATACGGCATGCTAGCGTGAACATGCTAATTGTGCAGCAGAGAAAATGTTGTATGACTGAGAGAGAGAGAGAGAGAGAGAGAGAGAGAGAGAGAGAGAGAGAGAGAGAGAGAGAGAGAGAGAGAGAGAGAGAGAGAGAGAGAGGAGAGGGAGGGAGGGAGGGAGGGAGGGAGGGAGAGAGAGCGAGAGAGAGAGAGAGAGAGAGAGAGAGAGAGAGAGGGGGGGGGGGGCGGGGGGCGGAGAGAGAGAGAGAGGGAGAGTGAGAGAGAGAGAGAGGTGCTTGTAATTTTTAAACCCATCAAGGACATGCATTTCGTACACTTCCGTGGTTGAATAGTCGTTGTCGTGGCGGAGCTACGTCATTTTGGTGGCAACATCAGGCTAACACGAAGCGTATTAAATTATGACGTAAAATACTTGATTGACAGATCTGACCGCCTATATTTACAGTTTCCTACTCAGGTTCCTGTACACGCTTTGCTTCCGCCATGTCCACATTTGTACTTATACTTGTCCAATCGAATGTAAATGGAGGCTCGTCAGACTGCGGATATCATCCCACGAGTATAACTTCTGATTGTTCCGTATCATGATGTCATAGACATAGATTTCAAATTATTTGCCGGATAATAGCCCATATGAACGTTTACTCAAACACTGGTAATTTGGTAACAACATTGCAAGAATATGTTACTAGATATAGAATATGCAGCTAATTGCGATTTCTTTGATGAAGAAAAAGGTCCGCCTAGTGAACATATGCAATAGCTGCAAATGGCATAGATCTCTTTATGAATGACACCAAAAGGTAGTCACATATATATGCCTGTCCGGCACAATTAAGATGAATGATGAACGTGCCCAACTAAAAGAAGTGGGAAAGGAGAGGAATCTTTGGATCGCTTCTCTGCAAATGCCACCGAAATTGAATATCATTGCGCAACAATAAACATCGCTTTGCTGTCATTTTGGTGTATTTGTGGGTTCGATGGTCTAAAAATTGTGATGAAAGTCAAGAGGCACCTACGAAGATAAAAGTCTTTCCTTAATGATATGCAACTATGAGAGCTGACAGGTCCAACGGTCGTCTTAAACGTACTCGAGGAATGTAATCACAATCGGCATAATACACACAATGTACTGAGCATGAGCAATGCTAGAATACAATGTGGGTATATATAATAGTGTTTCCATGAATGATACTTGTAAGTACAGCTTGGGGAACGCAAAGAAAGTAATTTATCAAATGCGGTATTTACGTAAGGTGTAACCAATATATTTCCTCTTACATTTTCTTCGCGCCTCTCTCTCTCTCTCACCCCTAATCCACCCGCACCCCACCTCCCCCTCCCTCTCCCTCTCTCTTTCTCTCTCTCTCCCTCTCTCTCTCTCTCTCTCTCTCTCTCTCCCCCTCACCAAGTGAGTCATCTACTTCTGTAAATTTATAAGCTGCCTCTCAGTCTCACTCTTCTGTCGTTCGCTCTCCCAATCCATGTTCTATCCGAAGTAGTTGTTTTAAAACCTGGGTTAGCCATTCTTCATATGAAATGCGTAGTATGCCTAGTTTCGTCTTTCTAATTCTTAATGAGCCGGCATTCTTATAATGCGCCAAGGCTGGCTTGAGTAGTTGTGCGTGATATGTCTATCAATGTGAGTAACCTTCTTATATATTTATTGTTAACATACCATGTGCACTCTAAAAGATGGATGAGTGAGATGCAGCAAACATGTTTCTAGTACGATTTCCTACCACTAGTAGACATGATTAAAACAACCCAGATCGCTTGGTGGCCATTATATTACGCAATTAGATGCTATCACGTAGAGTTTAGTCGGGCAATGTAATTTATTATCGACACGGCATGTTTTAGAGGTATTTGCAACGAGTTTTATGCTACGCCATGCTGGTTATTTGGAGAAGAATTCGTATTCTGGTATCTAGATCTAATTTGGGAAATAATATTGCTAGTTAGAATGCTTAAATCACAGGCTGATTACAAGCGAGAATGTATATGGCAGCGAAACAGTACCATTATTCTGTTGAAAATTGAAACTCAGGGATATCAGTTTCAGGGAGACTATACCAAGATTCTGTTGACTATTTGGAACTAATTTGTCTGTAATATGTTGCTGTCAAATGAAACTCAACATTTTTCTAGCACCGTTAGAAATCTATCATCTCTGGACGCAATGGGTACATGGTTAAATGCCCAGATGCGGCTTAACTAACATATAATTTAGAACATTGATCACTGGTTTGCATGACTAGTGAAGCTGTTCTTGGCGTGAGAAAACATAGGACTGCTTCCCTGCACCAATACCTTCCAACAATGTTGTGTAGTCGTCAGATTCTTTTATGGGCGAATATATATTTCTGGGGCCAATGTTGTATATAACAGTGTGCACATATGGAAACAGTTTTGTTGAAAACATGGGACAAAGCTCTACGTTAACATTTTCATCCATAACATAAATTAGCCCATTTCATAGAAAAAATGTTCTGTTTGTGTTGGCCTTTAGCCATGAATTTATGTATGATTAGAATCTCCAGATGCTGTAGCGCGGATCGACCTGACAGGTGCGAACCGTCCCAGCTCAGCTGGGTGCCGGACGACTGGCCGGGGTATGTTCCGAGCACGCTCCCCTTAGTAGGATAGTACGCGAGTATAAAGCCATATAAGAGAGGTTGCTAAAAATTAAAAAGTCCATTCGGATTTTTTCGTTCGTTGATGATAGACGTGTTTTAGATTCGTTTAATGTGCGTCCTTTATTGCGCTTGCGACAAAATTGTATTGCTTAAGTTGAGTCCAAAGTTTAAAGAACTGTGTTATCTAATAATCCCTTTCTTTACACCATTTTAATCATTTTCCGTTGGCTGTTCGTTTGCGTGCATTCAAGCGCTAGTTTTTCGGTCACTTAAATCGTGCTCTTGGCGGCCATTAGTGCTGTCTTGTTCGTTTTTATTTGCCGCCAATTTTCGAAAACAAATTCTTTTCATTTTTTCGTATTTTTCTGGGCTTCCCTGTGTCGTAATCATAAAGAAGTGTTACTACATTATTTTAATAATTTATTTAAATTTAAACTGGTTTAAACCGTTTGATAAATTTTATTTTGGATGTTCGTTTGCGTGCTTTAAACCACTAGATTTTCGCCACTCAAACAGTTGCATTATTCGGCCATTGGTGCTAGCTTTGATCGTTTTCGACACCGATTTTTGAAAAAGAATTTTTTTTTATTTTGCTTAGGTGGAATTTTCGCGAGAACAGGCCTACTGGAGGGGACGACACAGCACTGGTATACTGGTAAAACTTAGTTAGTAATCTCAGGCTAATTTTACCTCTTCTGTCTCTACACCTCCATCTTCACAGCCTGCTCCACTCATTTCCTTCACACACTAATTCTACTGCATTCTACCCTATCTATCACACTACCCTATACATCTTCCTACTACACACTACCTTCTAAGCTCTTCACACCATAGGGTAATCAGCATTGAGGAAGGTGACTTCCTCAACCCACCTGGTCCAGGCGGGGTGGGGAGGAAAGGGAGGTAATTTCCCAGGAGGGAGCGAGTGAGGGGGCTAGCGCCACTACTCACATGGAAGGGGGCGTAAGGGCAGGCGAGGGGGGATCTGCTCGACCAATTGACAATGGGAGAATTCTCCCACGAACAGGTGGCTCAGGAAGTGGTGATTATGGAGAGCAATCTCCAGAACACACCACAAAGCACCCTTAGGAAGGGCCCCAAAAGAAAACGGAGGGTCGGGGTGCTAGAGTAGGGGCAGGAAGATGAGGGAGGGACAGGTACCCCCAGCATGAGGTGCCGGGACAAAGGGGTATCCCCAGTGGGGAGGGGAGAAAGTCCCACCCATCGTACAGAGTGGGTGGTCCCCTGGGGGCACGCCAAGTATCCAAGGGAGGGAGGTGGGCCATAAGGGAGGTGGGACCGAGAGGTGGTGCCCATGGGAGGAGGGTCAGGTTCAAGGGACCCGCAGGTGACAATTTTGCGGGGTTAACCCGCATGGTGATTTACAGGATGCTGTATGCCATAGTAGGCATGCTTGCAGGCCTGGACAAGAGGGGTGAGGAGGTTTTAGTGACCTCCCCCAGCGAAATGCAGTTTCAAAAGCTGCTAAAATAACATCAATGGCCATTGAAGAGTACACCACCAAAAACCTCAGACCCAGCAAAGCGGTAGGTGTTATATCTGGAGTCCCAATGAACAAGCAAGGGGAACAAGAAGTGGACTTCGTGGGTCGGATTGGCGGAATGGCCAGACCGACCTATGCAGTGAAACTGGTGTTCGAATCAGACTCACTGCCAAACAAGATTAAACTGGGTTGGATGACCTTCAAAGTCAAACCATATATCCCAGAACCGGTCAGATGATTTAGATGCCACCTGCTGGGCCACGTGGCCAAGCACTGCAAAACTAAAGCTAGCGCATGCATAAACTGCGGAGGGAATCACAAACGTGGGGACTGCCAGCAGACCGGCCACTGTAGAAATTGCAAGGGGAGCCAGTCCCACATATCGCGGTTGCCGGCTTTGCAAAAAAGCCAAGGACATCCTGAAGGTAAAAGTGATAGATCCGGTTTCACATGGGGAGGCCAAGAAGAGGGTCACCCAGCAAATAAGGAGGGGCCTGAAAGGACCAGCCACACCTCCTGAAAAGACGGCATGGTGGAAAAGGGCTGAATACGTAAGGAGGAAGATGGCCACACCCGGGAGAGATCGCTCAGGGATGAAACCGCAGTGAAAAGGGGAGGAGGCTCCCACTGAGCCGCCCCCCCCCCCCACAATAGGGATGGCCACGACTAGCCTCCCCCAGGTGAGTACGGCCAGAAAAGCCTGTAAACAGGCCACAAGGCAAACAAAGATGCCAAAAAAGCCCGCCAGCTCATGGCCTAAAGTCACAGGCAGTAGCAGGGGCCTGAACCAAAGGCTGAGCAAATTGACACAATGGTGGCAACGCTAGTGGACAAACAGGTTAACAAACCTGAGAACTCCACTAGCATTGTGAGCAGCAGAGACCCTCCAGCCGAGGTAACCAGTGAGACACCAGCGAACAAGGTAAGTCCCACCACAGCTGGTGGAGATCATCAAATTGTATTAAATATTCAGACTTTCAGATTGATCATAGAGGCGATCGTAGCAACAGTTTGCATGGGCAACGAGGCAGCCAGGGCCAATTTTGATGTCGACGGTCTCGTTGCGAGATTCGTAGAACTCTGCTCCTCTGCAAACTAATCATGGGTTCAAAATTCTTCAATGAAACGTTCGAGGTACCCAGTCTAATACCAACCTTGACGAATTGTGGAACACGTTCCACAAAGAATTTGACCACCCAGACATTATATGTCTACAGGAAACCCATCTGAAACCCAACCAGGATTTCAAAAGGTATAACTACAGTGTCAAAATACAAGACCGTACCGCAAAATATGCAAGCACCTCTGGGGGAGGGTGGGGGTGTGGTTGGCGGTGGCAGCATAGCTACCCTCATAAAACGTCATCTTTCGTACAAAAGATTGCCACAACGTGAGAGTAGCGTAGAGCCCCTTGCAATAGAAATATACATCAATCACGAAATTATTAATATTGTAAACGTCTATAGTCCCACGTTGCACTCATCTGCCGACTATGACAAGCTCCTTGAAGGCCTAGAAGGTGAAATAATACTTCTGGGCGACTTCAACTCCCACCATGCCTGATGGGTGAGCAAAACCACGGAATCCAAAGGCCGAATAATAGAACAGGTTATTGACAATTACAACCTGTGCCTACTACATGACCATAGACCCACCAAATATAACTCTAGTGATGGTGAATGGTCGGTCCTTGACCTTTGCCTCATAACATCCGGCTTTCGACCAACCCCCAGTTGGGATGTTCAAGACCAACTCCTCGACAGCGACTACCTCCCTATCAAAATACAGGTAGGAAGCCAACAGAGCAAGAACGAGGCACCACTGCACAGGAACAATTGGAATCTGATAAAGGCCAACTGGACTCAATACAAGCACATAATAGCCACGGAGCTGGAGACACCGATCACCGGTACCAGCACCAAGGAATATTATGAACAATGTATGGGGAATCTATACAAGTCTGCCAACTCAGCCATCCCCCAATCAAAGCCAGACAATAATCCCAAACACAAACGCATGCCTTGGTGGAACGACGAGTGACAAGAAGCAGTAAAGCTCAAGAACAAGTCGGGAATAGACTAAAGAGAAACTTCAGCATTGAACGCCTAGTTGAACACAAGAGACGCCAGGCCAAGGTAACAAGAACCATCAAAAAGGCAACACGCGATCACTGGAGGCAATACTTCTCCGAAATCACTCGGTTCACACCCTCGAACAAAATATGGCGCAAAGCGAAAGCTATTGCCAGTGAAAAAACCCAAAAGCTCCCTACCCACCGTCATAGCAAAATGGGGTAAAGCACGCCAATGACATGGAAAAAGCTGAAGCGCTTGCCTCAGTCTTCATTGTGGCCAGTAGCAATGATAAACATGAACCCGACTTCCTAGCAACCAAAACAAAGGTCGATGAGCATATTAATCACCTGTTCAGCACAGGGAAATGCGAAGACCTTAACAACCGAGACATCAACACAACTTTCAACAGAATGGAATGCGAGCAAGCCATTGGCAGAGGCAAACGCTCCTGACCAGATGAGGATGGCCTGAAATACGACATGCTTCATAGTATGCCAGGGGATGGTAAACACATGTTACTTAATCTCTACAACCTCCTTTGGAGCTCTGGCAAAATGCCCTCAGCCTGGAAAGCTGGGATCGTGGTGCCTATTCCAAAACAAGGGAAGGACAAAACCGACCCAAGATCATACCGGCCAATCTCCCTAACGAGCTGTCTATGCAAGGTCATGGCGAGGATGATAAAAACCCGTCTAGAACATGAGTCGAACATAACGGTCTACTCCACCCTTGGCAGAGTGGCTTCAGAAAGGGCAGGCGCACTACTGATCACCTAGTCAGATTGACAGAGCCAAGAAAGCTCTAGATGCGGGAAGAGGAAACATAATAATAGGAGTCTTCCTAGACGTTGAGAAAGCCTTTGATACGATGTGGCAAAAAAGGTGTTCTAAAAAAGCTCTATGACTTTGGTTACCATGGCCGCATCCTATTCTAGATACGGGATGTTCTCGACAACAGAAGAATTAGCGTCCGTGTCAATGGACAAATGTCTAGGGAGCAAACATTGGACAATGGCACCCTGCAGGGAGGTGTAATAAGCCCCCCTACTGTTCAATATCATGATGAGTGATCTACACAAAGACATTGAAACAGACGAAGCACTGGGTCCCAACGCACTAGGCGGGTCTATTTTCGCTGATGACACAGCATTGTGGAACAAATATGCGAAGATAGACGGGCACGAAAGACCATGCAAACTGTTCTTGACATAGTCTCACGGTGGTGCAAAGAAATGGTTTCAAACTGTTTGCGGATAAAACAGTTCAAATCAATGTTACCAATGTTAAATACGTAGGCTATGATGCAAACCTGTTCCTCAACGGACAGAAAATCAAGTCATGTGCTGAAGCCAAATTCCTGGGACTAACATTCGATAGAACGCTCACCTTGAACCCCCACATCAAGAGTCTGAGGGAGAGATGCTTCAAGCAAGTAACTCTCCTTCGCTCATTAACAAAACACACATGGTGGGCAGACCTCCAGAGCATGCTTATGCTAGACCACGGCCTAATCCTGTCAAGAATAGACTACGGATGCGAAGCATATGCCAGGGCGAGCAAGTCACTGTTAGAAACCATTGACACCCTCCAATCAAAATGCATGTGTATTTACTGTGGTGCCTCACAGGGCATCCCTCGAGATGCAGTCAACTTAGAGTGCGGAGAAATACCACTAGATCTGCGAAGAGAGGAACGTCTTCTCAAATTCTGGACATACCTACAAAGCTCTGCGCCCTCACACCCTACCAGCGAGCTATGTGTTCCATGCAAGGATCACCTTAGACACAAGGTACTACCCAAAATGACCAAAACTACCAAACCACAGGCCTGTTAATGACAGAGCTCGCCAGCGCCACTGAACTGGTAAACGTCGAAATAGAAAGCTCAAGGCTGGCTCCTGACTCGTCATGGCTACTACAGCAGATCAAGGCACATGACAGCCTATCCTCACAGATAAGCAAGAAAGACCTGCCGGTACTAATCAGGAGCTAGACTCTGGAAAACATCGACAACAGATGGAAGGAGCACAGGAAAATCTATACCGACGCCTCCAAAATGCCCAACTCCGGCGAATGCGGAGCAGGAGAAGTCATAGGCGACCAGGAAGAAGTCCTAGTTTCCGAATCACCTGTCGATATACACAGCTGAACTCGTGGCAATTAAAAGCGCTCTAGAATGGATTAAAACAGCAAATCCAGGCAAATACGTTATCCTCACAGACTCACTAAGCTCGGTGAAGAGCTTCAAATCTAGCAGCAGCAAGAGCCGGGACAACCTAATCAAGGAAATCTGGCAGCTCTATGCAACTGTGGTGACTGACAACAAAACTGTGGTCATCGACTGGGTCCCAAGCCACATTGACATCAAAGGCAATGAGCAGGCCGATGAGGCAGCTAAACAAGCGCTCAAAGATGGTATTAGGACCAGCATAGGACTCTCAAAGTCCGAAGCGAACGCCCTAGTCAAAAGGCACATCAACAGCAAATGTAAAAAACAATGGGACGAAAGCACAACTGGTAGATTCCTGTTCAGAATCGTCCGTGGAGTCACACGCAAATACCAAAACCATGTCCCAGGACGCCAATGCGAGATCGTATTACGCCACATCAGAATGGGTCGGATCAGCTTTAACCATACACGAAAAAAACAACCTGTCAGACACAGACCTATGTGAGGTGTGCAAGGAGACTGACACTCTAGACCGTTTCTTCCTATGGTGCACTGCATATATAGGCATTAGAAAGGAACTCATCAATATGCTGAGAAAGGGAAATTTCAATCTTGACCCTATAGAAGAGATTATAGCGATGCATAACCAACCGATCAACCACGAATTAATCGAGTTCGTGCTTGCATCGGACAAACACATCATATAATAAGAACACATCATATAACACATGAACGCTAAAAGAAATCCGAAAACGTCTCACGTGAGACAACACAAGACGCCCTCCAATAACTTGTCACCCTCGTCCTCTAAGGGCTACCACCATCGCACTATAAGTACTTATCACCCGCGTCCTCTAAGGACACAACCGAAATGCTGAGAAAACGAACCCCGGTGAAATGGAAGGCATTTTGTTTAGCGTTTATTAGGCCACATCAGTCTTATTCATGCATATTGATAAGCTGTGGTCGCAATGAATATTCTTACAAATTCGACCAGTAAACGTTAGCGTTAAATTACGCCACATCGGTCTTATTCAAGCGTGTCAATAAGCTGTGGTCGTAAACGTTCAAACAAGCTTGCAAACACGTATACACAAAATATAATTAACATACTCGTGCGTCCCTGTGTCATGAATTGATGACCCAAATTATGTGAGTACATGCCCCTAACATCTGTCCATATTGTCTGTTTTCTTTTGTTCTCTTTCTTTTTCTTTCAGTTTTGTTCTCCTTCTTTTTCTTTCAGAGCCAGAGCCGGTGCTAAAATGCGGCAACGAACCCAGCAATGACAGGCGGGCAGAGAGACAGATGGAGGACTGGAACGGACAACAGATCAACAGATGGGCTTGCCTGCCGACGGACCACGAGGGATATGGACGTCTGTCCACCTCATTCGTGGTCCGTCGGTAGGTATGTTTGTCTGTCGAACAGACTGACAAACCAATCAACAAATGGACAGACTGACGGACAATTCTGGGCACAGACAGCTGCTGGAGTACGCTTAAGCAATGCAATTGGCTCCACTTGCTCAGTCTTCTTGGATGGGACTTTAAACTGAGGTCCCATCATGCAGTGCTCACCACTGTGTGAACGTGAGCTAGGGCTAGGTAGGCAAGAAATTTCAGCATAATCAAAGTAAACCGGATGCTGAATGGATTCGTCCTCAGACGGAATCACGCAACTTATGGATTACAAAATCAAAACAAAATTGCTAGAATTAGAATCTTTCCGACTTTTCAATGGGTCTATGGAGGGATGCAACCCCGATGACTGATTGAGTTCGTCCTCGGACGGATGCAGTCACCATACGGGCTGCCAAAACAATCAAAATCAAACAAGTGCGCTGGTGCCTGCTTCGGATGATGGCCAGAAGGGTAAATGTGTCCCAGGACCCTAAAGACCGCACACCCTACCCTCCCTGCATCCCCAAAGGGGCCGAGAGGACTCTCACCTAAACCCCCCCCCCACGCATAGAGTACATCAGGTCATACGACCGCACGCACCCACAACCCTCCCCCCCCCACTCAACACCTACCCCATCTCCTTCACCAACCCCGTTAGGCCCAGGCTAGGCCCTTACCATCCCCACGCCCAAGCATGAGGAGCAGCAGAACAGCCATGGACAAGAACAGCACATGCCGCCTTCAACATGAGACAAAATTGAGAGACAACGATCAACACACACACACACACACACACACACACACACACACACACACACACACACACACACACACACACACACATCCACCCACCCACCCACCCACCCACCCACCCACACACCCACCCATCCACCCACCCACCCACCCCCCCACCCCCCCCACACACACACACACACACACACACACACACACACACACACACACACACACAGAGCGACACAAGCTAATGCAAAAACCTACGTCACAACAACTCACAAGAATTCAACAGAAACCATAAACGTCAGGCATGAATCGAGACCCTAGCATTGGGAACTAGAAAATAAACGCCTTAAAGATTACAACACACAATGACTAAGTCCGTGAGATTTCTTTAAATTAGACCATCCTCGCCATTCCTGGTAGCTATCAGGACCGGAATGAAACGCGGAATCTAAAACTGTTAACCATTTCAAAATCAGATGAGAAATTACCGAGTTACATTATTTAACCCCTTAAATTAAGCTCACAATATTGAAAACGTCATAAACACGTGCATGTACTGAGAGAATAGAGAGGATATCCATCACGCGATAATGTCCTTGCCCTTGGAGTTCACACGCGATTGGCTACAGATCGCGCGCTGACTGGCTGGACATTCTCGCTATGACACTATCTAGTGGACATCCCCATCAGCACTCATTCATCTTCACCATCTTTTAGGATGAGCCGCATCAACAGTTCGCCTGCGGATATTTCCCACCAGCTTCAGAATCGTGCCATCTCGCGTTCCTCCTCTGTGACGCATCATCTACAGTGATCTATGAACTTTTCCCCTACTCATGACTAATAGGTACTCATCTAACTGTATCTTGGTATTATTGTAGTTATATGTTTCTTTGTATGTACTGATACCTAATAGGTACCGACCGGTCGTCTACCGCATTATATTTGTGATGTATATATTATCTTTATTTTGTGCTTATGATTAACGAGCATCGCAAGGTCGTGTGACCATATTCATTGTGAATTCTGTGATGGTTGGTTATATATGGCAGCAGCCATTCTAGTTACTTGTTTTGTTTATATTATATAAAATACTAGGACCGCAGTACGCTAGGCTACACTATACAGCAACAATACATACGCACTACCTTTTTCCCCCAGCATCACTTTTTCACTGAGGTCACTGTTCAGATTCTCATTAAGCGAACCTGACATGTGATCTACTAAACCTGACTATTCTAGCTCGATGGGATAGGTGTAAAAATAGTTATGGACGATCGCTCTTTAGGAGTCATTTGTGTAAGCCTCTTTTCCTAATGTAGCGGATATGTAACACCACACACCGGCTACGTGGTATAAATTGGTCATATAACTTAGGGCCTCCTTACCAATATATGAGTGATTGGCTCTTCCTACGTTCCTCCAGCCACAAGGCGTATACTTCTCTGGACATTCCTTCGACACGTTGGTACGATCCGACTCTGGAAACTATTGGGATTTTCGAGCAGTGAAGACTAAAGTGTCGATTCTGCAAACACCCCCCTCTGTATCTTCGGATACCAGTTAGCGTTGATTTCCATGCCGAAGTAGGAAGCACTGCGAAAACATTATATATTATTTTAACCGGCCAGCAGTGCATCTCTGGGCATCTTAACATAACCCTAACGACAGATAAATGTTAGTCCCCGGATTGGGACCTTACACGATCCGCCCCGACACACCAGGTGATGGACGGGGCACATACCTCCCTCTAACTCTTCACAGTGACTGGGTGTGGTCTTGAAACCCACCACACCCTCACGGGAAGATCGCTATAGTTGGATATCTGTCTCCTCCTCCCCACCATAAAATGTATATACGATTTTCAATTGCTTATGTAACTATGTCTTATCCTAGTGATGTTGTATGTGGTTGCAGTGTGGTAAGTAATCAGATCAGTATATGATTCTGAAGCTCACACCGTGACATGTTCGCACGCTGTCTATCTGAGTAGGATGCTCTGTAAGGTGACCTTTTGGAAACAGAGCATTTCCACCAGTCAGGCTCGTGCATTTAAAAATAGGTCCAACTCCCTGCCACTTGCGGCCTAAGCCTGGAACATGGACGTAACAACTAAAGGTTAGTTCAGGATTTAGCAGAAGGACCATATAAATAAAGAGGCAACTACCAATACAGTATCTTTAACCTACATAAGATGACGGTGTTGAATTCTCTGGAAATCATCCACCCCATCTTCACATATTACAGCGTGCATCACAATAACTTACAATTTCACTAGCTTAGCTCACACTACACACTTAGATTAGATTTGAATACGAGAGTGGCCCTTTTTGCGAACTCTCTTCCTCCTCTTCAATGTTGAAGGCATTTTCCTGGGACGGAGGCCCACGCGAGGTGCTTTCCTCTCGCAACAATACTATTTTGCTAGGGGTATAATGGTTTATATTAAACTTCATAAGTGACCGCGTTAGGAGTTTCCCGTGCAGGGAAACCTCGTGGATTTAAAGATCTGCGAGGTACGCCTGGCGATCCTACGATAGACAAGACACAACCTTAGTTCTATGTACTATATTTTCTCTCTCATACTAACAAACGAGTAGCATTGTTTGTTAGTATCTATTATTTCGTTAATTATATCTAGACTCCTAGATTGTGTGATAGACTGCCATACCGGTGACATGAACAGTCGGGATAAGACGGTGTGGTTCAATCTCGGCGGCGATGGTCACCTGGCCCCACTGGTTCTGGAGTCGCGAAACAAGATCTGTAACCCTGAGAACCGACGCTAACCAGCCAACCCGCGCATCATGCACATGTGGTCCTGCAGAATGGAATACACGGATGGACCAGCACGTATCCCAAGAGGCTACAATACTCAAACCAGCAATAGAGGGCACCATTTCTAGCTATGTAACGTCGATTTCTAGCCATGCTCTGTCCGTTTTTAGCTATGCCACCGCCGTGTCTAGCTATGCAGCATCGATTACTATCTAGACTCCATCTAAGCCTTGCACAGATTAAGATCGATTTATATACTTTAAACGCCGAATTCACAGACTAAAAAATTCATGGTAACTGTACAGCTAACGTGTTGAACATTTTGAAACTGATTTCACTGGGTGTAACAACGCTCAGTCAAATTTGTTTCAAAATATTCAACAAAACGTTTATCATATGGCAAAGACGTATAATTCGTACAACTGATGGACTGTTCAAAGTTCATGACTGAATTAGTCATTCATTGCACATGTATTTTGATTGTGGCATCAGTATACATGTGACGTAATTGCACATGATGTCATATCCTTGTCGAACAAATCGAATTAATCCAATTTCAAGTTATTTTCTTCATAAATCTGGGGCCAGTTTCATAAAGATGCATAGGTCACGCCATGTTGCAAAGTAGAAAACTGACAAATCAGAATGCCATATTTGACATTTACACCATCCTTAAGTACGTTAATATACATAAGTACCCTTTGTGAAACCAGCCTCTGTTGTCGCGAAAGTGTGTGGTAAGCTGCTCATGAGCCACACTATTCAATCTCTTGTCTCTTGTGTAAAGTAGTGCAGTCGGTTCGCCAAAGACACCTGATATGACAAAATAGGTGGATCCGATCTGCCAGTCACGTGCATGATGTCATAATCAATTACACTACCCTGTAGCTGAATTCATAATAATAATAACGTATTTTAATGACGTTTTGCAGCTCGAAAGGTCCATCGAGTGTTCAAATTGTATGTCGTTGATTGATTTCCTATTAATAAAGATTATCTTGATAATTTTGAACCAAATTAACAGGAAGTTGTTGTGCCATAGTCAACAATAGCCAGAACTTAAATCAGTTTCAAAAGAAAAAACATCTTACCTATATAATTACCTTGCAATTCTAATCCTGGTAATTCAGGACTACAATATACACTATATCGGGTGTCCCATAAAGTGCCAAAATGTGATGCGTAATTTCTAAGCAAGTACATGGCCGACTTCGATGAAATTTGGCTACTCATTAGATATCTTTCTGTTCTCTAGACACTACAAATTCCAACTTTTCTTATCTTGCTCAGTATTTTTCTGATGACAAAACATAGCTATAACAATAAGTGGCATGCCTAAGTCAGATGCGTCAGGGATGCGGGTGCATGTCTGAGATGTGGCGCTGTAATATCAGAGTCATGCTGTCACCTGCCAATCAAATGCTTGAGTTGCAAATAAACTCGAGAAACTTATTGGTTAGTACCATTGACCACAAGCTAAGAAATGTTATGTTGAAACTTTTGAACATAATTGGATTGGAAGACATCGCTGCCTAAGTCTTTCATCAAGTGGCGAGGTTATCCTAATTTGTTTAATTCGTGGATAACTTATTCAGAACCGAAGCGTATTTAGAACTATTACAGAGCTGCACCAACTCCACAACCCCTACCCACCCTGTGGGACGTGACGGTTGTAGAAATGTCTCTAACCAGCGAAGAATTTCATAATAATGATTATCGGTGGTCATTTTGTGGCGGAAAAGTACCCACAGATGAGATAAGATATTTTGCGCAGGATAGAATTATTTATATTATAGTAGTGACATATTTAATAAATCTGAGTATTCAAAATGATGATACCGAGGGTTGGATTGCTTTAGCGTCTTGGTGTTTAGGGTATACATTACGTGCTCTGAGTATTAAAACGCTTAAATCAGAGAGGGTCCCGAGGTCATCGGTTTAGAAAGAATAGCTTTAAACATGAGTAACAGTAACATGGATTACTATCGGGTGAATAAGATTTCAGAATTCAAAACACATCTTCAAACACCTTTAAGATGCGCTGGATAATGGAAAGTCGGCTTATCATCCATATTGTATCCGAGAAGTTGGTTAATATTAGCTACACCTTTGACGATCAGTTTACAAGCGTATGAGACGTTTTCAAATAAAGTTCTAAATGTTTGCGATGAGCCTTTTGATAAACGTAAGCAGACTAATACATTAATAGTAGTTGTAAATTCATCACCTCAGCATCACCTCTAGTATTACCGATCAACCTTGAATGCATAGAAATACCTAAAGGCTTCTATATGGTTAAAATTCCAATAATGTTTATAAATAAGCGGATTAATAGTATGAAGCTGTAATTAGCGGTCCGACCCCTCTCCCCCCCCCCCCCCCCCCCCTCACCCCACACCCCACCCCAACGCCACCGGGAGCTCTATCAACCCGTCAAAGTAATGAGATTGCATTGACTACTTTGTATGTATATTGCGATATAGTAAGCCATAATGTAGTCGGAGATACAGTCGCACCTTTGTTAAGATTATACCATTATCTAGCAACGACGGGTGCGAAGGTATTTGTCAATGAACATTTCATGACATTCAATATAGAGCCGTATCTAAGAATTACATTGACATGATAGGAGTGGTTGTACGTGGTAGAAATGGCGAGAGCATACCATTTGAAGATGGCACATCACCGAGTGTACTTTGTTTACATTTTAGGCCTAAGTCCTAAGAACACGTAGGCAATCGCTAGCTATATCTAGACATTGTAGCTTTTTGACTGTAAAAATGAAGTATTCATGTAAACCAGATTCAGCTATGTTGAGAGTTTATTACGCTAATCAAGCGGGCGGGCGGTTCCCCGTATTCGCTGGCGCTAGGAGTCAAACGGGAAATGGGTTAGGAAATATTATGGGCTTGCTGTTCAGAGCCCCTATGCTATTAGCTAAAACCATCGGAAAACACTTGGGCAAGCGAGCCTTGTCACCCAGTTTAGGCATAGCTGAAGATGTTATAACGAGCAAAGAATTGAAAACATCGATGAAAAATAGGGCGTTGAATGTCGGGAGAGTGATCATAACAAAAACCATGGAGTTAGCTTGTAGCAATATTTCAGGAGCTAATTCCCAGTCTATGAACAGAAATACTAAGAGGGGTCAACGCACTGCTAATATGTTTTGGAGTCATTCAAAGCATAACCATCGAGGTTAAAGCATCAGCAACTCTATACAGTTTGATTAGGTTATTAGCTAGGTTATTAGCCAGGTGTGTCGGCGTTGTTGTACCACTGGAGGCTATGTCAAAACAAAATATCTCTGAGAAAAGTAATCCCGACATTAAAGATATTCTAACCCGAAAATGTTAAAACACTATAAGCCCATATTTTTAAAACCATTAACAGCTGCAGACAAACAACATGAAAAAACAAAATGTGTATATGAACATCGTTTATAATTACAACTGTTATCGCTGAATAGCAATACGGCTATGGTCTAATAACTTATTAGCTAAGCCTTTGACGATGCTATGTTTTTTTGTTAAATCAAGCAATGTCGATATAATTGAAATCATGGACACGCCGTGCACAAGATGCTAGAGATATCATATACAGAACTTATCCCATAATGCAGCCGTTAATTGACTCGATCTAAGCTCAGTCGAATAATTAAATAGGCTTTCAAAATAACTGTGTAAAACATAAGTGCCATTAGCATCAGAGACACGTTTTCCATTTAAAAAGAGATATACTTAAGAAAACATAGAGCCAGCCCATAGGTTAACCACGGCCACATCGCAGTCGGTGGTTAAAGAAGTTTGAGCCAAATCTATCTCTTCGTCTCCGCTTCCAGGACAAAAAATTCGAGAATTCTCCCAGAGTTAGACAAGCTTGTAAAGGAATAATACGCTTTGCCAGCCAGCTTGATCCATCGTAGTCATTACTGAATCAAATTCGCTTTTAGTGAAGTGACACGTAGCCATCGTATTAGTTAACTATACTTTATATATATATAGTTAACTAATACGATGGCTACGTGTCACTTCACTAAAAGCGAATTTGATTCAGTAATGACTACGATGGATCAAGCTGGCTGGCAAAGCGTATTATTCCTTTACAAGCTTGTCTAACTCTGGGAGAATTCTCAAGATTTTTGTCCTGGAAGCGGAGACGAAGAGATAGATTTGGCTCAAACTTCTTTAACCACCGACTGCGATTTGGCCGTGGTTAACCTATGGGCTGGCTCTATGTTTTCTTAAGTATATCTCTTTTTAAATGGAAAACGTGTCTCTGATGCTAATGGCACTTATGTTTTACACAGTTATTTTGAAAGCCTATTTAATTATTCAACTGAGCTTAGATCGAGTCAATTAACGGCTGCATTATGGTATAAGTTCTCTATATGATATCTCTATCATCTTGTGCACGGCGTGTCCATGATTTCAATTATATCGACATTGCTTGATTTAACAAAAAAAACATAGCATCGTCAAAGGCTTAGCTAATAAGTTATTAGACCATAGCCTTATTGCTATTCAGCGATAACAATTGTAATTATAAACGATGTTCATATACACATTTAGTTTTTTCATGTTGTTTGTCTGCAGCTGTTAATGGTTTTAAAAATATGGGCTTATAGTGTTTTAACATTTTCGGGTTAGAATATCTTTAATGTCGGGATTAGTTTCTCAGAGATATTTTGTTTTGACATAGCCTCCAGTGGTACAACAACGCCGAGACACCTGGCTAATAACCCCTTGCCGAATCAATGATCTGAATGAATGGCAAGTCTGAGCGGGTGAATGGTTGTTATCAATAACAATGGTTGGGTATGTCATGGAGTAGGGTTATCGAATAGGGAAACACGGGTTTAGAAGATCATATATCAATTTTTAATAGTGGTAATTCATGTGAAATTTGATCGAGAAAATCGAATTCACTAATTATAGGTTATAATTATAACAACAATTATAGGTTATAGGACAATAATCCAAATTTCAACATTGACGGGTGAGTCTGATGATGTAGAACACGTGTCTTCATAATTAGAACTCAATATATCTAGCTGCAATTACAATCCAGAAAGCATTTCCTCTTTTTCTTCTACATCCGTAGACCACTGTTGAATAGCGAGATCTAACACCCCCATGGCCCTTTGGAGATACGTGGTCAATAAGGTTCTGAATGGCTCGGTCTATTTCAGAATCAGCTAAAGTGATGTCGTTTGTATGTCTGCTTAGGCATTAATCCCAGTAAGTGAGTCATATCGGGTCTCGAGAATATGTAATCTTTAGTCTTTACTGCAACACCAATTAAAACTGTAGTTAGTTTAATCTATTCAACCATAGTAGTAATGCATATCCTGGCAGATATGAACTTTGAGTTAACATTTGCGCAGCTGCTTAGAGTTTTAACTATTTCAAACCAAGAGTCTTCGTCAACCATTAACTTTAAGTTGACTCTACAGGCGAAGAGTAGAGTCACGTTACTGCATAGACCTATTTGTCTCTGCCCATTATCCAAACGGCATGAATCAGCCATTAATCTAATGATTACTAGCTAATCTCTGGAATCTTTGGAGATCATAGCTTTAACCATCGTCAGTTCTTATCCATATATTGACGATCAATTTTAGAAATTATTTTTCAGCATTGCGTGGCCCGACCGATGTACATTAAAATTGTTAAGAAGTGTTGTTTTTCGAGTATAAAACACTTACTCGAGTGTTCATTATAGCGCCGAAAATGTCATGCAAGTTCTCTTTCAAGAGTATCCAGGTATCACTAGGGCATGTCACAATTCTGAACACTGGCTTTATCTCAGTTTGACTTGGTGGAGTAAACTACCAAGTTAGCTTAATTTACGTTTATTTAGTGCTGATAGTGACTTTTTAATTGAGGCTCTAATTCATATAGGTAATTAATCTGCTCTACTCTATCGGAATACCTAGCCCTAACCACAGTTTGTTTGAATGCTGGAATCATGGTGGCAAACTTTCAAAATATATTGCCCTACATATACACCCCCTGCTGGGTGGGGGTAAACACGACCACCACTAAACTCCTGTATGGCTACTACAAATTCGTCATTACGTTTGATGACACGAACGTACACATTGTTACCGAATACAACGGGCACTTCACATCCCATAGAACATGCTGATTACAAATTATAATGAACGTTGAAGAAATCGTTTAAACAAAATCATAAAGTCAGGCCTTAACCGAACAGATTTTTTACCTCTTTTATACGATTTGACAATTGATTAACACATGTCAAATCATCATTACGTGATAGGACGCTAGGAGGCACACGATTTAACGAGGGGGCGAGGCTTCATGATTGATTGAGTTTCTAGAGTCCAGAAAAGAAGAGTTCAGACATATACCGTGTCAATCATTCATATACAATACATTAAGCATTGCTCATTGTACGCTTTCGAAGAGATCGGCGCTTAATTACCCTCATTAACCCGTGTCAATCATCATTACGAGATAGGATGCTGGGAGTCACGCGATTCAACAACGGGGCAGGACTTCATGATTGAATGAGTTCCCAAACTCTAAAAAAGACGGGGCCAGACATGTACCCTGTCAATCATCCTTACACAATGTATTTTCCCTTGCCAATCATCATTACGCGATAGTATGCTATGAGTCACGTGATTTAACGAGGGGGGGGGGTGTCTGGCGGCTTATGACCAACCCTGTACATCTAACATCCGATCAGAATGGAGAAGAGTTGCTCACCTCAAAGTAATCTCACATTAAACCTTGTCACTCATCACTACGCGATCGGAATCACGTGAGTTGATTAGGGGAAGGGTCTTATGGCCGCCATCTATCGTCCAATCAGAATAGGGAAGAGCTGGTTGCCTCAAAGGAAAGCCAGCACAAAGGATTTTCACACCTAGGTGTGAACATACTTTGTGCAACTAGGTGTGAACATATTTTGGGTCAGCTTTTCGGCATTTCCTTAGAAGCACGCAGCTTGCCCCACTTCTACTCAGCTGAGCGCACCATTTTGCGCTGTTCGTTTTCGTCGATGTAACGCATCACTTTGTAAGAGTTCCGACTAATGCAAAATTAGTGACAAACTAAACATCATTATTTCGCATTAATTTTATTTATCTTATTTTATTGTACCATTTGCACAACTTAGAGTTGCCCTCTTCCTACATAATTGCTATATGCAACTAAACATTTTGAAACCCTAAAGTAAGCAATAAATTAAGAGGTACTAGAGAAAGAGCGAGGGAGAGAGATGCGATGGTGGAGGGGGGGGGGGGGTGTAGGGAGGGAGTGCGAGACGGGGAGATAAATATGATGTAAATAGATTAGAAAGGAATAGAAAGGAACAGGTCCTTCAAACAATTACATGGCGGATAATAGTTTGCCATTAATATAGTACATCAAACCACACTAATGAATAAACTAACAGAAAATATGCATGGTTATCATCATCACCAATTTTTGACTAGTTTCCATCGCTTTCCTCGATATTATTATCATCAGCATTATTTTCACCTTCCTTATAGCCCATCAATAGAAGGATGCATATCAAGATACCCACCCATTTCTAGCCCAGCTCAGTCCACGTGTTGGAATCGACTTATGTACCCTGAGCCCTGAGGGCCAGGCGAAGCGTTCGCCTCTGGCAGCAACAGCGTCCAGTCAAATTATTTCCAAAATATTCAACAGCCTGTTTATTAAATAGTAGAGGCATACAATTCGTACAATGTGTCAGACTATTACAAGAAGGGTCAAATAGAAGAATTTAAATGATTATGATGTCATCATACACACCGCTTAGCTGATTATGACAATATGACGTCATATGATGGATGGACACTGTGGAAAGGTGTATTTTACTCCTAACCTAACATGCTCCAACACGCCGCTGGGGCTCATGAATTATGCACGTGTCTTGACTATATGACCATTAGGGTCTGAAATGTAATGATATAACCACATTATGTTAGCGTTCTTATGCACATGCATCGATTTATATGTCTAATGCTTGATACTCTGTCACATTGCAGATTTTCGGTCCTCGCAAGGTGTCACTCTTGATTATAATGATAATTGTCCCAAAGGAAGGAGGAATATAATCGATTCTAAAGTGAGCAGTCGCTACTGGCAGTAGACTTAACCGTAACTAAGCTTGCCTGTGGCGTTGACCGATACAGTAATTGGTTTGACTTCTTTGTCAGGTAGTGATGAAGAAAATTTATTTCTGATTACGTGGCCTGTCCTACAGCATCTAACTAATTTCTCCGAGCATGGGACGTAGTCCCCACCCATGGCGAACTGAAAGACAACAATAAGTGTGTAACTGTATACACAGCTGCAAAGTAGTATCTGCATACATCTCCTTACTTCAGACTGAATGCGCTGGTACAGTATTCATATATTACAGATCAACATCAGCCACAGACAAATACATATTTATTGTCTCAAATGATGTATTCATTCTGTTGACAACATCAAGATTAATGTATCTATCAATACTATTTAGCTATGCCGTACAATTGAATATCAGTGTTAGAATCACATCATTTATTCCTAAGAAATAAATTACATTTTGAACCTACTACATACAATGATTCTGAAATGCAATTAGCTTAACATGTGGCTCATTCCTGTGGAATGAGGCACCACATATATCAAACACGTATCACAATGCGGAGCAAAACAGAAAACGATATTTAAATGATTATGTATTCTTTCTACCATGTAACATGCTGATCAAGCTGGCCTGATTAGATTGTCTCTTTACATTAGTATGGTGTGACGATACTATAAACGACCTCCGAAAACAGAAGTATTTGACTTTAAAGATGCACTGAAGATCTGTGCTTGACTAATAATCAGATACCTCTAGGCTAACACTATGATTGATTGCATTCACGACCAGTTTACGTCAGATAAAACGGTAACAACGTCAGGGGTTTTCCTAATTAGATATGACAGACTAGCTAGCCGTCTGGGGCAGAATGTTGGATAGAATGCATTCATATACTGAGTTATCTGGGAATTTTTTTATTGCTCCAGACCTTTTCACAATTATGTGTGCAAGAATGATTAACTTACTTTTAAATAACCAATTAGGACATCTTTAGTTTGAATCATGTGAATTTCCATCCCACTGGCAATTGGTTTTCAAGCATGGTGTAATACAGGCATCATGCTAAATCGCTTCTGGAAACATATAACACTTAGCAATACAAATCAATATGCTGTTCTATATTTAGATGTTGGCTACCACGTTCAGCTGCATAAATCTGAATAACAATATTCCTGGTGACGGAATTGTAAATTATATTTGTGACTGAGATGTGGTCAATGACGTTCATTAATACTAATGTTTGTATTTAAGAGATACGGTTATAGAATAATGAGACGTTGCTTAATTATCCATATTTACCTCGACTGTTCTTTTACATTTATTAAGAAGAATATGCCAGTCCCCTTTCTAATTTGGAGAAAGTGGGTTACCCTTAATAAAACTCATTTTTATATTAAAAAAGCAGACTGGAGTATTATTGAGCCATCGTATCTCACATGACAGTTATTTTTGGTACACAATATTAAAGGTTATTGCGGGTATACATTGTAAGATTGTTGATCTTAAACTATCTTCGATTATGAAACCACGTTTATTCTGATACTCACTGTCGAAAGTTGCTTAAAATATGTACGACGAAACAACGAGGATTCTCCTTTAATAGCAGCTCATAGGTTGTCAAAAAGGAGTGACTCTCAAGATTAGGAATAAAGACAGTCATCCACGTGACTAGCGTCTACGCGGAAAGAAGGTTTTCTGGAGATGGGCAATCTCCATCACACACGGATGCAATACTACTCAATCTTAAATAACTCAGTTAATACTGAGCCAATTCTGAATCTGTTTCATAAAGTCCAGAAAATTACCAGGAAAATGTAAACACATTTCCCAACCATGCACTAATAAGGAAATGCGAATTCCTTTAAAATAAATGTTACTGGCATATATATGTCAGAAATGTACATATGCACGCCCAGATTAGTGCAAAGCGTTGAGTTATTTGGTTTACACATGCCATTTATAAAGGAGAGTTAGAATAAAGTACGAGTGGAATCTAAGTGTAACAGTTTGAGGTTGTAGTACGTCAATAACTTAACATCACTTAAAAATAATCAATATACTTTGCTATTCAAGTTTGTCATTCTCAACGATTTGGTGTTCATGTTGCCTTGGTTATTATGTATACAAAGAGTTATTTAAGCCTCTGAGAGTATATGATTAAATTAATTGCTTCATTTGAAACTATTATTGGTAATTCAAGGAAGAAAGAAATCCAGTCGAAGACATCTTTCTATTCTTACTTCTCGGACACCTTCATTTGGTGTAAAACATGTAATTTTCAGTAGCGAAAAAACACCTGTTTGCTATTTTGTTACATTTGCTTTGCCAAATGGATAGCCTTGCCATTATGATCCTCGATACTATGTGTGACTATGGCTGCTTTTTCAAATGGTGTGCTCTTTACAAAACATCGCAATTTCACTGACACCCTGTATCCGGTATAATCTTGATCAGGATATTTGGCAAATTATGCAATAATAAATGCCATAGTGCCTCTCCTATTATAATTCCGTGTGCACTTACTGGTGATTTTTTGTCATGTGATTTTTTTTATTTCCTTGTTGACTAGGAAGTCTAAAAACTGTTATCATTCTGCAAAATAAGATTATGACGTCATAGTGACGTCATTTGTAGCCCAGCTTTTACCATGTATGTAGAAGAAGGCTTAACTGACGGTTGAGTGAATTTTTAACATTTTTATGCGAATATTTAATGGTTTCAGGAATACAAAGACAATGGTACAGCTGAAGGCAGTTTTAACTCAACATGTCATATGGTTATAACGTCATTATGACATCAAAATGACGTCATAATTTGGCTGAAATGCAAAAGGCATTTCAATTTTCATTTCATTGCATGATGTGCGGAATTCCTGTATTGTGCATAAGATATAATGTTATAATCACATAACCCATATACGAAGCCACATAACACTATGATAATTTGATGATGCTGATATAATAATAACGTCATACACAGTTCATATCTAAGCATGGCATAGTATAGGATAGTGCAACAGAACTGTAAAGAACAACATACCATCAACAAGTACCCAGATAACGGTTGCTTAATACAACTCATTGGCTGCATGGTAAGCCACGTTAGTACTAATATGATGGGGGATCTTAAGATCTGTGGTAATACGGACACCTATCTTAAAGAACCTCTTTGGCCATGATAGCATGTGCTCGTTAAAGATCACTGTTTGGAGACAGCCAAAGAAATCAACTATGTTAAAGTAGTAGACGTGACTGTTGTGGTTGGCGATGTCTATATGTCTGTCTGTATACTTTTGGCACACTTGTTCATATGCTAATTGGCTAGGATTGGTTTGAGTATGAAAACAAACAGTTAAAATATGTAGGTTACACTGCCATTAAGTGCATTCATAAAACTGAGAACAAATGTGTGAGTCAGCACCTGCACCGAGTGACGTCCAGTTGATGCTAACGTATATCACACTCCTCGAGCTGGGCTCAAGTGCCATTGCCCAAAATGCCCACGTCATCAAAATGTACCTCTGTATTTGGTGATTCATTATTTTCACAGTTTGCACACTTGCAGAGATTACTACACACGAGATTATTTGAAAGACACTCACAGTTATTCGAGGTGTTAGTTTTCTGACAGCTGAATTTCACAAACTCATGAATTGCGTCTGGAGCCAGCTTTAACTTGGATGTAACAGGTTTTAGATACCAATCTGTGTCCCGGTATTAGCCATTGATGCTTGAATCAAGGAAGGGTTGAGTTGTAGCTTTCTTCCACATAGGTGCATGAAAATGAGCGCGAGCCATTTGTTCCATGAGAACTCCCAAGGTTGGTGGAATATTTTCACTTTCATCTACGACTTACAGAAAAGAAAGAATCGAGGCTTTGGTATCTTGGGTATCTTACTATTCTGAGAGCAGTGTTCTGAGCAAACAAATGATTTGTTGCCTCTTCTTGCGTTCATCCTTCTCATGGCAGTACTCTTAGATTGTTTTCCTTATATGGTGCATGGAAGTTGCGCTGGCCATCAAACTGTCACTATCCCCTCAAGTCTTCTCTTCAAAGGATACTTCGATATGCCGGATGCTTCTCTTCGCCTGTTCATATGGCTGACCATGCTGCATGAGGTCAAGAGGTGTTCTATCATTTCTGCTGCCTGGTGACACGCACAAAGTGCAGAATCTGTAATTCTAAGGCAGTTAGAATATGCATTGAGACTAGTCCTCAGTCTGAAGATACAGCTCTGATCCTCCTTACTGAGGCTGTGTCTTGCGGTATTATGCTGTCTGCTGAAGGTTATTGTGACTTTAATGATATGGTTCAGCTCTTCAAAGTCAACCTCACAGTTGATTTGTTCCTCATTTGACTCTTCCTTCACCAGTTTGTCAACATTGGTATTTCCGGATATGCCACGGTGTGAGGGATCCACGGTAAGGTGACTTTGTTATCATTAGCCAGTTTCCATGAATTAAATTAGTGATTTCTTTTCCTATCTTTAGGGCATAGAGCACTGAGAGGAATCTGTCAGGAAGACACTTTTCTCATTTTTGGTTTCACATTGTATCAGCTTTTAGCTAGCTAAGATCAGTTCTTGAATTTCTGCAGTATAATTGGTACAGTGCATCCCAGTGGACAACCATTGGTCTGTCATATCTGTGAGCACCTGCCCTCCATTCTTGACGGCCTGAATAGCTGATCCATCAGTATAAACATGGATTCACTCTCCCTCTGGGTTGTGTTCTGAAATATAACTAAATGCAAGAACTGTATTGTCACCTCTGTATTAACATGTTGTAAATATGGGATTGTCACATGGGAAGTCATGACCCCACGGGATGTCTTATAATTCACGTAAGACCCAAAAAGAAATTAAGTTTTGAAAATACCAGCTGAGCCCAGGTGAGCTAAAGATGGATGCCACAGTATTGTATCAATAACATATATATATATAATTCGAAACTGGAAAGTTGGGATGACTAAGCATCATCAATATACGTGGCTGAGTCGACAACCTGTTATTTATAAATATGTGTCAATCATTGGGACGGTGGAAAGTCAAGCCAGCGAGGTCATCTCGTTATATGCAATAGAAGTGTACTAATGTTAAATGAATAGGATGTTGTATACAGCGTTACATAACCAGCAGATGAGATTAACATGATGATGATAGAAATAGGATGATTTAATTGGAAATGATTTTATGGTTCTGAGTTGATGTGTATTTGAAAATGAGTTAGTTAAAAGTTGTTGCTGCTTAGCCGACATTCACTTTTAGGATATTCAGCAGTTGTTGATAGTTGTAGTTTTGGAAATAATTAATGTTTAGTGGTTAATGTTGGGATCATGACTTATGAGAATAAATTGAGCATGACTAACTGATACAGTTGATGACGTAAGCAGACTAGTATTTGTTCCTGGGCTAGAACAACACCATCTGGTAATGAATCATCCAGCACATGTACCTGGCACCCTATGATTCTCGAGACTTCTCCATTAATACACAATGGACAGGACATGGACATTAGAGCATCCTTTAGGAATTTATAACAGAATCGAAATTTATTGATAAACTATATGCCACTCATTTTATGGCATGCATACACAACACATACCTTAATGTTGTTAGTTAGCTGACTGAACGCATCAAATCAACCATGTGACCCATCATGTGACGGCATAATGCACTGTGTGATGTGTACAATGGCATCATAATGAATGACGTCATGAATGACGTCGTGGCAGCAACAGCGCCCGGTCAAATTAGTTTCAAAATATTCAACAGCTTCCCTGTATATTTTTCAGGAAATCGATAGCTAGGGCATTCGGTGATCGATCAATCCAAACACGGCGAGGTGTGGGTGGAGCTTAGCTAGCGATTGGCGGGGCATAGCTAAAAATGGAAAGGTCCATTGTAGGCGAATACATTGGTGTTCTCAGTGAAACGGTAGTGAAATCTGTCGTCAAATTTCTGTCCACGTTTTTAATATTTTTTGGAATTCCAAATTACCATCTTCTTGACTATTGTGTGCCCGTACTTTTAAGAATCGAAGATCAACTGCTAATTTTGGCCCACTAGAAGCAGTTTATACAGTTATTTCCGTGTATAAAATGTATAGGTCTATCGGCCAATGTACCTTTACAAATTTTATAAAGGTTTGCTAGCATTGTGATTGATGGTTGGTCTTATGTCACTAGCACGAATATAATAATCATATGAACCTATTTAATGCATAACATAAACTTATGTGCTTAGATAGGTATTTTAATAAACAGCCAGTGTCGATAGCTACCATCTCCCACAGGCATAAACAGATATGGCATGCGGTTATCGTTGTCCAACGGAAAAGGTGGTGCCCATAGATTACCAAGTTAAAATATACAGTGCATGTAGTGACCTTTCCGCAGAAGACATACTACAATGTATGTACCGTTTAGAGGCTACAGCTGATAATACTATACATTTAATATACGGGGAAATGCCCATAAAACGCTTCCATTAGGTCAATACTCGCGTTTTATCATCAATTCATATATATATATATATATATATATATATATATATATATATATATATATATATATATATATATATATATATATATATATTTATATATATATATATATATATATATATATATATATATATATATATATATATATATATATATATATATATATATATATATATATATATATATATATATATATATATATATATGTATATATATATATATATATACGACTACCCAATAACCAAGAAGATGCAAATTATAAATTCCACAAAAATAAACACATGTAATATCTATCTGAGGGTCGACTGTATCCCCGTTTCTTAGAGAAAACAAAGTATTTGCTACTTAGTAGTCACTTGCAATTCATCATTAGTATTGGATAAACAAAAAATATTATTTGTTTGAAGTCTTGATATTTTGGTGGGTGTTTTCTATCCTCCCAGTGTGTAACTCATTGAGGTTTCGATCAGCCATCGCCGTGTTGCTAGTTCTTTCAGTTGGAGTGTTTCGTAAATATAATGCTTTCCAAAATTGAAAAACTCACCTGCTCACACCAGTTTCCAGAAAAAAAAAATATGTATGACGCGATCGGAATTTGTGTATAACACTTAGTATGTACTTATAATACACCAGGGTGCAGGTTCCCGAAGCTATCGTTAGCTAGCGATATCGTTACACCCATTGATTTAGTGTGGTGTAATGATACCGATACAATAACGAGGGCTTCCGGAACATGGACCAAGGCCCATTAAATTACAACAAAAATGCTGAACATTTCCTATGTTTTTTTTATAACTCGGAGGTAATGCATCTTTAAAATTATTTGTGATTGATTGATTAAATTTTCTGATTGCTTCATTGGAATTTATCATCTTATTTCATACCTATGGGTACATTAGACACCATTTTGTCAATAACAAGAAGGTTATACACGTATTCCCTGCCAGGCAAGGTCGCCGCCAAGGAAGACAATCAGATGCAATATAACACATATTTTCAAAGTCTCTAGCATGCGACTTTATTACACTAGTGGGAGTTTGGTTGACATACTGATATCTAATGGGTTCTTAAATGTTATCCAATTAACTATAAGCTTTATTATGTGATAAATTCCAGACAATGACAAATAAATTAGCTATAACTCCAAAAATGATGTATCTTTTGTGTCGTTGTTAAAGATAGAGGCCATTTATTTTCCCTGACAATTGTTTGTTGGCCGGCATTTCAATTTTTATATCAATGTTGTGCCAGTCCGCGCACATAAATAAGTTACATACTTAAATGAATGTTGGCCGTCTTTCTCAATAATACACAGTTGTATAGGTTACACTTTG
This sequence comes from Chaetoderma sp. LZ-2023a, assembly GCA_034401795.1. NCBI lineage: Eukaryota > Metazoa > Mollusca > Caudofoveata > Chaetodermatida > Chaetodermatidae > Chaetoderma > Chaetoderma sp. LZ-2023a. The sequence goes on from CM067365.1 coordinate 57,125,016, forward strand.
CTGCAGCTTGGTGGAAAGTGGCATGGTCTGTTCCGGAACTTAGTAGAGGCACATGTGTGTAACATTGTCAACTTGTTTATAGCTATGTTCCAAAACACTTACTAGAAACACGTGTTTTGCACAAATGTGCGTAGTGTGCGTTGAATGTTTGACTGAAACAAATGTTTCAGAGCAGAATATTTTGGAAATCAAACCTGTTTGGTATTTTCGAAAATGTCTCGGTTAAAAACATTTGTTTCCGGCAGTGTGTGCTGAATGATCTAAATTCATGAAACCCTATTTTACAATCAATCAATCAGCGCAGGGTGACGTGTCAGACATTTTGTTATACCGTTATTCATGTGGCCTATCAGGTGAGTACCTCACCCAGTTGCTGATTGGTTAATTGTAAATTAATGTGTTCATGAACCATCTCGCTCAAAGACGTTGCGGGAAACAAATACTGAAATATTTTCAGAAATATCACACCAGATTAATTTCGAAAATATTTGCTAGAAAGCATTTGTTTCCGTGGAATATCCAGCGCACACCCTGAACATTTGGCTAAAACATTTATTTCAGAACAGATCTTTCAGGAAATGTTCGTTGTTGTGTGGGTTGGTAATTAGGATGATGATCACAATGGCTCATGTAGTTGCCCTGTTTACGCGATCCTTGGACTTTGATAATAGAAACAATTGTGTCTAGCCTAAGTATTTGGAGTTATCGTCCCCTGGAAATCCTTGTCTGACTAACAATCATAGAACTACATAGAGCACTAACATGTTTCGACATAGTCCACAGTTTGAGATGTATACAAAAATGCCTCACCGCTGGAATTGTTTAGTGAAGTCGCTATGCAATTCCTTAACATTTCAGCGTTGCTCAATAAGCAATTCCCTCCTTTATGTACTTAAGCCTATCAATGTTGACAAGGAAGGAACGCTAGCAGGTGTGAAAAAATAATAATTACAGGACTCGCGCAAGTTGCCTTTTCTTCTAAAACAAATCTCGTCATGTTATCAAGGGTTAGTGATGAAATTATCCTCAACATCACCGCTAACACCACACAGACACTCCCCCCAACACCCCACCCCACCCCACCACCCACCCACCCTCACACAACCACGCACCCACACTCACGCACGCACGCACGCACGCACGCGCGCGCGCGCACACACACACACACACACACATACACACACAGACGCATAGAAATGCACACACACACGCGAACACACGTACAGGCACACACGCAGTCACACGCACATGAGAACGCACACATGGACGCACGCAAGCGTTGTGTGGATATGGCTTCTTATTTGTGTGGGGCCAATGAATGAGGCAATATAGCTCGGCTGTAGAAATAAAATATGCTTCTATATTATTCACCACAAGTATTAGTCAGTCTGCTACACATAGCATATTTCATAATGGTGTCAAACACTTTCACAGTATCTCCATTGCAACAGTTTCCAATCAATTTATTTATACATGATTCCACAAATATTTCACAGCCTAAATCAGTAACTGTAGTTTTGAAAGTGATTCCTTGATGTTGCCGGCCTGACACATTGAAATATGTTAGCTAATATCGTTAACCGATCACGATATATATACATACTACTTTGATACGACTCGCAGAGGACGCCATTTGCGAGTCGTATCAACCCTCTTAATTACATGTTCCAGGAATGAAAAGAACTTATCATCCTTTAATTAATCCATACAATGCTAGTGTCATTCGAAATAAGGAATAGCATTCCATACTGAATTGAAAAGACAACACCACGCAAACGGGAATATTGACTCAAGATGAACCTTCACACCAATGTCGGTGTGGATATATCTTACATCAGAAATAATATGATGTGTCTGTTATCTGGTATTTGACACTAGCCAGACCGTGAAACATGAAAATGTCAGAGATTCACTGCCACATTAACCGAAACCTATGTATTATCATCGGTAGCGCTGTACATGTGTGAATGCTTCGCAATGGACCTTTCAATGTTTTAGCTATGCCCCGCCCATCTCTAGCTTAGCTCCACCCACACATGGCTCATGGCTCCCTGACTATCAGGTTCCAGAAACAATACAGGTCAGTAATTGAATATTTTGGAACTAATTTGACTGGGCGCTATTGCTGCCTATGCCAAAATATGTTTAATTGTGTAGACATACAATTCGCACATCGTGTCGGGCTATTAAGAGTTGAAGACGGGCCAAATATAATCCTTTATGACGTAATGAGTATGACGTCATCCTATACGCTGCCTAGCTGAGTATGACGTATTATGACGTCAGATGATAGATGGATACGCTTGAAATGTGAGTTTTCCTTTATGTCGAGAACACGTATTAATTCTGATGCCATAATATTACATTAAGTTTTAGAAATAATTATTAGTTCTTATTAAAAGAGATTTCGACTTATGGAAGACTGTGTCAATTCTAAGAAAATTATTGAGGAGCCAAGCTATCATCTGCTACAACATTTGTTGCCACGAATCTTGCTTCTAAAGCCGTATGCTAACCTTACTTTTAACGCGCTCTAAGCATTCATTCGTTCATTCGTTCGTTCAGTTGGTTTTATTGACCGCTCATACCTAAGGGATTTTAGCCGTGATTCTACTATAGAGGTACTTCCCCAAGGATTACGAAATAAGGTAAAAGTGAAATAATCGAGTGGACCTTTCCAGTCTATACATGAATCATATGACGTCATAACTCCGTGACGTGTATGATGACGTCAAATGCAATTACGTAGATAAGGTCGCCACGAGCGCTTAATTGATGACAGACTAAGTGGTGTACGAATGGTATGTCTTTACTATTCAATACACATCTGTAGGCACAAACAGCACCCAGTCAACTTAGTTTCAAAAATATTCAACAGCTAACCTGTATGCTTTTCGGGAAATTTAAATTCAGAATGTGAGGTGATCGATCGACAAAGCGTTGGTGGAGCTTAGCTGGAGATTGACGGTGTATAGCAAAAACTGGTTTCCTCCATTCCCATATGTGTGTATGTTTACGGTTTTCTACAGCTGCAGTAGTAGAAACATCCTACAGCTGCAATCAGTCGTGTCTTGTTCTCAGCCAAAATCTTTAGCTTCCTCAGATCCATTCTTGATTTCGCTGTCATACTTTAGATCCCGTCGCAGCGAGCTTGAAGAAGGTTAGACAGACTCAGAGTTGCCTCTAATTGCGGATATAAGCCTGCAATCTATAGTGATTTAGTCTCACAACAAATGTGGTACTTATCATATCTGTGTGTTCAAGTGCTATTCTGACGAAATTTGATCACAAGCTACATGTTACGTCCGGATAATGTCATTGCTACTTCTTAGATCCGTATTCAGTATGTGGCATTAGTAAATACGCATTTTATGGGAAACCTTGATATGTCAATAGAAATAATAAAAACAATAATCATAAACTGAAGTGCATTTGATAATACTCACAGTTGTGCATCTTCTTGCCCCTGGAAACTAATCTTTCATTCAAAAGATATCTGGTGACTAATCACTAGCCTATCAATACCAGGCCAGCTATGCTACTATGACAACCCTCGTGCAATTCCATATAGGGTGGCCTCCGTTCTATTACTACTTTATATAGATCTTTGGGCAGATAGGTATCATTCTCCGGTGTTTACATATTTAATAACAGACTGGCTCCAGACAAAGCGCGTTCACGAGTTTCTAAGTGGCTTCATGCTTCGAACCATTTACGACAATTGTGCAATTACAATTTGCTTGTACTCGTGTAAATAATAGGAAACCCTATTAATCTTTCTTTATAATGGATGAATTCGATCGAAAGGGCAACTATATGACGTCACACTCAACTATGTCACGTGTATGCAGACTTCAGAGTTGTATGGATTGTATGTCTTAAAATTTAGTAAATATTTTGTTGAATGTTTAAAAGCAATTTGACTGGGCGCTGTTGCTGCCATAGACTTAGAGGGAGATGGACAGAGCATAGCCAAAAGTGGATTCATAAACAATATGGGAATCAAGTTTTACCTATGACTCACCCATCTCTGCATAAGCTCCACCCATACTTTGCCCGTGGTTGTATTAATCGATCTCTGCACTCTCTGACTCTCAATATCCAGAACATCATACAAATAAGCAGATAGAAATCCCTCACTCCCCTATATCTGTTAAAATTCCTGGATTGACGGAGGGTCGTGGATAAAGTTAATATTCTGACCTGAAATATAATGCACTCTTGGAATAGATTAACCAGCGAGTTCCTGCTCTCCCAGAGATAATGGAGACTGCTACATGTTAAGTTGTCAATTCTGTGACTAACATTTCGATTTTCGTGTCGGAACTATACCATTATGGTTGTAACGTCAGCGAACATTGGACGCATTATATTATGACGTCAAATATTTGAATGATAAATCGGAACCTCTATATTGACAGCTTACTACTCAGGATCCGGTGGATGCTTTACGTACTGCATGTCCACGTTTGAACTTATTTGAATGGAGACTGTTGCTTGGTAAGTTGTCAATTCTTCACAGACATACACCCCACACACCTCTGCGAATAACGTTTCGATTTTTGTGTCGAAGCTATACCATTACGAGTGTAACGTCAGCAAACATTGGACGCATTATGGCGTCACATACTTGATTGACAAATCGCAACCCCTCTATTGACAGCTTAGTACTCAGGATCCGTTGGATGCTTTTCTTATGACATGTCCACGTTTTAACTTATATTTGTTTCGTCAAATCTAAATGGAGGAACTACTTGACGAGTGTGGCAGTGATAATCACGTTAAGAATCAAAGTGAGTCGCGTGCCCCTATATTATCACTGAATCCGGATAATAGCCAGTTTACCACAAACTCTTGTCATCGCGAAGTAGAAGATGTACGATTTAGTCAAATTTATGTACAATGCCATAAAGTTAACTGCTCCGCGTTGCAAAGAATACCCCTAGACTGACGCATATGGTAGGCCAATTGGTTTGTCAAATTTCGTTTAAGGGAGAAACTCCGCAGCGATTGTGGGACAAAATTTTACCATAACTCATGAATCTATTTCCTTACTCAATCATATGACATCATAAACAACTACATGACATATAAGTAGTTAATGGCCTTCGATCGGCCGGGATTTTGATTGGCTTACCCACTGAATGGGATGTGACGTCATCAAATTTAAATATTAAGTCATGCCCTTTTTTATAATATTAAGTCACGCCCATTGCCTTTTACTTTACCATATATGGTCATACAAAGAGCCTTCACACATTCTTCCTGAGGAAACCGGAAACTGTTTGTCCCCCAAACCCGTTTCACCACCGGAGAACCTCCCACTCCACTTGAAAGTCTTACCCAGCTTTCCTGAGGAAGTCATGGACTGCGCCCATTTGTGGTGTGATAAGATCACTTCCGGACAGGAAACTCCACTTTCGGACCGGAAACCCCACCCCCGGACCAGAAACTGCAGGGACGGATGCGTGTCTAAACCCGTTTTGCCACCTGAGAACTTTCCATCCCCACCTGATGCTGTTACGCATCCTTCCATCGGAAGCTAGGGACCCCGCCCATTTCCGGTGTGATAAGATCACTTTGGGAGCAGAAAGTCCACTTCCGGACTTGTAGGGACGGGTGTGTGTCCAAACCCGTTTCACCACGTGAGAACTTCCCATTCTCACTTGAAGCTGTCACACATCCTGCCCTCATCAGCTAGGGATGGCCCCATTTCCAGTGTGATAAGATCACGGACCAGAAACTCTACTTCCGGACTGGAAACTGTAGGGATGGGTGTGGTTCCAAACCTGTTTCACCACGTCAGAACTTCCGATCCCCACTTGAAGCCGTTACGCAGCCTTCCATCGTGAGCTAGGGACGGCATCCATTTCCGGTGTGATAAGATGGCGGACCAGAAACTCCACTTCCGGACTGGAAACTGTAGGGATGGGTGTGGTTCCAAACCTGTTTCACCACGTGAGAACTTCCGATCCGCACTTGAAGCCGTTACGCATCCTTCCATCGTGAGCTAGGGACGGCACCCATTTCCGGTGTGATAAGATCACATCTAGACAGGCAACTCCACTTCCGGAGCAAAAACTGTAGGAACGGGTGGGCCCAAAACCTGTTTCACCACGTGAGAAATGTCCATCCCTACTTGAAGCCGTTACGCATCCTTCCAACGGAAGCTAGGGACGCCACCCACTTCCGGTTTTATGCTGAATATGTATTTTGACCCTTTCTATAAAAGTTGGAACAATTTGTATTTATAGGCTATATGAGAATTGTGTATAGAGAAAAAAGGTACATCAGCATTTTTCTGAAAAAGTATATAAACACAAATTCACCATGGCCGGAAAAAGTTGAAAGATACCTGAAGAATTCTTTTTTTACTTTGACATTATCTAATAATCGTTATCTTAGAGTATTGGTGATAAATGGTGAGAAATGTGCAGACGTCAGAGAATTTTATACTGACGGTTATCCTACTAAGCGTGGCATTTATATTAGTGGAAGTGCCTTTTATCACTTTAGTGTGATTTTACCTGAATTGGGGGAACGAGGTGTCATTTGGAGATTACAAGCGAATATTAGGTGATGGAGATTTTGGAAACCAGAATTGGACTCTGAGCACTATCCTACACGTAACGGTATTCATTTGAGCATTTCAGAGTTGAGATGTGTTAACAGTAACGTAACTGATATTATAGTTGCGTTGGAATTAGGTGCTACATCATCTGATTTAGAAACGTTATCGATTAACGTTTTGTTGATAAACAAGGCTAGTGAAGAAGCTGATAAAATCGAGATTAGCTGTACTCCTCTTCCTAGAAAGAAGAAGAAAACGAAGCGAGATAGTTTAAGCTCAATTGGAAAAATTTGATGATCTTTTATCCATAAGAAATGTTTACAAGACAATCGATATTTTTGAAAATGGAATGGAAAACTCCCCAGGATCGGGTCATTGTATGTATATACGTTGTTTATTTCAACCTGAGCGAGGGTCTGCTATTGTATGTATAATAAGTGAGAGATATCAGCAAAGTGACTTGTATTTTAGAACAGTTGATGACTTTCTGAGTATTGGTATAGAAAATGACGACATCACGATTATAAGACGTAGTAGAGTATATGATCGTGAATTTAAATATTCATTTCGTAGGGAGAGACTGGAACGCTTGATTGGCATACGTGACACAGGCAGGACCTTCACCACCGTTGATTAGAGAAATGAATTATAAACAGCTGGATCATTTCGCACCGCCACATCCTGGAACTAAACATAAATGGTTTGATTATCACAAGCCTAATTTTATTGACTCTGAATGTGATTATAATGACCTAATTTCAACTGAATATAGGGGTTCACCTGCCAAAGAAGATGGAGCTGAGAAACGTGAATATAAAAACGGTTTAAACTTCAAAAGCTGTTGCTTATGTAATCATCCAATGACATTTATAGAGCTTCGCTATGGACTAAATCGACACTAGTGTCCTAGTTTGAATGTGCAGAAGAAGATAAAAATGATCTATGTTAAAATACTATCTGGTCTGATAGATATGATAGCAATGGAAAAATGTAATGGCTGTCAGATTGGTCCCGGGAGTCAACGTAAACATCCCTGTCTCGGTGTTGACTATTATCTTAACATTGTTGATAACGTTTCACTTTACATTGAAGTCGCTTCTCAGAGAATCGGTATCTTTGATGTTTTGCTATCTCTGAAAGGATCTCCGACCCTGGCTCGTCATGCTGAGGATCTATTACCTATGTGTAGAACGTGCTGGTGGAATGAAGTTAGACGTCTTGTGTATCAGTTTCGGGATAAATAATATCGAATATTTGAAAAACATTACTATTATCATAATATTTGCATGAATATAATAGTCATACTTTTGATAAAAATATGTTATTTTTTCCATTAAATTAGGTTTATCATATCATATATATTCTAATGTATAAGAACTCTATGTATATTATTTATGTGGTCTATATTTAATAAAATCTTAAATACTAGCTGGTCTTTTTTGTGTTGAAGTATTTTCATAATTACTCTTTCCACGTATTAACACTATTTTATCAACGATGACGGAGTTTATTTTTTCAAAAATATTATCACTTTTCTGTGGTCTTGGGAATATCAATTTCCTCATATGATGAGAAGACTATTTTTGAAAATTACCACTGAAACGACTGCTTTAATGTATTACGTCTTGAACATTTAGAAAGTAATGTGACTGAAAAAACTGGATAGGTATGTGTGGAAACTTTGAATATTTTGAAAACTATGACTTAAGGTTGAGAAAAGCTAATCGCTTCCCTACCACACACACACTCACGCACGGACACACGCACGCACGCACGCACGCACGCACACGCACACACACACAACTGATCATCTTCATAATGTATCCTCAATTACTTATTTACTCACTAGAATTCGCATACATACATACACATACGCACGCACGCACGCACGCACGCACGCACGCACGCACGCACGCACGCACGCACGCACGCACGCACGCACGCACGCACGCACGCACGCACGCACGCACGCACGCACGCACGCACGCACGCACGCACGCACGCACGCACGCACGCACGCACGCACGCACGCACGCACGCACGCACGCACGCACGCACGCACGCACGCACGCACGCACGCACGCACGCACGCACGCACGCACGCACGCACGCACGCACGCACGCACGCACGCACGCACGCACGCACGCACGCCAGCGCACGCGTCCGCATACACACACGCACCTGCGCGCACGCACACGCGCACGCACACTGATTAGGATTAGGTGAAATATAGACAACCCCCACACTGCAAAAAATAACACATCTCAAACGGGGCTGTGAGATGTGCTGAAATGAAGACAACCCCCACCTTAGCCACACTACAAAAAATAACACATCCCTAACGGGTATGTGAGATGTTGGTATTATACATCATTCATAGCGGAAGGAGAGTCCTGAGAGAGTTACAAACCCGGACGTTTGTATGCAGTAGATAGATAATGTTCCGGAACAAGGGGATCGGATTAAGCTTACGCGATGTGGAGGATTTGTTTTTAACTTCTTGTTTGCTGGACTTTTGCAGACGTTACTTTTTCAGTCGTTATAGTTCTGTTGATTATTTTGAAAGCTATTTGACTGAATACGGTTGATTTTTTAAACAGCTTTTAGTCAAAATGTTCTCAAAATATTTCACAGATCCAAAGTTACTATTGAAATTATTAGCAGGTGGCTTGCAGCAGTCAGACAGTTAAATAGGCAGTGAAATTTGTTCAACAGAAGCTATGTTTAGAAAAACAAAGAAAACAAAAATGGTTTCTTGCATTAATTGATGTTCGGAGTCAAATTAGTTTCAAAATAGTTTACAGCGTATCTGTATATTTTTCTGGTAATCGACCGATCCCAACACTGGAGCATCGTGGCTGGAGCTTATAGCTAGGATGGGTGGGGGATAATTAAAATTGGAAGGTTACATTGCTGATCCCTATTTTCAGAGAATGTCATCAGCCCACATAATCCAGTATGCGTATAACACTTGTGCTATTTCATGTGTGTCGAATGTGAACATTTAATAAAAGTAATTGTCATATTTTGACCGCCTATATTAAATCACCTTCATTGCCCTCAACAGATATGTGCCATGTGAACTGAGTTGAATTATTTACTAACCCACGGTCGTTACCAGTTTGATGGCCTGAATAACGTCCGTTAGTCACTGGCTTTCCAATATCACTTCGATGTTAGCTCACCGTGTAAATCTCATATGTGCATAATGTTGCTTTGCATGGCAGGAATCAGATTTATAAGCTGATCATAGTCATTTGATTTCGGTGGGTTTTGGAGCAAATTGTGATGTTGTCAAAAAATAATCTGACCATAAAATCTTGCTGCAATATGCATAACGCATCATGAAATCATACACACACTCTATTAACCGCGCCTGCCATAACAGTATCATACTAACCTGAGCAGTTTATACATGTACATATTTTCTCGCTGGTTAAAAAAGAAAGATAAATGGCAACGCTGTTTGATTTCCCCCTTGCGAGTGAGTGAGTATGCTTAGTTCAATATGTTTAATATTCCAGCAATGCCCTAAGACGCATTATCCTTCGGGTAAAAGGGCAATACCTCATTGGCAGGGCAGAAATAGATCATGCATAGAATGGGTCTTGGCTCTGTTCAGCACTCTATTAGAATATGTCTGTTGTCTGGGAGTGAGTTCTGAAATATCCAAGAGTGATTGATACATGCAGTTAATATGGTTATTATTTGGATTCACAAGTCGATGGTTCTTTGAGACAGGTTTCCTCTAAATAGCCAATATCATGTAGCTTCATATAGCAAGCTACTCATATTGAGTGGCACTCCGTGTTAGTGAGAACATTCAAGTGGTTCATCAAGTACCTGTTGTGGACAGGTTCACTATGTTGGTTGTATACTTATCTTTTGGACACGGCATATCAAAGCTGGTTGAAAAAAGGAAAGATAAATGGCAACGCTGTTTGATTGCCCCCTTGTGAGTGAGTGAGTATGCTTAGTTCAATATGTTTAATATTCCAGCAATGACCTGAGACGCATTATCCTTCGGGGCAAAAGGGAAATACTTCATTGGCAGGACATAATTATATCATGTGTAGAATGGGCCATGGTCAGTTCAGCGCTCTATTAGACTATATGTTGTGTCTGTGTATGTAGCCTACTTTGGGGGTGAGTTCTGAAATAGCCAAGAGTGATTGATAGGTGCAGCTAATATGGTTATTATTTGGAGCAACAGGTTGATGGGTCTTTGAGACAGGTTGTCTCTAAATAGACACTATCATGTGGCCTTATATAGCAAGCTAGTCTAATTGAGTGGCAATCCGTGTTAGTGAGAATATCCAAGTCGTTCATCAAGTACCTGTTGTAGACAGGTTCATTGTGTTGGATGTACAAGAAGTAGTGTCGGAATTAAAATGATACCACCCCCCCTCAACTGCCCCCCGTTCGGCGATCCGTGGACCCCACCGCCGTCTCAATCCGGGGGGGGGGCAGAGGTTGGTGAGACATGTGGTTGGTGTATGTCTCTAGATGGAGGCCCAGGGTTGTTGAGACAGCTGGTTGGTATGCCTCTAGATGGAGGCCCCATGAATTGAATGGGCGGTGGGGGGGGGGGGGGCACGGATCGCCGAACGGCGGCCAGTTGAGGTAGGTTGTATCATTTTAATTCAGACACTACTACTAATCAAATGATACCACCGCCCTCTCAATCAATGATGCATGGGTTGCGGGGGCCACCACGGATCGCCGAACGGCTGCCAGGGAGGTAGTATCACACTACTACTATCAGGGTCTGAACGCCCATTTAGAGACAAGCCTCCACAGTGATATACACCACTGATCGCTATCAACCACAGGGCCGGCCTCTCTCTCTCTCTCTATTCTCTGTAGGCTCAGACAAACATGTGGTCTCTGTCAGAGTCGCATCGGCATGATGTGACCACCCATAGGGGCTTCCATCTACCTTGACAACGCGCACTTGGGAGGAGGCTAATGTGATTAGCATGTGAACAACGGCAGACTCTGGCATGTTCACATGTTACGCAGAAAATCTGGTGCTGAGCAGGGGTCTCCAGCAGACAACCACAGCCTACCCTCTCCACCCCATAGAAGTGGCAGACAGACTTGATCTCTCCACGTGGGTGAAAGCGGTAGTAAAGGTTTCTCCGCATGGGGTCGACCCAACGATTGTACTGTGGTCATCCCGGAAGCGGGCCCACTTGGCATCCAATATCATGGCAGTCTCAGCGCCCTGTGCCACTGCTGTAGACACCAACACGAGCAGTATGATGAGAATCATGGCTATATACGAGGAGTTAAACTGAACAGAGTGAACCCCTCGAGAAAAAATATGTGTGCCAGATCGAGCCATGCTCCATCCGGATCGATAGTGATCTTCATCCCCTCAGGGGCAGGGGCTGGCTGCTTCACTCTGCCGCCGACTAAGAAACGTAGCTCTAGAACTATATGAGTCATTTGTGAGCTAGTGACTCGCTGAAGCAGTTTAACAGCACCCTTGAATTTGGAGGCATGTGACACACCATCTACCCGTAGGGTTCCCTCCTGGAGGTTAACAGCTTATTCTGGTCCATCGAATGGACGACGCAGCAGGAGCCTTCCACCTGTAACCCCGATCTGGTGACCCACCCTCGTCAGGGAGACACCTTCACCTATGCAGGTGAGGAAGGATGATCCCTGATTGTAGAGCTTTCGAACTGTCCCATCCTTTTTCACAACAGTGGGGAGGGGAGTAACTTCTATGTCAATGACTGCGGGAGGCCTATATAGGGGCAACCATGTTTGCCAGTCACCCCCAGGTCAAGCGCGGTACCACACTTCATTCTTCTCTAATATGACCTGCAGGTCTTTTGCCAGGGTCAATAGTAGGCCATCATGGGCCATCGGTGGGGCACCGCTCGAATAGGGTTTGACCAAATCAAAGCTGAGGTCGTTATCTAGGGTGTTGATGTTTGCCACCTCTGTATCCGAGAGCCCAATCAACGGCTCGAGGATGTACTTCCTCTGTGGGAAATCGTACCGAAACACGATCTTGTGGCCATCTATGTTGCGACCCAGGTGCTCCTTCGACACATCCTTGAGGTCTGTGAGCAGCTACACCCCATCACCACCAATGGGGTGGAGGGAGAATGCCTTTCAGTTTGCTTCGTACTGTAGGGCGAATGACTTGCCATCGCTCTCTTCTACCTTGCCAGCATCAACTGCGCACACATCTGCCAGGTCAGCATGACCAGTCGAGTGAACAAATATGGGTTCCATAGTACGCTATAGGAGGGGTTTAAACAAGACAGATAACCATGCCGATTTTCTGACTGCTGCTCTCGGGTGGTGAGAACGTAATCTCATCCTCTCTAGAGGGGAGACGGGTGGTACATTACGGTGTAGAATGGGTCCTCTTCGAGGTGCCCCAGCGGGGCACAACATACATACACGCCGATGTGCTACATCACCCTCCGTGCAGTGCACACCGCAGCTCACTGGTAGAAGTCGGCAGGGACGTGATATAGCATCTCCCAGGTGCCAACAGCAACCTATGGAAAGCTATCAGTCCTAGCCTGTTCACACATGTAAATCACCTGTTCGACATTTATAGTTTACCCTCTTATTAGCCATTGACCTGACAGGATATCACAACAGGAATATCTTACCTTTGCTGAGATGATGAAGAGTCTGATACAGGCTTGCCCCTTCATGACGCCTGTACATATGCTCGCACAACAGATCTGTCAACAAGAATCAGAGCGACTACAGCGGGAGAGCGGATATCAACAGAACGCCAGCATTGCAAGGAGGCGAAGGAACAGTGAAGGCTCCTGATACTAGCAGGCCCTCCTGGAGGAGAGTAAGCGGGACGATGAGCCAGATGTAGCGGAGACTGTGGACGATGCAGCGGAGACCGCGGACGAGGATGAGCCAGAGAGTAAGCAGGACGATGTCTTCACATACGACGATGAGCCAGATGTAGCGGAGACCACGGACGATACAGGGGAGACCACAGACGAGGATGAGCCAGAGGGTCAGTGGGACAATGTCTTCACATAGGACGATGAGCCAGATGTAGCGGAGACCACGGACGATACAGGGGAGACCGCAGACGAGGATGAGCCAGAGAGTCAGTGGGACAATGTCTTCACATCCGACGATGAGCCAGATGTCTTTACATACGACGATGAGCCAGGTGTCTTCACAGACGAGGATGAGCCAGATGTCATACAGTGGGAGGATGAGATGGCGCAGAAGTGCAAGACCAAGAAAGCCATCCAGCGGCGGACCTACTATCTTGGTGATAAGGTGAAGATCCAGATGTCATGTCTCAGAAAGCTACTGGCACCCGACAGAGTGCTGGATGACCTCTGTCTAAGAGACGTCTGTCTCGACACCATCAAGCCGGCACGGTTCACCAGGCTCTCCAAAATGTACCATTCTAGGACTCATGAGCAGACTCTGCAGGCGATGCTTGTTTAATCTCACGGTATACTATGGCAAAATCAGAGTGGTGGAAGCAACCAGAAATATACCCCTCCCTGACAGCTGACGAGGGTGGCACCATCCACGGCTGGCAACTCCAGCAGATAGATACCATCAGACAGAATCTCGCCCATGAGGCAGAAAAGTACAGCAGAATGCCCCGGCGATATAAGACAGCCTACAACGTCCTCGCGCATACACCCACTGCTGTGGGTGTGATTGGAGCCAGTGCTGGGGTTGCAGCTGTGTATACCTTCGCTACAGGGGTGGCGGCAATCGTCGCCATCCTGCTGGGTGGCGTGACACTAGCCGCCACTGTCTTGGCCACGGGCTTGGGGTGGGGCAGCGGCAGATTACAAGGCGGCTGGAGAAGCATGCTAAGTACGTGGCACTGGCACAGAGTATGCTACGGACTATCGAGGAGTCTCTCAGCAAAGCTCTCGAGGATGGCCAGGTCACCGATGAAGTGTACCACCATATATTGAAGGTCCAAGCCCTGTACCGCATAGAGAAACCTAAATTGCGACAGCAATACTTCAAAGGCTCCAGCGCGCAGGTTGATATGGAGGAGTTAAAAAACGAGATGTTACGGCGGGGTCGCCTCGCTGGTCTCTGGAGTCGAGATGACTACACATATGGTGCTGCCTGTACGGTAGCTTTAAGAACACCAGTATAGATGGCGTTCCCAATGAACCTTACGACAGTCATCCGGAGCCAGCCGCCCCTCCTGGGTACACCCTTGACTAGCCTGAGAGGTCTACTGGATGATATACCAGAGCTAACAACGTTGTCCATCACAGTGGATGGACGGTCCCGACCAGCTTCTCCATCAACCCATGACCGCTGATCAACCACCCCATCACCATCAAGGATGCGAAGCAAACTCATACGTGGATGGCTGCTCCAAGCCTCTCATACTGGAATCAGCAGCTGAACTTTGCCGTGTGGTGTGCCACGGCAGGATGTGGAGTAAGTTCCACCCTTCTTCACTCCTATTCTGGTACTCCTGAAGCTGTGCTCAGATTCCATGTGACGAATCCTCCATGAGCTGGGTGCAAGCCTCCCTGATACAGATGCCTTCGACCCATAGTCATAGCGTCTCAGCGGCCAGCAGACTACAGAGAGAGTTTTGCGCTCACCCAGACTATTGGTGGCATGGTCGTGACAACAGCGGTCAAGGGGTTATGTACGGTGACCCGAGACATGACTACTCAGGATTCCCCTATCGGACACCCCGATGAGTAGGCCGTCAGAAGACAGCGACATTCTCGTTCGATCCAGACTCCGACCCTGGAGCGCTGGTGCAAAATATGCACATCACTGGCTTGCGGCAGGACTATCCAGATGTGTGGAACTACTTTGTCCCACAAACCACCTCAGGCCTCACACCAGCACGGATCGTTCAGATCAACCAGTCCCTGGAAGTACTGTGCTACTGCCTCCTTGCGGCACAGCCCCAGTTGCGGCATTCCATAGATGGTGTCAGCGGAGCAGAGGTCCAGGCCATGCTCATCAGTCTCGTTGAGGATATGATCATCGTGGCAGACCCCAGTAGACTTATTGCTAAGTTCAAGCAGGGGTTGCAGAAGGCCCGTCTCAAACTTGATTTTGCTATTTCGCCACACCTACGGTTGATTCCGAGCAACATGATCGTGAACATCGAGGACCTCCAAGTCAGGGGTTATAACACCATGATAGTCAAGGGGGTTTCCCCAGTGTCCACTTCGGCTTCAACACTGCCATCAACGCACCTAAGCATAGTACGAGCCATACAGTCGATCCGACACTGACACTGCAGCCATTCGACACGGCAGCTCCAGGCGCCCTGACACTGCAGCCAGTCAACACGACACTGCTTCCCGTGGTAACTCTACATGTGGTGTCAGGCCTAGCTATCGTGGCGCTCGGGATCAGCCTACTCCGCCGCTAGCAAATCAGTTATAAGACTATCCTGACTCTCTACAGTAGCAGTGGGGATAACAGTGAGACACTGAACCAGCTTGGCATGCCCTACAGCCCCCATACCCGCTGCCAACATGCACATCCAAGGGCTGGAGGGTTCGGCAACACATCCTTTTTCCTTGTTCAGCTCTGAGTCCAGTGAGGCCATGGCGGTCTGCAACTGCTGGAACACATCTGACAGATACCCCTGATCCTTGTAGAAACCTTTAGCTCGCAGGAGCTGCTCGACGATACTCCCGTCCATGATAAGGTATTCGAGGAAGCAGATCTGTCCCTTGCCAAATCCTAGAGAGAGCTTCACAGCGGCGAATTTGGCCATGGTGAAGATGACAGGGTGAAATGAGGTTCTTCCTGCCGCCACTGTGTCTGTCCTCGCTACAGTGGTGAGTGGGCTGGCCGGGCACTGTCTCGGAATAACTCATCCCGTCCCAAAGATCGCCCACAGTGGTGCCTCCTACACTGTTGCCACCAAGATCATGGGTAAACATGTTACACTAATGGAGGCCGCGGCTCCAGGGCTAGCAACGAGTGCAATGGCTGAGATCATCGTCGCCTATGTTTAACCGCTCTGAATAGTCAGAGATGGATCACGAGACTTCTGCAGCATATGGGGCGTGGCGTGATTGAGGGCGGTGTGTAGCCCATAGTCGAGCACACGGACAGAGGATTGCCAATGCCCAGGAATGGTGGACCGCCCACAAGGCATGCCCTTGCAGAGAGGGCCAGTACCCTTAGCACTACTACCTATTCCCTTGGCCGACTGCGTGGTCCTCCTATGCCCAACTGTTTTTCACTGGAGGTATGCCTAGCAGGCTTAAGCCGTCTGTATATATATATATATATATATATATATATATATATATATATATATATATATATATATATATATATATATATATATATATATATATATATATATATATATATATATATGACTCTGTCACTCACAGACCTAGAAAGCAAAGAGCTAGGCGATCTTGCTCACTTGGGCGAGGCATGCCTCAGTTCAGAGACCACTGTTGCCTGTATCTCCTTCCTAGACTTCGATGAGAAGGGAGACCCGCGGGTGATCCGAGATACCATCGGCAACACTGATACGGTAGGACAATCGGCCATTAACATGGCCAAGAATGTATACAAGGGATTGGGCATCAAGGAGAGGACGACGATGCTCGCTATGCTCGGAGTCGTGAGGCTGGAGCCATCAAGGTTATGGCTGAGTCCTACGTACAGGAAACCACGGAGCTCATTCCGACAGGATGGAGAGAATCTCAAGATAGGCACCCTCGGCCTGAGGCATCTCACTGTCGACGGCCAAACAGGTGCTACCGCCAGCCTCCGGCTACCAGAGGTGAAGAGACCAGGGTTCTTAGGTTTGCCATTTAAGACCACAGGATAGTCATGGCTTCCCGTGCATGTATCATACAGATACTGGATGTACTAGACACTGTGAGTGCTGGCACAGGGCCTCTACGCTATCTTCTCAGCTGCTGCTGGGATTTCATGCTTAACGCCTCCATCGCATCCTTCGTATCGCCGGAGGTGCAGGATTCCCCGCTCTGCAGGCGAAAGAGCTGGTGCAGGAAGTACTGCAGTTTAGATGAGGCTACCGCCGAGCAAGTGCTAACCATCCTCCGCACGCATGTCTGTACCATTCGACAATAGGCCAGCCGATGCTGGCCAGGTTGTGATGATCATTGCCACGTCAGGATACGGGAAAAACATCTTGCTGTGGGCTCTCCTAGCCGAACATCTACACTCTCAATACATCCTTCTGGTGTCTGACTCCGCAGCTGAGGCGGTTGACAGTAATGATCAATGGTACAATGGCCCACTCACCAAGATGCAATCACTGATGGAGAAGCTGCTGGCAGCCAGACTGACAGACCCACTTGTTCTAGTTATCGATGACCCTGCAATGGACCAGAAGACAGTCACCTACCTCAGCGCCATCACCAGGCACATCCATCACACACAGATAACGGTCTTCGTCCTCTATCAGAAGTACACCTGTGAGATCTCACCGGACATCTGCCACAATGCCCGATTGTGTTGCTTGAGCTCCAAGTGTGGACGTGCCCTGCTCGAGACCATACGACAGCCTAACCCTCAAGGAGACCAAAGGGGACTTTATCGCAGGTGTACAGAGGGCAACTGAGCTGTACCGCTTCATCTTCAGCAACAAGGAGACAGGTGAGCTGTCACACTTCAAGCCATCTCTGGAAAAGGCGCAGACCTTCACCTACAAGCTGAATCCAGCCAGGAAACTAGCCTGCTCTACGTGTCATCACTGACAGACTGTCGGGGATGCCACAACTTTTTCTCATTCATCAGAGGGCTGAGGAACTTCGTCCGCGGTCTCCGCTACTTCGTCAGATGCTTAAGGACCTTTGTCAGAAGCTTGAGAAACTTCGTCAGAAGCTTGAGGAACCTCGTCAGTTTCATCAGAAGCCTGTCACTTAAACCCTACCCACTGAAGGTCAGAGTCTAGGGCTCTCTTCTTCTGGAACTTCTCATGGAAGATCAACTTTTTCCATGCGCGACTAGCGTCTGACTTGCGAGTGGATTTGATGAGGTAGTTATCTGGGAATTTCAGAAATGCTGGCAGATTACTGTCCAATCTCATGTGCCTTCTTTCGTTGAAGATGTGCTCACCAACCTCCGTGCGGCCAGCAGTGAGCCCCTCCTGAGTACCTTCTGCATGACCAGTGTCATGGCTCTCCACTACAGTGGCACTGACGTCCTCCCTGAAGTAGTTATTTACTCAAGACTGGAGGCTATCCAGTATATCCCGCTCTTCCTGGCTATGGAGGCTAACTACGGCAGCCCACTTCCCGACCATTAGTAGATCTATGGGTTGGACCCTCGTCCTTTGGAGAGCTAGAATAAAAGGACTGTTGGTTTGGGCCACAGGAGGTAGGTTGAGTGCCCTGCCCTGGGTGCTGTCAAACTTCCGGTAGAGTATTCGAGTCAGGAGTTCTTTTGTACTACAAGCTGGTGCTCCTTCCTCTATGGTGGCCGGTATCTCCGTATCAGATGGAGGTATCTTTACAGCCTCGTAGTACTCATCGAGACTCTCATCTGCCTCTTTGAGGCTATGGTTGGCCTGAGCTTGGAGTTGTCATCTGGCGCATCTGCTCGAGTGCTTTGCTGTACTCAAACTTCTCCTTAGACAGCGTCTCCATTGCCTGGTTATGACGCTCACGTTCGACCTCTGCCGCCTTCTTGTCGGTGAAGCTGAGTCACCAGATCGCTAAGGCAAACACGCCCGCATTCAAGATTGCGGAGGCCATGCTATAGACTACAGTTTAAAGCTACTATTAGTCAGGGTCACAGTGTAAAAAATATTTTTTTCGTTCAGAATTTTTGGGGATTTGTAAAACTATATATTTTCGGAAAGCTTTTAATGTGTCAATTTCAAAAACCAAGGTTTGCATTTGCACAAAAGTCTTCATGGCGGCCATCTTGAATTTCAAAATGGCCGCCATCGAATATCTTTGAAATCCAATATATCTGCAACCATATGACCTAGATTAATAATTTTGATGTCTATATCTATGTTTTCTGGGTCAGTGAATGCATTGGTAACATTTATAATAAACTTCAAATAACAGAAATCATGTTTTGGTAGATAAGTCCTGAATTAATATGTAATTTACAGACAGCATCTGCAAATTTGTAACTTTTTGTGATAATGTTGCAATGATGAATTTTATTTGGCATATAACAGAGTTATCTCACCAATTTAATCTAAGTATTCAAGCAACAATCAATGTGCTGCATCAGTTGCTGTCTACCTAGAAACAGTGGCGTCATCTTCATCATCTGATATAGAGACATTAACGATTAAGTCATCATCATTTTCACACTCTGCGCTGCATTGACAAAGCTCAGTGCATGGTAAGTCTTTGGATTTGCACGAGCATCGATGAGAGGAACAATTCGATTTGCATTGACACCTAACCATCTCAATGAGAGATTTTGTTGTTTTTGCCTTTAGTTGGCCACCTGTCTCCTTGTAGTATCCATTCTGTAGTGGATCCAGAAGCACATGATGTGAAATGTCTGCCTGACCCCACACATTTGCCTGGACTTGTACTCTAAGGACATGCTGTTTCAAAGCACCAATAGTAGGCGGTAGACTTTCACTATCAGCAAGCTGCTTACAGAATAAATTCCAACGTAACTCTGGGATGTTCTCGATTCTAATAGACTTTGGACAGTATGCAGCGCACACAAATCTTGCCAGAGTTGAAAGTAGCTCACCTGTGACCTCAGTGCTTCTCGATAAATTTATCAGAGCGTCGATTACATCGCTGTCTGCCTTTAGGAAAAGCTTTAACCATGTTGATTTATCTATCCTAGAGAACCTGCCAATATTGTCTGCTCCAGTAAAGGCATGGAATGCGGGTAATGCTCTTACTTTCTCCATGCCTAGAGTTTTCCATATAGGCCGTAGCTTAATGGTACCAGAAACTATTGAGATAGACGTATTCTTAGGTAGATTGTCATAATATGCTATTGCCAGCACTAAGACATCAGTGTCTGGAGAGAAAATCACCAACTCTGCTGTATCAAGATTTCGCTGTGTTGCACATATTGCATGATAGCTCATTAATGTATCAGCTTCCTCATGATTGTTGTTCTCAAAATGTAGGCTTCTATTACTTATCGTCTGACATGATGCTGATGCTATGACCAAGGTAGATGAGTCTTTATTGTACTCAATAGTCTTCTCTGCCAGATACTGCGCAAGGTCATTCTTTGTTTGGTCATGAGACACAACTCTTGTCATAGGGATATGCTTGATACTGGTATCATCTTTGACTTGATATCTAATTTGTTCCTTCCCATGTCGTCGTTTCTCTCTGGTCGTGTTTTTCAGGGAATCTGCTTGATATGTATCAAATACAAGAATGATCTCATCATATCCTGCTGTCAGACTCATTAACCTGTCATTAAAACATTTACTACGGTCGTTGACTGTCACAATAGTTGCTGGTTTCTTTGCCAGCTTCTGGACAAGAACCATTCCATCCACAACTGCGATTCTCCTACTAGATTCCTTAGTTGCGACGGCAGTTGCGACGGCAGTTGCTTCTGTTGCACCTAATGAGAGTGAATCCTCTGTGCTCTCGGTTTGTTGTAGGTCAGTCAGGAGTTTGATTAACTTCGACTTGTCGGTGCACTGTAGGACAGAGCCACACGGAACAAACAGCACCCTCGGTGTCCGTGTGAATTCAAAGTTGCCGATCGAATACTTCAAATCAATGTCTCGACTCGACTTTGCGAGAATCATCAGCCTAGCATATATATCTTTAGTTTCCTTGAGATCAACAGCTTTGTCACGAATACGTACTGTTGTCTTTTTGTTTCCGGATGTATACATCTTGTTTTTCTCACGCTTCACTGGTACCCAAAGGCTTACCTCTTCATTAATGCGCTCTTTCACATACTCTTCATATAATGTCTGTCCTCTTTCGTCTACATCCAACATTTGTGGTACCGACTCTTGTGGTACATAAGCAAGTGAGATACTGTTGTAGATCATGTCACATTAAGCAGCGAAAGGATTACCATGAGTCAGTATGGCAGCCTTTATCTTGTCGATTGTGGTGTGTTCGTGTTTAACAGCACTTGCTCCAATGCCATGGTGATCTCTGACCTTGTCTTCATGCAAATCAAATTGACACTTGAATTCCCTGGATAACCATGACAGTTCTGGAGCAGCGAGGAAAAATCGCTGTCTCGCATTTGCATTGCTAGCTATTCCAATTAGTCCTGAGTGCACTTTCATCATTTTGTTCAGATGCTCACATGAATGCTCCGCACCAATTGAAGTGAATGGAATGTCATTCTTAGTCACTGCAATATTTTCAGTTTCAAATTCTTGCCATGTGTCTGGATGATTCTGCTTGAGTGCATACATATCTGCTATGTATCTTGGCCAAAGACGTTTGTATTTGATTCTATCAAAAGCAAAGAATAACTTGCTCAGTGCTTCTCCAGCTTCAAGATGAAGGGTCAGATCAGTATGTCGGGATGCTGCGACAAAGAAAAGGATTGTTTCCACACGGTGCAGATAGTTCATTAATGACTTGAACATCGCATGTTGGGACCTCTTTGTCACCCATGTCTGAAAGAGATTCAGCATATCAGTATTAGACACCACTTGGAGAAGATTGCTATGAGCCGGCATCACTGATTCTGCCCGGCTGGCTTGGTTTGATTTAGTGCATGCCTATTCTATGTCATCTGTAGCTGATATGCATGCATCCCTTAGATTTGGATACTCTTTGAAGAATTCGTCAAAGACCAGTTCATACAATGCGATGTAAGAGTAGATATGAGCATGAAGAGAACGTGAGTAGTGCTTGCATTTCAGGATTTGTGTCGTTGTGGTAGAGCTAAAGACATCAGCCTCGATCCATGCATCGTCTATTCCGGAATTCTCAATAGAAGTACCGAGAGCTCTTAATGTAGCCATGCCGACATGGAGTTCACCAAGTCTTGGGATAACACCACTCTTTAAATTGGCGTTGACATCTACAAGCTGCACTGCTTTCTCATACAGGGCCATGTCAAAAGTAATGACTGTTAGATGGTCTTTACCAGCAGTCATCTCCTTCAATGTTTGTGCTTGTTTAATTACAGTCATTAGCGTTGACTATTCATGAGCCAGCTCTGGGAGAAGAGGCAATGCACCAGCATTGGTTAGAGATCTACTTGATGACAGGAGTGAATTATACCCAGTCCACCCAGGAACCAAACACATCTCTTTCCTTTCATCCATCCTCGTAACAACAGATGCTATGACCCAACCCATATGGGTCAGCTGATAAGAGTCTGCAACACCGGTTTTACTCAACACAAAATTACTTTGCATTCCAGGTTGAGCCTTTGGTTTGATGCATGGAAACATAGATGTGTGTTGTGGTGTAATGGAAAAGCTCTTTGCATCACCGATGTTTAAAAGTGGTGCAATGGATTCCCCGGGTGCAGAAGCTTTTTGATAGACCGCAACAATTGTTCCATGTGTAGTACCTTTACCATCAATGGTATCCTCAGCAAAATCGGTGTTGTCCACAGCAAAGAAAACAAATGTTCCTTTCTTTAGCAATGGTGGTACATACAGATGATTGAATTGTCTCATGTTTTCGACAACCGAGTTAGCTATTGCTGTTTCTAGAAGCATGGTACGGTGGTAGGATATGCAACAGTTATGTGCATGAAGAAGATTCACAATCTTCTTATTCCTGGTGTCGTGATGCACAGGTAATGCCAATCCTAGAACCTGAGAATTATCTCTTCTTTGCTGGGATCTGAATTTTTCAGAAGAGGCAGCTTTAGGTTTATGCATCACTTGCCTATCCGATTTAAGTCCAAACATGAGGGTTTGACAAGATGTAAGCACTGCTCTATCAACGAGACACTCTCTGGTTTTGCTATCCAAACTATCTACAGATCCAACCATTATCCATTGTATCAGTGTGTATAGTTCACATGGGATGTCATCCATATCGCTGGAAACAAGGACTGAACCAGGTTCACCATCATTCTTAGTGAAGGTTGTGATGCTTTTTCGAACAATCTGTGCTGCCCTATAGATCGCCTTCATGCCTTCCATACCATCATCTTCACACATCGCAGAATGAACCATTTCTTCCTCACATGCCTCTAGCGAGTACAGAACGGCACACTTGCGCCTGTTATTTTGAAGGACAGATTTTACATGATTTAACTCAGAAAGGATTTTCTCTTTCAGCCACTGCCCACTAAATGTAGGTGAATGATTGTCCAAGGATTTACGGTCAAACATGTTTATATATGTTATTTCTATGTCAGCCATAGACAGACAAGCCCCATTTCGGGTGTGTGTATCAACAATATGGATAATTTCAATCAGACATGCCATTTGCTGGGAGAGATCATTCTCAGCATTTCTTGTAGTATCTGAATCTCGTAAAATGTGGAAAACATGCTTCCTCCAGCATGGCTTGTGATACCGGACATCAATTGCATGTGCATCACACGGCGAAAGCGAGGTATTTAATCTAGTAAGTAATGCTGTATCTTGTGCTATTTCCAATGCATCTCTTAGGGCTTTACCAGCATTATGAGTTCTTAATTTGAACAACCGCTGATTATGATCGTCTGTCTGGCAGAAGAAACACAGTTCCTTACACAGTGGAATTGTCGAGGAACGTGTAAATACTGAACTTGAGGTCAATGCCTCATCAATAGCACTTTTCCTCTTTATCCCACGTTTCTTAGTAATGTAAGACCCACTAGATAGTGCACCCTCTATGCGATTTCGTGCACGTCGTATTTCTTCTTTGTTAGTGGCAGTAGAGTAACAACTGCGATGCCAACCCGCTTTATGTGAAGATAGGTCACCATATGTGCAAAGTCTAAGTCTTTTCTGAATTTCAATGTATGACCCATCTTTCAATGTTGCTCTCTCTTCGACTGCTTGCAACAAATTGGTAAATGAGTCTATTCTTGGATGCTGCACCATTGGTCCTTTAACAGTAGCATCTGTCTGGCATAAAATGCATAGCTTCCAGTTTGTTAACCCCTGTGTTGCAGACTTTTACTGGTGAATTTGAAAACTACCCTGGGCCATCCATTATTGTAAAATTGTGACGCGCAACTCACCATATACATACTCTGTCAAAATATGTTTATTAATAAACATGATGACAATGTGATTACGTAGATAACAGGCCATTGGGCTATATCGTCATGCTATCCCCTCTAGGATTACTGTGGGCTACTGTTACCATTAAATATTGTAACAAATATTGATTTAGAAAAAAGGTGCGACATTTGCAGATGTTGTGTGAGAATTGCTTATTATTTTGGGAATTATCAACAAAAACATTATTTCTGGCACTTGAAGTGTATTATAAATGCAACCAATGCATTCGTTGACCCAGAAAACCTAGATATGGACATCAAAATTGTGAATTTAGGGTACATGGTTGCAGATATATTGGATTTCGAAGGATTTAGATGGCAGCCATTTTGAAAATTCAAGATGGCCGCCATGAAGACATTTATGAAAATGCACACAATGGTTTTTGAAATTGGCGTATAAATTGCTTTCCAAAAATATATAGTGTTACAAATCCCCAAAAATTATGAACGAAAATACATAGTGAACCCTACTATATATAACTGCCCCAGCGACGGATCCCCAGACCGATGTATGAACCAGAAGCTGATCCAGTCGAGGATATAGATGACAAGGACAATGAGGAGGACTATGATGAGGAGGATGATTATGATGCAGACGACTACGATGTAGCAGAGACCGCGGGTGAGTATGATGATGTAGAGCCTGAATCCTGCAAGATAGTACACAGAACGAAAGGAATCTATCGCACTTACGTAAAAGGTTCTATCGGTCTGCTGGCAGCAGTTGGGGCTCTGATCACTCTGTTCACAATAAAGGCTGGCCAGACAGTCCGCGAGCTCGCAAACAATGCTCTCCATGGAATGGAGACGATTTTTGAAGCCATACCAGCCATCACCTCAGGAGTAGGTACATTCTTCGAAGGCACAGGCCCTTGGCTACCGTACGTTGCCATAGTGCTCGCGGCCATCTTGTCCGCCGAACATTTAAGCCATACTATATAAGGATGGCATCTCCGTACGATCTGGTCAAGTCCCTTAACTTCCGAGGGTTGGTCGATAAACTACTGTTCAGTGAGGATCCAGCAGAGATTAGAAGCCAGTGTACAGAGGGGTTTGAGGAGGTCTTCAGTGATGGTCGAATGAATGACGACCATCTGTTCGTCTGTTTAGAGTTCACCCAGGCCGTGCGTGACAGGACAGGAGTGGACGTCAGTGATGAAATCCGGGAGTTTATCAACCGTCTTTCTTGAGGAACTCTACTATCAGCCTGGTGGATATTACCATGAGACCCCTCAACTACTCGAGGCTGCACGTCGCAAGGGCCACAACTTCACATTGGAGACAGTTAGCCAGTGGCTCAGCTGCCAGGCGATGTGGCAGATATACAGACGTCGTCCACGGCACATCAGGCATGCCCATTTCTGGGAAACTGTCCTGAACAGAGATCCCCAGGCAGATGTTCTATTCCTTCCACATGACTCGGTTGATCGTAAGACCTACAAGTATGCCCTAACCATCGTCGATGTCGCCAGCAGGAATAAGGCGGCAGTACCACTCACAGACAAGTCAGCTGGCCATGTGGCCCAGGCATTCCAGGGTGTCTATGAGGCTTCAGAAAATCCCCTCCACTGGCCGGAATTATTGCAAGTGGACGAGGTTAAGGAGATCAGAGGGGAGACTGCAGCCCTCATGCGGAAACATGGTGTGGCAGTTAGGCGATGCGGGGTAGGGCATCACTGTGCCCAGGCTATCATTGAGTGGTGGAATCGGACACTGGCAGAGAGACTGTTCCCACACCAATACGCCTTAGAAATGGTCGCGCTGAGTGAACGTTCTAGAGTATGTGTGAAAGTGCTGCCTGCTGTGGTGCAGAGATCCAGTGCCGAGGTTACTAGGCTAATCGGGAAGAAGCCGGTAGAGGCTATCAGACACTCCGCTGGTCACAGCTCTAGAGAAGCGAACAAGGGAGAGGAGTGCAGCGACCTGATGCTCTGGTTCGGTACCTGTATGAGCCTGGTGAGCTGGAAGGTGGTCGACGGCGTGCAACAGATACTAACTGGTTGATATATGTTCACAGGCTTGACAGGTATGTGGAGGCGGAGGGGCGGCCTACACTGTACTACCTGGCACACCAGCACGGAGTGCCTAGGCGACCATCTGTCGTAGAAGAGCTTCAGCTAGTCCCTGAAGACACACAGCTACCACTCCAAAGGGTGCTAACATGATACTCAATGGCTCTGTATGGACACCATCTGGCAGCACACGGTGCTTATCATAGTAAGCGGAGAGTCAGAGTTTTTCCTGTGCATATGTCACCATACCCTGGTTGCGCATGAGTAGGCCTCAGTTTTTAGCTCTGTCCACCCTGCCATGCAGGGTGTGGTGGAACCTCTGCCAAGAGACCTCATTCTGCTGCTTTGACATTCCCTTAGCCGCGCACGTACTTGCATCTGCGCTCTCCATGTAGTAGCATTTGGAGCAGAGAGCGATGCCACGAGAGCCTTCGAACTCGAGCTTGAACAGTCCCGGAGTCCGTCCATACCATTTGTCCCAAACTAGCCAGTCCCGCTTATGAGCCTAGTACTCTGCTCACATCTCAGGGCGAATGATGTTGTCGAGGTTGGAGCCTGCTATCGCAATAGACGCGGAGTCAGTGTCTATCTGAGGGTACTCAAAACTGTTACGAGCTATGTAGAGATCGAGGAATTAGTAGTATCACTCCAGCATTCGCAGCTTCACGAGCTCATAAACGGCTATCCCCACCTGGAAGGGCCTTCGAATTCTGATTCTCGGGTTGTGACTCTGGAGCTCGTATGACTCAGCGATCTCCTCAAGATCTTCGAACCATGCACCACGCAGGGCCTTGTCTACCACGCGTTCATCTTTCGTGAAGCTGGTGTTGCTATGAATTTCTAGGGCCCCGATGGGCTTCCAGTAGGCACTGTTGCCAAGGAGTTTGAAGAGATCTGCCAAGAGTGCTTTGCTCTTATCTACATCTCCCGAGCGGCGGGCCTCCGTAACATTCTCCACGAACCACTCGAATGGCCGCTTGGCCTCATAGTCTATGGTGCGGTATATAGCAGTGATCTCCAGGCCATGGGTGATATACCACTTGAGGGGCAGGGCGTACAGCAGCTGCTTCTTGCCAGAGAGGGCACCGACCAGCTTCTGGGTGGTGGGCGACTTCCTCCCTGTTCGGCCTAGATATGCCAGCATCTCAGACGAGATTGCCTCTACCAGGACCTCGCGGTTATAGAAGCGAGGAGGCATTTCCCCGAACTTTTCCCACAGAGACTTGGGGACCTCTATATCCACCTCAGCAAACCCAAACCAGCTGTCTGCTAGGAGAGCCTCCTTAAAGCTAGCTACCCGACTGGCACTGGACCAATGGCACACTTTCTCTTTACCACATGGCACCTCTTTGGCCATCGTTGACAGGTACGGAGCATTTGCGTCGTAGCCGAGTAGACGTTGGCAGACACGCTCACTCTGGCGGATTCGAGTCACACAGGCCTCGTGATATCTGGTGAACACGATGCTGGGACCACCAACAACAGCACCCTTCAGCATCTCGTAGGCTTCCTTGTCCGGTGGATAGAGGCTAACATCTGGCATGTGGTGAGCGGTTCCACGTATGAGGTAGTGCAGTGACACACCTGGGAGTGACACCGCTGAGGTTGAGGTCTTTGAGGATGCCCGCATTCCATACCCGCTGAATGTCTTGTTACACTGTTCCCACTCTGTTCGCGTCAAGAGGTAGCCGCCCTTGAGATGACTGCAGACTATTGTATGTGCCAGCTTGGAGATGTTCTTGATGTAGAAGGCGTGGTGGTCCCACACTCCGATGGTCATGGTGTCACGGTAGTGAGCCGCTTGCCTGATCATGTGCCAGGTGCCCTCTTCGCTTGGTTCATACACGCGAATCCCGATCTTGGCGAAGAACTCTACCTTGTCCAGCTGATCCAGCGAGGTCTTTGCGGACATCAGGTACTGTCTTGCCCTAGAACTGTGTGACAAGCTCTCTTGCAGGAGCTGTACTTCTATCAGCTCTCGCTCCATGGTGGACTGCTAGACATCTCCAGAGACACATGTTGTCCCTGTAGGTGCCGAGGGCAGTCATACTCTTCTTCTGTTGTAGCCAGTCTGGGAGGGGGCCTGTCCCAAGCAGAGGTCGGCGGTCGATGACAGCCCTGACCTCAACGTTGATTGATCGAAGGAAAGTTCACTTGGTGTTGGGTCGATGGATATTGTCTGTATCGAGGCGGGCTTGCTCTCTTGCTGCCACCCAGTCCTGAGCTGCGCCTATCATGTTCAGCCACGGTCTCCCTGGAGCATTCTTGTGGAAGAGCATCACCCTACCGTCTTCGATGTGACGGATGCGATAGGTATGGGTGTAGCGGAGTTAGAAGGCATTCTGGACAGTCTGCTGGATCAATTGCATGATCTGGCCTGTGAGGTCGCCTTCCAGACCTCTGAAGAATGTCCAGCATACTGGCCGGCATCCTCTATCCTCTGTCTGCCTTTCGCCGAGATGCTCGTCGAGAATGTGTTCGTTCGCCTTCTCGCCTCATGCTCCGTGCTAAGCGTTCAGACCTCGGTCCCCTTATGCTCCGGACTGGGTTCAGACCTCGGCATTGCTTAACGATACTGCATTTGAGAGTTTAGTGCTCCAGTGGATGGGCCTCCATCTGGCTTGCTTCAGTCTTGGCTCGCAAGCTAGCAGTTACCTCCTTGTCCAACTGACGATGCTCACGTATCCACTGCACTTTCTTGTGGGGATTCCAAGGATCCTCTTTGGTAAGCGCTGGAAACCTTCCCGTGTTCATTGCTTTGGAGAGTCGCTTCTGCCACTCCTCGGCAAGGACCTGCCCGATAACCTGGAGCAGGTCACCTTTCTTGGCCTTAGAGTAGACTCTAAGGCCGAATTGCTTTGCAATAGCGTGAAGCTGTGCAACAGTACTCAGGATGTATATCCCTGTGGATGCCTGCATAGGGTGCGGGGGCCCCCTGCATTGGAGAGTTAAGCTAGCAGTCACCTCCGCATCCAACTGACTAAACTCACGTATCCACTGCGCTTTCTTGTGGGGATTCCAAGGATCCTCGGTAAGTGCTCGAAATCTTCCCATATTCTTTGCTTGGGAGAGTCGCTTCTGCTACTCCTCAGCACGGATCTGGTCGATCATCTGGATCAGGTCGACTTTCTTGGCCTTAGAGTAGCCTCTATGGCCGAATTGCTTTGCAATAGCGCGAATCTGTGCAACAGTTCTCATGGTGTATATCCCTGTGGATGCCTGTCTCTAAATGGGCGTTCAGACCCTGTTATGTGTGGCGATCAGTACCTATGGATGCCTGTCTGGGCGTTCAGACCTATTATGTGTGGTGCTGGCGATCAGTACCTGTGGGTGGATGTCTGTGTCTAAATGGACGTTCAGACCCTATTATGTGTGGCAATCAGTACCTGTGGGTGGATGCCTGTCCGGGCGTTCAGACCCTATTATGGGTGGTGTATATCCCTGTGGATGCCTCTCTCTAAATGGGTGTTCAGACCGTATTATATGTGGCAATCAGTACGGTGGGTGGTGTATAACCCTGTGGATGCCTGGCTGGGTGTTCAGACCCTGTTGTGTGTGGCAATGAGTACCTGTAGGTGGTGAATATCCCTGTGGATGCCTGTCTCTAAATGGGCGTTCAGACCCTATTGTGTGTGGTGCTGGCGATCAGTACCTGTGGGGGTGTATATCGCTGTGGGTGGATGTCTCTAAATGGGCGGTGCGCATGCATGCCCCCTGGATAGGATAGTACGTGCATGTGTATACAGCCCTATGAGAGAGGTATGGCTAAGTCTGTAAGAACGCGTAGCACGCATGCGCACGTGTCAGATCCTTGTGTAAATATTGTGAGAGAGTGTATGCTTATATTGTACAGAGAAATCACTTCATTCTCGTCGTTCTTGGCACCGATTAGGACCAGCATGAATTTCAAAACTGTTTACCATTTTGAAATCGGACCAGAAATGGCCGAGTTATCCACAAATGCTAATAGTGAGATTTGAACTTGTGATTTTAAGTTTGCTAATAAACACAAAACAAGGATCCCCCGCATTAACTACCTCGGCCATGTGTGCATTAGTAATTACAGCTGATAAGTTGTGTGTTCTCATTGCTGTATTGCTGCGCTTATCAGTCCCGCTAGATCTTGACGTCACTTCGAGATAACGCAGTAACAGCAATTTTACAACTCACGCTCAGAGATAAGATTACTAAGAGGCGAGATTTTAGTGCTGGTGTGGTGGGTCAATCAATAGAGTATTGAATTGCATAGGATTCCCAGGCTGCAGACTGGGGTTCAAATCCGGTCAAAAGACCTCGCTAGAACTTACCTGAAATTTCGAAACTAGGTAAGACACTAGGGCCGGGGTAATATGACCAGGTTAGATAAAGACCCACCGCGACACTCCCCAGTGCAGGGTCAAAGCATCACAGACACACACACACACCAGCCAGCTGGAATAGCGACAGGGTGGGGTAGAAGATAGGTGGGGTAGGATAGGTAGGATACCTACATAGGTAGGATAGGTAGGAGAGGTAGAAAAGAGTCCCACAGAGAGAAAAACCTCCTCAGGATACTGGTCAGAATAGAGAGAGAGAGGCCGGCCACTGGCCAGTATCCTGAGGAGGTTCTCCCGGACAGTGGGGTCTGCACGGAAGTTGTATATTCGCCACGGCCTTCCATGTTCACGGATCGCCGAACGCCGGCCAGTTGAGGGAGGTGGTATCATTTTAATTCCGACACTACTACTGTACACTTATCTTTTGGACATGTAATATCAAAATGTTATCGACATCAGTTGATTAATTATAAGATAAGTGAGAGCCCATCTCGACGATACTGTATGATACACACAACTTAGCTATGGATGTCGTGAGCAAACTATTACGTGCTAGCAATATTGTGCTAATGAAGCTGGTAGACTTGTAACTGATGCCCCATGCTACTCGTCCGGTACTGGATGAGCGCTGCGCCAATGCTGCCTGGTGTTGGCCCAGTTTCAGTTGGGTAGCTATCAGCGGGGGTGTTTGAGGTACTTAGATTGAAAATATTTGATATCTGTTAGGAATTTTTCCCATAAGTTTTTCTGATAAGTCATAATAATGGATATGTGAACCTCCATGGATCATACTTACCACTTATCTGCAAATGGACGTTAGATTAGCACATACCTTGTTTGGCAATCGTATACGTCATAGAATCACGACTTCAAATCATACATATATTTCTCATATCTAGTATGCATAATTAACTGAAATACCTAGTCGATAAACAACCCCTGTCTAATACAGCATCTCTGAGTCACTTTTCCATCAGCAACATTGAGATAATACGAAGAGGATGTCTACGAAATAGGCTTGAGCGGTACACGTCTAAGCACAATATTGTTTCAGCTCTCTCTCTCTATCTCTCTCTCTCTCTCTCTCTCTCTCTCTCTCTCTTTCTCTCTCTCTCTCTCTCACTCTCTCTCTCTCTCTCTCTTTCTCTCTCTCTCTCTCAGACACGTATATGGGCAAGCGGTTAAATATTATACTGATGGTAAAGACATACAATTCGTACAGCGTGTTAGACTATCTCGTGTTTAAGATGGACTAAATCGAGTCATTCGTGGCCTCCATGATGTAATTGATTATGGCGTCATCCTACGTGCCGCGTAGTAGATCATGGTAGTCACATGATGGATAGATAATCTAGAAAGTTCCATTAAGACAACTTTAAGGTGTATTTTCCATGACACTTAGTCTACATACTTGTAAGATAGTCCACATTGTAGGCAATGAGTGACATAAAAGACATAAGTACATTGTGTAGTGTATGTAGGTTAGATAACGAAGCCACTCGCAAATTAAGCTGAGCTGGTGTTGGTTTTTCAGGAAACACAAATGCTTTCCTGATAGGACAGGTTATTGACCGTAATGTCTTAGTGAACCTGCATTCACTGATTTCAAAACAATGACACCTTCTGTCGGTGGAGTAGTAAATCAGCGAAGTAAGTGGAAATGTAATTTTAAATGAAATGGCAAATTTATGGCATAAACAAAATGAGTCTATGTCTCTCATACCAACAGTGCCTCAAAACGCTCAAAATACAAATCATATTAAAAAACCATTTACTGAACACAAATTGTCAAGAACATTATCATATTTGCAGGCCAAGAGGAGAATATTTTTGTAAATTTATCGCTGACATTTACAAGTATTTCTGTCAGTTGTCCTGCAGATGGGCATCCCTCAAGCCCATTGTAGACGCTGCTTGGTAAAACTTGACGACCAAATACACAAAGTCAAGAAAATCTTAGTTTCGCCTGTATCTATATTTTGAAATCTTACCACTGGAATGACTGGCTCGGTTAGTCTTGTGGTAAAATTTCAAAAGATTACCCTTCTCTTTATCTGCGAATGCACATTCCTTGTTTTGCCCGGGTTGAACATTAACGGATTAAGCTGACACAAACTGTTTGCCTTATTTGTAAATGACTATCTGAATAAGTGAATAAGATCCCTTGCGATGAAGAATTCACCAACTCCAGATATCAGTTTACTTTTGCGAACTGTTATAGATTTCGCTAGTAGTTATATGTGCTGAAATATTCATCATGTGGGGTGTATTCTATTTCCTAACACAATACCGATTTCCCGATCTTAATCACGTGATGCAAGACTTGGAATTCGCACTACTGGGCGCCAAGTAATACAAAGCCAGGAGAGAATGTCATTGCATGTCATTGCATAACTCTGTTAAGCGTGCTACTAGGTGGCCTCAAGAAAACGGGACTCTGTACATTTAGATGTGAACCTGAGGAAGCGAACGATTTTGGCTGAGGACAAGACACAGTGGTCAGCAGCGAAGATGGACTGATTGCAGCTGTAGGATATGTCTACCACTGCAAACACAGAAGATAGTAATCATACATAAAGTGTAGTCTTTAAAGATAAAACTTCAAGTCGTGTCAGCGGCATTAGCAGAACAACATGGCGTGTTGCCAACGTTTAAGGATTTGAACATGAGAGACCGAATTCGCAATTATATTTGTGATACATGATCTATTGGGTATTTTGAATCTGTTTTACTGTGATCTTTTACTTCCTGTGCGTCTTTACAAACATGGAATAGAGAGTGATAAATAACAAAGTAATATATTAATGTATTAAACAATTAATCCCTAAATTAGGTACCAAAATCAAACTATTTGCCTAATAAATGTCCATTTGCGGGCCGGAAGAAGCCACTGGAATGACTGACTCGGTTATCGAGCTTGATATTTCAGTATTAAAGTAAAAAGGTTTTGTCTTAGCCTGCAAATAAACATTGCTCAAGATCACTGCAGAGATTCCAGAAGGTCAGACGGTCATTTGTAATGCATGCTTTATTCTGCTAGATATTGTGAAGCCGTTGAACTATAGCCTTTCTACTCTCAATGCGTTTTTGAAAAGTTGGAATACAGTTTAATAATTAACAAAGGAATATATTAATGTATTAAATATTTAATCGCAAAATGTTGTCAAGAATGTCTAAATATGTGTTTATTAAATGTCAATTTGCAGGCCAGGAGAAGACTATTTGAAAAGTTACCAATGGAGGGACTAGATCGGTTAACCTTCACTTGAGAAACTTTATACAATTCCTAATTCGAGTGCTGATAAAGATAAAACTGGCTTCTTGGAAATTAACACGTCATATTTCCCAAATACACATGCATAACTGAATATCGCAATGCCATCACAAATATATGTTACATTGTAACATCTGCGTAATGGATGATTCCAGTTTCGCATGCAATCATATACCGTCATAATCAATTACGTGCCGTGCAGGATTATGTCAAAATAAATTATGTCATGAATGTTGTAGCCAAGTTACCCAATGACGCTTAATTGATGACAGGCTAAGTGCTGTTGTACGAATTGTATGTCTTTACTATTTAATGCACATGTTGCCACTCAGCCAGTCAAATTATGTTAAAAAAAGTCAACAGCTTACCTGTGTAGTTTTCTGAAAATTGTTAGTCAGTGAGTGTATGAGTTGATCGATCCCAACACGGGCGAACTTGGAGTGGAGCTTAGCGAGATATGGGGCAGTACATGTCTAAAACTGGACTCCTCCATTAAGATCAAGTATATGGCAAGGCACACGTCATTATATAGAGCACATTGTGTGTCTACAAACTCTCTTAAAGTCTCCTCTGCACGCACCCCCCCCCCCCACAAGAACAAACATTAGTATTTCTCTAACAATCACTGTGGCATCCAATACATTTTAGCTGTATAGAAAATCTGACGGTTTTAGCTGTTGTATCTAATCTTAATCGCAGCATGGGTTATCTAGCCTTATTTGCCGGTACTGGAGGACTTTTCAAGAACCGATCGTATCCTATATCATTAAATAATTTCCGTTACGGGTATACACTCTTCCCGTTCGATTTTTCACCGGACTTGACCGATTCGATTCACCAGTTCCCTACCAAGACAGGGTCATTACGCGTTCAGTTTAACTTCAAGACACCTCTGACAGGGACGTACCACGTCATT
The DNA here is from genome assembly GCA_034401795.1 of Chaetoderma sp. LZ-2023a. NCBI lineage: Eukaryota > Metazoa > Mollusca > Caudofoveata > Chaetodermatida > Chaetodermatidae > Chaetoderma > Chaetoderma sp. LZ-2023a. The sequence goes on from CM067365.1 coordinate 57,160,229, forward strand.
TGTGACGCCGAATTTAATAACAATATATTCATAGATGCGAGTAGAAATATTCTAACCGATTTCTAAGAAAAAAATAATTTATGAGCGATGTGTGGGTGGAGCTTAGCTAGAGATGGGCGGGGTATTACCAAAACTGGAAAGGTACATTAGTATTTCTAAACATTAACGTTATGCCAAATACTGTTCAATGTTGATATACTAAGGTGACATTATTATATCACGCAATACTCTGCACGAGCAGGGGTTATGCCATTTAATTTGCCACGCCACGCACGGGACAGAGGGAAATGCATAGTCTGTTCTAACATACTCTCTTCTTTAGCACGTGTTATAAAAGCAACACTATAGGTTATATCTTCATGTTGCATCGTCAGCAGCCATGTCCACTTTAACGTTTATTTGAAAACGGGGAAACCGTACCATTTATCAGGAATCCTAAACCGCATTGGTATACTAGACACCCGAGAAGAACAGGATGGCTGTTTCCGGAAACCGGCGTCTCGGGCCGTCCTAGTCACTTCCTGTTATGGGTGATTGGGAGGTGGGGTGGGTGGTTGCTGGTGGTGTAATGACAAGATATCATACTGAGAAGCGAAAAATACATAGTAGTGCGATATAAACAACTTAAAAATACAAAAAATCGTTAAAATACTAACCCAGCGAAAAGACACGAGCATATTCTGAAGCGACTTAAAGCATATTTTTAAACAACCATAAAAGAAGGACATCTAAAAGACTTATATACAATGTGTAAACTCAGTAAATCCAAAAGCGGGCTTTACCAATAAAAGGGCATAAGATATACCGTCACACACAAGAAAGTAACACACTCAAAATAATTTTCAGACAGGACTACACGGCAAGACGACTAACGATAGAATTAACAACTTAGATTCCTGCAGCGGGAACCAATAGACCTCTACACTGTATCCGTCCATCGTACGATGCCATATTCAACTACGTGACGTGGGGAATGACATCATACTCGTTGACGTCATTATGATGCCATAAATGACGTAGATAACTACGTCACTAACGCGTAATTGAAGACAGACTATGCGTAGTTGTGCGACTTATATGTCTTTACTATTTAAAAAATATTATAACATATTATGTTGAATATTTTGAAACTGATTAGACTGGGCTCTTTTGCTGCCACAGCACCCGGTCAAATTAGCTACCAAATATTCAACAACTTACCTGTATAGATTTAGGGAAATTAATCGTCAGGGCATTCGGGGATCGATCGATCCCAACACGAGCGAGGTGTGAGTGGAGCTTAGCTAGAGGTGGGCGGGGCATAACTGAAATTGGCAAGGTCCATTCTAGTGGTTTAACATCCAAGCTCACACCATCATGCTCACAAGTCGGTGAGAAACGAAACATAAAGACATTAATTCTTAACTATACTACCGACAAGTTAAGAATTATTTATGTCATAGGATGTCCACGTGATTAATGAGCCGGACACCGGTGGGGCATTACACTCGTACTATTAACCTCTAGATTGATCGATATTCTCCTTCAAAAATGTACGACTCGATGAGCTTGTTACCCGTTTGTGAAGCGATATGGTCTACTTTACTCATGCCACTGGCTCATAGACCAGCGAGATCTGTAGAACTGATCATCCATTGGGACTGAAGAAAACCTACGTTATTTTCAATGGATGAAGCCAGTTTAGCTAGACTCACTCATTTCTAGATAAGATCCGCCCCTTGCTTTGCGCCTGCTGCGATCATTTTATCGACGTTCACCCCTTAATTAGCAGAACCCCAATTTAATCCTAACTATGCAGCTAACCTGTTGCATATTTTGAAACTAATTTTACTGGGGCTGTAATTTGCTGCCTATGGTGGACAGTCAAATTAGTTTCAAAATATTCAACATAATGTTTATTAAATGGTCATATATACAATTCGTACAACTGCCAGAGTATTCAAGGTTCATGGAGGACTTAATTAAGCGACTCATTGCGCATTTTTATTGCGATGCCAGCCTGGATATGACGTAACAAACCTTTCCTGTTTATCCTTCCATCATATGGCGTCATAATCAACCACATTAATAACGTAGCTAAGTACGTCACGAAGGCATAATTAAAGACAGACTAAGCATTGGTGTACGAATTGTCTATCTTTACTATTTAATAAACATTCTGTCGAATATTTTGAAAATAGTTTGACTGGGCACTGTTGCGGCCATAGGCAGCAACAGCACCCAGTCAAAATCGTTTCAAAAAATGTAACAGCTTACTTGCATAGTTTTCTGGACATTGATATTCATGGAGTCCAGGGATGAATCAATCCCAACACGAGCGATGAGTGTGCGTGCGTGCGTGCGTGCGTGCGTGCGTGCGTGCGTGCGTGCGTGCGTGCGTGCGTGCGTGCGTGCGTGCGTGCGTGCGTGCGTGCGTGCGTGCGTGCGTGCGTGCGTGCGTGCGTGCGTGCGTGCGTGCGTGCGTGCGTGCGTGCGTGCGTGCGTGCGTGCGTGCGTGCGTGCGTGCGTGCGTGCCTGCCTGCCTGCCTGCGTGCGTGCGTGCGTGCGTGCGTGCGTGCGTGCGTGCGTGCGTGCGTGCGTGCATGCGTGCGCGTGTGTGTGGGGGTGGGTGGGGGGGGGGTGCGTGCGTGCGTGTGTGGTGTTTGGCTACCGATTGGCGGGGCATAGCTAAAACTGGAAGTGCCAATTGGTTATGACGTTATAGATTGCTTGGTTGACAGATTGAATTTCATCCATTTTTTGCGTTTGTCCTGAGCAATATGTCGCACAACTTTCCTCAGAGCTGTAGATCTGTAGCTACTTCAGTGAATGTGTTCTTGTTTTGTATTACAAGCCATGGCTCTTAAATTGTAATTTATATTATCAGTGTTAGTGCACTACAGATTCGCTGTTGAATATTTTGAAGTTGATTTAAGCAGAACCTTGGCAGCCAGTCATATTAGTTTCAACTTATTCAACTGAATAGATGTTGAATGAAAGATGATCTTATGCGATGTTTCCCTTCAAATGGTTAACGCTATCAACTTAGCAAGCGAAAGATGAACGATCAATACGCGCTTTCTCACTGTGTCTCTGTTAGGTTTCTTTCGAAGCCAACACTATATAGGTAGCATTATTAGCCAGTAGCATTATTAGCTAGTAAAGCGCACGCACGCACGCACGCACGCACGCACGCACGCACGCACGCACGCACGCACGCACGCACTCACGCACGCACGCACGCACGCACGCACGCACGCACGCACGCACGCACGCACGCACGCACGCACGCACGCACGCACGCACGCACGCACGCGCACACAGTGAGAGCTTATATACGAAACATGCTAAACATTTAGCAAAATACTTTGACTGAATAACGTTGCTGAAAAGAAGAAAGTGTTGCTCATTGACTGCAATCCATTTAGGCTAAGAGAAGATAATTTTAAAACGTTTTCCAATTGAACTTACAGAAGTTGTCAGTTGTCCTGTAAATGAAGGCTGTTTGAACATTTTATGGTTAAGTAAATGTGTGTGCATAATCAGTATCCATTTGCAGGCCAAGAGGAGACTATTTTTGAAAATTTATCACTGGAATTACTGGCTCGGTAACCGAGCCAGTCATTCCAGTGGTAACTTTTTTAAAAATAGTCTTCTCTTGGCCTGCAAATGTACATTCATCAACACCAATGAAGAGGCTGTTTTTTACCAGGTTTACCATTACATAGTTAAGGTTACACTAGAGCGGTTACATTCTCTGTGGTAAAAAGTTGCGGGATCGAATGAGATGAATGCTTCTCCTCCATTCGTTGGCACCGGCGTCTTGTTGCGCAGAAAGCACTGAGCGGACCCTTTTAGTTGTCGAGTGTCGCTTAGCCACACGATAGGACGACAAGCAAGGTGTTTATTAACTTTACCGATGTATCGGAAACTCGGCATTATTACCTCGTTATGATTTGCTGCTAGTGAACGGTGGAGGATATGATTAAAATAATCATGTCTTTCCCAGCAACAGTTTCTATCAAATGAGTTAGACAATAATATGCCGATTGCATCTGCGGTGGCGATGCAAGTGAGACTTTAACATTTGATTGGCGACGTGATTATAGGGACATACTTGGAAATAGCGATTGGATATTATGAAAGAATCTACGTTCTGACACCACGTGCGGAGATGCAATGAGCTTATCGTGTACGAATATAAGCATGTAGAGTAGAGTGTATGTTATATGAGATGAGATAACACTGTGGCAAACTTGTGTGGAAAGTTTCAAACAGTGATGTTTGGAGGATTTCCAACTAATGTCCAAGATGAAACCGGACACGTTGTTAGGACCAATGGATCTTACAAATCGGCTATTGTGGATGGAATACCACAGTACATCGGTGCTAGCACAGACATAGCCACGATTGGGGGCCATGGTGGTGGTGGTCAGGAAGATGGTTCAAATCCTGGAGGATCTATGCCAGAACCCCCTCTCTACCTATGGGTGACATTGACTACAATGTATATAATAATATTCATTCTGGGTGTAGCTGGGAACATAGTAGTGCCTGTGGTCATTATTCGCAGTCGGTCACTTCGGAGTTCGGTTAATCTGGGATTGGTCAATCTGTGTATGGCTGACCTACTCGTGCTGTTAGTGTGCATGCCCACTGCATGGGTGGACATCTACTCCAAGGATTACTGGTACTTCGGATCGTTCATGTGTGAGTATGCATATAAATAAGCGTGTGTGCTCATGTATGCCGAGAATTGTGTAAGTAGAGACCTGAATATTTTTGCAGGAGATGTTTTAGTCCTACCCCCCCCCCCCATAATCTCGCATGTTTTCATTGTTTTAAAGAATGCATTATCTTCGATATATAAATAAATTTGGAAATTTTCAGTATTTTTGGTGTAATAGAATTGTCCCCGTGTATTATTAGTACATACTAATTTTTATACATAAATTCCGACCCAGTTAGGGAAGCAATATGTCTACGAAACAATCCAGTTGGAAAGAATTCAGAAACTCTTAAATATGTCTGGACAGTTCGCCGGGGACAGACAAAATACTAGTGCCACGGCGATCGGCAACATCAAAGCGCTACAAGTCGGGAAGGCTGAAACAGCAAAAGCCTCTATCGGGACATCAACCAAATAGGTTGCATAATAAAAAAATGTGTGTATTCAAAGCCAGCGAAGAATTAAGAATCGCAAGCCACCGCTAAGTAACGCTAAGTAAAGAATACTGTGGTATCTCTGCGAAACCTAGATGCATGCGACCTTCAGATTTGTGTTTAAATTTAGTATAATTGTGAAATTCATAATTTGCATCTTCTTGGATATTGAGTAGTCGTATAAATAAGAATTTATTGTTTAAATGAGAGCATTGACACACTGAGAGCGTTTTAAGGGCATGTTTCCATAGATTAAATTTATAGCTCTATCAGGTGTATCCTCTTTAACGGGTTTTCGAAGCTTTTGTTAACTCATCTGGCCAGAATGTTTAAGTGAGCTTATGGCATGGGTACCGGCCATCGTCCATCAGTCGGTCAATATTTTCTTTAAAGGGCTTCTTCTCTGGAACAACTTTGCGGGTCTCAACCAACTTTTGCAGGAATCATCCTTGGTCCATGAAGCGCAATTTGTTCACGCGAAGGCGATTGACAAATTTGATCGGCGATCATCTGGGATTTTTGCACAGTTCTCGAAACGGATCTGGTCGAAACATCGAAAATATAATTATGGCCTAAGGCCCCTTCACGTTTCTTGAGGAGAGGTCAGTACGTTATTCATACATTGGAATAATATATATGTTATTGATCTGCTGACTTCAAATGTGCTTCTTTTGAAACTGTCGGATACACGGTTTGGTGTCCATCTTTGTTGTTTCCCGGCAAAACCTCCCACAACATAGTAAAGGGACATTTAGTAGGGAGCATGTTCAAACAAAGCTAACTGGACACTTTCTCTGGTGAACATTTGGGATTTTGAAATTTTTTTAGAAACATCTTTAAAAGTCGTGTACGAGACAGCTAGTGGAATTGATTCGAAACTTATAAAATATCATCTAGGATAGCAGCGGAACCAGGTATGTACGAGAGAACTTGGTTGGCCAAATGCTTAGGCGGCCATCATGTATTAATGAATTTTCACGAAAACGACTTCTCCTCCTGAATCGCTGAATGGATTGGGATAACTTTCGAAGATTTTGAATTCACGTTTTGGGAACCATTTTGATGATTTTTACGCTTAATCCCATAATAAGGCAAGAGGAAATTTTAAATGTTGTTTCAAGAATCACTGGGTTGATTCCAATTATATTTAACAAGACGCATCTTTGTGTCATATGGATATAAGTTTGTTCAACTGAAGCCCTTTGGCCAATTTGACTGACGTCTATCTTGTATTGTGGTTAATTTTTACTTTTGGAAACCACTATTAAAATCCTTTCCAAGACGACTTGGAGGATTGATTCGGAAATCATGAACTGTTATAATCTGGTGCAATAGCTGCAACAAGCTTGGTCGAAGGAAATTAATTTGATAAATTATCCGGTGGTTATCTTGGGTGCCCTTATTTTCACAACAAAATGCATTCTGCAGGGACCTGGCGGAAATTTGGGTCACATGATTAGGGACCAATTGGTTGTCCTTTCACAATTGATGAGTCAGAGAAGCCCCTGAAAAGGTTCTGACATATTATTACCTCAATTCGTAAGGAACTGCCAAATCGGACTCTCATAAACTAAAGTTCTACTGACAAAGCTTAATATTATAGTTTATACGGCTCTCTACTGCTTTAGTATTTTGCTGTGTTTTTTTAGTTTTCTGCTGCAGTTTGGATTATTTTTCTTTGTTCAAGTACACAATACTCTTACATTTGATTCAGTGTTTCTTGTCCTGCTTCCAAAGAGAATCGCCGGTCTAACACATAACTAATAAAGATATGCAAATATTCTAGAACAACGCGTATGTTCAAATGGTGTCTGTAGTTGTATTGCATTATACATACGATGGCAGGGAAGCAAATGGCAGATGTGACTTAAGAGAAAAGAAAGTTGTATTTTGAAAATATGGTTAAACTTATCATGTAGAATTGCAACTAAGAAGAAATGTGTATCCGTCATAGTGTTTGAAAATGATCAAGGACATAGTATTAGATAATCTCACCTCTAAAGGCCACATGTTGATATAACAGGGCATAAGCCTTGTGCAATCAGATAGTAACCAACTGTCATCCAATGCCCGCGGGGTTGCGTAAATAATCTATAGTAATGGAATTTATGACCTGCTGAGTATTATATATTTGGTTATGTGAACCTTGCAGAACACCTTGAGAACAATGACACTGAAAGTTGCTTCTACCTAAGGAAGCAACAGCTTTCATTGAAATGGATCTTTCCAGTTTATCTATCCATCATATGACGTGATAATCAACTACGTGACATGTAGGATAAATTCATGATCATTGTTGTCAATAATGCCGCAGATAAGTGCGTCACGAACGCATACTCGAAGACGGACTAAACGTTGTTGTACGAATTATATGTTTTACTATTTAATAAACATTATGTTGAATATTTTGAAACTAATTTGATTGGACTGTAGCTGTCATATGCAACTACATCACCAAGTCAACTAAACAATGTAGTCCAGAGATCGATCGATCCCAACCTAGGTAAATCGTGGGAGGAGCTTAGCTCGAGATAGGTGAGGCCTGGCTAAAAGTGAATTCATACACTAATATAACCTTTTACATGTATTATATAGATACTACTACAACGTTTTTAGAAGATTTGTACCAACGACCCACTCACACCAGTCCTGTGGCTGCAACTGTTTTCCAGACAAACACCACCACCCATCCCTCCGCACTGCCTCTATCAGCTGGTTCGCTACCCTGTATTAACATATTGCCCTTATTGGAATGCTTCCTAAACTAAGTTATTGATGTTTAGGGTTCAGAAACATATTCTCCAATAAAGCCAATCCGCATTCTGTATATTGTCGAAGGCTAAACCTCGTGCGGTAAAAACGTATTAAGCTGCCATTTGCATAGTATTACACATTAGTCCTGTAACCCTCGTATTTATTCAAGAAAATTTAAATTTTCTCTTAGAACATGTCCGTTTGCAGAACAAGAGAAGAATATATTTTTTAATTTAGCAGTGGAATGACTGGCTCCGTTATCGAGTCAGTCATTCTAGTGATCAATTTCAAAGATAGTCTTCTCTTGGTCTGCAAATGGACATTTCCTAAGCCCACTGCAGAAGCCGCTAAACTGCTAAGCATATGCCTGTATACATATGACCAATATTAATTCGCATCCATCACGCCTCGTGCATGGTATTAATCCGTTCGCGTGGAAAACTAACAAAACCGGCCACTGCATTGGTCTTGAGCAATGCTTATTTGCAGGCAAAGCAGGACTATTTTTCAAAATTTACCACTGGAATTACTGTCTCGATAACCGAGCCAGCCATTCCAGTTGTAAATTCTCGGAAACTATTCCTCTCTTGGCCTGGACATATTTTAATATGTTAATGATAAACACATGTTTTGGTTTGCTTGACCAAATTTGTTTAGGCATCAAATGGTTACAGCTACTTAGGCTATTCTGGCTTGACACACCATGAGTGTTCATCTATAACCATCATAGCCACATTGTCTGTTTAAGTCAGCAAGCACTACCTCGTGCCTGACTGGAGGCACGCGTCATTTGCAATTAAACAAAATACATTAAACTTCACACAGCATAATAAATGCAAGGTCACTATCAAGCAATGCGGATACCACTACTTTGTTCGTCTTGAGGATTTGGAACGAAATCACCAGGTTCTTGAAGTACGATGGCGTAATTCATGACTTTGTCTGCGCCAAGGCCGTCGATACAGCAATATTTGTTGCAACTAACCACTTACCACTTATATTTGCGGCATAGACGGCTTAGCGGAAAAACAAAAAAATAGACCGACAGTGAGACCGACAGACATATTAATATGTATTGTGAATTGCAACTAAATGGTAAAGTCGATAGTGCAGAAATGATAGACTGAACGACAGGAGAGACCTACATACAGACTCGGTACATTTGTTTTGGATAAATAAATATGTCTGCTAGAGAAACACACTATGGTGAGATGATTAATTTTTATAATGATGAAAGTTGAAGCTTCATGGTTGCTTCCTGAAAGGCATCGTACTGCTTCAAATAATCTAGTTGAAGATGATCACCCACCGATGCGCCACACCCTAACCCAACACAGCTAGCCCAACACACACCCACGCACGTATAAATAAAGCACACGCTCATACCCACACTGTCTATATCACCTACACCCACGCACACGCACACGCACACGCACACGTATACACATACACACGCACACACGCACGCACGTCGCGCACACACACACGCACGCACGCACGCACGCACGCACGCACGCACGCACGTACGCACGCACGCACGCACGCACGCACGCACGCACGCACGCACGCACGCACGCACGCACGCACGCACGCACGCACACACACACACACACTCGCACTCGCACTCGCACTCGTACTCGCACTCGCACTCGCACTCGTACTCGCGCTCGCGCTCGCGCTCGCACTCGCACTCGCACTCGCACTCGCACACACTTTATCTCTCTCTCGCGCCCTCTTTCTCTCTCTCTCTCTCTCGCACATATGCGCCTCTTCATACCCACCCCATCATCAGCACTATACGTTCACTATACCCAGACCTCGCGGCTGCAGCTGATGGCTAACTAAATAGCTGCTTTTCAGAATGAATATTGACCGACAATTGGCATATACATATCTAATAAATGGCACCAAGGAGGCGTTTGTTTACCCTCAATGTAATGTATGAGAACCTGCAATTTATCAATAAATTCGTGTGAATTGTAGTCAATTGCTGATCCCATTTTGAATGTGTACCTAACTAATATTTACATTTATATTTTATATGAAAGTAGAATAGCGTTAGTTAGCGCTCTTCCGGGATATTAATAAATAATATATTGTGATAATGGGATATGCATTTTGATTGATGGATGAGGAAGTCGAGCAACGCTGAGCAATGAATTAGATAAGTCTGAATTACCTCTGATGGATTACTAAGCACTAAAAATGGATCGTCATGGATTTGTGTACGAATCCAGTTTATGGCCATGATACTATCCACTTGCATAGTTTATCGACCATCTAGTTAAAACGCATGCGGGAGTCATGATTTTCCTACTTCGTTGAGAAATAATAGGTTAAGATGGAAATCGTCTACTTTGGTGTAACTCTTTCATTCTTACTTTATGGTGCACATGCAACAGATGTGCAATAAATGCCTTCGGATCGCGAAATGCTTTTCTAACCATTCTTAGAATAACGAGAATGGAATTGTTGCGTGTTTGGAACCCTCCCTCACCACAGAACCAAACAGTTGTATTATGCAGTCTAACTTTGGAGCTTTACATTTGTGTTTTAATAAACGGCGAAATGCAATCTCTCACGTATCTAATTTTTATTTCTCGGAGTAAGTATTCTCTGGGCTCTCTTTCAATCTAACTATTGTTGAAGTCATATATACATGCATCTTTGACTCACGGTAATAGCATCAGAGTTACTTGTTGACAAGTTATGCTGGATGCTTAATGGATGGAGTTGATCTGTCATTCATGTATCTGACGTCATCGTTCAAATGGGACACATGTCACAGGCAATTGACTTATGTCCGTATCGAAAGGAGAATATGCCTGCCACTATACAACAGAAGTGTATGATTTAATGAATGAAACATGTATTACACATTCTGTTGAATACTCTTTAACGGAACTTGGTTTGGATTGGTTGCTGCCATAAGAAGCCACGGCGCTCAGTCAAACTAGTTTCAAAATATCCAAATACTTACAGCCACCTTGACAGATATGTTCACGGAATCCAGTTTACAAACGTTTAAAATCTATTAAAAATGCGCATACTATGTGAGCTGGCTGAGCTTAGATGGAAAACAACGCGGCATAGGGAGTTAGGGCTACCTATATTAACCTAAATCTATATGCATGATATTCACACCATGTAATAAATCATCCTCACCAGCGAATACCATGTAATTATGTGACGCAACATTTAGGGAACATGAGTGGGGGATAATGTTAAGTCTGCGCGGTATGGCATAATGTCAAACCGGTTACGATGCCAATTTTCAAACCGGTTTGAACCATATATCGGTTTATAGGGTGGGGTTGGGCCAAGGATGAGTGGGTACAATTATTGTATGTAATATTTTTTTCGATAAGCATCTAGCAAGTATAAGTGTGTTGTCTGGAACTTTTAGCACACAATACACGCCCACGACTTGCTTTCTTCATAAGCATCAAGAATATGGTAGTATATAACATTCATTTCTGATTTAGCCAGCTGTTAAAATCTAGCTTCTTACCGACTAACAATAGTTTGTGCCCAATTTGCAATCGATTAAGTCCAATGCGCGAAATATATCAAATGTCTCGTTTATTTAATCATCACGCGTTGAACAACGGGATATATACCTTAATTTTCGTTAATCAGTTAAAGAATGTGCTATTATTGTTAGACCGATTGTTGAAAATTGTTGGTCTCACAGACAGTACAATCTTTCAATCAATTACTCTTAGTTTAACGTTCTTTAAGCGCCCATCGAGTCATATCGGTTACATTGGTTATACATACCCGTAATGATGATGTTGTGCTGTTACAATAGGTGGGTGTGATTAAAGCATACACTTATTGAATTAAGACTAGTATAGGTATATATTGCACACTGACATCACTGGTCAAGGTGGTCGTTAACTTGTGATCTTAGCTTTAAAGACAAATCACAACAAATCTAAGTAACCCACCACATGTTTAGATGTTTAAATAACTCATCGCCCAGAAATACAGCGTCAATAAACATGCCAATTTCATTCATGATTTGGTCTACCTGTTTAGATTAGCGGGTGTGAACAATTAGTCCTGAACAACAAGTAATCAGGTGATGTTAATGGAATCGTCATAATGAATTATTCACGCGGTACGAGACTCATCCATTACATATCGAACACGCGTTAATAGTGCGCACAAGAATTAAGGAGAGACATCATTTTATACCCAATTAGAGTACACTGAATACGAAAGACCAATATAAAGTCAAGCATTTAAAATTGTATACATATTATCATGTATGCTAAATATTTCAAAAGTAATTTGACTGAGATGTGGTTGTACAAACAAACAACAGTGACATCTTGCGGACACATTAGTTTCAAAATATTGTAAATTTTACAGGCGGAGTGCAATTCATCAAAAGCGATTTAGTGGGAATAGAAAATTACGGAAATCTAGACTTTTGTGTGTTCAAATGGGTCTGCGTTTTAACTCTTTAATCCACAAATTTGGTCAATATATTTATAATTTTCTCATGGAATTTGCAGACAAAAGAAGATTATTTTTGAAAATTTATCCAGAGTGTCTGGTTTCGTTATCGAACCTGTCATTGTAGTGGTAAAATGTCAAAAATAGACTCGTTTAGGTCTGCAAATTGATAGTTCTCAAGACCACTAGCCTACAGAGGATGACTTACCAGCAATATTTGTATTTTTTAAAAAGATTAATCAATAATGGGCAAACAGAAAATGTAATTAAACTCGGTTTTTCTATTTGAGCATAATTACGGTGGTTTGTAAAGCGTCACCATATTGAACCGGTTTACGATATGTGACCGGTATATCGCGCAGCTCTAGATGATGTTCATGATATTTTCATCCCTTGATGAAATGACGAAATTCATTTAGAAGAAAAGGCAACCTGCACGAGTCCGATGGCTATTCTTTTTTTAGTCCTGCTAGCGTTCCTTCTCCCCGTGAGAGATTGAGCGGGTTGGAGAGTATTTACCAAAACACCATGCAAAATATGATATACTAGGCAATAGATGTATTACATTGTATACACGTTGCTAGCCTTACGTCCGTAAAGATCCGGGAAAGCCGGGAATTGCTTAATGAGTGACACTGGAATGCTAGGGAATGGTATAGAGAATTCACTAATCAATTCCAGCGGTGAAACATGTTTATATGCATCTCAACCTGAGGATTAAGCCGAACAATGTTAGTGCTCTATGTAGCTCTATGATTGTTAGTCAGACGAGAATTCCCAGGATAACTCCAAATACTTAGGCTGGCTATAATTGTTTCTATTATCATAGCCCAAGGATCGCGTAAGCAGGGCAACTACATGAGCCATTGTGGTCATCGTCCTACCCACACAACAACGAACTGTTGTCCTGAAACATTTGTTCTGAAATAAATGTTTTAGCCAAATGTTCGTAGTGTGCGGTCGATGTTTCACTAAAACAAATGTTTCCTATAAAATGTTTTAGAAATCAAGCCTGTTTGATATTTAAAAAAACCCTTTAAGTTAAAACATGTGTTTCTGGCAGTGTGCCATGAGCGAAACAGTTCTTGAATACATTATTTTACAATCAACCAATCAGCACCAAGTTGAAGCACTCACCTGATAGGTCACGTGAACAAGGTAATAACAAAATGTCTGCAACTTAACCCTGCGCTGATTGGTTGATTGTAAAATAACGTTTCAAGAATTGTTTCGTTTAGTGCACAATTCCAGAACAAATGTTTTTAACCGAGACATTTTCGCAAATACCAAAATGGTTCGATTTTTGCAACAGTTTGCTCTGAAAAGTTTGTTTCAGTCAAACATTTAACACACATTAATAACATTTTTGTGCAAAGCATTTGTTTCTAGTACGGGTTTTGGAGCAAATGTAGGTAGTGTGCGTTCATGTTTAAACACATTAGCAATGCTATACTCTGAGCAACATGTGTGTCTACTAAGTTCGTCAATATACCACATCACTGTCCACCAAGCTGCGTCGAAGGATATACAACATAACTGTTTACTTATGTAATTTATTCATGAGCGTAGACAGGCGCAGTATTGATATAAACATTGAAATGCCGGCCAGCATACAATTGCTAAGGAAAGTAAGTGGCCTCTATCAGTAACAATAACACAAACGACACACAATTTCTTAGGCTATAGCTATTGTATTTGTCTGTGCCTGGAATTTATCAGATAAACAAGCTTATAGTTAATTGCATAACATTTAAGAAGCCATCAGATACCATTATATCACCCAGACTCCCACTAGTGTAATAACGTCGCATGCTAGAGACGTAGAAAATAACGTGTTATGTTATTGCATCTGGTTTTATTTTTTGGCGGCGACGTCGCTTCGAGGGAATACGTGTATAACTTTCTTGTTATTGACAAAATGGTGTCTAATGTGCTCATAGGTATGACATATGATGATAGATTCCAATGAAATAATCAGATCCTTCTAAGAATCGATCAGAAATAATTTTAAAGATGCATTACCACCGAGATATATTGAACTTGGAAAGTGTCATTATTTTTGTTGCAATAACATATTCCGCCCAACGCCCTTCACATACGTGTTTTATTTATCTGGAAACTAGAGCGAGCCGGTGAGTTTTTCAATTTTGTGAAACATTGCATGTACCAATCAATCCGATTGAAAGAACTAGTGCCATGGCGATGGGCGATCTGAAACATCAAAGAGTTACACACCGGGAGGATAGAAAAATAAAAATATACCAAGAAATAAAACAAATAATATTTTGTCTTTATAGAAGACCAGCGACGAATCACACGCTTCAAAGTAGCTAAGTAGTAACGTATCTGGGTTCTCTGCGAAACGGAGATACAGTGGACCCTCAGATAGGTGTTACATTTTTTTTATCTGTGTAATTAATAGTCTGCATTTCTTGGTTATTGGGTAGTCGTATATATAAGAATAGATTATAAAATGAGAGTATTGCCGTAATGGATGCGTGTTATGCGCATTTTTCAGTGTATTAAATGTATAGCGTTACCGACCATAGCATCTAAACGGTACATACATTGCATTGTGTCTTCTGGGGAAAGGTCACTACATGCACTGTATGTTTTACTTGGTAATCTATGGGCACCAAATTTCCAGTTGGATAAATATATCGGCACGCCATATCTGTTTATACCTGTGGGAGATGGCAGCTATCGGCACTAACTGTTTATTGAAACAAATATCTAATCACATAATCTGTGACGCATGTGTTGTGTTAAATAGGTTCATATGATTATCAACCATCATTCACAAGGCTAACACACCCATATATATATATATATATATATATATATATACTTCTTAAAGGTACATCGGCGCATAGATCTATCGATTTTATATACTGAAATAATTCACCTTTCCAGAGTACCCACCCATCATATGACGTCATAATGAACTGCTTGATGTGTACAATGACATCACAATGAATGACGTCATGAATGACGTCGATAAGTACGTCACGAACGCATATTTGAAGACGGTCTATGCGTTGTTGTACAAATTGTTTGCTTTTACTATTTAATAAATATTTTGTTGAATATTTTAAAACTAATTTGACTGGGCGCTGTTGCAGCGATAGACAGCAACAGCACCCAGTCAAATTAGTTACAAAATATTCAACAGCTTTCCTGTATAGTTTTCAGGAAATTGATAGCTAGGGCAATCGGGGTTCGATCAATCCCAACACGACAAGTTGTGGGTGAAGGTTAGCTAGTGATGGGCGGGGCCTAGCCAAAAATGGAAAGATCCATTTAATAAACTGCTTCTATTATGTCAATATTTTCAGATTCTTATAAATACAGGCACTCAATGGTCAAGAAGATCGAAATTAGGCGTTCCAAACATATTAAAAAGATAAAAAGAAATTTGATGGCAAGTTTCACTACTGTGTCATAGAGAACACCAGCGTATGCCCTCACAATTCACCTTTCCGGAGTATCCATCCATTATCAGACCTCGTATGACGTCATAATCCGCTCAGGGTATGCATGATGACGTCATAATCATTACATCACAAAGGGTTCCCTACAGACCGTCAGAAAATCTCAAATGGTCCGACATGTTGTATGAATTGTATGTCATTGTAATTCTTTGCTATTTAATACACATGCTGTTGAATATTTTGAAACTAATTTGACTCGGCGCTGTTGCTGCCAACAGCACCCAGTCAAATTAGTTTCAAAATATTCAATAGATTACATGTGTACTTTTTTGGAAATTAATAGTCAGAGTGTTCAGCGATCGATCGATCCCAACACGAGCAAGGTGTGGGTGGAACTTAGCGAGTGATGAGCGGGGCATAACTAAAAATGGAAAGTTTCATTATTGACGCAATTCGTTGACACAGAGTATGCTCCCTATAAATGACATGTTGTGGTTATGTCAAAAGACGATTTTTCACGTGTCCCTATAATTTTTAAAGTGTTGGATTCCCCGAGTCTTTTGAAGTTTTGCTAGTGACTGGCAATGTAGAACGTATGGCGACGGTATTTAGTTTGAAAATCTCAAACTGTCTAGAGATTATTAAGATTGATTTAAGTTCTTACCAATAATACATTTTTTGTATTTAAAATAATCCCGTACATAAAGAAATTGCAGTGCGCACACATGTGTGCATAAACATAGCAAACAAGAATAAATATGGGTGACCGGTCTGGAATATCTGTATAGAAAATGGCATGGAGTAACAATACATGGAGACCATTACATTACCAAGGATAAAATATAATTTTCCAAAAAATATTCATCTTTAGCATTGAATGTCTCTTTAAACGGCTAAATCTGCAATTGTTCAGGGGATTTGAGGTCATCCAACCAATCCAAATTAACCACGTTACCTATGATCTGAGAAATATTATGTTTAATCTTGTGGGAATCTGTTATCTAGCCAAATAATCCTCTGAACTGTTTGCTGTAGGAAAGTCATTACTATTATTATAGTAGTCTACCAGCCATCATTTCCACAGATATCAAATCATATTCTACTAGATTTCATGGAATCACAAGGAATGACCTAAAACTCCAGGTAAAGTCAAATTATAATCTGGTTTTGTTATTGCCGAAATGACGATCGTCGCCTGGCATTTATTATTGCATAATTAGCCAAATTTCCTGATCAGGATTATACCGGATACAGGTTGTCAGTATAATTGTTGTGTTTGGTAAGGAGCACACCATAGAACAAGCAGCAGTAGTCGCACGCAGTATCGAGGAAAATGCCAAGGTTATCCAGTCGGCAAAGCAAATGTAGCAAAATACCAATAGGGTAGTTTTTCACTGCTGAACATTACACCCATATGCAGATGTCAGAGATGCTGGAATAGAAAGAGGTCTTCGACTGGTTTTCTTGCTTCGTTGGATTACCACTAATAGATTCAAATGAGTGCACTTCGCTTAATCATAATTGATCACAATAATCTCAGAGACATAAATGACTTTGTAGATACCTAGTATTCAAGGAAACACAAACACCGTATCGTTCTGAATCACAACCTTGAATTGCAATGTGTATTACTTATTTTTAAATAGAGGTATTGACAAAATAATACCTCAACCCGTTACACTTAGATTCCAAGCGTAATTAATTCCACCAACTCTCTTTTATAAATGGTATATGTACACCACATATCTCCAAACAGGAGTAATCATAATATAGGCATCAGTGAGGCGCATGCATGTACTAACGTGCGCAAGGGATATGTAATTTATAAGTATATGCAGTCACATTATTGGAGAAGATCATTATATGACCCTCATTCTCCGAGTTTATCACAACATACAATCTTTCATATTTCAAATTTCATATTACCATGTGTTTCCTGGACGTCTTGGGATCACACTAATCTCATAATGTAATACATTTTAGAGTCAGCTGATCCTCCACGCAACATTCCACAGACGGAATCCATGATCGTATCTCCGCTGAATGCATTCGCGTACACTTTCTCCAGGCCGGGTGGCTGCAAGGTAGTTAACGCAAGTAGCGTATATATATACCAGGAACGTATATATTATTAAAAATAGGAGTAATTCACATTTGCTTATTAGTACATGCTTGGGAAACGTGTTTACATTTTCCTGGTAGAGAGTTTCATGGTCTTTACAAATGCGAAACCGGTTCAGAATGGGCTCAGTACTAACCGAGTTATTTAAAATCGGTGTGCGATGGAGATTCTCCATTTCCAAAACCTTCTCGCAACATAGACGCTAGTCAATTGGTTGACCTCCTTGCCCATCCCTCGTACACGCTTTATGTCCTCATCTTGAGATTCGCCCCTTTTTTACAACTTAGGCAGCGCTATTAAAGGAGAGGCCTCGTCGTGTCGGCATGTACATTTTAACTAACGTTCGACAGCGAGGGTTAGGCGAACGGTTCGCGGTTCTGACTCCTATTAGACGCATCATTTCTTCAGTGAACTGACCATCCTCAGCGGAAGCTATATTCGCCACTGATACCCCATTAGCATGCTTTCTCTTGATGGACTTGTACATGTCGCGGCATCTGTAGAGTTTATGCTGTGATGTCAAAGCAATTATTTATATCCAGGACCTACCATATTCATTCGCTCCTGTTTATGTGTTTCAACCCCAGAGCTAGTGAAGATATACCTTTCTCGTTCCAGTCCAGTCTAAGACCATGGAAAGAATGAATCCCCCAACCCTGTATACTGTTCTGTCCTCTGCGCATAGCGCCAAGGGGCAATCACCAATGTTGTAATAGACGCGCCGGTTTCGTTATCTTATAATGGCTCCGGATGTTACTTAGTATAGCAGCACTTTTGACACGGAAACCTTCTCCGCCATAGCTTCATAATACTAGTAGCGCCCGCATGCACACACCGCAATAGTCAATAATATTGTGTACCACAAATAACTCTCATGTGAGATACGATGGTTCAATAATACCCCGGTCTGCTGAATTTCTTATATGACTTTATAAAAATGAGTTTTATTAACGCTAACCCACTTTCTCTACATTAGAACAGCGGAGGTAAATGGCATATATCTACTTTAGATCAAGGATAATTCACCTGTCCAGAGTATCCATATATCATCTGACCTCGTATGACGTCATAATCAGCTCAGCGCGTGTATGATGACGTCACAATTATTACATCACAAATGGTTCCGTATAGACCGTCATCAAATCTCAGAGTCCGGCACGTTGTTAAAATTGTATGTCTTTGTGATTCTTTGCTATTTAATAAACATGCTGTTGAATATTTTGAAACTAATTTGACTGTGCGTTGTTGCTGCCTTAGGCAGCAAAAGCACCCAGTTAAATTAGTTTCAAAATATTCAACAGCTTATCTGTGTAGTTTTTTGGAACTTGATAGTCAGGGTGATCAGAGATCGATCGATCCTCACACGAGCGATGTGTGGGTGGAGCTTAGTTAGTGATGGGCGGGGCATAGCTAAAAATGTAAAGGTCCATTAAGCAATGTCTTATTATTCTATAACCGCATTGCTTAAATAAAAATGTTAGTTATATTGAACGTCATTGACCAAATTTCGACCACAGCAGGAATAATGTTATTCAGATTTAAGCAGCTGAACGTTGCAGCCAAAATTTAACTATGAGACAGCATATTGATATGAATTACTAAACGTTATATGTCGCCAGAAACATCTTAGCATGATGCCTGTATTACAGCCCCTCTCCCCCACCCCACACCCCCAACCCCCATTGACAGCAAATTGCCCTTGGGATGGAAGTTTCAAATGATTCAAATTAATGATGCCATATTTAGTAATTTAAAAGTAAGTTAATAATTTATGCACACATGATTGTGAAAAGGTCTGGCACAATAGAAAATTCTCAAATAATGTCGTGCATAAATACGTAGATAACATTATATCCTACTGTAACAATCCGCCCCAGATGGATAATTAGTATGTTATATCTAATTAGGAACGACTGATGTTATTTCCGTTTTATCTGACGCAGACTGGTCAGGAATGCAAGCAATCGCATTGCTAGCCTAGAGGTATCTGATTATTAATCAAGCATAATTTCTCGGTGGATCTTTAACCCTTTCAGGACGAAACCGGCCAAGACAGGTCTTCAGAAATGTCCATTTGCAGGCCAAGAGAAGACTATTTTTGAAAAAGTACCACTGGAATGACTGGCATGATAACCCAGCCAGTAATTCCAGTGGTAAAGTTTCAAAAATAGTTTTCTCGTTGCCTGCAAATGGACATTCAATAAGTAAATATTTTAATTTTTTGAACAAATTTATTCGTTAAAGGCTTAATGCCAAATAGCTGTGATTTCTCAGGTCGTTTATAGTACCCTCACACGATAACGATGTAAAGATACCATCTAATCAGGCCACCTTGATCACCATGTTAAATGTTAGAAAGATTACATACTCATATAAATATCGTTCTCTGTTTTTGCTCCTCATTGTGATACATGTTTGATATATATGGTGCCTCATTCCACAAGAATGAGTCAAATGTTAAGCCAATTACATTTCAGAATCATTTTATGCAGTAGGTTCAATGAGCAATTTATTGATGAGGATGAAATTATGTGATTCTAACACTGGCATTGAATCGTGAGGCATAGCTAAATAGTATTGATTGAGACATATATCTTGCTGTGGCCGACATAATGAATACATCATTTGCGACAATAGCCATTTAATTGTCTGTGGCTGATGTTGATGTGTAAAATACGACCATATTAGGACGCATGTACGCATATTCGCTGTATTATAGATACAGTAAATATTATTATATGGTGAGCTCACATAATCCACCAATGCCTGATGTTAAAGCATATATCAGCAATACAGCCTTCTAGTTAATCATTAGATCCTAAGAATATTTGCCGGCTTTTACCTTTTATTGTCACAAGAGGACATCACTCGAGAAACAGGACCTCATTCGTACCAATGATTACCCTACACTATATTTATATATTGATCTTATGACCATCATTTACACTCCGCATTTTCATCAATATTTATGAATAAGAATCAATCAAGAAGACATTGCGTCGTAATCTATAATGTGGTTATATTCCATTAAATTACACTTCGGTATTTCCATTTATTAGTATCCCTAAGCAATCAAATAAACTGCTGGGTAGACTTTCCAATGGTGTAGTTTAATTAATTTAAGAGCTATTTCTTCCATTTTTCTGACTAAAAAGGACAACTAAGACTTTTGGTCGAACCATTATATATACCGGATTAAATTGAATGCATATCTAGTGGGGACGTGTATAATACTAGCAGTTATTACTACTACACATGTATAATAGCTTAAATGGGTGTGCCCCTTTCAAATCATGTCACAGAATTCAATTTTAACCCTCTGACTTTAACTCCTAGAAACCTGATATCTGTTGTGTCTATGTTCTTGCTTATTACTCAACACCTTGGTTTGTATTTTACTATATTTATTAACTACTAATTATGCTATAAACTGGTTTAATATTAATACTAAATTGGCTAGACACGGAGTTAATATATGTATGTCCACACAGGTTGATTGCCGGGCCTCAAATGATGATGCTCGTGCACGCTAGGGTGTTTCCGTAAAGCAGCGGAACTATATTGAAGACTTGGACATCACATTCCCATCCTTCTTTCAATTTTAATGTTTACAATTGGCACAATTACAGCTGTTAAAGGAAATAAATTGTATATAGATATAAGCAATTAGGAAATTTTTTATTAGGTATTAAAACATATAAAATGCCTTCGATATTCGTACGGAATCAAAGGACATGAATAAGAAGAAACACATATCCACAGGAGGGCACTAACGTAATCCGTGCCAGTGGACTTTTATAATACACGTATATAAAGCAGTTTTGATGTTCACATAGAAGAAAGGCGGTCACAAAAACACATGATCGTTCTGACGTGTACCTACTAAGACATAGTCACTAAGACGGTTGATCACGAAGATCTTGTCACTAAGACGGTTGATCACGAAGATCTTGTCACTAAGACGTTGGTTCAGGAAGATGTTGTCACTAAGACGGTTGATCACAAAGATCTTGTCACTAAGCCGATTGTTCACGAAGATATTGTCACTAAGATGTTTGTTGACGAAGATATTGTCACTAAGACGATTATTCCCGAAGATATTATCACTAAGACGATTGCTCATAAAGATGGTGTCACGAAGACGATTGTTCACAAAGATTGTGTCACTAAAATGTGTGTTCACTAAGATGGTGTCAGTAAGAAGCTTGTTCACAAAGACGGTGTCATTAAGAAGATTGTTCACTAAAATGTTGTCACTAAGACTATTGTTCACTAAGATGGTGTCTCTAAAACGATTGTTCACGTAGACATGTGTCACTGAGACGATTTGTTATCTAATATGGATAGTCATTCTGACTGCTCCTGGACGGAACATGCGTGCTTGTGTCGCAGCATGTGCATGCTGCGTACATGTTGGCGCGAGTTACCTCGGTGTTTGTGGTCGTAGATAGTGTTAGCCTTTGGCCTTTGTCCGTAAGAAATGATTCTGTTTCCCGCATTAATAGCACTTTTTGCCATATACTGGGCAGCCGGTTCTGCCACCTGGATGTGGGTATTGACCGCCACAGTTTCGACATAATACAGTTCCCTCGTAGTTAACCTTTCGTGGCGAGCGTTGCTGTTCTTTTCCAACATAACGAACCTTATCGTTTTCGCGGTGATGATTAGTGGTGTCATGGCGATGATGGCTGGTGTTATCTATGACCTGATACATTTTCTGCTGATTGTGTGTGTTCTCTATTTGGCTAGCATCTCTATCTGCTGTTTCCATCCGCCGACCAATATCCAGGATTGCTGCAAGCGTTGCATCTGCAGGTTTCAATTCAAGGACACGTCTGCGCAGGAGATTCGACAAACTAATAAAATAATCTGGTTCTTTATTTCAAAATCCTTGTTATGGAAATCACAATGTGTTCCGAGTGTTTGTAACCGGGTGTGAAACTCATCTAATGTCTCACCTATGTTCTGCTTCGAACGACGAAATACAAGTACCTCGTACGCTATGTTCTTTTTCGGCGTGAAGTAATCCGTCACACACTGCTTTGC
Source organism: Chaetoderma sp. LZ-2023a (assembly GCA_034401795.1). Classification (NCBI taxonomy): domain Eukaryota; kingdom Metazoa; phylum Mollusca; class Caudofoveata; order Chaetodermatida; family Chaetodermatidae; genus Chaetoderma; species Chaetoderma sp. LZ-2023a. The sequence continues at coordinate 57,183,188 of CM067365.1, forward strand.
TGATTCGTAATCATCACCTGGAACTGTACTATGAAGTGTGTCATAAATATCGTGAACGCGTTCACCGGCATGATGTAATAGAAGTGTGCACTTTCTTGTCGTATTCGAAATATTAGCCACCATTAAGAAATTTTCGAATCTGGTGATCCATTGTGCCCATAGTTAACTAAGACTTGATTGATCGCTATCTGGATCAAAAGCCGGAAATGTTGGTGGACTAATTGCCGCAGCCATGAGTAAAGTTAATCCAATCCGAGGAGTTGTCGGACCAGTCTGTGTAATACACATATATCTTGGTACACACTGGCAATCTAATGGTTGAAACGATCTGACATTTATATCTGCTGAATCCATTACTCTGCGGCGCTGGCTCCGGGAGTCTAATTAAAACACTAAGATCAGATTTCTGATCAGCCGGCATATGTGAAACTAATGCTAGCTATCTTTATAGAATGCGAGGCTGCTATATAGAATGTCCGTGAGTTGATGAAAATGGTGATGTCGATTTTTTACAGTTTCTCAATGCACATTTACACTTTAATCCTCGTCGCCAATGTTGTGTCTCTATGTTCTTGCTTATTACTCAACACCTTGGTTTGTATTTTACTATATTTATTAACTACTAATTATGCTATAACCTGGCTCAATATTAATACTAGATTGGTTAGACACGGAGTCAATATATGTATGTCCATGCGGGTTGATTACCGGGCCTCAACTGATGATGCTCGTGCATGCTCGGGTGTTTCCGTAAAGCATCGGAACTATATGGAAGGCATGGACATCATATTATCAAGACAATCTTATGTGATGACATTTTAATATTTCTCACATAATTGACAGGGATTCTTTGCAACAAGACCCAGTCAAATTTCTTTCAAAACAAAGAAATATTATATTTTATTATGAATGAGTTTTCGTAAATTAGACGTGCGGGATCACGTTAAGACGATAACGCAGGTGAACTACTGACTATTTTGAAATTAATTTGAAAGCATCGTCGTACTCAAACATGAGTTATTGAGTGAGTGACACCAAAACGAGTCCTTTGAAAATATTCAACAAATTATTTACTGAATTTTGCATGATTTGTATTTGTGGTAAAATTCCAGCAGTGGGTTAAATTAATGATTACAATACCAAGGATACTTGCTTGTGTACTACCAGTTTATGGCAGGTGTATGTGCAGTACAAGTGGGAATAAAACTCCATTTGGAAAACCCCCAATGGACAAAACTATTAAGGAAATTATCAAAAAGAATACGCAGACATCTGGCTGTACAAGAGCATTCAGTCTGAAGTCAGGAGATGTAACAAGATACTTCATAGCAATTGCATATATCCTTATCTACCCCAACGCATGCAGATATTGTTGTCTTTCAATTTCACCATGGGGAGAAACACTTCCCTTGCATGGAAAATTTCGTTAGATAAGGTAAGACAGGCCCAGTAATCAGAAATACATATTCAGTACCAGCCGATGAAGTCAAACCGTCTACTGTAGGGTTCACCCCTAGAGACAAGCGTAGTTACAGTTAAGTTTACTGCCAGTTGAGACTGATCATTTTGGAATCGATTATATTCCTCCTCCATTTGTGGCAATTACCATTCGAATCAAGAGTGACACTTTGCGATGACCCAACATCTGCAATATGGCAGAGTATCATAATTTAGACATCTAAATTGATACATGTATATAAGAACACCGATATAATCTGGTTATAACATTACATTTCAGAGCTTAATGGTCATCTAGCAAAGACACATGCATAATTCATGAGTAGGTTAAGAGTGTAATTGTCTGCTTAGTAACATCTGTACCTGCTACGTCTGAATAAGAAATGAATCTTTTGACACAAGATAATTAGAGCTACCACATGGGCACTGTGCCTGGGGTAGATCACGTGCGATGAGTGCTTAGTTGATGGAGCTAATATGTCACCCACGTCTCTGACGGCATGCGTTACATGTATAGTGGTATCACAATCAAGTGTCACGAAGTGGGAAACATTTGTCAGTAAGTCTCTGAATTGTATTACCTTGTTAAATGTAGGCCCCTACAAGTTAATAAACATTGGCTTGAAAATTTTGAAACATTCAGTTGAAAGCTTGTAAACTAATTTACTTAGGAGACACGCTACGGCTCCCAGTGAAATTAGATTGAAAGAATTCATAAGCATAGCTGTAGTCTATAGCTACCTTGAAATAGCTACTTTGGGAATACACGCGTCAATGTTGTAGCTAGAAATCTGAGGGCATGGCTAGGAATGTATCCCTCTATTAAACTATATTCAAAAGATTGACATTTATTCCTTGTAATAAAGCCCTCTCACCCGCACCTCCACCCCCCCCCCCCCTGTGAACAACATGTAATTCTGTGACACCGCATCTAGGGATAATGACTGCTCCCTTACAGGGTCATATGCAAGCAAATTCAACTGGAGACATTTAAAGACACCGTACATAGATCTGTCTGGGTTTTAGATATTCTTTCTGTGATAAAACAGCATTTAATTCTTTGAGAACACATACTTTTGTATTAACTTCAATTCCAAGCTGACTGATTATGATAAAACGAATATCCAATCGTCTGTAGATTTGTGAAGTGGCAATTTAACTTAGCATCTGTGATGCCTGAAGTAATGAAACCTTCTAATGTACGATATCGAATCAAATGCGCATACAAAGTGGGTAGACATTACCTCGCAAGTGATGACATAGCTAGGATTTAACACAGTTAATATGTGTGCCCTGAACACTGAATTCCCAGTACCAGAATTTCGTGGCAGTTCGGGGTACATAAGTGGATTCCAACACGTGCAACACGCGGACTGAGCTGTGCTAGAGATGGGTGTGCATAACTTGATATGGATCCTTCTATTGAACGCCAGGATGCTTATAAGGATGATGAAAATAATAGTGATGATACTATCATCGAGGAAAACGATGGGAACTCTGAAATGACTGGAATGGTAATATGTGATGATCATGATAACCATGAATGTTTTCTATTAATTTGAGAGAGAGAGAGAGAGAGAGAGAGAGAAGTGAAGGAGGGAGGGTGAGGGATGGAGGGAGGGAGGGAGGACGGGAGGGAGGGAGGGAGGGAGAGAGAGAGAGATAGCGCAAGAGAGAGAGAGGAGGGAGGGAGGGAGGGAGAGAGAGAGAGAGAGAGAAAGACAGAGCGCGAGAGAGAGAGATAGATAGATACAGATACATAGACAGAGACAGATACATGGACAGAGAGGCGAACGAGAGAGAGAGAGAGAGAGAGAGAGAGAGAACAGAGAGAAGGGGGGGGGGGCGAGAGCGAGAGAGAGAGAGACAGAGAGAGAGAAAGAGAGAGAGAGATAGAGAGAGAGACAGAGAGAGAGAGAGAGAGAGAGAGAGAGAGAGAGAGAGAAAGAGAGAGAGGGAGAGAGAGATACAGATACAGAGACAAAGACAGATACAGGGACAGAGAGGCGAAAGAGAGAGAGAGAGAGAGAGAGAGAGAGGGCGAGAGAGAGAGAGAGAGAGAGAAAGAGAGAGCGAGAGAGAGAGGGGGAGAGAGGGGGAGAGAGAGGTGGGGAGACAGACAGAGAGAGAGAGAGAGAGAGAGAGAGAGAGTGTGTGAGAGGAGGGAGGCAGGGAGGGAGAGAGGAGAAGATCGAGTGGGCCGCCTGCGTGATTG